>CM021698.1:74109553-74288106 GCA_011074415.1 Stictonetta naevosa | reverse complement strand
AGAAAAAAGAAAAGAAAAGAAAAGAAAAGAAAAGAAAAGAAAAGAAAAGAAAAGAAAAGAAAAGAAAAAAGAAAAAAAACACTGTCAGACTGGTACTGTCAAAGTATAAATAAGTATTGTTTCATCAAGTAAAAGGTAGGATTATCTGGAATGATTCACAATAGCTGATTCAGTATTTAGCATACAATATTTAAGACATAAAAGTAAAACCTCTCCTGCACTTGTAAGAGGATTTATGTGTGAAAAATGAGGTAGATGGGTGATATAATCTAATCGGGATTTGTGCAATAGGTCATGTTTGCTAGCCTTTCCCTTAACATTTTATTTATTAATTAATTAATTTATTTATTATTAACCCAATCATCATGAAACACAACTTTGCTTCTCATGAGGACAAAAATCTCCACAAAGGGCAGTACCTTCTTACGTTACAGTAAGCATTTTTTCACTGTCAACCTTGGCCTGTCACTATAGAATCTCCTGCAGAATTCTGGCAGAGTTACAGCATTTGCAGTATACAGTTCAGTCATGTTAGAAATATTTTTCTACAAAATAATATGAAGAGCACTGGAATTTAGAAATTGGAGTGTATCCATCTGCACTGTAATTGTATATATCTTCTGTTGTCAGCTGGTGAGGAGGGGTCTGGAGAACATGTCTTACAAGGAGAAGCTGAGGGAGCTGGGACTATTTAGCCTGAAGAAGAGGAGGCTCAGGGGCAACCTATCGCTCTCTATAGGTACCTTAAAGGAGCCTGTAGCGAGCTGGGGTTAGTCTATTCTCCCACATGCCCAGTGATAGGACGAAAGGGAATGGGCTAAGGTTGTGCCAGGGGAGGTTTAGATTGGATATTAGGAAGAACTTCTTTACTGAAAGGCTTGTTAGGCATTGGAATAGGCTGCCCAGGGAAGTGGCTGAGTCACCACCCCTGGAGGTCTTTAAAAGACGTTTAGATGTAGAGCTTAGGGATATGGTTTAGTGGAGGATTTGTTAGTGTTAGGTCAGAGGCTGGACTAGGTGATCTTGGAGGTCTCTTCCAACCTAGATGATGCTGTGATTCTGTTATGTACCCTGCCATAGAAATGTTTATGACATTTTTTAGTATCAAACCAAATATCTTTGTTCAGAGCAATAATCCTACGTAAAGTCCTAAACATTGTAGACAGCACGTTGTGTAATTGCACTCACAGTGAACTGGAAAGCCAGACTAAGTTTTAACTAGTGGAAAGAAAATGGAGTCACATTTTGTCCTTATTTATATTTACACAGTATTGTTCTCAAATCTTGTTTATGTTTATGAGTTTCAAAAATCACACACCTTTTGTGTTGAGCATGTGTCTGACTTCATACTTTGGCAAACATTTTGTTCAAACTTGAGTTCAAGGACTACAATCCGTATGTGTTCTTCTGGCTAGAATGGTGAGCTAGAAATAACAAGATCTGCTGTAGACTCAGACTGCACAGTGACTTTTGGGTCGCTTTGAACATGCACATTCCCTGTCTATGAATCTATCAGAGGATTTTGTTTTAAAAATACCTTCTCCTATTTCGCAAACTTATTTTTATCTAATTTGAACAAATAAGCTGTCTGAGATACATAGTGACTCTCAGCATGGATTAGGCAAATAGTGGGATTTTAATGTATCTTGTGAGATATCTAGTCACTATATAAATCAAAATAATTAACATCACAGTGATCTACTAACACTGTAAAAAGAAATAAAAATGTTACTTTAAATGCTAAGAGTGGCACAGAACATGTCTTGTGATAAGACCACTGAAATAAAGAGGCTATTGTCAGTGAATGTTCAGGCAAGGGCATTTTAATGTTTGTCAATAACATTCCTCCATCTGCCCAATGGCTGAAGCAAATTTTGACATTGTAGATGTGCAGTAAAGCTTAATTGACTGAAATGTTTTAGACAGCTTCAGATGGATAGAGTGACAGATATTATAGAGAAGTAATACTACTGATTCCAGGGTAAAACAAATATTAAACTGTAGCATTCTCTTTAATCTTTGAATATTAAGTTGTGATTTTGATGAGAACATATTTCTAACAAGTCATTGTAACTTCCCAACTTATGGAAGAATTTCCCTCCAAGTAAATACACCTGGCAATCAGCAAGATAAAGCATTCAATTTGCATCACATTTATCTTTTCTGCTTTCTATTTTTGCATTTTCTATAAGCAGAAGCATTTTGTTGTATGGCACTTTGTTTTGCTTTGCAACATCACAGCTGTAACAGCCAAATATATAGAAACAATGAAGCCTCTTTTTCAAAGAATAAAGGAAACATCAGGAGAGATATATAGTTCCACCCTAATGAACCAATTCAACATATGTTTATTCATCATGTTAACAGCTCACACGGGATTGCCAGCAGCACTAGCGGTGAGAAGAAAATGGAGACTCTGATACTTTATTTTACTTTGTGCCATAGTGGGTTTCAAATTTTTGTAGCTAATAGGAGCTTAAATCAAATAATTTTATACTGTATTAATAGTAATGAAATGAAAACTGAAGATAAAAAGATGATATGGCAACAAACAAACAAACAAAACATGAAAAGAAAAGCAATTCACAGAACTGCAAAAGATGATGGAAATGAAATTGCTTTATTTTGGCAGAAAAGGGTTTTCAGTCACCTTGAGTTAGGCCCATTTTCAGTTATGCTGGTTTTTTTTTGTTTGTTTGTTTGTTTGTTTGTTTTTCCTAATGGTGAAAGATACAAATTCAGCACTCAGTAAAGGTAAGGCTGTGGAGGTATTTGTCCTTTGCAAACTCTGGTACATTACAAACCTTTCCATACCCTCCATCTAGACTCTGGGAAGTGTGGTGAATCTCAGACATCCAGAAGACCTGGTAATATGGCCCTGTACCCTACAGAGCAGGCTGCTTTAATGGCCTAGAAGCAGTTCCACATGGGATGAAAGCCTTAAACTGACCTCATTAACACATGGGTATTTCATGTTTATTTCAGACTCTTTCATGTTTCCAGAGCATTGTGGATTATTTCATATTATTAGGGACTCCTCAGACTTCTTCCCATTATACAGCTGTTATTTAATATTGACCGTCATCAGGAAAAGCTTGTTACTCCTGGTAAAACATCAGACTGAGATTCAGTGCCATGAGGGCATATTATCTGAATGTATTCAGCTCAGCTCAGTTATCAAACACTGATTTCCCACAATCATTCCTTTCTATATTCCTCCTTAGGGGAATATAGAAAACAGTCTTTGCACCAACTTCAACTCAAAAAGCCCTGCAGGAGAATTTCTGTGCATGCATGGACCATGGTCTTGTAATACCCACATTCTTCTAGCTGCCATGAAGTCAGAGGCACACAGAAGGAAAATTATCCATAACTGCCACTATGGCTAAAAGAAGTGTGAAATCAGTAAAGTAAGCATTATCCTTTTTCAAAAATAAATGCTTCAAGTTCTGTTGAGTAGTGCTCATGGGGTGTAATTTTAATTTCAGTACAGCCAAGACAAGTTGTAATTACTAAAAATATCAATAGTTTTTTGAACTTGCCATGTGATGCTTCTAGATCAGTGGGTTCAGAGGGACCAGAGGTTTCTGCTTTCTGTACCACTAGTATCACAATGAGACACATTGCATAACCCAGTTCCTCTTATCCCCACCAATACAACAGTACAACAAAATCTTCTTTTATTATTATTATTATTTTTTAAGGTCTCATCATCTTCTGCTGGTTTAAAACTGTAAGCAGACATCTTACATTATATGTTAGAACAATGTTGTATTAACGAAGTTCCCTAGGAGACAGAATAGAGACATACATTGAAACCTTCCTTGTACACTTTTTGAAAAATTCTTTACTGTCTGACATCTCTTGGTATCCATTGTCCTGAAGGATTTATCCCAAAGCATCATTTCTAGCTTCACCTTGGATACATAGTGAAGAGGTGTGTGTACAAAATGTGTTAAAAAATAAGAATTCGTTGAACCACAGACTGGTCTCTTATAGAGAAAATGTTGGATGGTTTGAATTTGCAATCCATGCTTGAAAGATGGATAAAAGAGATGGAGGCAATGCAGAAAAAATGTCAAAAGATAGTTCTGAAAGCTTTATTTTCTCCTCTTCTGCTTTGGGTATTAGCAACTTTTGAAAAGCCCCATGGGAGAAACAGGTTACTAATCACAGGATAGCTTAAATAAGATAACCCTTGCAGCAAGTTTTATGAAGTATGTGCTTCACTGTCAGACAAGACAGCATAAAGCTTTGTCTTGCTCTGATAAAAGTTCTATCCAATGGGAAACACAATTTTAGAAATGGATCATAGGACTCCATCATATTTAAAGACCTTTTTTTCTGGCTTTCTCTCCTTTGAGACAGACTGACAGGCAAATTTGAAAGTGTGTCTTTTCCTCTGAGTTTTGGAAGGTTATCTTTTAGGCTGATTTTAGGTTCTGTGAAACATTGACATTAACAACCTGCCAGAGCTGATGTGTTTACATTGACTTTTCAGTCATACATATCTTATGAACTGTGAGGGTCTTAAAATAAAATGATGAAGGATTTCAATAAATATAAATTTATTATAAATGATCAGAACTAGAAAGCCACACAGAATTGGCATTTTGAAAGCTTTTTCTGCATATAAAATCCTTACTCTACCTAGATGTCGAATTTTGTTCTGTTTAATTAAAAAATAAGAAGGTGTCTAGATATTTCAGTTTGCTAGAATTTTGGCCTTCACTTTGTTAAAGAAGTCAGTGCCCTGAGCCTGGAGTGGAGAAGGGAACAGGGAAAGTGAACATGAAATAAAGAATAAAGTGTTTTTCATATGTGCAGAGAATCTGTAACTGAACATTTACAACCCTTTCTAAAAAAGCTACTTATAGGAAATGCCATGTCTGACATCGGGCCTTACAATGCAAGGTCACAAACCCTAGTAGTTACCTCAAATGTAAAACTGGATGTGACTGAAATTTCAAGCACATACAAGGAAGATTCTGTACTAGTCTAAATGAAACTGCACATGAATAAGGAAATAGGAGCTAGTGAAATTTAAAGCTACATTTATACTTTTTTTTATCAGCCTAGTCTGCTTCCCCTGTGACCATATACCTTCAACAATCCTGATGGTCATCTGTGCTATACAGGCCTCTTCAGAGGGCTAAGTGGCACAAGACATTACTTGGACTGTCCACTGAGAATCCTTTATGCCACTGCATTCCTTTCAAAACCCTTGACACCACATGTCGGTGGAACTCTGTGGGATGTTAGAAAGCAGATAAGTACATTTTTTCCCTATACTACTTGTACTGCAGGAGTGCAGACAGAGTATGAAAGCTTCATTTTGACTGTTTTTTTTTTTTTTTTTTTTTTTTTTTTTTGTACTAACTTACGTGGCATGCATATTTGATCTAAAAATATTTATTAGAAGCTTTGCACACACATCTATAACAAATGTTTAAAATTCTACTGAACATCAATGCAAAGATTGTAGTTGAGAGAGTGTAGATGGAAAGGACAGCTCTTCTTAAAGCAGGTTTGCCATACTGGCATTACTTGCTGGACATACCTCCCATTAAGTCCACAGGATCATTTCTAAACAAGGTCCTACAGGGATGTGCTGAGGAAAGACAAGATGTACAAAGGTCTCCTTTTCAGTTCTGCAAATCCACAAACAAATCAGAGCAGTTAAAAGAAAATCAAGCTACTCATACAAGCACTTGAAAGGGTCGTGGATCAGGTGTACACTTAGTCTTTATATGTGGTTGTAATGGCAACTTTGATATCAAAGTCTTTTATAAGAATGCAAGTGCAGAGAGTCTCCTGGTGATACCAGACCAAGTTTATGAATTCCTCCTTTAATATTTTTACCAGTTTCTCTGCACTCCTTCTCATTGACTCTGTCATCTGAGTTTCTTTCAAAATGTCATCTTGATATTCTAATAATCCATTCCAGTTTTCTAACTGGTTCACAATATATATATATAACCTTCTCTTTCAGAAAGCTTCAAATCTGTGCTTTGATTTTTCATTTAGAAAACTCTTCCTGCAGCACTAAGACGGTTTTGGTTTTAACAATTTCTATAGATTGTGGCTAGCAACAATCGTCATTTTAGCATCGCACTAGTATGTCATCTCTATCATCTTGCTGAAATTGTATCTGCTCTCTTGTCTGTTTCTGTGACAACTGCTGAGTACCTTGGTATAAAGAAAGCTGAAATATGGGTTGAAGTTTCCATCACTATACTACTTCTGCGAAAGCTGATAGATCTTAATGGCTTTGTCACATTCCTTCAAAGCAACCAACATTTTTTTTTTTTTTTTTTTTTTTTTTCCTATCAAACAGTTCTTTGCCTAATTCAAATAATTCTTTCTTTCTTTTATAGCATAAAAATGGTATCTTTCACAGATATTTCTTTTGTTTTTCTCTTTAAGTTCAGGAAAGCTCTCATGGAATTTTCTTGACAATACGGTTTGGATTTTACAAGACAGCAAGTAAATCATGTGCCTCTAAAACATCCATGTATTTATCCTGTGATCAGAAGTTCTTTTACTATGAAGCAAGTGATCTGCTAACATTAGTGCTAACATTAAGGCAACTCACTTTCCATCTTCTTCAGATTCTTATTAATTTGGGGCTAGGTCAGAAGTTTCCTGCTGGTTTTCATTTACTTTTGTGCTTAACTGTTTTATTCCGCTTTCATTTTCTCCTGTCTGCACATTTTATAACTTTGTATTTCCATAAGTCAATATATATATTCTTTTTAATATTATATTTTGACTGGCTCTTGCAAGCCTGCTCAGGTAAGATTGCTGGCCTCTTTTACAGGGTTAGGAGGAAGTATGGCAAATCTGGACATCCTGCATCTGAACTTAACCAAAACAGCACACGTTCTGAGACTGCCCATCACTTACCATAATATAATTAATGTCTAGTCATCATCTGTGCCTGCACAATGATTCTCAAAGACAATAGAACATTACAATAATTTTGAAATCACTTGAAAATGAGAATTTAAGAGCAAGCTGTATACAGTCACCCCTTCATTTTGTTAATAGTACTGATCCATGTTTAGATATGCAAAAATATTTTGAAAGCTTAAGAGATTTACCATTTACTTTTTTTTTTTTTTCTTTTTCTTTTTCTCTTGCCACAGAAATAATACATTATAGCAATTGGCATGTTCCCACAATAATATCTCTACTTGATTGCTTTTCCTCATATAACCCTACTGTTCCTTCCCCTGTGTAGCTGGGAATATTGCAATAACCATCCTCTTATTAAAGACATGTTCTGCTTACCATATGTCTTCCCTCCTCACACTATCAGTACAGACCTAAAGCTACCAGAAAGGGTGTGGGAGAAAAAGGTATGTGAGATTCCTCCTCAGTAGCTGTGACAGGTGCCTTGCGACAGACATTGTCCTAGGAAGCTGGTGACCTTGGACATGGGCAGCTGCTGGCACACCCGGTGCCAGCCTGTGTTGTGTGCTGGCAGGTGTCACAACAGACATGGCATCCTGACCCACCAGGAAACTTCCTGATGGATGAACAGCTCACTACTACACTCTGCAACTTATAATGTCTCTGAGAATGCTAAACTCCACACAGATTGATAGGTAAAATGCAGTCATCCCTCCCGGGAGACCACTGTGCAAAGAGGATTTGCTGGCCCGATGAGGTGCAGCAAGCTCAGGCTGGCCCACAGGCTGTGTGTGCTGTGCCTGGCCTTGGCCGCCGGCCGGGCTCCACCAGCTCCTGGTACCAGAGAGGAGCTCCCCCCACACTGCTTTGCCTCACCTCTATCCAGCAGTGCAGCAGGAGGCTGCCCTGTCAACATCCTTTCTGTTGGATAGTAGAAATGACAGAGTTGTTTTCTTGTAAGAAAATTATATGTAATAGCTCAAATGACCAAAAAGGAGGACACTTCTCTGTGGACATGATCTATGCAGCATGCCACAGGGAAACCCATCTGTGGTCTGTTTCATGCTGCACATGGTGCCCAGCATCTGAAGGAGTCTATGATTTACTTGATATCTATATTTCTCTTTTTTATTCTACTCTATTAAAAAAGCTTCTTTCTTAAGCCGCTTGCTGTCAGGCCTTTCTTACCAAGATCCAGAAAGCCATGCACCATCTCTTACCTCACCACCTCCCAGGTCAGAACAGTGGGACAGTAAGAAACCACGATTTTCCTCAAGAAAGGATTCAAAAAACAAGAAAAGAAAGTGTGCTGGGGTGAAACTGTAGGCTGAAGAATTCAGCCAACGATCATTATAAACCAGAAAAAAATATCACCAAGCTTCAGCATCAAGCAACTTTCTATAAAACAGTTTTTACCCCTTGTGTTAATATAAAAGCTTTAAAAAAATGTGTTCAGAGTAGGACAAATTCTTTAATTTGGCAAAACATGGCTGGTAACTTGCAACACAGCCAAAGATATAGGAACAGCTTCAACCCTTACAGGAGTGGCACTCAATTTATCTGCAAATGGAGACTAAAGATTGAGCTGAGAAGAAAATTACATTCAATGCAGAAGGATCTCATTTCAGTGTAAAAGGGGGAGAGCCTGAGACACCTATCTCACCTGCTATTTGTCTGCAAGTCACAAACCAAGATATTACAGAACATTTCCAGTACTTGTTGCTACATGAACAGCAAGCTAATAGACTTTCAACAAGCAACCCATGCTTGCAAGACTAACTGAACATTGTCTTGGAACAACATTTTTTTTTTTTTTTTTTTTTTAAAAAGAGTCTAACTCTTCACAGACTTAATGGAAGTCAGTTTCACAGACTTAATGGAAAATTCTTGTTAAATCATTGGCGTAAAAGTAAATCACAGGAGGAAGTGAAGGTTATCAGTACAGCTTCCCAATCACCACAGACTTTAAGACTCATGTCTTGGGGATGGGCAGTTATAATCATAAGGTAATAACAGCTGGAGCAGGATTTGCTTTACAGATTCAAATCTTCATGATGTCCACTGTGATCAAGTGGAAAGCTAAAAATGATTCAGTGCTACCTGTAGTTTGGGATACTGTAATTAATGCATCTATTAATATTTTCAGGTTTTTTTTTTTTTTTTTTTTTTTAAGGATTGTACAAAATTACACATCAAGAAAGTTTTTTGAGTATCACCTGACACCCTGACACCTCTCCTCTCCCCTACCTCCCCCCCCCCCCCTTTTTTTTTTTCCTACATAAATCAACCGAGAGCGCAATGATTACTAAATTTTCTTTGGAAGTGTGAAAAATGAGCATTTCTTAGAGTTGTATTTGGTAGTAGGTACACAGATAAGGAAAATTGTGAAATGATGTTGAAATTTTCAACAAATTAAACATATAAAATATTTTTCATCATATTTAAAATTAATTATTATGTTACATAAAATAACCTTCATTTACCACTTATTGGATGGCTATCTACTGTAGTCAAAAATTCCCCCAAATAGTATATGAGTTAATTTAGGTTGGTACAGAGAGTAGAAGTTTTGGAATACCTCCTTTCCCTTGACTTCTGGTGTTTGCAGAAATACTCCTACAAAACGTCAAGTACACATTTGTCATTTTACTATTAAATTATTTATTATAAAATAAAGATTTAAAAATAATACACCACAATTTATGTGCATTAGAAAATAATATGTTAGTGAACTTGTATAACAATAAATAAATAAATATATTTCATAGCAGATAATTTTGTAAACAAGGGGATGTATTTAAGTCACAATTAAACCCAAGCAATTTAGGGAGGAAAAACCTGATAAATTTCTAGTAGTGACCTATATCAATAACAGCAAGATTTTCTCTTAACTCTAAGTACCTACACAGACAATTAAGCAGAACTTCCAGACCCACCATAATCACACCATCTGGAAACACCTGTGAGCTTTTTCATAATGTGTATTTATTGCTGGTTTACACTCTCTGCTATGGGCTGTAAGATCTGCCATACCTTATTCAATTCCAAATAGATCACCTTGGGGCTGCTCTAATTTTCTCTGTTTGGTTGTTACACTAAATATTTGTAACTACTCAAGTTAAATAGCCACTGCATTAATATGTACCCATGTTTTCAAAGAAAGACAATATTTCTATTCTATGTATAAAAATTTGTAAAGTATAGTTTGTATACTTCTAATGCTAACTGTAAATTACTTTCTTATGCTATTAAAATTCCAAGTAGTGATGAGGAACTGATAACCATGCTTCAAAAATGCCTGATAATTTTCTAGTGATCTGTAAAAAAGTTTTTTACACTCTTTCAGTTGAATTTGTTATCTGAAGCATGGTAATATAACCACATTTCCAGGAGGTAGAACAGAAGAGTAAAGGAAACTCAGTGGTCAGCAGTACCAACAGGGAACGTAGGCACATAAAAGATGTCAACCCTCTTAGAAAATTGTTTTACAGATTTCTTTGCAGCAGGTCACAGCTGAAGCCCAAAAACAGTTGTGTCGACTTGCAAAGAAGAACATCCTTGTGATTACACTTTTTCAACTCTGCCTAATAAAGTCAAGGTCATTTTGCAAAAATAAAGTAGGTAAGTCCAAACTGATCGAGTTAATTTTGACAGAAACTCTGGTCACTAAAGTGTAAGAACTTTTACAGATGAAATCTGGTAATATTTGCAGTAGTTTAAGACATTGCTGAATCTCTGTAAAAAAAAAAAAAAAAAAAAAAAATCATCTTACAGAACTCAGAATACGCTAACCCTGAAGCAATTTCCATTCTCAGCCCAGACTTTTGGCCCAAGTCATTTAATCAAAAATTAAAGCTAATTTGCTGAGCTAAACTGGAACAGCTGAAGCACCCTCACATACTCCATTCTGCTGATTCTGCAGTAGAACAGTAACATCTGGAAAAGGGGCAATAATAAATGCCTGGGAGCTGTCTTAAAAAGCAGCAGTTGCTTGCTCAGTGAAGGTGAATCAAAGCTGTGAATAAATATGTATTTTTTTTTTAACAAAAAAAAAGGGCATTTATTTTTATATGTCAATAGTTGCAAAACATAAAATATTTAAAGTTATTTGATGTTTTCTGCTAATAAAACATAACTGAATATTCTAGTAAGATTTATTACAAAATATTAAAAATAAATAAAGTAAATAAATAAACCAACTAATTAGTCCAAAGCAATATATCACCAGCTTTGTCTCTCACCTTAGGATCTTTAATTAAAAAAGCCAAGTTCTCTTTATCACTTTACAGAGGAAGAAAAACTACCTCTAGTTTATCAGAAAAGCTCTTATCCAGCTCTAATTTCACTCAGAAGTAAATAAAGATTTAATCTTATTTTGATTACATACTAACTGCATATTGGAGTAACATAGGGACCATTTAAGGTTTCAGTCTTTATTTGTAGACCCTGATTTTCATCTTAGGAGATCACTGGGGAATGTAAATTTTCTTTAAAGTCTTTTTCTGTAGATTGGTGGTAGGTTAAGATCCAGCAGGTTGGACACATTCCTAATTAGGAAAACCATACCAAGTGAAACTCTTCCAGAATGTCTCTCACAGGAAAACTTGGACGGAGCAGCCATAAAAGCATACCCACACCACTTCATAACATGTAATCTCTTTCCATTTGTTAAGCAGAATAAATGTAAAAGGGGGATAGCAATAGCTAATATTTTTTAATTATTATTTTATTTTATCAGATAGCGTTAATGCATTTCTTAAAACAAAAGGCTAGGAAAAAAAAAAAAAAAAAAAACCTGACCCCAGCAGATCCAGCCCAGTTTAGACCACCTCAACATTTCCATGCTCTGGTTGACAGCCCAGGGCACTTTCACATCAGGAAATGCAACCTCCCCTCCATGAAAGGGCTGCTTTTTCAATAATTACTGTTGTTATTATTATTTATTTTTTTTTTACTATTTATTTTTTTCTTCAAATAAGGTGTCAACATAAACCACAAACAGCCTTGCTATCCAATGTAGTCCCAGCATAATCTCTGTGAATTTCCTCACATCTAAAGCCAACTAGCAGCTCTTTCTTGGATTACTATTGCCCTCTGGCCTCCCACCCCTGCTATATTACAGGAAGGTAAAGATGCTAACATTTATTTAACAAAGTTCATCCCTGCTACTTTCTTCTATTATTATTATTTATATTTATTTATTTCCTCTACATACTGGAGGAATAGTAACCATGGGCCAATGTAGTCCATGTCTCATACAAGCATTGATTTTGGATAGGCTACACCTCATGACAATGTCATAAGCATTTGTATTTTCCCATAATAAGTCTTGTAGTTACAGCTACCTGGAATTAATGAGGAAAGTATCAGAATCCAATTAAAAATGTTATTAAATGTCTTTGAGAGAAAGAGAAGGAGAGCAGGAAATGTGAAGACAGAACTAAAAGTTTCCAGAAGAAAAAGAAACAAAGGCTGATTTGAAAAATATTTATGTTTTGCTTTGCAAAATTCAGCAAAATGTCAGAAGGAACAGACATATCAAATAATACAAGATGAGATCTTTTGACGATGACCTCTTGAATGAAACTGTGTGGAATGTAATTTCCTGAGACTTATTCACTAGAATTCTGCGTGAACATTGAAGACCATGTTAGTAAATCACTTTGGAAAGAAAGGTGGAATTATGTTTCCATGAAAATATGTAGCCTTCCTTTTTGAATTTTTCTTATGTTAGGAAAGGCATAAATGAAAATGCAGTTAGCCTCTCTTATTAATGCACTTAACATGATTGATTTATTGATTTTGTGAATAAATACTATAATAGGAATGTGCTTATGTGGTTTTCACATGGAAGAATTCATTTCAGATTACTACTGAAAAATGTGCAGTCCTGCTCGTTGTCAAATCAACCTACACACATAATTATACTACTTTAAAAAAAATAAAAATTGACAGAGTACAAATATTTCCTGTATTTTAACCGTCAGATATTTTCTTGAGAATAAACTATGCAAAAGAGATTCAGATAACCTGAATAGTGAAAATATGCATTAAAAAGGGGAAATTTAAAATGTCTCTTCAATGAATATGGATCTGTTTTCAAAGCATGTCTTAATCCATGCATTTTTGTAAGAGCTAGCAGATTTTAAACTGGAACTGGATAGAGCTCATCAGTGAAATAATAGACTTTTCATTGAGCTTAAAATGTATTTAAAGCACTTAGCTTTACTAATTTTCTGCTTATTGAGCCCTAATTTATGTCATTGTAAACCTGAAATAACTCTGTTGATGTCAAATGCTGTTACATAGGTTTCATATCAATTTAAACGATAGCAAAATCAATCCTTAAGTTTGTTCTAGTTCTGCTTCATCATTAGTATGTTATGGGTGGGACTTAAGAGATAATTTGTTGCAGAAAAGCAAATGATTTGAATTACAATGCATTCATTTTCACAGCACTATTTGCCTAGCTTCACTGCCTAGCTTCTCCGGAGGGTTAGTTCTGTTTGACACATCATTATATTTTTAGTTATAATCTTTTATTAACAGCAAGCAAACCTGTTGACAGTGCAAAACATTCTTTCATGAGCAGTAAAAGATAGGCAAACACTACTTACAAAATAGTATATGACAGAGTTGAGGTAATATAAATTATAGGCTACAGTGAACATAAATACTGTCAGAAGCATTGGATCAAAGTCTTGTTTCTAATTAATTCATCCAATTCTAATGTTTCCCTAAGTAATGTTTTTCTGTTTTTACATGTTGCTAGCATTATTTTTATTCCAACTCTCTTGTGTCTTTATTGCAGTAATCATACTCCTTTAGGGCTCAATACTGTGGTCTTCACTCAATCTAAATTTCCAGTTTAGTCTAAGGGCAAGATTTGCTTGAACAAGGACAAAATAATTTAGTCTCTAGGTTGTAGTTTTATCTGTATTCTCAAAGCCTAAATGAATTTTATTTTAGCAGAGTCTAGAGTTTAACATGGATCAGAATAGTCTTTTTCTCCCATTCTACCCCATTTTCTGGTTCTGAATTCTGTATGATATCACATTAGCTTCCTTTTTTCCATTAACATTACCACCAATAAGATAGGTATAATAATGAGCATTAAGTTTCTCTGACAGATAATTTGATTAAAGGCTCTGCATACCTATTGTAGGTCAGGTGTTGAGAGAAGTCTCTCACACAGTATAAAGCTCAGATCACCCACTTAACATCTTCCTTATTATATGATTAGGAAGGGATTCCAGAGCAAAATCTGCCTGGGTAATTTGGAGTCAATCAGGAAGTGCTTAAAAACTAGCAGTAAGTTGTAGCTGAAGGACAAGTTAGTCCGCAGGAAACCATGACATTTTGAGTGCAGAAAAATGGCATGCAACTATCTTTGCTTCTCACTCTCCAGCTGTACCAGACAGACAAGAATTACATTCTGCAGGCAAACAAATGTTATTAGTTTATTTTTCCAAGGTCTCACACATATTTCAAACTCTACTGGTTGGCATGTTTTATACAAGTCAATCAGCTACCCTCCATATCAGAAGTGTCATATCTCAACTTCTACAAGTCAAACAGGATATAAAACAACACACACTGTTCAGTTCCAAATATGCAACCAGGGGACAAATTAACCATCTGTAAGAATATAAACAATTCTCTTGTCCCAACAGAATTGTGCCATCTACTTTGAACTATCACAGAAAATGTTCTCTAAATAAACTGCATCTTGATAATAATAACTTCTAAATAACATTTGAAGGACTAAAACATACATTGATATAGAAAATGTATGCAATTTTATATAACAGTTGAAGCTCAGATATAGATTTTATGCTGCTACAGAGCACAAATAAAGATTCCCTGAGAGAGCATACAAAGCTTTTTAAAGGGATGGAAAATGTGAACTACTGCCCCACATTACACTACCCTGCTGGTTTCACAGCATATGTCTTTAGATAACTGTTGCATCTGCCCTTAGCAAAACATTCCTTGTACATGAATCTAATGTATATTTATTGAGAGGAGTGTGCTGGAGAAAGACCTGAGCTTTAAATCATGTGCACTATAATCTGAAATCTGGGTCACCAATGACTTCAAAAGCTACCACTGAAATGCCTTTTTTACCTTCATCTGCATTTATAAAGTTGTACACTATTTTCTTTATGACCAAAACAAATAAAAATATTTTTTTTTCTGACATATTCATTTACATCATATATTCCATTTTGCTAACCTGCTTTTCGTAAACACTTTTCCTTCACATGCATCCCAGTTTTAACACCTCCATCCTGCCAACCCCCAAAATGTTTATTTTGCTTATATTTCTGTAATATAACATTCTTGTTATTATTTATATATCTATATTACTACATGTATGCCTTCATTTTTGTGAAGTTAAACTCACAAGTACAATTCAGTAAAAATACTTTTTTAATGTAATGAGCTAATGTAACTCTTTCCTCTAGGCACGTCATCAAAAATACCTGTGCTCTGACTTACCCATTTTGTAAGAAGGCTATTATGATGTTTCTAAAAATATTTTGTTTCTATAAACCTGAACATAAAATTATTTGATAAAAAAAAAAAAAAGCTTTGTTCAGGGAAAAGAAAATTGATCCCAACTGAATTAATTGGAGGAGTATTAATACACTCTTTTCAATCTGTAATTTTAATTATGGGTTAACATCTCTGAATATGTCAATTGAATTGTGAAAGTTGACACTGCCTTCATGACAGTGGTCAGAATTCAAATACAGCATTTTAATTTTTGGAGGTGAAAACATTTCTTATGTTTTGTTCTTCCTGTAAGAATAAAACTAATATTTTATAATCAAGCTGGATTATCCATGTGTGAGGATTATGTATCATATGGACTAAAGTGACTGTTTCATTAACAAAAACCTCCTAGTAAAGCATTAGGGGACGTTAATGAATATAAAGCAACCTCTGTAATTTTCTAATGGATACATCTTTTTCCAATCTGAGCACTCTATATATCTTTAATAACGAGTTATTTTTCAAGGTTCTAGTCATGATATCACCCTCCATATCTGAGACTGGAAAAAGCTGTTTGGAGATCATGAAGTCCTATGCTAACTTCTACCTCCAGCTTAATTATCACAAACTACCTCTAGCTCACATAAAAGCCAATTAAGAGGCACCATCAGTAGCCATATTTGATATAAATAGTATCAATGGCTCACATTCATCAGCATGATTCAGTTTCAACACTTAAACCATGAATAACTATAGAAAAAAAAATGCATTACTCCTGTGGTAGAATAAAGTTCTTCAAGGGGGATTTCTTCAGGCTGTAAAAACTGGTAAATTTATCTAGCCTTTATTATTGTTTCTAAGTCACAGATAGCATACTCTCCACTCTAACAGCTAAAGATCTCTGTGACACTCTGGTGAATCTGAAACACATGGATGCTTGTAACAGTGGTGTTAACCACTGGACAAAATGAAGCTGCTTTACTAAAAACAACAAAAAAACCCACCACCACCACCACCAACAAAAAAAAACACCACCAACCAACCGAGCATACCAAAATAAACAAACAAGCAAATAAATCAGAAGGATATTGAAATAACCACAAAAAGTATTTTCTCTATCATAATGTTTAATGTCCTACTTGTTACTCAGTAAGATCAGACAACTTTGTGTTGTAACTGAATCCATATAGGTACACAAAGAGAACACTTTCCTCCATTTAGTTTCTGCCCTCCATTTCAAAGACGTCTACCTTTTTAGCATTCTTAGTATTACTGGAGCTCCAAATTTCCTCCTAAGTAACCTGCCTGTGCAAAATTCTACAGCAGTCAGGATAGGAGGATCTTCAGAGGACTGAGCTAGGATTACCTGTCCAAAGTGCTAGCTTCAAATGTTCTTGGAACACTGTAATAAGATGTTTAAATCAAAACATTTATGCTTTCAAAGGCACTGTTTCCACAGATATAATTGTAAATCATGAAGAAGCAGTAGGCCAAGGGCATTGCCCTTGCAAAGCAGATCCTTTCAACCCACTGCATAATATCGCAAACTCACAGAAAAACAAAAGCCTTAACGATTCTATAGTAGTCTCTATCAAGGAGTGAGGGAGGAGCTGACAGTGATGGGTGTACAATTTTACTGTGCTCAGCATGCTCCTGAAGGCCACCTTAACTCAAGGGATGTCCTCTCCTGTCCTGGCTCAGTGATCCTCATACATAGAGGCAGTTCAGCTGCTGGAACCAAAATACTCTGTCCACTGAACATTGATGTTGCTGGGTGCAACTGAAGGTAAAAATGATAACATTATCTGTATGTCACCTGATGTTCCTTCTACAACTGAAAAATACCTTTATCCTGGACTGGAAAAGCAGCATCAAGCAGCTATATGATACTCAATATCTGTGCTAAATTCTGATTTTTTTTTTTTCCTTTGAGAAATTATTGCATCTAGATTTATATAGAATGAAATATATATATATATATATATATATATATAAAGCTGGCTTATCTTTCCCTCAACTATTAAGATGGTGATATGCAAGCTCTCTAGTCTATGTACATCTTTGTGATTTAAGGAGAGGATCCAAAGTCCAGTGAAGAAGAATTTTCTACTTTTGAAGCACATATATCCTCTGCATAAAAACTGCAACAAAAATGCAATTAAAAAGTAACCTGACATGGCTTCAACAATTGCAGTCTAATGAAAATTAATCCCTGATTTAAGTAAATTAACTCTCAGGTGTTAATTTGCTAAGATAAATAAGGTACACTGTAAGGGAAGCTAAGAAAAGAATAGTGTACTAGAATGTTTCAGCCTTCTAGGTGGCTTCATCCCCTAAATTTTTGCTTAGAAAAGAAAAATATGTTTAATTTCTAATATCTTCTGTATTGAATAACAAGTTTTTTTTTGTTTGTTTTTTTGTTTGTTTGTTTGTTTTGTTTTGTTGTTTTTTTGTGAAGTGAATAGCATCCAAAACACTGTATATGTGAGTGTTCATGCACATATGTGTGCATGTGTTCTACATTCCCAATTCAGTTGTCTTAGACTGGTCACATTAGATGTCAGTGAAATATTTTAAATGAATATTTTAAATAAATGACCACTTTGTATCATAACACACAGTACCATCTCATGGAAGCTCTGAATCAAAGCAAGACACTTTAACAAGATGTAGTTGTCTGTGGCACTGAAAAATACTATAGAAGGTTAGAAATTAATGATGCTGCTCCTGACTTCTGCTTAACATGTAAAAACATCCGGGATTTCTGAAGATGTGCCTGATTTCAGAGGATGTTCATAATTAATTGAGTATTCATTATTCCTAATTTACCATTACTTGTTCTGTTTCTCCATTTTCAGAGTCTGGTTTAGCTATCACAAATGACATTTAACTTATCTACTACAGTTGGTGGTAATCAAAGCTATTTTAAAACCCCTTCATAGGTGAAAATCATTTTTAAGAGTTACTAGCTGAAACCATACAAACAACATATGTATTAGAAGAAATAGAAACAGTTTGAAAATGACTGGCACATATGAAGAAAACAAACAAATAAAACTAATCACATTTACATCTAAAATATGTGACAGATTATCTTCACTATAGTTTTGCCTATTTGGAACTACCAGTATCTGAACCATATGAGACAGAGAACAAAAACCAGAGTGACTTGATGCTTGATGGCTTATACACGTATACATCTAATAGAAGAATAGTAATCTCCTGACATCATAGTCAACACATAAAATGCTCATACACAGTTGCAAAAATTGTAGGGTACCTAAGGACACTGAGAATCAAGAAGGTATAGAAATAGCATACATATGATGGGTATTTAAGATGTTTAGAACGAATGAAATATTTTGCTTTGAAATGCACAAGTGATGTAAGTCTATCAGTAATTTATTTTATTATTATTTTGAATCAAATTCTGTCCTTTAAGTGGTCTGTGGCTTCTTGTTTTTGAGAGCTGGTCACAAGAGGGCAACATAGTTACGTACATATGGAGCAGTTCTGACATTCCACTCAAAGGAAATTAGCAGTACAACAAAAAGTAAATATTAAAATTGCTTATTGATCACTGTTTCTAGAGGAGTAAATACCAGATTAAAATTTCAACAGGTAACCTTAAATTCTTTACAGGTTTTACAGTAAAGTAAACCAGTATAACATGGTATTTTCAAACAACATGTAGAAGAAGTTGCATACAATTTTCACTACGGTCTTAGAGGATGTGACTGCTTTCCTTGGAAAACCATACAACTTTTGCCAGATCTACACAAGCACAGAAAAAAAAAAAAAAAAAAAAAAAAAAAAAAAAATGTAGAGAATAGTCTGAAAATGCCACTGTTGTTGGAATTTTATCATCTCTGTTTTTCTGTTTTTCTGATGTCCTCTTTTAACTCTTTGATTGCATACTATTTTTATCTGTAGGAGCTCTGCCTCATTTGCAGAAACTAAACCAGGTACTTTAGTTGACTTGGGAATATGAGATATTTGGGTAGAAAATTGATAATGCATTTAACCTTATTTTCCTCATTATTTTCTTAATAAGATCAACAGTATCAACATAAACCCTTGCATGAGACAGAAGTTCAAGAAATATTTTGTTTGGATATAAATACTCTCCTTGATAAGCACTGGAAAGCCTTCCAATAATTTCAAAGTAAGTTTATATTCAGATCTACCATCACAAATACTCTTATAGACAAAGCTTTGTAGATCTGATACTCTGAAAAGACAATTTTCACAGTGCTGATTATCACCTTCAAGGTCATCACAATGCTTTATATTAGATATAAGTCATAGAACACACAAAAGAGCCAACAGAATTCCCAGTATAGGTGCAATGCTTGATCAGCAATATTGTCATTATTAATTACCACAACAACATCTCAAATTGTCTATATGAAATCAACTGGAACAAGACTTCCAAGGACTCTTTGACAATGTCAGACAAAAATAAGTTACCATCACTGTAGTATCAGATGTGAACAACCTTGTGGTTGTACTGCAGTCAATGGCAAAACTCCCACAAACATCAGAAAGGACTGAAGTTCATTTTGTGAGTCATCTACGAGCCACACAACTACCACTGCCATTTTAGACATAAAGTAAAAACAATTAGTCTTTCTACAACATGCTTGTAAATGGACACATATTCATTGTCTAGAGTGCCTGAATGCCTAATCTATACATTGAAACTCTGTAAAGCCAAAGTCCAGCCTTCCTAGAGAACAGAGACTTAAATATGCAGATATGTTACTTGCTCAATGCATTTCTGAAAAAGATGCGTAGACTTGTTTTTCACAGAAATTGAGTATTTTGTTACGTTTTCTTGTCAAAGTAAGCCTGCCACTCTTCCCTTGTACATTCCAAAATTTTAAAGTTATTATTTTATCTGGAGTTAAAGTAAGCTGGTAAGAGGGAAAAGAGAGGATACAAAGACGATAAAAAAATAAAATTAAAAAAAAAAAAAAATCCAGAAAAAAAATATTGATAAACCAAATGTTATATTAAAGGTCAAAATCATAAAAATTAGAATAAACAAAAAGGGCATGAATATTTGAAGTTAACTGAAGTTTGATGATTTTTATTCTGTGGGGAAAAAAAAAAAATTTTTTTTTTTGGACATATTTTTAATTTCTAACCAAAGCAAAATTAGGCTCTGTGACTTCTCTTACATTATATTGTTTATGGAGGGACTTAATGAAATCCTAATTGAATGTGAAATTTGTTTTGAAAGTGCGGTCTGTAACATTTTATCCCAGACCTTTAAATATCAAGATCCTTCTCTATATCAAAATCTTATAGTGGGGAGGCAGAGACAAGGTGTTAGTCATATTTATTGATCATGTCCTCATAGTCTCTCGTTGCTTTTCTTCTTCCTACTTAAACTTGCATAGCACACAAGGCCTATGATCTGACTCTCTTAAAGCTGTCCCGAATTAGATCATCTTATTACATTAACAGTTCTTCACAGATTTCAGCATTCTATCTCTTCTTCATTTCTTGTTGTTCATTGTGATCCAGATCCTTATGCCAGAATCTAGCCAAATTCCTTTCTAGATCTTTACCCTCCACAAACACACACCTTGATGACTCGAGACTTCACAGAATCTATACTACAGAGTTAATATATGTTATCTATTCTCAGATAATCTTGTAAAGAGCAAGACTAGGTTTTAGGGAGAAGGTATGCTGGAAAATTACTGAATTGATGCATTAAATAATTATGTTAACAGCTGAAGAGCTGTTAAACTACAATCTTTGTGGACCACCTAAGATGAGCTAAAAATACTGCCACATTAATGGTAACTCATGGGAAATACAGGCATGTCACACATGATCAATCCTACTGACTGTCATGTATATATCTATGAAATCTATACTTGACTAATGATTTGTGTGGGAAAAAAGTAGGTGATGCATAGAACAATACAAGCAAACAAAAACACATGCCTTGGTGACTGCCATCTAAAGGAAAAGAAAAATCTGCTGAAGTCTTTTTTAAAGCAAATTTCTTTATTAAAGCAAAATTCTTTATTAAGATGTAGGCTGTAGAGAGAATTTAATCCCAAGGTAATGTAAAATTATACCTGTATAACATAGTATGAAGAATGAAGCAAAGTAGTGGAACAATGTGAATACCTCTATGGCTGCAGAGCAGAAAACTGAGGAGCTGATCTTTCTTAGTAGTTATAAAAAATAGTAATTGGAAGGAGCCCCCGAGTGCAATAATCAGACCAAGCTTCACTGTTTGAACTGACATACCCTTTTAACCTACAAGAAATCTGTAGGTAGATGATCTCAAAGAGATCATTTCTAATGTTATTTCTGTAATTTTACTTGACTGTGTATCTCACTAAAAAAAATAATTAAAAAAAAAAAATCATAACAAAATATACAATAAGGTTTAAGAATGGTAATGGGATGTGAAAAATAAGAAGTACATGAGGTATTCCGTTTTCCATATACTGCAGAAATTTATTTTAATCCTTAGGCATTCATTTTCACTACTTCTGGGATAATTCTTTGTGTATTCCCCTGTGGAACACAAGCCATTCTCCAAGAAGAGGTCAGCTACAGGAAAACTCTGTCTGCTTCCTTCAACAAGCAAGCCTCTCCTATCTCCTACTGGTCAGGTCTTTTACAGAATCACAGAATAGTCTAGGTTGGAAGAGACCTCCAAGATCTCTGAGTCCAACCTATGACCTAATGCTAATGAGTCCTCCACTAAACCATATCCCTAAGCTCTACATCTAAACGTCTTTTAAAGACGTCCAGGGATGGTGACTCAACCACTTCCCTGGGCAGCCTATTCCGTTGACTAACAACCCTTTCACTAAAGAAGTTTTTCCTAATATCCAGCCTAAACCTCCCCTGGCACAATTTTAACCCATTCCCCCTTGTCCTGTCACCAGGCACATGGGAGAATAGACCAACCCCCACCTCGCTACAGCCTCCTTTAAGGTACCTGTAGAGAGTGATTAGGTTGCCCCTGAGCCTCCAGTCCTCTTCTTCAGGCTAAATAGTCCCAGCTCCCTCAGCCACTCCTCGTAAGACTTGTTCTCCAGACCCTTCACCAGCTTCGTAGCCCTTCCCTGGACTCGCTCAAGCACCTCCATGTCCTTCTTGTAGTGAGGGGCCCAAAACTTAACACAGTACTCAAGGTGCAGCCTCACCAGAGCTGAGTACAGGGAGTTCTGTTTCTTATACAAGCCAGGTTGCTGTTGGCCTTCTTGACCACCTGAGCACACTGCTGGCTCATATTCAGCCAACTATCAACCAATACTCCCAGGTCCTTCTCTGACAGGCAGCTTTCTAACCACACATCTCCCAGCCTGTAGCTCTGTTTAAAGGTATTTTTAAAAAAGTTTTTACCTGTTTAAAGGTATTTTAAAAGGTATTTAAAAAAAAAAAAAAAAAAAAAAAAAAAAACTGTTTTAGAGGTATTATTATCCCCTAATGACCTGTAAAATCTCAGAAAGAAAGGCAACACATAAAAGTTCAGCTGCTTTCTTTCTCTGCTTATCTTCAGCATGACGGAAATAGGGAACCCTGACCGTGTTATGGCCCTGTGTCAACTCTTCTGCTCCTGTCACCCATGGTAGGTAGATCTCTTTTCATGACAGGTTCCTCCTCATTAGCTTTTGCCTTCTTACTGCCGGTGAAATTCACACACTGTTGTACAGCTGCATTTCAGGCTGTCCCTCAGGACCTCATCCAAAGTCCAGTGAATCTTCCCAAAATTTTATGTTTTGAATCTGATCCGGATGTCAAAAATAATAAAGGACTTGACTAATTGTCTTTTTATGTTTCCTGCTTTCACCCTATTCAAGACTATTTTGACATGCCCTTCAAAGTGCAAAAGAAATTCACAAGCCTTTTTCCCACGTGGCACATCCACACAAAAAATGTGAATTCCTTGCAATAGAAAAACACAGCAGAAATTTCACTGTAGGAGTACTGTGAGGGATGAATAAGTGCTGTGGGCTGCACTAAATCCTGTGGAAACTGCTAACCCACTATCTAGTTAGAATACTTCCCTATGAGAGAGACTGTCCTACTCTCTCAGTCTTTAAATAACAAAGATAAATATAAAATATGAAGAAGAAGAAATCCAGAAAGCTTTGAAACCAATGTCCAGTTACTAATATTCTGACAAAAGCCAACACAAAAAATTCAGACCACCTGTGGTTTACTGACCTGGGCTGGCTGCCAAAGCCCCACCCAGCCACTCTCTCACTCCCCCCTCCTCAGCAGGACAGGGGGAGAACATCAGATGGAAAATCTCATGGGCTGAGATAAAGCCTGAAGACTGCTCATCAGTTACAATTAGGTACAAACCAGACTCAACTAGGGGAAGATTAATTTAATTTGCTCCTAATTAAAAACACAGTTGGATGGTGCGAAACAAAGACAAAAACTAAAATACCTTCCCACCACATCTTCCCAGCTCAGCTTCACTCCTCCACCCTCAGTCACAGGGGCACTCACACCTTTCCTCTGCCCCAGCACCACTTCCTGCCCAGGGGCCACAAAGGGATCTCTGCTCTGCCACTCCTGCCCTCCTCCTCCTCTCCCCTGGGTGCCGGAAGGTCTGTTTCTCCCCCTTTCTTCCTTTCTTTCTGCCGGCTGCTGGGCATCGCTGCACCATTTCTTCCCTAGTCTATCCCTGAGGCGAGGAGCCGCCATCTTGGCTGCTGAGCCCAGCTGTGCCCCGCCATGGGGTCTCAGCCTCCTGCACCCAGCAGCACCGCAGTGACCCAGGGGCCTTGTGTGAAATACTTACATCACCTCCAGCACATGAATTCGGTAAAGTTGCATATTAAAAATAAGAGTGGACCAGAAGTTTCTGATCAAATTATTTGACAGCATGTAGCCAGATGGGGAAACTAAAAATTTACATTCAAAATGCAACCTATATAGTAGCTAAAAATACATAAATAAATAAATAAAAAGAGTACCCTGCAAATGAAGCTTTCCAAATTGAACAATGCTCCTGGACACTAAATCACTCTAGGAAGTTAATTTAAAAGAAAAGTCTAAAGCCAGCAAGGAGGAATGCATAGTTGCTAATGCAGTGTATGAGCTCTGGTATTTAAAAATGTGGGACATGACAGTGTTTATTATTATTATCATTGTTGTTTTTATTATTATTTTTAATTTATTTTTAACCACAGTTTATTAAACCTGTCATTTGTCATTTTTTCTATATGGAATAGTTGTTTGGCCATTCTGAATTATAAAATAACATGTTCAAAGTATTGGTAGGGTTGGACCCATTTTAAAACATGTTGGTCTTGTAGTACTTTTCTAATGAGAAAATTAATGGTATGCAAAAATAATTAACGACTGGATTTCACTCAGATTTTTGAGTGATTAATTTTGTGGTTATTCTTTTATAAAGTCTGCAATGCCAGCAAAATATTTGTGTGAGCTGGAAGCTTTTCCCACAAGGGACATAGCACGGCAGAACCTCCTACTCAGAATTCACTAATCCAAAGAGCTGAGCCAAATACTAACCTGGTGTTGCTTCTGCAAGAATTTCTGTTCTGCACAAGCTAACAAACTATCTTCTCCTTTATTTTATCTCCTATCAACATACTCATTTTCAATAAAAGGAACAATTCAATAATTGGTATGAAAAATATCTTCTCAATGTTAGCAACCACCACATCATAGCAATAGGGATTTTCACTAACCTGAAGAATAATAGTCTGTCTTCAGAAGCATTTGAATCGGTAAGATTTATTTCTGTGCTGGAGTTCAAAATGTTTATCTGGCTACAAATAAGCCTTGATAATTTGATCTACCACATTCTGAGTCAGAAGTTCAGGATTTAGTCCAAATGGTTTTGGCAGGTTCCATAGTTTATTATCTTGTACATATACTTTGGATTTGTTGGGGCAATAGGCAAGAAAAAGTTTATTTTTCTTTTATTAGTTGTAACACACAGAGACAGCAGGTAGGTAGCTCCTCTAGCTATACTATTTGCTGTTGTTGTACTTTGGTAAAGACAACAGAACTCAATCACAAAATACTGTAACTCCTCCTTGTGCGAAGGGGAAGAGGTGAGCAATGCCTGTCTGTAATTCCTCTGTCTTCAAGAGATTTTAAATCTATTCATTATCAGGCTGAAGACATTCTGCATATGTCAACAAAATTATAGTACCCATTGTCAGATGAACTGTATTTCCACAGCCTTTTTTTTTTTTTTTACAGAAAAGACAAGTAAATAATCCCTAGTTTCTTTCTACTTTGCTTAATTTGTTTCTGCTATCTCAAAACAGACTATTAGACTATTATTGTGTTTATAAATCAAAGCATAATGCTTCTCAACTTCATGACAAACTCAAATGGGCTGAGCAATTTGGGGGACTACAAACTGCACACACATCTACTGGTGATGAACAAAGATCTGGAAATATACAAAACTGGCAACCTGGAGATTCCCACATACTTCCCTATGATAAACATTGTAGTCAGTGTTATGGTGATACAATAATAAAAAACACATCAAAGTTGAGAAGCAAGCTAATACCAAAACCTAAGACTTTCCTAAACAGGATTAAATTATTCAACCTCAGCAATGGGACTGCAGTACTGAGGAGAGCCTTAAATCAGTTAAGTGAAGGGAAAGAAGACACATTTGAAGATACTGAGGATACTGTGAATTAAGAAGCACTGTAAAAGTAGATTGCATCCCTTGTAAAGTTGACACACTTCATGAGACCGGATTAGAGAATTCCAACATAGGACAAACAGACACACATAGGAAAATCTTCAGCAACGGTTAGGACTTTTCTCATTAAGCCCTGGCACACCTGATGGAAAACCTGGATTTGCTCTAATGCATGTTAGCAAGTCTTTGAACCAGTTATTTCCCCTAATCCCCACTCCAAGGGGATAATCCTTTACATCTGGCATAACTCAAAGATTTATATGTCTGCAAATCAGCTTAGCTCCTTGATCAGTAAGTATGGGTGTAATTATGACTGCAAAAGTCCATGTCCATCTTTGCCTTTAGTGGCAAGATGTTAGTAAGGAATAACCCCACAGGCAAAAACTTCCTCAGACTACATATTGAAATTCAGTATTTGGAAAGATCCTTACTCCCCTCTTCCAGGGGATTTGTTCTTTGACTCCTGTGTTTCCCCTCAAAGTCACATGCCAGTCCTTAAAATCATGCATTTAAGATCCTTATGATACAACATTTTCATATTTTTGATTTATCTGACAAAAAAAAAAAAAAAAAAGGAAATTAAAGCAGAAATAAGAACTTTCAGTAATGATGGAGACAGTTGCTGATATCATGGAGAGATTTAATGGGTTTACTGGTTTTATGCCAATCTGTAGGCAAGAATTATTTACAGCACAATATTCATTCAGGTCTTCCAAATTTTGTTCAAGGAAAACAGACTTTGGATACAGCCAGCAAAAGTTATTCCAAGTACTTTCGCAGTCAGTTGAAGAATGAAGCTGCTTGACTAAAAGTGGAAAATTGAATATATTATCATATGATATTACTTCACAAATTGAAAACCGTTGTTTGAAAACATTTTTCTTCTTTACAAAAGTGTCACTTCCTTTACATTTCAGTTGCACAGCAATGCTAAACTTCCCCCTCCTCTCCCCAAGAAAAAATAAAGGAAGATGAAGACTTTGGTATCAAGCTATCAATGAGTACATTCTAAATTATTATTATTATTATTATTATTTTTTTCTGGAAGAAAACTGCATGATCTTTCTATTTAAGATTTATGCTCTTGCTAATCCTGTTAGTTCTGTATTACATAGTAAATAATTTCATACTTAATAATTAAGTATCCTTATAAACTATCTTAACTATCCTTATAAACTTATAAGGATACTCAATAACTTCTCCAGTGTGGCATAGTTCATATTATTGTTTACTTCAATATGTTGATTGCAATTTATAAATGAAAGACAATGTAAAACTACTAGAACAGGGTGCACAATTTCTATAACAGGACAATTCTGAAAGTGTTAATCTATTTAAGACTTGATTATTTAAAAAAAAAAAAAAAAAAAAAAAAGTTTGATATGCAGTGACATTAAAAAGATTTAGGAGCTCTTCTGACAGAAATATCTAAAGCCAGTATTACAGGAACTCCTGTTTAATCTTTTGACTAAAATTGGGCCTTCCAAAACTACTAAAAGCCTACAGTTTGAATTTTCCAACTCCAGTAAGCAAGAAAACAGGGAAAGTTTAGTTTTGTTATAATCTCCCATAGACAATATAATTATTGAAGGAGATAAATATTTAACACCTTACTATTATTGTAAATATTTTTTTTAATCGATATTAATTATCAACATATCAATTATATGTTTGATTCACAAAACCCTTGCTCACATCCAGAGCCCTGTTGTCTTGTGAAAACTTTTTCTTACTTTGGAAAAGAACTGTAATGAAATGCTAAACCAAATGCATGAAACTATATGTGGACATTTTTTAGATGGTGACTGATATTAAACAAAACAAGGTTTAACTCTATTCTATGAATAATAGGAATTATTCATAATTTCTATTTACTGAAAAAAATAGTATTTCGTTCTTATTTATTTTGTCATAGGAATCTTAACTTTGGTAGCTAAAGATTAGGGGATATAATACATTAATTGAACATATGTTTTCATATGAGAGACATGGAATAGGTAAGGAGAGGCAATACTTTATTAACTCAGCTTTTATAAGCAAATCTTGTGAAAGCAAATTTTAACCTGATGACCTGGTGCAAATACCTTGGAATTATGGAAGGCTAGCTTTTGATTTTAATGATAACCAAGTGATCGTGGAGACTGCTAAAGTCTCTGACTGGTCCCATTAAAATCCTGACCATTAAATCTGAGATTTCATTGTGGTAAATTAAAACTTAGGCTGGTTTACTAAAGTTGACTGATGTTTCTGTATTTTATACCTCAAACACATCCATCATTTACTTTCAAGAATTCTCTATTTGTAAAATAAAGCAGGGTACTTCAAGAACAGTGGGGAAGACAGACTAGCTTTGATAATATTTTGTTCTATGTGTGTTTGTTACAAAGCACTTCTGCTTACATTCTTTATGAGTCAGGGCCCTGAAAAATGGATTCAGCCTTTTCTCTATTTCGTGCTCTGGGAATCCAGGAAATATGCACAACAGATTTTCAACTGGGAGAGCTCTTCTGGGGTTTGTTGATTTTGCAGTTTGCCCTCAAATAGAGCAGGAATTTTTGGCTGATGTTTTCAGAGTTGCCTAAGGGATTTTGATGACCAGTTCCTATTAAAATTAATGAGAATTGGGCATACAAATCCCATTGGTAATCTCACCCTTTATGTTATTAAAGCAATAAAATTTGGAGAAGAGTGACATGTAAAATAAAATTTATGTTGCATTAGAAAGGAAAGTCTTGATATCTATAAAACCATTCAGCAATCCCTTTCCCCTCAACCTTCACTGAAACCCTATACACAAACTCCACAAAAGAACTTTTATCATACTCTAGAGGGTCATGCTTGGTCCTTGCTTCACATTGGTTGACGGATATTTATTTTATATTCCAGTATATTTCTGACTCTGGCCTCTAATTTATTACAAGAACTTGCCATAGTAATAATAGCAGGAGTAATAATAGTAATAATAATAATAATGAATAGCAAGAAGACTTTCAGTTTTTAACAATTTAACTGATTATTTACATCTTTTGCACTGCACTTTCATTCACTTAGTGAGAGTTTCTGAGCACTAAGCATACCTGTGTTCTACCCATTTAGGAATCGGTCCTGCATGAGGTAGTCTTAATAGAAAGTATGAGTAAAACACTTGACACACTGGAGTGCTACCAGCAAATCCTTAGTTGCATGCTGAAGGAAAGATTCAGTGTTGATATCACGGAAGTCTAAGAATTTAAGAGGCATACTGATAAAGCACAAATGTATTTAAAAGGTTTCTCTGGATTAGGATAGACCTGAAAATCTTTTTAGCGTCTACCTCAATGAGGCACTGACCAGATCGTAAACTCGTATAGTATAAGAAATGGCTGGAAAATGAAATCCATTCTCATGAAATAAAATGAAACAAAACAACAAAATGAAAAAAAATAAAAAATAAAAATGAAAATATTCTTCTGACTCTTACATGTACAGTTGAAAACATCCAGAAAATCTTGGAGTTTCTTTTTATCTGTCATTTATTTGATTGAAAGGATATTCCTAATGTCACTTTCTCCCATAGGAAGCAAAACTGACGAGTCTTCGAGAAAAGCAATCAAAAAAACTAGCAGTTCATTTTCTTGATGGGATTGGCAAATTTTTGAGAACAGAGACATATTATGTGGAAAATTAATGAGACTGAAGTTATTCAACAATGGAATGTATGTTCAAATACAGAGTAGTACATACAACTTATTCCATACTTTTATAAATAATTAATAAATACCATACTTAATAATTCTGTCTTGACTCTTACTTACATTTTGTTTTTGAGCTACTAGCACAGAGATTTTAGGATTATCTTTTTTTTTTTTTTTTTTTTTTTTAAATATATATATATATATAGGCTAAAAGGTTTATAAAGCTTCAGGTTCTCTGTGTCTACTTCTTTCTGTTCTCCCTTTTTTTAAGAGAAGCTCTGTGTTTGCTTTGTAGAAAAGTTCTCATGGACAAGTTGAACATGAGTCAGCAGTGTGTCCTTGCATTGAAGAGGTTCAACTACACATACATGGGGAGGGGATCATAGATCAAGCTGGAAGGGACCTGTGGTTGAGTGGCTCTCTCCAGATCAGTCTGTGATGTCAGGATAAGCCAACATTATGTTCTTAGAAGTGCGGTGAGTTGAGACAATCAGGCACTCCCTGACCATTCGTGGGACTCCTGTGACCTGGACTTTAGCCTGATCTGGACAGTACCATAACTGAAAACTGGAAAGCACCTGAGTTGCGTGGCTGGTAGAAAAATACCTGAATTGCCTAACGTGGGCAATGGTAAAATACTGACTATAAGTCCATCATCTTGTGATCCTGTAAATAGAAATCCTAAACAAGATCCCCTTGAGTTCTCCAGGATTGCAGCCTGCTGTGTCCTAGAAACTCCACCTGAGCTGGAATGGCTCACAGGGCAGACTCCTGAAGTTTCAAAGGTCACCCACTGACAGATGGTGACAAAAAGGAAAGGTTGCGTAATTCACTAATAAGGAAAATCCTAGATATAAGGTTAGCCTATACAGTTGTGAGAACATACCCTGCAGTGAATCATAATGATGTTTTGCATGCTTTGTTAAGTAGTAATCCAGATTGATTGAACTGATCGTGTACATAACCTCTTCAGATGTAAACCACTAAGTCTGGGACTAGGGCTAGATCCAGCCGTACCTAGACTTCACTTTAGGAGTTTAGAATGCAAGAAAGCATCTGTTCTGCACCTTGTGATTCAATGGGAGGCTGTCCTGACAGTCTGCTTGACCGTGTCCTCAACGCAGTAGATATCCAAGTGTACCTTGGATACTCTTGAATCTTGTTAAGTTGCTGTCTTATTTATGGTTAAGCTTTGTTAGATCATTACATGATATCAATTATATCAATTTATCAAAATATCAATTCATCAAAGGGGCAGCATATGGCTTTGACCTTGTTGCATTTCATGAGGTTCCTATTGGCCCGTTCCTCTAGCTTCTCTAGATCTCACTGGATTGCAGTCCTGCCTTCCAGTGTATTGACTGGTCCCCCACTTGGTATCATCTCTAATCTTGATGAGAGTGCCCACCATCACTTCCACAAAGTCACAGATAAAGATTCTGAACAGAACCAGTTCCATGGCAGACTCCTGAAGTACTGCACTTCTTACCAGACTCCTCTTAGAGTCAAACTGATTGGCCTCTACCTCTCTCAGCCCAAACATACAACCTATCTTTTAGCCAACTAGTTTCACCCATCCAGATGGTTACATGCAAATTTGGATAGAAAAATATTACAGATGATGATGGAAGCCTTGCAAAGTCAAGGAAAGTGACACCCACTGCAAGGGATTCTATGGTGGAGGGCCACTAAGATGGTCAGTAACTGGAAAACACAGCATAAAAGGTCAGGCTTGAAAGAACTGTTTTTCTTCAGTTGTAATAGTAAAAGTCTAAAGGAGAATTTTATTGCTGTACAGCTCCAGAGTGGGGTTACATGACAAGATGGAACCAGACTCTTGGAGGTACACAGTGAAAGCAGAAGAGGAAACAGGCCCATGCATCAACACAGGAAATTTCAACTAGGTAAAGGGAAAAGGCTTTTCACTGTGAGATGAGCAAATACTGGAAAAAGTGTAGGACTTCCATCCATGCAGGCATTCAAGGCTCAGCTGGACAACATGACTTCTAGCAGTCTCTTCCAACCCAAGTAATTTAATGATTCTTTGATTTTTCTGTCCCCAACAATTTCCCTAACACAAAATTATGTTAACAGTCCTGTAACTATTATGTAGCAGATCTCAACAGTCAAAATATGTAAGTCATCTGTAATATATTTTTTCATCTTCGTACTTTTCAAAGTTAATTTCATTCATCTTGTCCATCTGCTTATAAGAAAGCATCTAAAATAAAGACTAATAATAATAGATAGCGTTCTTGACTGCTCTTGTATCATTTCCTACACATAATGAGGCAACAATTTCCACAAACTTTTACTCACTCCAAGCATGCATACAAAATCCTCCTTGTGATATGTTTTCTATGCTTTATTTGTTGCATTCTTTCTTCAATCTGTGTTCATTGAAAAGCTTATAGATTGGTGAAGTTTATACATCTTTAAACTGTCATTTCCTTCATTTATGACCTTAAAATTACCTCGTTAATAAACTATTACTCTCTTGAAATCTTTCTTCCTTTAATAATGATTCCCAATGAATCCTACCTAGCAACTCCCTCGGTTAGCTTAAAATTGATTTCTGTAAGTCCACCATCTAGTTTCCCATTGAATTTCTCCTGCAGATGCTACCCATTATATGCATTCATGCATGTCACAAGTATGGAAAATGTTCACCTTGAGACTGAATTTAGACTTTTTTTTAGACAATTACTAAAACAAATAAGGTATTAAGTTTCTTGATAATAATCATCCACATATTCATACAAATGCCTTGAAAAGTTAGAGATACTGGTTTTATATAAGTGCAGACACACAACTTGTTAAAAACTGTTTATCTTTTCTAGACCTCTAAACTGGTATGAATTTAATGCCCACTAAAATATATATTTAGTGAGTATTTAAAAAAAAATCTATTAATTTTGGAAGAATTATAAGCAGTATAAAAAATTAGCATAGATAAAAAATTCTCCATATTTAAAAATGGTCAAAATGCGAGTAGAAAACAAGTTTTTTATTTATTACATTTATATTTAATGCAAAAAGTTTTTGAGATTCTCATAATTATTTATAGAGTTTAATTTATTATGTGAAGAATATATTGAATTTGTCCTCCATTTCTTCAATAACCATCCTGAATTTTAAAATGCCATGCTGGCTTAAAATACAAAAGATATGTATTTTATGTGTGAGTAAAAAAAAAACTTTCTACCTCTGAATGAAAAGTTCTTCTGCAGTTAATACTAAAATCTTAACATTAACTTCATTTTTTATTTTTTTTTTTAACTCTTAAGAATCATCATCATTTTGGAAATCTGAAATTATGAAACTGATCCTATCAATGCTAAAAGCTAAAGCTACTTCCATTTCAGAAGCTAAGATTATAGATAAGCTTTTAACAACAGTAAAGTGTCCAGTTTTGCTATGGTATGCTTATACAATGTTTTGGACAGTTTCAGAAATATCTTTTTCTCTGAGTTCTAAGATTATTAAGCTAGCACACCAGTATATAAATTTATAGAGAAATCCTGTGTGTCTGTTTCTTTCTAAGAAATCCCAGCGGCTATGACGTTATGACATTGTCAAGCATAGTACAAATTATAAATGACATATCCATTTTTATTTATTTATTTATTACTGCATTTATATATGTAACATAAGAATACTACTCACATTTCTCTCTCACTTCAGCACACAGTTTTTTTGGCATGAACTTCTCACCCTCTGAGATACTATTTTGTAGACATCTGCCAGATTAAAATGAATAGGTCTTTGTCTTTAGCAGTGCTACAGTGATATAAGCTTTCTGAGGTAAGAAGGAATAATAAAAAATCCTGGGAAACAATTTGAATATTTTAATGCTATTTTGGTGTTTTCTTTAACTGTGATAATATTCCGCATCTAGGAAGGCCAAGAAGTACATCTTCATCACTTTTGAATGAACATCCAACAGCCAGTCTAAAACATTAAGAATGGATGAGATTATTAGAACACATACAGTAATCACTTGCTAATATATTCTACTAAGACTTTTCACATCTTTACAGTATGCTTTAATATAATGCTGCCCCATCATTCAACATGTTCTGTTTCTATACACAAATAATTTCTCAGATTTCAAGGTACAGTCTGTACACTCAGATTTTCCCTACCTGAGTTTTGAGCTGTGCTTATCAAAGTGCCAAATTCAATCCAGTAGCACTGAACCCTCATCAACTTATTCTGAATCTCAACATAGTTTATAAAGCTCAAACTTGACTCTGTACTTCCAGCATTCACACGTGTGCAAATATGAAAAAGAAAAAAAGAAAGGGGGGGCGGGAGGGGGGTTCAGACATCCTCAGACTGTCATACTAGGAGGAAATCTCATTGTTATTTTTGTCTTCTCCTATTTTTTTTATTTTTTTTCCTTGATCACAAAAGCAAATAGAGACATAGACCAGTCCCAGATTTTACAAACTATATATAAAACAGAATATGGAAATGGACTGAATGTGACTACCAGCATGTACCAATTTCAGCTGAAAATGAAATAGAAAGGTTTAGTCAACAACAGCCAACAATTTTTCTTCTAGAAAAATGAGCCAGAAGTGTTCTGGCCAAAGGTCAGAAAGTATTCTTGTTCACAAAACTGTTAAAATCAAACTCTCAAGTGTTGTCCTTCTGAAAAACGGTTAATAAATATTCAGGAAATGTTACAGTGGAAAACTTGACAGGTAACTTTTGCTACTGTCACTGTCACAATTTTTTCACAGAGTTTCTTAAGGCACCAGTTAGAGGCTATGTTTTTTCTTTAAACAAGCAAAGAACACATATGAATGAACACATACCACCTTTCCCAAACTGCTGAGATTTTAAGATAGATAAGGTAGAAAAATGTAGATTGGAAAGGAGTTTTTGATATCAGCAATGCCCTGTTCAAAGCAGAATGAACTTCAAAGTCAAAAGATGCTTAATGCCGTGACTACCTGAGTTTGAAATATCTCCAAGGATGGATATCTGCTGGGCACCTGCACCAGTGTTTGACGACCTTCACAGTGAGAAACATTTTTCTTATGTTGTTTAGACATTAAGGACAGAGTGTTTGTTAACAAAAATAGCAATAACAACAACAACATTTTGGATATTAGCAAAAGGAAACACTTGCATATGAAGTAAAATTTCTAGAACAGGATGATAAGTCACTGTCGTTCTGGCAATGGGAGTCCTTGCAGCGACATCTTCAGCTGGATCAGATGAGACTCCCTGAATCATTGTTTTACTGTTACAATAACCTAGCTGTCCCATGGTCCTGCCCACTCACTCTGGCACATGCATAATTAATCACTATTTGTTATCTTAATGTCATACAAAATATCTACCAATACATACTGTCTTACCTCACCATCAGTTCAGGTAAAGTTTCTGTTGACTATCAACAACTGTCCAAATTGTATCATTTCTTCATCAGCAACGACCTATGGGAATATCTAGAGGGAAGGGCCAAATTCTCCATCCTGGTTGTTAACCCACTGAAATGTACAAAATGGACTAAACACAGTAGGATCTGTGGGAAACTTCTAGAATTCCTGTAAGTCAGTTAAATACTTAATTTTGAATGTGTTCAGCCAACCACCTAGTTTCAAGTCAGCTTGTTCTCTCAAACCAATTCATTATCTCATCTATGCAGATGACTAGTGAGACTGTCCATGATATTATGAAGGCTGGTGCATGCTCCTTTCTGTCACTTTCTGCTCCAGACAGAAGGAGGCCCAACAAAAGACAATTTTAGATGAAGAAATTTCACATTTCCTATACTAATTATTAGTGACCTGAGTGCAAACAACCCCACTTCACCTCAAGAAGTTTGGCTACCCAGGCTCCAGGCCAATGAGCCTTGTGGCTTTGAGTCAAGATGAGACAAATGAGTCCCCCCTGTGAGAAGTGGGGACTTGGGACTATGCCTGTTTGTGGCCATGCAACTCACTCATCTTGCGCTGGCACCTGTCTTATCACAACAGTTTCACCTGGTGATTGCCAGCATATGACTGCCCCTGGGATCCTGGCCCTGGCCCTGGCCTAACCTGGCTTGTGGGGGCTCAGATTTCATTGGGGTGAGTGGGACTGCATTCTGCCTGAGAGGGAGGGGAAAGGGCTCTGCCAGCCAGCAGGTACCCACACTGGCCCTGGGCAAATATACAGATGTATAATACTCAACTGTTAAATCACTGTAGTCCAGTACATCTCTCTTGCTGTCCCCTAGGATCTATTTCTATTCAGTTTTCCTGAGAATATTCAATTGGTGGTTTGGGTACAAGGTTACAAGTTCTTCCAAAACTGTTCAATAACTATTTAAAAGATAAAACAAGATTGTACTCCAAATATCTAATGTTAACAACTACAACTGGTCCTGAATGCCCTTCCTTTTAAAGATGAGAAGAGGTTGTACTTGTGAATCATTTATTCTAAATCTTTTGCACACACCCTGTCAGAAATAAGAAATATATATATATATATAAAGGAAAATATATTAATAAAAAATGTACAAGATTTATCATAAGTGTTATAACTATTCAATGTTTTACAAGATCTTTCAGTTTTGCTAAAGAATAAGGCTACATTAGGACTACCCATATTTTACTACATGTATCACAAAACCATAATAAATATTGGTCGTGGTTTAACCCGGCCTTCTGGCAGCTAAGTACCACACAGCCGTTCGCTCACCCTTCCCCCTCCCTCTCTTGGATGGGGGAGAGAAACAAGAAAATGAAGCCCATGGGTTGAGATAGAGACAGTTTATTAGGACAGAAAATAAAAGAAAATAATAATAATAATGATAATAGTACTACTACTAATAATATGTACAAAACAAGTGATGCACAATGCAATTGCTCACCACCCGCTGACCAACGTCCAGCCTATCCCCGAGCACCCAGCCCCTCCCACCCCAGCTGGCCACCCCTATATATTGTTGAGCATGCTGTCAGATGGTATGGAATACTCCTTTGGCCAGTTTGGGTCAGCTGTCCTGGGTCTGTCCCCTCCCAGCTCCCGGTACACCCGCAGCCTGCCCACTGTCAGGACAGTGTGAGAAGCTGAAAAGTCCTTGGCTTAGTGTAAACACTGCTGCTCTGCAAAAATTAAAACATCACTGTGTTATCAACATTATTCTCATCCTAAATCCAAAACATAGCACCCTACCAGCTACTAGAAGGAAAATTAACTCTATCCTAGCGGAAACCAGGACAATATTACATACATTTCAATTGATTAATGAATCACAGCTCTGTTATCTCATTCCTCTTCTTCCCCCCAGTTTACAGAAAGAAAAAGATACCCGTATTTGGAAATTGTAGAATACATTCAGTAGTAGAAATAGATCTGAATGTTCTCTGTTGTTCAGTCCTTGGAAATTTGCGTAAAGAAGTAGTGGATGCCCTATCCCCAGATGTCAAGGTCAGTCTGGATGGGGCTGTGAGCAATCTGACCTAATGAAAGATGTCTCTGGCCACAGCAGGGGGATTGAACTACATGTTCTTGAAAGGTCCCTTCCAACCCAAACCATTCTGTGAATCTGTGATTCTATGAAGTTTTTGTTGTTGTTATTTTGTTGTGTTTGGTTTTATGTGTACTTTACGTCAAGGAAAAAAATGCCCAGGTCACACAAATATTGCTGAGGATAGCCACCAGGTCAGTGAAAATTACCTAAAGAAACAAATTTCACCTTCTATTAGATTTAGTAAACAAGAACAAAAAAAAGTCAGTAAATTTACAGTAATTCTTTTTTTTTTTTTTTTTTCTGATTGTTACATGATTTACTGAGAAAGATGCTCCTTTTATGTAGTAATCACATTGTCATGGGATAAGGTGCTTGCTAATTTCATTTCTTGGTCAATGAAAAGCTGATCTACTCTAACTCTTGTAGTAGAAAAGATGAAGTTAAAAAAGAAGTGCAAGCAGTGGGCATAGTCCTACTGAGTGGCTCCCCACTGGAACCAATCAAATCCCAGCACAAATAGGCTATAATATACTCATTTTATTGGAATAAATCTTTCTTCTTACAAAGCAAGGAAGGCTTTGTAAGATGCAGAACTAAAAGCACAGAGTGATTTGGGGCATGCCAATATAATGGTATGTAAATATACCCCAAGCACTGAATCTCTTTAAGGAGACAATTTTCATAAAATTACTGGGATTACATTGAGTACACACAAAGGAAAGCAGCAAAAACAATATGAAAGCCTTATCCCAAAAAATCATATTTCTCACTTCCCTTAAAAAAAAAAAAAATGTACTTCTGCTCCTTTAAATTTATTTGTTACAGATATTTTTTTTTTTTTTTTTTTTTTTTTCCTTAGACAAGTCATGTGAGGACCCCACAGAATGCAATGGTTTTCTGTGAGTTTCCTGGTTTAGTGTAAAGGTGCTTTATATCATAAAGGATATGAGATCAGCTTTACCTGTTATATCCTTCTATATCTGTTTCGGAGTGGCCACTTAGTATAGCATTTCTTTTTCTGAACTTTTAGAATATGAAGTCGAGCCTTAAATCTATCATCCAAAATTGGATAAACTTAATATTGTATTGCAGTTTTCCTTCTTCCCTTTCCTTCCATGAAGAGTAGTGAGGCAACAGTGACAGAAATACGGCATGGAACTTGCAAGGAGAAGTAATTTGTTATAATGATATAATCATAAAGATTAACAGAGAAATACACTGCAATATAAATTATTAAAATGACACTGTGATATAGTATTTACCCAATACTAGCTTGTTTGATTTGGCATTAAGAAGTTTGATTAAAAATGTCTACTCCAAAAATTCTTACATGCACCCGGAGTAGTAAATGGAGACTCTTCCATTAGACATATGTTTTGTTAAATAGATTGTTCATGCTCACCTCACAGATTACATTTAGTAATAAACTCATGTGGAAGTAGTGTAATTTCATCTATCTGAATTCTGTTACCGTATTCTGTTACGTATCTTCATTTTCTCTAGTTGTTTTGCATAATACCTATAAAAGTATTTAGAAAATATAATATACTATTCAAGACTTCTTCAGAACCCACAATATATATATATATATATATAAAGTTGCAAGAAGTTTTTCACAAGGTCAAATAATAAAATAGCTTTGAACTGTGCTTTCTTGCAGATTATATAGCTTGGAGAAAATGATTGCTTTTAAAAAAATAAAATTCCTATCTAGAGGCTTGTATTGGATTTTCAAGGAAAGGTTTCAGTAACAGGGGCTGCAGCTGTGGCCTCTGTGAGCAGAGCCCAGCAGCTGCCCCATGTCAGATCAGAGCCAGCTCCAGCCAGTTCCAAAGGGGACCCGCCGCTCGTCAGAGCCAAGCCAGCAAGTTGGGCTTCCATTAGAGCAGATTTAAAAAAGGGGGAAAATGTCTGTGCAACAGCAGCTGGGAGAGAGAAGAAGTGAGAGAAACAGCTTTGCAGCCCAGCAGAAACAGCCATGGTCAGTGTGAAAGATCAGGAGATGCTCCAGGCACCAGAGCAGAAGTCCGCCTGTAGCCTGTGGAGAGGCCCCTGGTGGAGCAGGCTCATCCCCCTGCAGGTGGTGTACCATGGCAGAGCAGATTTCCATGCTGCAGCCCGTGGAGGGCTAATGGTTTCATGTTGGAAAGCAGGTTTCTGGCATGAACTGCAGCCTATGGGGGACCCACACTAGAGCAGTCTTTTCTGGAAAGATTGCACCATATGGAAAGGACCCATGCTGGAGTAGTTTGCAAAGGGCTGCTGCTTGTTGGGTGGCTATGGTTAGCAGGAGAGGTGTCCTGAGAGAGGAGTGGCAGAGAGGGGTTGTTAGGGACTGACCCCAGCCCCTGTGGCCCTGTACTGCTCAGGGGCAGGAGGGAGAGGATGGAGGGCTAAGGTTGGGCCTGGGAAGAAGGCTTTTTAGTTTTGTTTTTGTTTTCACGATCTTACTGTATTTTTAATTGCAATAAATTAAATTAATCTTCCACATCTGTTTTACCCCTGATAGTAACTGGTGAGTGATGCCACTGTGCCTATCTCGACTCATGAGCTTTTCCATCTTACTTTCTCTCCCTGTCCTGTTGTGGAGGGAAAAAGAGAGTGGCTAGGTGGGCTTCTGTCAGCCAGCACAGGTCAACCCACAACAAGGCTTACCTTTGCATCTAGTAGATGCAAGAATATGAGAAAACCAAAGTAAAGGAAGGAATTGTCCTAAAGCAGTTACCCTAAATCATTGTTCTAAAGCAATTATTTTCTTCTCTTATTTATCCCCTTCAAATGTTAAACCCTACTGCTTTTAAAAAAGAATAGAACCAGAGGTTTTGTGGACTGATTGGATGTCCTTTTAAAAATTAACATAAAATCATGACTAAGGAATTGCAAATATTTGTTTCACAAATAAATGGTTTGCTACCTTAAAAAACAGAAACAAAAAAGTTCCTTCTCAGAGTATAAACAGCTTTTCACTTCCTCTGCTGTAGGAGCATACATATCTGTATGTCTGAATATTTATATATAGCAATATGGATATGAGTCACATTATTTCAGTGTTTAGGGAATGTAGTTCATATGGGATGATCCTTTCTCCATTGTACTTACACCAAACAAATAAGAATTTTTCAAAGAAGTTAAAATGTTTTTGAAATCTTTTCTTTAGAAATAGTAGGAAAACAAACACAGTAAACAAAGCTCTGTGAGCTGGACACTCAGGGTTAAAACGGATGGAGCTAGAAGCTTAACCTAGTTACTCAAGTCCCAGATTAGCTCTCTGGCTATGACTACTTTTGCTCTCCAGAATACTGTGGCATTTGCATTGGGAGAAGTTTCCCAAGAGATGAAATTGCCAGGTGACTGATGGAGTAAAGAAAACCATTAACAGAAATTTCCAGTGATCAGTGTGGGGAGCAATCTCCCTCTGACACAATATTAAATAGTCATGAATAAGTGCAGGCTACTCAGTGCAGTGCTAATGTGTTTGAATTATTTGTCTTTTGGTGAAAAGGCTGTTTGTTTCTCCCTGTATCATATTACAGATGCCTGAGAGAAAAATAATTCAATGAAAAAAAAAAAAAACTTTTACTTGATGAGTGTAACCATTTGCTTCTGAATGAAAATTTGTCAAGAAAACAAAATGAAAAAAAAAAAAAAAAAAAAGATATTGTCATCTCTTAGTGGATGGTAATGTATCTTTTATTCTCTTTCCCAGTCTGTTTTCTGTTTTGAAACTGACCCTGTCATTTGTAATGCATTGAATTTCTATAAACCAGTTCTATCTAGTGTTTTTTAAATAAAAGCTTTAGTATGTCACAAACTACTCCTTTCTCATCTTTATTAACTGTTCCATGACTAAAACTTTTTAAACAGAGTATCTGTTGCTGCATGACACAACATGTATATTAAATCTAGATCTGGAAAAACAAACAAACAAACAAACAAAAAACTATTAGTCCCATCAGTTACTTGGTTGAACAATCCTTGTCATATTTAGATGGATTTAGATGGTCTTTATAAAAATGCAAAATTGAAATTGCCTTATACTGGAATCCACTCTTCACAAAAGTGTTCTCTATTAGTAACGTGAACTTGCCATACCATACAGCATTAACCTGTATTCATTCCAGGATCGTAACCAGACAAGGAAGCTCTAAGGAAATATTATTCCCAAACAAAGCAGAATGAGATATGCAGGGATACAGTGTACCTCCACAGTGGCTGCTTATGCTGCCTCAATGTAAAGAATTTCAGGAACAAAATAGATGGACCCAAGCAAAATGTCTTAAACTGATACTCTCTACTTTGATAGACTTGGAAAAGAAGATTAGAAAGAAACCAGATTAATTAATAATGTTTCATCCAAAACAGACCATCAGGTGCACCAGGAACTTCTGACAAGAAGTACACTTTCTTTCTGAAAGATGCACTGGCTCTGGAAATCCTGACAACTAGATACTATCTTTAGAAGTGCTGTAATTATTTTATCTTTTAATTTGTTATTGCACTGCTTAAAATATATCAGTTACACAGTTCTCGTAAACGGTCAAATAATCAATAACAAAACATCTGATGAAACCAATTATACACCACAAATAATGGATACAATACAGTCAGTGGACAATTCAAATATATCCCCCAGCGTGCAAGCTGCTATCTAAACTATTCAGATTACAGTTATGCATAAAAATCGCATTTAAGGAATGAAGCTCATTTGATAAAAAAATGTCTAACAGAATAAAAAGCGTAATTGCTTAGAAAATTTATTTTCACAGAGAAACAACCCAACCAGTTCTAGAAAATATATCATCAACCTCCTAGAGCTTGACAGCCCACTAACTCCCCTGATAGCAATTCTGAAATCAAATGTCTTACCTACAACTACAAGCATATCTGAATAAAAACAGTATGTTTTATAAAATTAGCAAAAGCTTTCTATCCACCTTATTTTGGGATAATAGACCTTTTTTTTTCTTGATTTTGTTTGAGAAAACAAAATCTGTCAACAATGAGAAAAGGCAATTAAGGAAAATGTTCCTGAACCTGTGCTATTATGTCAACAGTATATAACACTTATGAATGAGTTTTTCAGGGGCCATTACACTCCTAAATCAGCAATATGCTTCCCTAAAGTAAATTCACTACTTTTGTCTCTATGACAGCATCTGCAGTGACAACATGTCCTAAACTCTCTACATGTATACAGCACAGTCCAATGCTCAAGTAATTAATTGAACATAACCATATGTCCATTCACTGAATTCATGTTTTTATTACAGTCACTGCAACTGTTGGACAGTTTGTAGACCAATTATTACTATATATACATTTTTAATGCAATAATAATTTGAAAGCACAATCATCCTTGTGAATCATAATGAATCTTATAGATAGCAGTTTTGAAAATACATAAGGTTCCTATGGACGTGCATGAAATGCGTTGTGAATACAGCTGCAGCCCCTAGTGAGGGGGCTATCCTACTATGTTCAGTCAAGATGAGGAACATTTTTACATATTTCTTCAAAAAAGAGACATACAACATAAATACATGTTCTGTTGTAACAATAAAAATATTTTTCTCAAACAGCTCATGTCTTCTAGATACTATTAAAAATTGTAACTCAGTACACTAAACTTACCATGCCAAATTTTAACTGGCAGAACAGGAAAAACAAACAAAAACACAACAAAACAAAAATTACCCTTAGGTTCCTGAAATTTATAGACAAATATAATATTATATTATCAGAGTAAGCTATAAGTGTTCATACTTCTGCCAAAGGTCAACTGTCATACCTTTTAAAAAGGCTTACAGAAGCAAAACAACAAACAAACAAACAAACAAAAAGCCATATTGAACCCTGAAAGTCAGTAACATTAGATCTTCCTAGGTCAAGGTCAAGGTTAGTGTAAAAATAATAATAACCAACTAAATGTTTTTATCACTGCTCTTGTTTTATATCAAAGTAGATTTATGACTAACATCCCAAGTACTTTTGTCTCCCACAGAGCAGGAAAAAAAAGAGCTTCAGTAACTCATGTACTCTACTTTTATACCTTAGGCCGTATATTTCTTCCAGTTTTCACCTCCATGAGACAAAGCCATTAGTATGTGTAGATGATCTAATTAGTTCAGAGACATTGTTTTCTTATAGGGAAATTCATCATTCAAACTGGAAGTGAAAGACTGTGGCAGAGCAAAGGATCTGAACTGCAACACCAATTAGCTTGCCTAGCTTTAGCAGCTCTACCAAGTTCCCTTTGCCTAATAATAATAATAATAATAAAATAATCACAATCATAATCATCATCATCCTAGGAGAAACTATAGTCAATATGCTTGGATTCTTCCAAATCAAAAGCTTTTCCTTTGCATAACTTACACCTTTCTCTCCCTGATCCCAGTTAATCAAGAACAAGAGTAATGTCTACAACCCAGTACTTAACAGTGGAAGTATACAATGACAGCTGCTAGAAGCAATTCCCACATTGCAATATATTTGCAGTAGTCAAGGTCGACTGCCTTGGAGCCAGTGCAGCCGCAGCCGCAGTACCCAACCAAGAGTTACAGGGGGATTTCTGGCCCTTGCTTCACCAGGGGTGGCCCAGGACAGCAGCACAACCAGGCCGCGCCTGCCAGATCGTCTGAGAGAGGCTAATGGGGAGTGGGTGCTGCTAGAGCAACAGCGTCTGCACCCACACCCTCTACCTAGAAAAAGCCTCTGGGAGGGCGGCGATGCGTGGTGCCTACTGCAAGCAGGGAAGGGCCATCAGCGCATGTGCACTGGTGTGCAGCTGGTATGGCAGGGCACAGGAGCTCTGCACCAACTCTTGGCAGTCTGCAAGATCACCTACATACTATGGTGTCCACTAGCCAGAGGGCTCTCTCCAAAAAGGCTGTGGCGACCCAGATGGAGGGCCTGAGCAAAGACATGGCTGTTCAGGCCTTGGGCTGCAGGGAGTGCCTGAGCCTGCTGCTGCTAGAGGATGGGAGCAGGGAGACTGCCAGTTCTCAGTTGGAAAGTCTGCTCACCATGGTTACTGAGCTCAAAGAAGAGGTAGAGAGACTAAGGAGCATCAGGGTGTGTGAGCAGGAGATTGACTGGTGGAGTAACTCCCTGGTGTGCCAGAGGGAACAGTGTCGGGGGGATGTCCCCAGAGGGTGGTAGAGCCCCTGTTACTATTGGGCATAAAGAGGCGACCAAAATGCCAAGGAGGGTTGCAAATGAGTCCCACTTCATCATCACAGGGACCCCCCCTCCCTACCTACCTCGCTTCCCCAGGTGCCCTTCCCTATTAGGTTTGAGGCACTGGATCTTGAAGGAGGGTTAGGTGAGGATGTGGTGGAAGGCTACCTATGAGGTCACATCAGAAGAGGCAGTTGATACCACACCTCAAGATTGCCACTTAAAAGAAAGAAAGAAGGGTAACTGTACTAGGAGATTTCCTCCTGAGAGGAACAGAGGGCCCTACATGAAGAGTTGACCCTCATTGAAGGGAAGTCTGCAATCTACCTGGAGCCCAGATCAGGGATATCACCAGGACATTCCCGAACCTGGTGCGCTTGACAGACTTTTACCTGCTATTGATCTTCCAGATAGGTGGGGAGGAAGCTGCATGCCATAGTCTGAGGGGAATGAAGAAAGACTTCAAGGCCTTGGGACAGTTGGTGAAAGAGTTTGGGGTGCAAGACATTTTCTCTTCCCTCCTTCCATTCTCGGGTGATGGTGTGGGACAGAATGGAAGGATCTGGCTCTGTGACTGGTGCTACAGGCTGGGCTTTGGGTTCCTCAATAATGGCTGGTTTTATAAGACACCAGGCCTGAGAGTAATATGTGGGAAAGGTTTATTTCACAGGGGCAAAAAGGTTCTGGGGCAGGAATTAGCAGGGCTCATTTGGAAGGCTTTAAACTAGATCCAAAGGAGGAGGGGTTTGTAGGGCTTGCACCAGTGGGGCAGCACCCTAGCAGTGATGAAGACTGAGAAACTTCCCACTCCCCTAGGGTGAAATCATCGTGCTCAGCTTGCACCCTGAAGTGACTGTACACCAATGCATGTAGCATGGGGAATAAGCAGGACGAGTTAGAAATCCATGTTTGGTCAGGAGACTGTGATCTATTGGCAATTACAGAGACATGGTGGGACAGCTCACATGACTGGAATGTCGTCATGGATGGGTATGTCCTTCTCAAGAAAAGCAGGCCAGCAAGGCAAAGGTGGTAGAGTTGCTCTTTATGTGAAAGAGCAACTACATTGTGTTGAGTACTGTCCAGGGGCAGATGAGGAGCGAGTTGAGAGTCTGTGGGTAAGTATTAAGGGGCAGGCTGGCACGGGGGATACTGTTATGGGTGTCTATTAGAGGCCACCAGATCAGGATGAGGAAGTTGATGAGGCCTTCTACAGGCAGCTGATAGCAGCCTCACAAACACAGGCCCTGGCTATTGTGGGGGATTTTAACTACCCTGACATTTGCTGGAAGGCCTACTGAGCCAGCCATCTTCAGTCCAGGAGGTTCCTTCAGTGTACTGATGATAAATTCCTGATGCAAAAGGTGGATGTGCCAACTAAGAGAGGAGCACTGCTGGATCTTGTCCTCACTAACAAGGAGACATTGGTTGAAGTGGTGAAGGTTGAGGGCAGCCTTGATTGTAGTGACCATGAGACGGTAGAGTTTAGAATCTCATGTGGCAGGAACAGAATACCAAGCAGACTCCCAACCCTAGACTTCAGTAGGGCTGACATTAGACTTTTCTAGCATTTGCTAGGGAAAATCCCATGGGACAAGGTACTTGAAGGACAAGGGGCCCAAGATAGTTGGTTAGCATTCAAGGACTGCTTCTTCTGAGCTCAAGAACATACTTGTTCTTGTCAGGAAAGAGAGCCAGGAGACTTGTATGGTTAAACAGGGAATTGCTGGGCAAACTCTGGGAAGAGAAGAGTCTACAGATGGAAGGAGGGGCTGGCCACTTGGGAGGAATATAAGGCTGTTGTCAGATAATGTAGGGAGGCAACTAGTAAAGCTAAGGCCTCCCTAGAAATAAACCTTGCAAGAGGTGTCAGGGAGAATAGAAAGGGCTTCTTCAAACACACTGCAGAAAAAAACTAACACTAGAGAAAATGTTGGCCCACGAATGAATGAGGTAGTTGTCCTGCGGACAGAAGAGAAGGTGAAGTTACTGAATGCCTTCTTTGTCTCTGTCTATGCCAGAGACTCTCCAGAGGAGCCCCATAACCCTGCGGCCCTGGACAAAGTCAGAAAAAAGGAGGGGTTTGCCTTAGTTGATGAAGGCTGGGTTAAGGACCGATTAAGCAAGATAGACATTCCCAAGTCAATTGGTCCTGATGGAATGCATCCGCAGGTGCTGAGGGACCTGGCGGAAGTCATTGCTAGACCACTCTCCACCGTCTTTGGTAAGTCATGGGCATCGGGAGAGGTGCCTGAGGACTGGAGGACAGAAAATGTCACTCCAGTCTTCAAAAAGGGCAAGAAAGAGGACCCGATTAACTATAGACCAATCAGCCTTACGTCCATCCTTAGTAAGGTGATGAAACAACTTATCTTTGTCATTGTCTTTAGACATATCAAGAATAAAAGGGTCATTAGGGGCAGTCAACATAGCTTCACCAATGGAAAGAGTCCTGCATCTGGGCAAGAACAACCCCAGACACCAGTATAAGTGGGGGACTGCCCTGCTGGAGAGAAGTGAAGGGGAGATGGACCTGGAGGTCCTGGTGGATAGCTGGATGACCATGAGCCAGCACTGTGCCCCTGTGGCCAAGAAGGCCAATGGCATTCTGGGGTGTATCAGAAGGGGTGTGCTTAGTAGGTCGAGGGAGGTTCTCCTCCCCCTCTACTTTGTCCTGTTGAGACCACATATAAAATATTGTGTCCAGTTCTGGGCCCCTCAATTCAAGAAGGACAGGGAACTGCTTGAGAGAGTCCAGCGCAGCACCACAGAATGATTAAGGGAGTGGAGCATCTCCCTTATGAGGAAAGGCTGAGGGAGCTGGGTCTCTTTAGCTTGGAGAAGAGGAGACAGAGGGTGACCTTATGAATGTTTATAAATATGTAAAGGGTGAGTGTCAGGAGGATGGAGCCAGGCTCTTTTTGGTGACATCCAATGATGGGACAAGGGGCAATGGGTGCAAGCTGGAAAATAGGATGTTCCGCTTAAATATGAGACAAAACTTTCTTATGGTGAGGGTGACAGAGCACTGGAACAGGCTGCCCGGTGGGGTTGAGGAGTCTCCTTCTCTGGAGACATTCCAAACCCGCCTGGACGCATTCCTTTGTGACATGATTTACGTGTTCCTGCTCCGGCAGGGGGATTGGATCTTTCAAGGCCCATTCCAATCCATAATAATATTCTGTGAACTGGACTGCTTTTAGTGGCTGTAAAAAAAATCATTAGGCCAGCCTTTTATTTTATTTTATTTTATTTTATTTTATTTTATTTTATTTTATTTATTTATTTTATTTATTTATTTGTTTATTGTTTTTTCTTTCTTCTTTCAGGAAACAAGATATGAGCTCGTCAGGTTCTCAACACTCATGCAGTACTAAGCAGGATATACACTGCACTCAGTTACAGCATTTTATTGTACAGGAAAAAAAATGCCTTTTTCTATTATGCTAATCTAGTCAACATTGGATTAATGAGATAACTCGCACAGGAATAAAAGAAAGAGAGTACGAGACAGGCTTTTATTCACTTTTAGATTTGCCCAGGGTCAAATCTTTCCTGGATCAGAATAGTGTCTATCCAATTGGTCCTTTTAGGCTTAGGTGTTATATAAAGATGGTAACAATCACACAGCTATCATAGTACCTTAACCTAAAATATTACAATAGGCTTTATAATCTTAATGCCAACACTAATTTTGACAGCATTTAACTCCTTCATCCCAACAGTTACCAGATTTAACTGCTTACTGTAGGAGGTCTTATAAAAGGAATTTGCAGGAAGATTACTGGTAGCAGATGGTAAAGATTCTTTATTAAATTGTCTGCTAACAGGTTATTGTCCAGAAAAATCTTTTTAAACTGTGCTTAAAGAACCTGAAGTCAGCTCTTTCAAGAAAATTACTAAAAGTTTTCAAGAGCTGTTGAGGTGCAAGGATCCAATTTCTTATTATTTTAATACACTCCTTTGATTGAAAGACATAGATCAGGCAAACACCTTTCCCTTACCAGCAGAAAACCTGTTCAAATATAAAGTGAATATGAACTATGATTTTAAAATTACAATTTGTTCCAATCTTATGCTAGCCTTCATATGGGCACTCATCTATCTTAGGAAATACCCAAAAGTTAGGCAATCACTGCTCACTTCCCTCATCCCAAAATCACATCTTTTCCTGCTTTTGACAATTTTCAGTCACACAGTAGTAGTGTTTACAGGATTTCTTATTAGTTTTCCATGCATTAATTATTCTATTCACTTTCAAGAAGGATAAATATCTGTATCGACAGAAACAACAGATATATGGAGTAAATATAACAGTCATTAAAAACCTAGTCTTCCACATTTTTACCTGCTCAGCTCTGTCTGGTGGTTAATAAACAAAACTTTTCTATGAGTAGACTGTTGAATAATAATTTTATTCATGAATATTTGAGACATATATTTTCACCTCCTCTAAAGAAATGACAGAAAAAGGGCAGGAAAAAAAATAGAAATGTACTGTGAAGGAGACCACAGAAAAAAACAACAATTATTATTTCAGCAAAATAATTTCCTGTAGTTGTAATGCTGCATTCAGGATATATCTAAAAAAATAATTTTTTCCAAGTCATTATCTTTCCAGTTTCTTTCTAACGGTAATGCTAAGGAATCAGTTTCCCTTTATTTTTCCTTGCCAAATCAAGTAAAAGCCAAAGCTAGAACAAAATGATCTGATAAATCCTATAACAAACATCATTATTTATTTTGTTTAATTTTCCAATTCTCCAACTTCCCCCTGCCCCCCCCCCCCCCCCCCAAAAAAAAAAAAAAAAAAAAAAAAAGAATCTATGAACAAAAAGGTTTCCAAACCCTTTAATTTATTCTTAATTCTCAGGGTTCTCCGGCAAAAATTATGTACTTTTCTGAAACAGGTCATTCCAAGTCTTCAGAATTTTTGGTAAAAATACTGTTTATGAATTCTTTTACTGAGATCTGTGACATGACTGTAACAGCGAGGTTATTTTATGGTTTCCTATTTTACTACTTTTTTTTCTGGGAGCAACAAAAGGTAAGATCCAGAAGAAAATCTACTTAATATGCATGTAAGAAAAAACACCAGAGAAAGATGGTGGAAAAGATTCAGTCTTTCAAGAATTCAAGAAGGAATAACGTTTGTCTACATATTTTAAAACTCTTTCATCATTTATTACTTCTCTACAACCCTGGGCTTCCTGTTTCCAATTGAACTAAAATAAGATATGTTGAAACACCCAGAAAAAAAAAGTCTGTTTGATTATTCTGTGTTCCTTAAGCAGACACAGGAGACAAGAGTAGTCTGTAGTGAAAAAAAAAAAAAAAAAAAAAAAAAAAAAAACTTAAAGGCTGTAGAAAAGGTCTATGTTCCAGAAAGTTTTACCAAAGTGAATAATGTATAGGTTGTTTCTGATTCTTTAGAGTTTAAAACTACAGCAGATTTTGCCTGCTATGACAGCTTTACAGGCTAAATTATAGTATGCCCATGCAATCAGCAACATTCTGGCTTACAAGAAGAATAAAATTAGATACAGTGGGAGGAAAATTTTGAAAACCTAATGAAATTTCCAATATTATTATAATTTATTTTTTAAATTCAAACTATTATCACAGAAAAGACTTAATGGCCCTGAGGGAACTGGCAGGCCTTACTTGCCCTCCCTGGGCTCCTCCAAACGAGCCAGGCCCAGGCCCCAACACAGCCCAAGGGCCATCAGCCCCTGCCCCAGCAAAGCTGCAGCAGGGTTGGGCTCCAGCTTCCCACAGCCATGCCCTGCTGTGCCAATGGCTCATTCCCATTCCCATCCCCATCCTCATTCCTGTCCCCATGGCCGTTAGTGTCATCTTAGTGCTCTCTGAACCTGTTTCCTCCCACCGGACCTGATCCTGACACCCATCTGCAGGATGATATCCACACCCAGTCTCAGATCTGCCACATCCCCATGCCTGATGTCTGAGAGGAAGGGCTCCAACACTGACCCCTGGGGAACACCACTCCTGACTTATCACCAGCTGTATTTAACTCTATTCACCACTACTCTCTGGGCCTGGCCATCCAGCCAGTTTTCAACCCAGCAAAGCATATACATGTCTAAGCCATGGGCTGCCAGCTTCTCCAGAAGAATACTGTTGAAGACCATGTCAAAGGTTTTGTTGAAGTCTAGGTAGACTATGTCAACAGTCTTTCCCTCATTCATCGGGTGGGTTACTTGGTCATAGAAGGAGATGAGGTTGGTCAGAAAGGACTTGACTTTCATTAACCCGTACTGACTGGGCCTGATTTCCCTGTTTGTCCTGCATATGCTGTGTGACTGCATCCAAGATGACTTTTTCCATCACCCTTCCTGGCACTGAGGTCAGAATCATAAACATCTTTATAGAAATAAAATAAGCCAAAAGCTTACTTGTTAAAAAAAAAAAAAAAAAAAAAAAGTATAAAATTCCTTGTATATTTTGTGTAAAACTAATGTATCTTCAACTGACAATCTTCATGGTATTAATAAAACTGATTTTACTTAAGTCCATTTTATTTTAATAAACTATTACTTAAGCAACTTGTCAATTAATTGACAGATAAGAGAACCTCACAAAAAATACTGAACTAAATGTTTTTGTTTTTGTTTTTGTTTCCAGAAATCCAGTTTTCTACTTGAAACATTTTATGGAGATATCTCAGTTTTGATTCGATTTGACAGTAAAGGTAAATTTGTTTTGATGCTTTTGAAGTTGGACAGTTTTAATTTATTAGTGTTCCATTTCCATAGTGTTCAAATATGAAACTGTTCAGGTTTTTCAGGTAGTGCCTGAATGCCAAGTGATTAAAAATACGAATATATAACAAGAGCAAGCAAAAAATTAACTGTTCTCATCTTCCCAATGGCAAGAACTCCTTAGTACTTTTCAGTGGTAAATTTGGCATTCTACTCTAGTTCAGAATGGGAAAATGGGAACAATATTTTTTGTTCTTTTTGGAATGGAAATTCTCATTCCAAATAATCAAAAATAAGACTTATGAATAATAGCCTATACTTAGGAGAATTGCCAAATGCATTCCGAATAAAAGTTGGTTTTCTTTATACATGTATGTGTATCCGTATGTAAACAGTCAACTTCTGTACAAATATATTTATTTAAAAAAGAAGACATGCATATGCACACAGAAGCATATGAAGTTTGTTGACTTCTGTATAGATTCATAGAACTCTATGTAGATATATAGCCACCAGGAAACAAGGTGGGTGTTCTACAGTCAAAGGAAAAGAGAAAGTCCCTCTACCACCAAATTTATATTTGCTTTATCTTGGGTATCAGAAACAGTGCAAACAGCAATCAAAATCTTTGCATGGAATAATTTCCTCTTTGCGTAAATTATCTACTTGTAGTGTCTTCTGTGCAGGGTAAACTACTTCCAATACAAGAGTTGTATACATAAGATAAGTAACAGGAATACTTTGGCTTTTTTTTTTTTTGTCAAACCCATGGTTTGTCTTTAGTGACTCTCTTAGCTCTTTTTATTTATTTATTTATTTATTTATTTATTTTTATTTTAACTGGGAACATTTACTGCAGCAAATTGAAAGGGCAAGATCAAACTGATCCAGCATATAAAGCAAATAGTGTACTCCAGTAGAACCCACACATACTTTATTATAGAATCATTGAGGTTGGAAAAGACCTCCAAGCTCATCTGGTCCAACCAGCCCCCAACCACCAATGTCATCCACTAAATCTAAGTCCCTAAAGCACCAAGTCCAACCTTTTCTTAAACACCTCCAGGGATGGTGATACCACCACCTCCCTGGGCAACCCATTCCAATATCTGACTACTCTTCCTGAGAAAAAATGTCTCCTAATTTCTAACCAGAACCTCACCTGGCGCAACTTGAGGCCATTCCCTCTAGTCCTACAGTATGCAAGAACAGGCTGACCCCCAGCTTCCCACACCTTCCTTTCAGGTAGTTGTAGAGAGAATAAGGTCTCCCCTGATCCTCCTCTTCTCCAGACTAAACAATCCCAGTTCCCTCAGACACTCCTCATAAGACTTGTGTTCCAGGCCCTTCACCAGCTTTGTAGCCCTTCTCTGAACATGTTCCAGGACCTCGATGTCTTTCTTGTAGTGAGGGGCCCAAACACAGTACTCGAGGTGTGGCCTCACCAGAGCTGAGTATGGGGATAGGATAACCTCCCTGGTCCTGCTGGCTACACCATTCCTGATACAAGCCAGGATGCCATTGGCCTTCTTGCCCAACTGGGCACACTGCTGGCTCATGTTCAGGCAGGCATCAACAAACATCCTCAGATCCTTTTTCTCTGCGCAGTTTTCGAGCCACTCTGCCCTAAGCCTGTAGCGTTGCATGGGGCTATTGTGACCAAAGTGGAGGGCCTGGCATTTAGCCATGTTAAACCTCACCCCATTAGTCTCATCAACCCATTCTGTTCAGGTCCCTCTGCAGGGCCTTCCTACCGATCCTGGCAGATTGACACTTCCCCCCAACTTGGTGTCATCTTCAAACTTAATGAGGGTGCAGTCCCTTATCCAAATAATTTTTAAAGATATTGAAGAGGATGGGCCCCAACACCAACCCCTGGGGATCACCACCACTCCTGACTTGTCACCAGCTGGATTTAACTCCATCCTATTTAATCCTTCCTGTTCTTATGTAAACCACTTCCTGCCTATATGTCTAGATGTAAGTTTTGGACATCTTATCTCACCACACATTTTGTATTTGTGTAATGCTTTACACATCTTGAATTTCAGTTCTGAAAACCACTGGATTTTTCGTGTCCCCAGGACAAAGACCTTTTAGAGGGAAGGAAGCAAATAATAACCATTTCATGTGTCCTTACCTCAACATCCTTTCCCAACATTTCATAAGCCTCTAATACCTCTCATCCTCCTAACAGGTAACTTATTATTATACTAGACTATCTGTCCTTTATCTCTCACATTCAGCCTGTTACTAAGTCTTGCCACTTTTTCCTTTAAGACATCTCCAAAATTTAGCCTTTCCATTTAATTTGTGTTTTCAGAAAGAAGTAATCATTCCGGAAATCACTGAGGCATAAAAAGGGTACTGACATGTCTAACATGTACTTCTCTTAGTACTTCAACTATTCCCTTCTTCTGGCTGTAATTCACCTTCTTTCACCATTCTTTGACCCCTGCTCTGAAGGCTTTATCTTGCTGTGTCACCAATAGTAGTCAGTTATTACTTCAAAATTCAAATCCTTTTAAAAGCACTTTGGTGTCATGTTATATAACTTCCTTTCTAGGTTTAGGGAGGACACCTCCTGTTCTTTTAGACAGTACTTCTTCTCTCTACAGCCCTTTAAACAATGAAGACAAACTAAGAACAATTTTTAAAGTTGTATTTTTTCCTGATATGAGTATTTTTCAGATTTTTCTTTTTTCCTGCTTCTTATTGGTCACTAGAAATATTGACTATTTTAGCAATAAAATTAGTAGTCAAATAATACAAAAAGATCAGTCTATTGTTCATTATATGTTCAACAGTTTCCATATCTGATTATCCATCTCATATAATGTATATGGTGCAACCAGCACCCTTTTACTAATTGTTACAAAAAGCACAAAATGTGTCCAGACAGTTGGTCCAATTATATTATTTGCTATGTTCACATAGATTTAGAGTAGTTGTACTGACTTCAAAAGCTTGCATTGATCAAAAAAGGAATATCTTTGTATGAATACATCTGGAACAAAAATCATTCTGCATCGTGTATTTTGCAGAACTGCTGAGAGGACTGTAAAGTCAGAAAAGATATAGGTGTTGTTATCCTGCTACTGGATCAGTTTCTGTACTCTTAAACAGAAGTGGATTAAAGAGAATAAAGAAATAAGATTCATGAAAGCTTTTTGTGTTTGGAATGTGTGATACACCCTATATGTGAGAAGTTAAATAATCATGAATTTTTGATTGGAAAAAAATATCTTGTATTGCTGCTCTTTTTTTAATGCTCAGAAAGTATTTTTTTGGTCCAGTATTTGCTGTGATGAACTAATGAAGCTGGGACAGAGCTAACTAAGGAGAGTCTTAGATTGAAGCCTTCCCCAAAAGCGAAGAGAAGCCAACTTTTGTTACCAAGTTAGATAGATAGATAGTTTACAATTATGATAGATAGATAGATAGATAGATAGATAGATAGATAGATAGATAGACAGATAGATAGATATTTTACATTTATGTAAACATAATAACTACCATTTGCTTCCTTTTATTCCCTTAAGAATTTCTGTGCATACAAGACAAAGGATTTTTGCAAGACAAAAAATAACTGCTCTTAAACTGTTTAGGACCTCATGCTATATTTTCTGAAATAGAAAGGCAAAGGAACCGTGAAGAAATAGAAATACAGTTACCACTGAACTTTGTCAGAGAACAAAAAACAGCACTGGATTTTGTTTTGGGTGACTGTGTCACTCTCATGAGGTATCAGAGTGACAGCAGAAAAGTCTGAAGTTGTTCTTGTAGTTCCACATTCTTCATCCTGTTTTATACAAATAATTCAACCATAACCACAAAAGTTACTTCTAGATCTAAAGAATTTAAGTTTAATGGCATTTGTTTTTTATTCTCTTGACAGGGTATGCCAAAATGATAACTTTTAGCATTATCTATGAGCATTTTAGAGAAAGTTTAGGAAGACAGAACCCATTTAAAATTTGGAAATGCTTTGATCACCTTTTCAGACCAAGTTAGAAAGGCAATTCAGTTTTATTCTTTTAAAAAAACATTGAGTTTCAAATTCATTTCTAAACTTCTTTCAATTATAGTAATTATAGATTCTGTACTGGGACTTTCGTACTTGGTAAAGGTTAGATTTTCTTTATAAAGTTCAGTAGTAATTTAAAACATGAAAGCATATTTTGTCTTCAGGTGGTGTGGTATCCATGTAAGGCAAAAATAAATACAAATAAGATCATCATCATTCTTGCAACACCCAACTTCTCACTGTGAAATGATCTAAACAGCACATTTTATTGATTTAATTCACAAGATAATACTACTAACAATGATGCCAGGAGGATAAACAATGTGCTTAACATTCTCTGCAGAGGATGGAAGGTAGATTTTTGTGTGTGAAGAAAATTGAATCACACCTAAATTTCCTTAGCCTGACAAATTACCTCTGCTACATTCTATGTCTCTATTCAATTAAACAAATATTCTGGTGGTCCAGGATTGTTTAACCATGATTAAAATCACTTAAAATATGTTTCCCCTCTCATCAAAGGTTCTTTTAGAAAGAGCAGCACTTTTCAGGTTTCTGCCTTAATTTATTCTTCATTTGGGCCAAAGGAGTCAAGTTGGATTTTAACCTTGACCAAATTAGTAACTGAGAACCATTCAGAAGAAAAAAATTAATCTCAGGGGTAGAAGGTTGATATTAATACTATGTCAGAATTTAACATGATAAAAAGAAAAGCAATTCCATGATGCTTGAGAGCAACCTACTTTAAACTCTGAAAAATATTCTACATATTTTGTAAGCCAGATAATCACAATATAATGGACTTGTGTTAGCTTTTTCTGCCAACAACAAAAATTTCAGTTGCTCTTTTTTTATATGACTAATTAAGTGCATTTGGACAACAAGATGAGAGCATTTATCATTTGGTCTTTTGAGTCACACAGTTACTACTCAGTTATCTGATGTGTTAGTATTCTAAGAAGTTCAGCAGTATGACTTAGGACAGAATATAACATCACAAACATTATAGATGTGATCTTCACAGGTTAGCCTGTTTTTTGAATAATAATGAAAAATATGGATTTTTATTTATTTTATTTTATTTTTTTTTGTAGTAGATTAACGTCTTCAAAGAGGCAAAAAGGAGAATATGATTCAAGGATCTTAGGGTGGTGTTAAGTTGTCTTGAGAAGTGTCAGGTATCCACCCTCTATGTTCTCCTACACAGTGAAAGGCTACAAAATGAATTAATATTTTGTTTTGAATATGTAAAAAAAAAAAAAAAAAAAAAAAAACATAAAATAAAGCACACAACTTTGTGATGGAACTCCTACTGCAAAACCATAACTTCATACAAACACTAACTGCTGCTTCTCCTTTATATATTATATGGACCAATATAACTAACACATTCAAATCAAAATACGTGTTAGTAGAAGTCAGTGCTTAGAGATACTATCTTTCTGTTTCCAATACTAAATAAAACTTATATAATAATATTTATTAATATTTATTTATAATCAGAAAATTCACCTGTTACATGGATTTTTCATCCTTTTAGACCTAATGCTGTCTATGGCTATATCTTTTCTGCCAATTTCTACTGAACCTAGCAAATCTAATTTGCTAAGCATTTCTTTATAAATCATCTCAGAGAAACACACTATGTACTTGTTTTTTTAAAATTTTCTTCTACACCTGATTTCAAGTGTCATGTAGAGAGAGATATATGTGTGAAAAATGAGAGACCTCCACACCTTAGGTTGGCATTTACAAGATTGTTCATAATATCTGTTGCTTTGCAAAGAGGAAGACAGGGATGAATGTATTTCTGTTGTTTTTGTTTGTTTGTTTGTTTGTTTGTTTGTTTTTCAGGCAACATATTCACCCTGTACTTGAACATTCAAGCAGACCCAGATAATCATAGTAAATATGGCCAAGGAAAGAGTAAAATACTGTTTTGCCATTTCCAATCATTTCGTCTTCTGGTGCTTCAGAAGGTACTAGTTGCCATAAGAGCCTGGAGACTGGGTATAGAAAGAAGCTGCTTTCTGAGAATGCTCTGATATACCTATGGGATGAAGGGCAACAATTCCAGATAGATGCAATTCCAGATCAGAGCAATCAAACCAAGGAAGCCTACACAGAAAACAAGATTTTACTTCAGTCAGTGAGGGACATTCTTGGGAGGGTGGGAAAAGGAGAACATCTTGAGGGAAGAATATCTAGTGTATATATATAAACATATATATATAAAGGCAAGATACAAAATATTAAATTATATTTGTATTTATATTTACATTCAGCATTTCTAACAGTGAAAAAAATATGAAATTAGTGAGGGTTTTTAGCTTTTTTTTTTTTTTACATTATTGTTTTTGTTTGGCAGTCATTTTATATCTAGAATAATGGCCTAAATATAGTATTTAGCCATTGGCTTTTTTTTTTTTTTTTTTTTTTTTTTCCAGAATTCCTAATTAAACTAGACAGCACACACATACAGAACATGGTTCTCGGAACGTATCCTTTTTTATTTAATAAAAAATACAAGAACGGGTAACAAAATAATTTGCCTACAAATCCTAACATAGGAATGGTTAGGAATAGGTTTGATAATAATCAATAACAAACCAACCTAACTCCTAACCTGAAAAAAGCCCACAACCCACATAGTAGAGAAGATCACAAATATCAAGCTAGTGAGATTTATTAGTCTTGCTCCTAGAACAAACCAATACACAGATTTGTAGTAACACAAGATGAACAAAGATGAGAAGCAGATAATTCATTTATTTGTCCACTGATAAATTAGTGTGTCATCAGCCATTTGTGCTTCCAGTTTACATCACCTTCCAGGTGACCAGATAAGGACTGGTTAAGCTCCACAGAGATAATAGCAAAAATAAAGACTTCAAATCCACGTAAGTCTATTGTTATTTTTTTCTTTGTTCCTTCCACATTTTCCTGTATGTTTCCAGAGAATGTTCCTTAAAATTCACTTTCAGAAATCTGAAGCCAAGCCATCAGCTTGATGGAAAGCACTGAGACTAATGGATGAATGAAGCCTGTGCTATCTCTGGATTTTTCTGGTTATTTCTGTTGTTTATTTTTTTATTTCAATATTTGTTTATTTTTGTTGTTGTTGTTGTTTCTTTGTTTGTTTTTGGTTTACAGGAGAGTGAGTTCTCACTTAGCTTCAGTGGTTTCATCTGAGTTGCAGAAAAAAATGTATACTAAGATTTGACGCACTGCAGCAATAGGAGGGAGATCATGTGAAGAAAGAGTTTAAAACTGGGAAAGAAGAAAGACTGAGAGAGAGACTTATTTCTCTACAAGAAATATGTTCAATATTCAATATTAGTGAAATTCTTCTTTTTAGGAAAAAGCTATCTTGAAATATTGGAACCAAGCTGCTTGCCATTTAGAATAATAAATAAATAAATAAATGAATAAATAAATAAATAAATAAATAAATAAAATGTAAAGAGTTACATTTGAAAAAGAAAATGAAAAGAAAACATAAGCATTCAGTTGAAGGTTGATGCTATAGTATTATGTCTTCTATTATAGCAATAGTTTTTATCATTGAATGGCTATATCATTCTGTAGAAAAAAAAAAAAAAAAGTAAATTGTAAGAAACACTGATCTTTTGCATACATTCAATTTGGTGTACTTCTATAAATCTCAGCAATTTTATTATTATTATTATTATTTTTTTTTCTGCAGCAACCAGGAGGCATTTTGAAGAATATACGTTCTAAGAAAATATAAATCTGCTGGGACTTGCATGTAATTGCAGCTTCAACATTGTTTTCCCTTACAGTAAAAGTTCCAAACTGTGATAGCATAAAGATGTTATTTGTTGTCCTCTTCCAGTAGCAGATGGATACCTGAAATTATAACTGGCTACCTCCAGGAATATCCAACTCAAAAAAAAATGAAATAAAATAAATAAAAAATCATCTGTAGACCAATAACAGTGACTCAAACCATACCAAATCCTGACAATTTATGCTATATTGTTTTGCTGTACTGAAGCATAACTGGCTAACTTAGGGTACAGAGAAATTGAGAGAAAGAAAATGAAAGTGAAAGATGGCATACTATCCATATCAGGCACACATACTGATAAAGTAATGGATATTGATGGGCTCTTGCTGTGGTACATTTTGGGACTTTGAGACTCCAAAAGATTGTATTTATTTGTGCAGCAAAGGCAGGGCAATAAAAGGCTCCTGTTTCACAGGTAACCCTGAATAAGAACAGGATAGATGCTAGCAGCATGGATGTTTTTCTTTGCAAGAATTTTCGGTGAGGCCAATTATGATGGGACTAAATAGCAGGTGGTGCTGAATTCTAATTGCTACTTGTAAAGTAGGTTATGTAAACTTCCTGGAAAGTATTTTGGTCAGAATTACTGTAATCATTGCTCTGATTCTTTATCTCATTATAAAGAAGTCCTCAGAGACGGATTTGGCCCTATGCCTTTGGATTCTACTTCTTTTAAACACAGCCACAAATGGGTCTTTCTTGTTCAATTGGCATTTATTGAGGTTTTGTTTCAAATTGTTGAGATGGTATTCCATCATTTCAACCTAAGTAGTGGTCATTTTATTTGTTTCTTTGAAGAAAAGAAGCTTTTAGAACAGCAATGTGGCCACCAACACTTGTGAAGATGAAAATACATAAAATCATTTAATGGGAAATGAGAAGAAAAGTAAGTTCCAAAACTGATTTTACTGGCAATGGAGTGGAGGAACTAGAGGAAAATGGATGTAAGTGTCACGTAAGTAATGATCTGTTGCAATTAAAGAAGTGATTAAAGAAGTCTCTGGATAGAGATAGGTTACATCTCTAGTTTTATAACTATATTGATAAGAATACCAAGAAAATATTAGAACAATATTATGCACTTTCATCTCTTGCAGGATTGCCTTTCATTTTCTGTGTATTTCTCAGTTGCTTTGATTGTGCTGAAGGGTGAAGCAACGCATCCTACCTAAGCACATGGTATCATGTTTTTCAGATTTTTGCCCTTTACAACATGATACCTGTTCTGTTTCCCTTGGCTCTTTTTGTTGTTTTTGTTGTTGCTATTGTTATGGTTGCTGACTGTTCTTTTGTATTTAGTGATTTAGACACAAATATTCATCAGTGTCATGAGAGCAGTTGTACTTGAAGTACAGACTAATTTTCCTGCCCCTAAGTTGCCTTGCAGTACTTAAAAAAATCTCTAAGGTCTTGACTCTTGGATGACAGGCATTGTGAAATGTCTTAACTTGATTTGAATGAAGATTCTTTCATTGGCCTTCCATATTTCCTTGGGGCTTTCTTTCTTGCCTAGTAATCGCTAATTTTAATGGCAGCCTAGTTATTCTATCATGGTCATTGTATTTTTTTAACTAGGCATACTTTCTTCCTAGATGAACAATAAGTATCTCAACTATACTGCCTAGCTATTTTTTCATTTAAGATTTCATTTAAGCTAAAATTTCTCCAGTTACAGGTAACCATTTGCAACATGATATATTGAGTTATGATGATGATAACATATTGTATTTTGCTAATTTTCAAGTGTTCCTTTTACAAAAGCTTTTCTTAATTTCAAACACAAATAACAGAAACAACAAACTGGGATCTAGAAGAAAGAGCATGTAGGAACCCTGGTGGGTTGACCTTGGTTAGGGGCCAGACACCCACACAGCCAGTCTCATTCCTCTTCTTCAACAGGATAGGGGAAGAAAATACTATGAGAAACCATATGTCAGACATACCAGTTAACATCACAGCCAAAACAGGCTCAGCTTTAGGAATATTAACTTAATTTGTTGTCAGTAAAAAATAGAAAGGTGGATGGTGGGAAACAGGTAGAAAATAAGACACCTTCCCATGTTCCCCCTATTTTCTCAGGCTCAACTTCACATTCCCTGAACTCCTCTACCTCTTAACCTCCTGAGTAGCACAGAGGGATGGGGAATAGGGGTTGAATCCTTCCAATAGGAAGTGGCTTCCTTCAGGGCACATCCTCCTGCTTGTGGTCTTCCAAGGGCTGTAGTATTGACATCGGTGCTCATATTTCTCCATGGGCTGCAGGGAAGTAGATACTCCACAGTAAAAAGGCTGAAAATTAAAAAAGGCAGAAAACATGATTATCGTATCCTATAAAACTATATATCTCCATAATCTTAATCAAATTTATGACCACTTGTGGTGGTATATGACAAGGCTTGAGGTCTTTTAAATTTTGGATTGACAAAGCTGGTTCTCAAATGCATACAGGATTATTAATCTAGTTTAAAGTTTCTGCAATAGAGTGAAGTATTAAGCCTGTAATCTGTTGCAAAGTTAAGAAGAATTGAATGAGAGCAGAGTATCTGAAAGTCTTGTGCTGAGAGAAAGAATATAATTAATCATGAGAAATATAGCAGTAATCCCAGTGGAAAATTGACAAAAGTAAATTCAAGCACAGACTCATCACAGAAACAAAGAGGATGCTTCAGGGAATAATAGAACATTGTATTTTGCATAGGCAGTGTGCCTATTTGACAGGACATGCTTATTTCCTGTTAAACACAGGTAGATATTATATGGTTTACAATAACCTAGAAATCTGACTTCAGGTGACACATATATCTGCCCTAAACTTCAATAAAACTATTATGGGTATGATGAAAATACAGGAATCCAGATCCTGACATGCACTGTTGCCTAATAATTGCCAGAGCAGCACTGACTGTTCTTGCAGACTCCCAAATCGCCTGTGAGAAGCTTTTAATGATACATCTAAATGCTCTCTTTGCCTTTGTGTGTGGAGAAGGAAACAAACAAAACACACAAGAGCAAGGCTTCAGGCTTGCGTTACACTTCCACAGCCCCTAAAGCCTTCTGCTGGATCCTTTTGCCAAGAACCAGACACTACAAGCCATCCCAAGTGTTGCTAAACATCAGGCAACATGCAGGAACAGGAAAGGGAGATCAGCACCAAAGCAACACCATTTTTATGCATTATTTCTTTACCAGATCGTTCTTGTAATTTTGTACACTCTGGGGGAAAAAAAGAAGAAGGAAAAAAAAAATATTTTATTCCAGGAGAAATAGATTAAGTAAGATAAGCCCAGTAATTTACCAAACTATACTACGTTTCCATATTGATCCTCATGCAAGAGATATTATCAGCTGCAATTTCGGTATTAACGAGCAAACAAGACCTCTTCTGCATGCATATTTGCATTTAGTATTTCTTCCCACATTGAATTAATTTTTAGATTTAAAAGGTACTACTTAACATGCTTATCTTTATATAGCATAGAAATAATAGGGAGAAAGCATCTGAATTTTGTTTATGTAGTCATGTTGCTTGGCAAATACCTTTTGTGCAATTTCTTCTCCTAAACCATTTTTATCACTCCGTCTCCAAATGTTGAGGAATGATAGAAAGGAAATATTAAAATTATTTCACATTTGTATAAGATATGTCTATTCTATTTTTCTTACCAAACCTCTTTTTCAAAAGGAGACAGAACTCCTCCTGAGGGGAAAAAAATAAAATAAAATAAAATAAAAATGGCAGGGTCACTACAAACGCATCTCAGTCATTCATGTATCTTATTTGTATTAGTTAGTCAGGGTAAAGGGAAGAGGGAGGGAACAAGTCTATCAACAAACAAAAGCCAACAGCCAATTTAAAAGCTTGCAGCATTAAGGGACCAAAATTAATGACCACCTTTCCCAGGTAATTATTTTTCCATTGTATATTTCACTGTCTTTATAAGCTACAACTCCCTCCCCTTAAATGGAGGCTACTGAAATCAGTAACACGGTAGATCCGTAACTTAGTTCTCAGTCCGTAAGTCACAGTGCCTTCAAGAAAGGAACTCCTTCATTTAAGTAGTCATCTATGTTCTCTGTGAAATGTGGTTACTCATAAATATGTAACTGACTGGTGTATTGTGCTATGTATCTTTCTGTGAGCACCTGGTCCACTGTGATAACCACTTATTTCTGTTGCCATCTGTGATAATTTTAACTCTATAGCTTTAGTGGAAGAAATTTATGCTACAAAACGGAAAGTCTACTGTTTAGATGCAGACAGTGATGACTGGGGAGGCATAAATATACTTTCACAAAACAAAGACAAAAATAAAAGCCAGGATATGTGAATTTTAATATGGAGCAGTGCCATGTGAATACTCAGCTGTTAAAATAAGCAATCAAGACTAATATATATATATATATATATATAAAATCACAGAAATCAGAAATAGGTTTCTATTTATTAAGTTAACTCTGTCCCATTCTATTATGATGATGGTTTTTTCTTAGAAAAAAAAAAAAAAAATCCAATCTTTCTAAAACCTTAGTTTTATTCTAGATTATATCCAATTACATTATATCCATAAAACAACATCAACAACAACAACAAAAAAAAACCCACATTTTCTTTCTTAAGAAAGAGAAATAGTGCTAAATCTTTGCATTCATTTGGGAGCCTATGGGTTCTTAATTATTCTGTAAAGCAAACAACCAGGTGCTCTTGCAGCCTATCCATTTTGCTCTGTGCATGTGTAAGCCTCTCTGACAAATAAACAAATATATCCAGCTAGTTCTTTTTGTATTTAGCATACTAATAAGCAGTGAAACAAGATATCTTGGTTAAATCAAATTGCAAATGATAGTGGCACCACATTTGTTTCATATTCAGTGTTCCATACAATTAATGCATTTTTCAGTTGTTTGCAATACTTGCACAATTTTGCATATCTGATATCAATAGTTATACAGGGTTTGCTTTTTAACCATTGCACTTGCTTAATTATTTTTAGCTAGATAAAATTCTATCCCTGCTACTATAACACTATAAAGTGACTATTACTAGGTAAGTTAAGAGGTGATAGCTTACCATATAGGTGGGGAATTATTTGGAGGAGTTTGATCAGTATACATAAATATAGCTATTTTTCCTTTTGTGGGGATTATTACAATGCTTCAAAACTGCAGTAAAGTGCATTTAAGAATACCAAATTCACCAAAACATTGACAATACTAGTTAAGTCAAACTCCATTCTGTGCACAGTGCTAGATAGAATAGACACAAGCTGCTATGATGAATTGTTTGATACATTTTAGATTAATCTCATACTTTTTTTTTCTTTTTTTTTTTTAACACTATCTCCTTTCTTTGTGGTACTCTAAGCAGTTGCTCTGTTTATCACTCGTGCTTATTTTGGTATTTCTTGGGATTTGGAACCAAAGGAGCAGATAAAAAGAAAACCCCAAATATCTTCAAACTCATACTTCAATAATCAGCAGACATTGATCAGGTACAATTTAAATCAATAAATGGTTGTAAATTTTCTAAAGAATTAAACTAGAAACTTGCCAAGGATCTTATTAAAGATTGGTAAAGGCTGCTTCCTGAGAGGCTGGCAGAGAAATACTCGGCTTAGCCTTCATTCCCCACTGTCAAGTTTTTGAAGGATGAAATTTGTAATCAACATAAAATATAAACACACATATATGAACTGTCCCATACTAAATGTTCTTTATTTGGAAAATTCCAGGGAGCAAGAATAATAATAATAATAATAATAATTTAATACTGAAGTTGGAACCTTAAGAATGAAAATAGCAGAAAAGATGTTGGAAAAAACTACTCTCAGAAGTCATTGTGTACTGTGTACATAGTGGATGTTAGCCCTCATTCATTTCCAGAAGAAGGAAAGAGTGAATGAGGTTTTACAGGAAGGAGTGCATATCTTCCATCAGACCCATCCTTGTTTGTAAGGAACCTATGTAAAATTTGTAAGGTACTGCATGATTGGAAACAATTAACCATATCATTTCCAGTAGGACTATATTTGGGATGTTGCAGTATGACACTTTGTTTGCACTTGTTTGTGTGGAGCAACAGGAGGTCATATGTTCAGCAGTATTCAAGAAGCCCAGACGAGCACAGGTTCATGTTGTCCCCAGGTACAGGAGGGCTGTGTGCTGAGCATGCACAATGCATGGATGCACTGAGGCTGTTGAGTGCTGAGCATATCTCCCCTGCTCCTGTGGGTTTCGCTCCCAGGGCACTAGTCCAACTTGGAAACTTTTTTTTTTTTTTTTTTTTTTTTTTTCCTAACAGATAGTAACATGGATAATTTGTAATATCTCCCTGTGACTCATTTATCTAGAAGTATAACTTAGAAAAGATAGATAAGATTATGACACATTCATATAAGAAGTAAATATAATTGGCCATAATGGCTATAACATTTGGTTTCTGCTTGGCAAAGCACAGGAAGTGCTATCATCTGACAACTGGCCACAGATGGACAGAATTTTTTGAAAGAAAACATAGTGGTGGATGGACAAAACAACAGTTGTTGGATAAGGAACTCTTTTCAGTGACAGAGAGACTTTGGTTCAAATCTCTCTTCTAAATAACACTGAGGTTTGATTTTTTTACTGTCTCCTGTGCTCCAAATGACTGTCCCAACCATTGCTTAGACCTAGAGGGCCTTCTTTTCATTTTTTATTGAAACATGGATTTTGTTTCTACATTTTCTATGACTTAAAAATGACCTGAAAATTGAATTAATTAATTATTATAATTATAATTATAATAATTAATAATTGAATTAATTAAAATAACTAAGTATTTCTTCAAACAAAAATTCAAACCAAGAAACCAGTGAAAACTCTGGGAAAAACGGTTGATTTTGAGTTGATGTCAAGATGACAGCACACCAGCCACATATTTTTTTTTTTTTTTCCTTTTATTGCAAACAAAGCAAAGAAAAACTTGAGCAGAGAATTGCTCTGATTCAGTAACTGTAACTGAATCTAGGAAACACTGACTGAAGCAAAAATCTGAAAGTAAGAAAGAAAAAGCAGCAGCCATTGTCAATAACATGCCTTGTATATTGAAAAATTCTACTGTACTTTTTAAGCATGTACTCTTTCTAAGAGTGTAGCAGTTGTTCCTCTTGGACTTAGTACATATCTGTAGTTCACAAATCCTAGAGCGTATGGACGTAGTAGTTCTCCTTTTCCCTTTTCCCTTTCCCTTCTCAACCAGTGTATGTTCATTCACAGCCAGGAGTTTCACGTTTTTGTTTTACTTTTCATTTTATTTCTCCTTTTTTTCTTTTAAATTGAACAGTGAAAAACAATATAGCAACACAAATATAATGGCTGATTACAATAGTGGTCTTCAAAACAGATGATTCTGTTTATCAGAGATTCTGGGCAGCAAGAAGAGACGAAGGAAAAGAAACAGTGGAGATAACAAGAGGTTAATGATCAGAATAATGCCAATCTCAGAAATTAATTCATTATTATTTGTTAGTATTGTTTTTAGAAGATACGCCTGCATCTAAGTGCTATTATCACCTATTTTTTTTTTTTTTTTTGTGAGAGTTTATCTAAGATAATGAGTTTTTTTTTTTTTCCATTGCACATGCTTTGTTGGTATATTGCAGATGACATTTAAAAGTGTCTTGGCCAAGAAAGCATTCATTTCTTACATCTTAATCTAAATCTCACAGAGGAATAGGAGGTTGTTTGTGATAGATACTCATTTTGATGTGAAGTTCTATTAGTGGAATAAAACCTAATAGGAGAGCTGTGTCATGTAGGAGTTGTTTATAGAGCAGTTTTATCCTGTGCAGAAGTAAAGTTGGTTCCATAATTTCATCTGAATGTCACGCAATATATAGTCATGCACTATATGAAATACAGTGAAATATGTATTTCTCATGAAATATATATCCACTGCCTACAGGTAGTAGGTTCATGAGATAAGACTGCTAAGAGGTACATGTTTTCTCATTTTGCTTTTTTTTCTTATAGTGGTTGTAATACACAGACAAAGGGAACATTGACAATGCCAATCAGAAGTAGCATTAATAGCAGCAGCACTGTACACTAATTTATCAAAGATGTATGCTGCAACACTTTCTCATTCAAGTTGGTTTACTTTAATTACAGAATAACTGATCTGAAAGTCCCTATTTATGCATCTTCATTTAACCCTTCTTAACTAGTATAGCTTTTTTTTTTTTTTTAATTTTTGGATCACAACAGGCTTTTTTTTTTTATTTTTTTTTTGATAAGACAAAGTTTTCTTCCAGTATCTATAACTTCAACCAGCATCATAACATTCATGCAGTAGTTTAGGAGTTATAAAATTCATTATTATAGATGTGTTACATGAAGGAGACAAAAACAAAACAAACAGCACAAGCACAGCCCTGGTTGATATAAAAAGCTTTGATAATTCAGGTAACCGTTTCTAGACAAGATCCATGGAAGAGCACTGGAACCTAAGTATCACCAAGTTGTCTTTGTAGACACTTCTGTTAAAGCAACAGATCAACCTCCTACTCCCTAGTGGAAAAACTATCAAAAAATTCCTAGTGTGATAAATGATTGAGTCCCAAATATGATTTCAATTAAAGTTAGCAATTTATTAAAGGAATAAAGGGAAGCAAACAGCACTGGGTGCACAGGGAATCTCTGCTCCAGCAAGACACACACTGTACTGTTCCCATTCTTGGTTTATATCTCTTCTACTAATGCATATTCATTAGTGGGCGTGTCCTCTTCCAATCATGCTTTCTTCATCTTCTGGAATCTTTTTGAATCTTCTTGACCCCAGACCCCATGCATGCTCCCTCTACAGACTTCTGCTTAACACTGCACGGCCAGCAACTAAACTGGTCCAAGCCGGTCCTGTCAGGCGATCATTGCAGAACACAAGAACTATATACATACATTAACCACCTCTGTTTTCTTAGTCTCGTGCTTATACAAGGATGTGTAAGACAGAATGTCACATTTTATCATGCGGCCCTAACATTGCTCCACAATGACACGATTCAGATGAACAAATTTCACACTAGGAATCCCTCTGTTTCAAGCCATGACCAGAACTGTCTATGTGTATTGCCATACACAAACTGGGCATTCTTACTTAAAAGAAAAATCTTAATTAAGAATTAAGCAGCCAGAGTATTTTTCAAAGAATTGATAATCATATGTAAAACGTGGTTTGTTTGTTTGTTTGTTTTCCATAGAGCAGGAGACAGAAGTGACAATTAAAGTGTTTTATAATTTTGTTACCTTGCATTCAGAGGGCTCGCCCAACTTGTGCATTTGGTGAGTGAACTGAACTGTGATGTTTGATCCTTTCCAAGTACCCTCTGGCCTAATGAATCACACCCTGGAAAATAGAATAATTTTAAGTGATAGTACTCATCCACCAAAAACTTTGCAATCTGACAGGGCATTCATCTTGTAGGAAAAAGAAATTTAAAATTGCCTCAGAAACAGAAAGAAAATTTAACTCGTCTCTGTCTCACTTGGTTGACTTCCAGCCATATTACTGCATTAAAGGAGACAGGGTCATTGCCTTTCTTTTCTGTATGATTCTGATAAAAGTTCAAATGCTTACTTGTCTAACTGCCAAAGCAGATGACCTATGAGCAGTTGCAGACCAGAAGGCTAAACACTTAAGTTACGAGAAGGGTAGGTTGTGGGAGTGTGGCCATGGGGGTAGACAAGCCCCATGGTTCATGTTAACATCGGACTCTTAACAATGAGGCCACCAGGAGTGTAAAGAGTTTAGAGGGAACAAAGAAGGGTGATTTAGGAGATGCCTTGCCGTCTCGGGTTGCTTATTCTCCAGCTGTTAAGGCATGGAAGTTTCTGGGGGTTTGCTGTTGCTGGGCAAAGTTGTTGACCAATGAGTAGTTAGTGGAAAGGGACTGCTGTGGGGCAAATAGTATAAGAAGGGAGCTTGTCCTCAATATGGGGATACAACATGGATAATGAAGGTGTGCCCTCAATATGAGAGATGAAGTTAGGCCCTCAGTAAGAGAGGAGGAAGTTATGTCATCAATAAAGAAGTAGCAGTTACTGATCCTAAAAGAACCTGGTATCCATGTGATCATTTCACAACAGTAGGTCTGAAAGTTTACTCCGTTTATTGGCTATGGAGTATCTGTATTTTCTTGGAAGAAGTTTGTATGTGTTTCTTTTGCAAAGACAGCTTTCTACGAAAAATGGGACAGATAAAACCTTCTACAAGGGGGGGGGGGGGGGGGGGGGGGAAGGCAGGCAATCCCTCCCTTGGGACACAGACTTGAAATATAGAATGGAAGAGGAAGAAATAGAAAAGATTGTCATAGTGTGACACTGAGTAGCAGGGAATAGGGAGCTAGGTCTCGAAGGAGTCTGAAGGGACTAGAAGCAGCATTCAGTCTGACCCAGTGAATGAATTCTCTCTCCTTAAAAAGGTGACCTTTCTTGTTTAGTCTGCTAAAAACTTTTTACTAAACTTTTTATTTTATTTATTTATTTATTTATTATTATTATTCTTTGGGGAACACACAAGCCTAAGCAAATCCAAGTCCATACTGTGGATGACACAGGTTGCTATCAGACATATCTCTGATAGCTCCTCACCTACAGTACTGTTATTTTCACTTCCACTCTTATCTTCATGTGTTGTTTAGAACAACACCAACAAATGAGGTCTTGACACCTCATTTGAGGTTGTGGATTTCTCAAAGCTGAAAAGAAAAGAAAGGGAAAAATGCACCACTAGTACACACTAGAGAGGAAGAATCACCTTGCAACTACTGTGGTTTGACTTAAATGATGCTTGACTCAGAGGATAAGCAGTTATTGGCAGGGAAGCCAAGTTTTATGGTAAAAAGGTGAAAAAGATGACTGGCACAAATGGAACAGCTACTAATGTTCACCTGAGTGCTTTGATTAATGGATGTGATTTGACACTGTTGTGTCTGCTATGTAGCTTCAGATACCACAAAAAATTCCTGTTGTCTTTGAGGGCATTTTGTGCATGAAGTATTACTCAACATGAGCCTGTAAAATAAATGCCAAACTTCCTGAATACCATTAATATTTAATAAAATGTATGCCGTATTCTGATTGTTATTCAGATATATCATGAGCAGTAATCCTTTTACTCTTACTACACCTATATAAAATCAACTGAAAGCTACAGCACCTGGCATATGCAATCAATCAGTTTGTTTAAAAATAGGGGGACGGAACAGTAGCACTTATTATTTTCTTACTAGTAAATTTAAGCTTTGTGTTGCCACAGTTACAGTACCATCAGTTCTGAGCTACCTGTACTTCTATATTATTCATGCAGAGATTTTATTTTGTAACGTTCCTAAGCATGCAAACTGCATTGTAGTTACATACACAGAGATACATCAGGATCTTTGGATCTTTTTTTTTGTTGTTGTTGTTGGCCAGGCTAGAATTACAGGTCAGAATCACAAATCCATAACATTTAGCAGTTCATTGTCAAACAGATACAGCTCCAATTGCAGTGTCATTAAAAAAAAAAAAAAAAAAAAAAAAAAAAAAAAAAAGGCAAGTCCCCAGATCCCAGAATCCCAGATAGTTAATTTTAAGATTGAGCTCATTGACTCATAAAAGGGTTGGAATAATGTTGTTGCCTGTGATAGCACAATACTGAATGTGATGACCCTGGAGGTCTCTTACAGTCTTACAGTCCTGTGTTTCGACAGAATGAAAAAAGCTGATAAGGAATAAAAATTGTATACATCAGGGAGATCTAGCTTCTAAATGTTATATGGGTTTCAGACAAAGAATTATATTGTATACTTAATGGAAATTACTGAAAATCCACTTTGGGATTTTCCATAAATAACAGAATTGAGAAAAGGAGCTTTGTTTATCTAAGTTTTAGTGTTTCAGGCTCAAAATTCAGAGACAAAAAGCAAGACAGAGAAGTGGGAGTGTGGAGAGTAAAGAGAGAAAGAACAAAAATCTGAAATAACTCCTTTGATTGCACAAGTTCAATGACTTTTTACAAAAATCTTTTTGATTATTATTTAATTAAGCCTGCACTACAGGAAAAAATGGGAGAGGAATACAGAGATTTCAGTTTCATGACAGAGTGTCCTTGTTCAGTTGGAAGAAAAAAAAAACTTAAAATAATATCCCTCTTGGAGACATAGCTGAAAGTTTACGGATCTCAGGTGCGTAGTTTGGCCACATCAATTACACTGCTCCAAAATGATCACATCATCACATCTTCCAAGGAATATGAAAAAGCCTGATTCTATATTGTCTTGTACTAGTTTTCATTTATAAATACATTGCCAACTGACTAAAAAAAATAAACTCGTGCAGAGATTATTTATTGCATGTAGCTTGACTATATGAAGGTGACCATACAGAACAAAAGAGAACTTATTCAAAATATTTCAAAACTTCTTAATTTATTGGTGTCTTAAGTACTTACTCTCAGGCCTATGTCTGACATTTATACTTTATGCAAAATATGACCAAATAAAAATGACAGGATTCTGCAGCCAGTTCATACTGAGTGGCCCATGCAATTAACTACTGGAGTCAGGCAAGCTGATTTACGGGGGAAGCAAATCCCCACTTTGACACATAATCAATCATTTTCATGTTCAATTTTTGGATCAGCAATTGCAGTTATAAGAATTACAGGGCCTACACTATAGCACATATACTTCTTGAGTTTTGCATCTCAGGCTTTGAGAAAGCCTAGCAAAATATTACCAATTAAAGCAGAGTATGTTTATTTATCCCTTCCCTTTACTGTCAGCACACAATACTTAGCAGCAGAAAAATTACTTTACTATATACATAAGTATTAATCAGGGGGAGTTGAACCCTTAAAACCCTCATCAAATAGCATTAGAAGCACTCTCTTTACTAGATACTAAAAACAGATCTTCCAGATACAGACATGCATACACAACTATCTGCCTTTTCAGTCAGTCATAGAATGCCTTGGGTTGGAAAGGACCTTAAAGATCATTTAATTCCAAGCCCCTGCCATGGGCAGGGACACTTCCCACTAGTCCAGGTTGCTCAAAGCCCCATCCAACCTGGCCTTGAACACTTCCAGGGATGGGGCATCCACAGCTTCTCTGGGCAGCCTGTGCCAGTGCCTCATCACTCCCTGAGTAAAGAATTACCTGCTAACACCTAAGCTAAATCTCCCCTTTTTTAGTTTAAAATTATTCCCCCTTGTCCTATCACTATCTGTCTGAGTAAAATGTCTCTCTATTCCCTCAAATCTCCTTTTAAGTATTGAGAGGCTACAGTGAGGTCATCCCTGAGCCTTCTCTTCCTCAGACTGAACATTCCCAGCCTTTCTTTATAGGAGAGGTGCTCCAGCCCTCTGTTCATCTTCGTGGCCCTCCTCTGGACCCATTCTAACAGGTCCTCATCCTTCTTGCACTGGGGGCCTCAGACCTGGATGGAGTACTCTAACTGCAGTCTCTACTTCCTCCACTATGTCACAACAGCCTCCAGTCTAGGACTTTTAAAGGTATCTCAGAACTCATTATATATAGGACATATAAGCTTTTAGCCTCTACTACAGAGGTTTTGTGGAACAGTGAGCTTTGTAAAGATTGTCTAAATTTTATTTATTTATTTATTTATTTATTTTTCCCACAGATAGCAGGAGTTATTTTCAAGGGGAAAAAAAAAAAATTTGCTATCACCAAGATATATTGGTTTGTGAAATTGTATACTAAAGAGTTGAATGGGTATGAACAACTGATTTATTATGCTGTCTAAAGTTATCTGATATTTTTATGTATATATAGAAATTCAGAGAAAGTACAAAAACACCATCCAGGCTGCAGTCAACTGGAGATACCAGGGCAATGCTGAAAGTTGATATTTCAAGGTTTATTCTCACATTTAGAAGATTTCCAAATCAGAGTTAGGGGCCACATATGTAGTAGGCTTACATGGCAAAGTTTTGGTAGCGGGGGGCTGCATGGGGTAGTCTCTCTGAGAAGAGTCCAGCAGCTGTCTCATGTTAGATAAGGGTCAGTTTCATCTGGCTCCAAAGGGGCCTGCTACTGGACAGAGCTGAGCCAGTAAGCAATGTTGTTTGTACCTCTAGGAGAGCAGATTTAAGAAAGGGGAAAACAAAACCAAACACAAACAAACAAAAACATGCTTACAACAGCAGCTGAGAGAGAGGAGTGAGAACCATCCGTGCAGACCCCAAGGACAGTGCAGAAGAGGGCAGGAGGTGCTCCAGGCACACAGCAGCAGTTCCCCTGTGGCTTGCCTCTGCAGCCCATGTGTCCCACGGCGGAGCAGTTCTCCACTCTGCAGCCCGTGGAGGAGCCCCCAGTGGAGCAGGTGGATGTGGCCTGGAGGAGGCTGTGGCCCATGGAGAGCCCCTGCAGGAGCAGGCCCTGGGCTGGAGCTGCAGCCCGTGGAGAGGAGCCCATGCAGGAGCAGGGGGTCTGGGGAGAGCTGCTGCCCATGGGGTCTGGGGGGAGCTGCGGGAACCCATGCTGGAGCAGTTTGCTCCTGTCGGAGGGACCCTATGGTACGGACCCATGTTGGAGCAGTTCTTGAAGAGCTGCTACCTGTGGGAAAACCATGCAGGATCAGGTTGGGAAGGATGACATCCCATGGGAGGGACCCTATGGGGAGCAGGGGTAGAGAATGTCCATGAGGGAGCTGCGTATATGAAGCATTAGACTGCAGCCCCTTTTCCATGTTCCCCCACTTGGAGGGAGAAGGTGGAAGAGGGTGGATAGAAGGGAGGTATTTTTAGTTTGTTTTCTTTGTTTCTCACTGCTCTAGTCTGTTATTAACAGGCAATATTTTTTTTTCTAATCTCCCTACAGCGAGTCTGTTTTGCCCGTGATGATAATTGTTGAGTGATTTTCCTGTCCTTATCTCAACCCTTAAGCCCTTTTCATCATATTTTCTCCCCCTTTCCCTTTGAGGAGGGGGAATGAGAGAGTGGTTGTGGTGGAGTTCAACTGCCCACCTAAGTAAAACCACTGAAACATGTTATTTAACAGGCTGACTGACAGTATATAATCAATTCACTAGAAAAGGGACTGACACTCTGAATTTTTGTATGTGTGGTGCTTACTAGACTTTTAAACTGATTTAAAAACAGCAGTTTGTATTTGAAACATAGAGAATGTTACTTTTGTGTGTGTGTGTGTGTGGCCTTTTTTAATATCTCTAATCAAATTTCTAAAACTGGAAGTTATATGTTCTGTTGAAGTGGATGATCTAGGGTTTTCAGTTTAATTTATTTTCTATTGATTTTTCTAAGTTCTGTTTGCATTAATACTTTATTACAATGATTTAGTCACCAAATTCTATTCATGATTTGAAACTTTTTAATTGCTAAAGAGTGTGTAACAATTTATAAATGAAATCACAAACTTAATATATTATTTATTGTTTGCTTTGAAAAGGTGTTTTACTAAGGTTCTGATAATTTGACTCTTATAAATGTGGTTTTAGGTTATATTTATTATAAATGATGTTTTTATTCAGCAATTTTGAATTGCTGGGAAGAGGAGGAACAACACATAAGTATATTCAGAACTTGCTATTGCTTACATCTCATGAAGATCAAATGCAAAGTACTACAAAGTTTTTCCATGTTGGTCTTGTAACAGTGGACATCGTATTAGTATGCATGGCTATAGAAAATGCAGGATAGGAGAAAATTTGAATCCTTAGCTGGATAGGTCAGTTAACTATGAAAAAGACTATCAAAACACTCTATAGATTACTAAACAGTAACAGTTTTAGAGATTACTAAGCATCCATTTATTAGGAAGAGAAAAAGTAAGGAATGGAAGCATCCCAATCCTTCTGTATGTGGAAGGATTAGGATACAAATGGTGATAATAGACAGAAGGAGTCATCAGATGAGTGAAAGACAATGAAAAAGACAAGTGAGAGCAGAAAAGCCTAGCAGAGAAGGTGAAAATAAGATGTGCATGGGAAAAAATATGACAAAGATCCAGCATGTCTCTGGTCAAAAGCAAAAAGTATCAGACGAACAGTGAGCCATTAGTCTGCAAAGATATTGAACGACATGAAAGGTCTAAAGTATATAAGTAATAGGAAAGTGATATTGTCAAAATGTCGAGTCTTATTTCAGTAAGACCTTTCCTGAACTCATTCATTTTGGAAATAAAGTGATTTTATACAATTAATTTCAAATCCAAAATTATTCATTTCCCAGCTGCCTTAACAAAAAAGGAGAATTTTCAGTCTCATAAAGTGGTGCTTTGAGGTGGCAAAAACACTTACCTGCTGTAAAAATATTAACATATTTATGTTTCTTACCAAGAAATTCTAAACAGACATCAAAGACCATATTTCAGATTTCCATTCAGTAACCCTTCATAAGATCATAGACAATGCTAACCTTGTGTCTTGCCATCAGCTTTGCTGCAACACCATTAGATCTATATAGTGAGTTTCCTTAGTGCTCAAACAAGGTTCACTTCAGTAGAGCTTAGAGATATAAGAGGAATGAAGAAAAATACAATTCAAATTAGGATCAAGTACTTTCATGACAGTCCCTTACATTGACCAATGTGTAAGTGGCCTTTTAAAAAGTATAGAAAAGAAAAAAAAGTGCATGTACATACGCATGTGTACTGCAGCATGTATATAAGAAAGCAGCAACATATGAATTGATATCAGCAAGTCTATATGACAATGAAAACACTGTTGTTTGCTGTTTGGTTGTTATAGATAGATAGATGTATAATAATACAGTTTTGTTACCATAAAGGTGAGTGGTTTCTTCTTCTGCAATGGCCTTGCATGCCATAATGAATAGTCAGTTTTGAGTATTAGACATGAAAGAGAAAAGATAAGCTATATTAAAGGAACTGCACTGTGACAAAATGATTATTTTATTGTTTTTTTTTGTTTTGTTTATCTATTTATTTATTTTACAGAGTATTCCACAACCAAACCTTTATGGTGCAGCACCTTCAATTAGAGTTAGATAGTGAAATAATGTTGAAAACAATATACCTACTCCATCGGTACAATTTCTATCATATTAGAAATAATGTGACAGCATATATAGGCCTTCAACACATCTAGAATTGGTCAGTTTCTAATACTTTTTAAAAGGATTAAAATCTTACTCTAATGCACTTCAGTAACTGCAAATCTAATTTTTCTTTATATAAATATAACACATTGCTGAGGATGCATTTGGAGCACTATATAATTCTGGTTTCTTTGTTATAAAATAAATAAATAAATAAATAAATAAAAAGACATCATTACAGTAGAAAGAAAGACAATGAAAGTGTTGAAAGTTTTAGAAAACATGACCTATGGAGGCAGGTTAAAAGGACAGCATTTGTACAGCCTACAGAGAAAGCAAGCAAGTGGCAATAAAATAAATATAGAATCATTGAATCATAGAATATCCGGAGTTGGAAGGGACCCACAAGGATCATCGAGTCCAACTCCTGGCATCAAACAGGTCTACGCAAAAATTCAGACCATATGACTAAGAGCACAATTCAAACACCAACAGGCTTGGTGCCATGACTACGTTCCAGGGGAGCCTGAGTGCGCGACAACCCTCTCAGTGAAAAATGTTGTCATGATATCCAGGAAATAATAAATAATATCTAATATCTATAAGTACTTTCCAGGAGTTACCAAAAAAAAAAAAAAAAAAAGAGTTTTAGTTTAATTTGCCATTCTAAATAAAAGGAGAATTAATGCCCTGAAACTAAGAAAATGGAGGCCAAAAAACAAAACAACAAAACAAAACAAAACAACAACAACAAAAAAACACTCTCAAGTGTTTTTTCTCAAAGTAGCTATTATCGTTGAAAATATTCAGGGCATACCACAGAGAGAAATACTGGGGGAACCTATAAAAAAATTTCTAAGTGTAATCCTAAAAAGATGGGCCAGATGACCCAACAGGTCACTCTTAACCCTAATATCTATGATTTAAGGATAACACAAAATAATAAATCACCAGTAACAGAAATAGCAATGCATACTGGTAGGATTTTTTTTTGGCTGTTCATAAGAAATACATTTATATGTAAATTGCAGGTTTTTAAAAGAAAATTGGTACTACAAACTTGGAGTCGTTTCCCCATATCAGTTCCCTCAGGGTTTAGGAAGTACTGTGGATTTATTTTTTTCCCTTTAAATCTAAATAAAGGTTTCAAAAGTACATTTATAGTTATTAGCTAGTGCCATAAGGAGACTGAGAAATTAGTTAGGCTGAAGTTGTTTAAAAATAACATCACATCAAGTATTCCTGCAAGTTTAAGGAGGTTTAATCTTGTGCAAAATGTTCTATTAGCTAGCTCCATGCTCAAACTTACGTTGCTTTTATTCTGAATGCAAGCAATTTTTCAGTTTGATATACAAAACCATTAAGCACTTTTAAGTCCTCATTTAAGGACATTTATATATTAACATTCTGAGAACAATATTTCCCAAAAGCAAATATATATATATTTTTGTCATTGATACTAGTCTATTTTGTTTTTTTCTTATTTTCTTATTTCCCCCCCTCACTTTTTGAATCTTTCTAAGACAATCAAGAAAATAAACCTCTCTATTTTGAGAAAGCATATTGAAAGACAGCTTGATGGGTTTAAAGGCAGCTTGTTTTGAAATTAAGGTAAATAGATTCTGTTAATAGGAAATCTATGCTCTATCAATGTATAATTGCCATGCAAATTACAAAGAATTAGAAGTATGCCCCTTCAATGAAGGAAGAGAAAATTTAAAATATGCCTGAACTGAAGTTACTTGGAATACAATTGTTAATAAATAAATAAATAAATACGTAAATATAACATTTTGTTAAATTCACACAAAAGGCAGCATGAAAAAAGCCTCTGTGACACACTAGATCATAATTCACTATTATGTTTTCCCCGTCTGTTGCCCATTAAATCTGATGACAGTAGCATACACTCACCATGAAAAAGTCATGAGGTCAGCCCATAAAGCAAAGAGAAAAGAAAACAACAGCAAAAACAACAACCCCCTTAAACTTTATAAAGGGTTGTTATAGACTCTTTTTAGTTACCATTTTCTGATGTTTTTAGAGATCAATTTGCAGTGTTGTTTTGCAAGTCTGAGGTTCAAAGGCTTTTGAAAGTAATATAAAAGGCAAGAAATGTCTGTACATCATCTGAATACAAAACTGTGGGCAGTTTTCAGCTGCTATTTTCTTTTAAAAAAAATACTAATCTCACCTCTTCAACACTAGGTGTGATGTTTGGCAAACTCATTCATTTGAGATTTTCTCAGAACCTTGCAGTCAAGTAGAGAATTATTCCAATTTAATGAAAATATTTAATATATATTTTAAGCAGAAGATATTTGAGACTGCAGAATGAGAAGAAAAGCACTAATTATACACAATAATTAAACAACAAACGTAATACATGATATATAATCTAATCCTTGGAGATCACTACTATTTTTTTTCCCTTTAAATAATGACATAGCAGAACCAGTATGCTTTTTTTATATGTCTTCATTAATTGCAAATGAGGTAGTTCACAGCACACTTTCTAAGTATTCCCCTACTCTTAACATGAAGAGTTAAAAAAGCCAGTTGCATAATAAATTTAGATGTATCCTCATGATTTTTTTCTTGTAAAATAGATTGATACTGATATATATATACTTAACAGCAGGCATTCATCAATTTAGATGCACAGAACATGACATACATAGCTGTCAGAAAATGTACAATAGTTCTTTCTCTCATACTATATACATTTATTTTATACTAGCAAATATTTTGCTAGATAATTCAATCATTTCTAAGATGAGTGATTTAGAAAAGGGATGCTTTATAAACATCCCCACAGTCTTTTAGTGTGAATATATCTGAAAATCCAAAGAAAACATGTAAACAAAACAAAACATAAACAAACCAAACAAAAACCACAAAGGAACAGTAGGTTGAGCCAAAAAAGAGAGGTGTGAATATAAGAATTTATGTCAACATAATTAAAGGAAAGCATGATATAGCAATAACGAAAGGTCTGAATAGAAGACTTACCTGGTGACCAGATTTTACAGCTTCCAGCTGCAGCTGTAACTTTTTTGATTTGAGTGCTGTTGTTAGGATTTAAACTTCTGTTAGAGATCAGAACCTAGTTCAGCAAACTTCACGTTCTGGGAAGAAAAAAAAAAAAAAAAGTTAAAGAAAATTCTATTTTGTGTGGTAGAGCTAAGGAATGGGATTGATTTATTGTCAGTGCAAGGAAACAGTGTAGCTTCTCTAGAGCTGACACAGCAGATCAGTCTGTATATTGACTTCTTTGTCTTTGAACAATAATTCCATCTATTTTGGATTCATAGCTTCTACATATTTCTCTTCAGTATGTTTTACGGTTGTATTGACTGATAATATTCATTCCAGAGTGCTGTCTGAGAATTTGTCCATAGTGCTTAGATGTTTGGACCAACTGGTGTTAATTACAGAATTTTTATTGCATTCAAATAATGATAGAATTTCATCTTGTTTTAATTTACTGGGCTAATAGTTCTTTTATATATATATATATATATATATATATATGTAAAGAAAGTTCAGAAAGGAAAAGGCTTTCCTAAAGAATAATTTGCATTATTATTATTTCATAATCTGAACAGATTCAGTGGTTCATCATCCCTATGTACATATAAGAAAAGTGAACCGGGGGAGATGAAGTGTCATACTTAAATACACAAAGTATCCTGGCTTGCATACGAAGGCTCTGGCGAGGCTGCACCTCAAGTACTGTGTTCAGTTTTGGGCCCGTCACTACAAGAAATACATTGAGGTGCTCGAATGAGTCCAGAGAAAGGCAATGAGGTTGGTGAAGGGTCTAGAGAACAAATCTTATGAGGAGCGGCTGAAGGAGCTGGGATTGTTCAACCTGGAGAAGAGAAGGCCCAGGGGTGACCTTATCACACTCTACAGGTACCTTAAAGAAGGCTGTAGCGAGGTGGGGGTTGGTCTATTCTCCCACGTGCCTGGTGACAGGACGAGGTGGAATGGGCTAAAATTGCACCAGGGGAGGTTTAGATTGGATATTAGGAAGAACTTCTTTACTGAAAGGGTTGTTAGTCACTGGAATAGGATGCCCAGGGAAGTGGCTGAGTCACCATCCCTGGAGGTCTTTAAAAGATGTTTAGATGTAGAGCTTAGTGATGTGGTTTAGTGGAGGACTTAGTGTTACGTCAGAGGTTGGACTAGGTGATCTTGCCAGTTTCTTCCAACCTAGATGATTCTGTGATGCAGTGTTTCTGTAACGTAGCAAACTAGGTTAGTATTGATTTGTTTTGTTGTAAGAGTACGGCTTTGTTCCTGTTCAGTTTGCATTGTTTAAAGTGAGAGCATGAGGCAGTATACAATTTTGCCTTGCAGATTTGAGATAACATATGCATTTCCTTAAAATACAATTTCTGTCGCTGTACTATTGCTCTCATTCTCAGTTCATGCACTGATTGATTTTTCTCATGAGGTGCTGATTAAAAGGCACTACAAGTACCTATTTTTTGGGAATATATATATACATATTCTCATTGTTTGCAGTGAAAAATGCAAGAAATATGTATTTCAAAAACATACATGTTAGTATTTAACCATCTACCCCTGTACTCCTTAGTATTTTATCCTTCTTTACCTCGAGGAACTGCATGAAAGGAAACTATTAAGGAATAATACTGTGTTAAATTAAATAAGACTAACTAGGTTCATTGGGAAGCAATGGTGATGTTTCTGGTTTGGGATGTTTCTATCTGCCCCTGACTGCTCAGCGGAAGGATGCCTGGAGTACTGGTAGGGAAATACTGATACTTAACTTACAAATAGACACATGAATAAGCACAAGTAGGGTAGAGACAGCTACAGCCAGAGACAGTGAAATTGTGTTTAGGTAAGGAAATATGTAGCACTATGTTTGCCTGTGCTACCTTCTTTTCCTTGATAATACTTTTTTTTTTTCTTTTCTTTTTTTTTTTTTTTTCCCAGTAATTTCATTCAATTTTGTTCTGAAGACCATTCCAGAGTCATCTTAGTCAGGTCCTCAAAGTAGAAAGGCAAACAAATACTGGATTGATATGTCTGGAAAACAGGAGGACTGGAATCCAGAGAATCTTTCAACTTTTTTCTTTGAATTCTTTGAATTTCACCCTCACCTTCCAGCCTCCCCTCCTCAAAAAAAAAAAAAAAAAAAAGGAAGAAAAATAATTGAACCTCAAAATCCAAAAGAAACTATACTTAAGAGATTTCAGGCCTCTTTCAGTGCTGCCATTGCATGGGTAAATACTGTGCGTTATGTTAGAAAACTTGCACTGAGAATTTTCTTCTTCTAACAGTTCTTTGTATTCTTAAGATATAAATAATTAAGTACTCCAAAGTTACATTTAAGAAATGGCTACAGGCTACTCAGTCACAGACTGTCCGTGACCATTTCTTTTCACACATACTTTTATTAAATGTAGGCATGGTGATCATCTTCATTTATAGAATTCATTAGAAATATGGATCATTTGTTCCTGAAATGATGTGTAATTCTGATTAAATATATATATATACACCTTTTCCTTAAATGAAAATCATAGTAAGTAAAGATTCTGAAGTAAGGAGGTATACAGAAACAAATCATATATGAACCATGGTACCAATGGCATTGTTCACAAGTAAAATCACAGAAGATGATACCCATAAAATCAGACATTTGTCCTATGCATTATTATAGTGTTCCTAAGGCACAGATTTTCTTGCTGTGATCAGAAAGTAAAGAACTGCTTTTATTTTTATTTATCATCTGGGTATAGAAAAAGATTGTCAAAAGGTTATTTTGGCCCCTACATTTCCTTAAAAACAAACAAACAAACAAACAAATAAATAAATAAATAAATTATACTTCCAGTTAAAAGGAAAAAAAAAATAGAAACCTTCAAAACAAACATCCACAAATTCCCAGCATTTACAGTTGAGAATAATAATAATAATAATAATAATAATAATCTGATACAATCCAGAGTTAAATGAAGCTGCATTAAGATTAAGAATTAAGATCAATCCTGTGTGCAGTCTTGTGTAAATTCAGATCTTTCGTAACATTTCCTTTTACCTTACTGGAGCAGTCTCTTCATTATTTTCTCCAGGTTATGATTTTTGTGGTGAATTTCCTATATTTTTAGGATTGCCTCAATGTTTCAATACTTCTTTTTAGAATTATATATGCCACTTCTTCTACAAATGCAAGGCTAGTGTGCATTCTCTTAACATGCAGTACATTTGACAGTCGAAGTGAAAAATGACTGAATATAGCTAAAATGAATAATCATAATAATAATTTTAAAAAATATTGAATACTTCATCTTCATAGATCACCAGTTATAACTTTGGCATGAAATTACTCCTTGGATGTGAAGTACTGTTAGGGCACTTTGCTTAACTAATAACAGTTTATTTGAAGTCTAAGCGGAAGAACTCTATTGGATCTAATAAGCCAGGCAATAATGACTTGTAGTGCTTATATTAAAATACCACACACCTTTCCAATGTGGATTTCCATGATCTTTTAGAAAGTTTCTTCTCTAAAACATATTGAAGAGCATCACATAAGTAACCTGAATAAGTGCATATGTATTTTTTGTTATTGTGAGGTCCTTTTATTTATTTCCTCCCCACTCCTCCTTTAACCACAGTCTATTTGCGAGCATCTGGTAAATAATTTTATGCAACACTTAGACAGTGTTGTATTACTCTGAATTCTGATTAACTGAAGGGGTCAACTTTCATTAGAAACTGCATAAAACTCAGTCCATTAAATTGTCTGCTTCAAGCTCACAGTAATGGCTTATGGTTTTGATTACATTAATTAGTGCGCCTACTGCATTGCCAGACTAAATGCTTATTGTAAAGAACACAGAGAGTTCTTCTGGAATAGAACTAGTTTATAGGGAAGAAACAGTGGAGGATTGTAGACTTAAAATTTAATAGATTAATGTTATGACAGGTAAATTATTGTATCAAAAAGTTGGAGTTCTATATCAACTATAGTAAAAAAAAAAATATATATTCTTTTTATATATTTATTTTTAAATTTGTGATATCTTATTTTACTGCTTTAGATCACATAAGTCACTTTAGCTGTTCATAAGACAGTGCCCAAAAGAAAATGTTTTTATCTTCATCAGAGCACAAATATATGGAAAGTTTTTCCAGGCCCTGCTCTGGTCTAAAATTGTCTTTATTTCCACTGTGGCAGTTAATAGTATGAAACATATATCACTGGATCAATCTGTTGATCTAACCACATTGATAATAGAATCATAGAATCATCAAGGTTGGAAAAGACCTCCAAGATCATCTGGTCCAACCATCACCCTACCACCAATATCACCCACTATACTATGTCCCTAAGCACCATGTCCAACCTTTCCTTAAACACGCTCAGGGACAGTGACTCCACCACCTCCCTGGGCAACCCATTCTAATGCCTGGCTACTCTTCCTGAGAAGAAATTTCTCATAATTTCCTAAACCTCCCCGGCACAACATGAGGCCTTTCCCTCTAGTCCTATCACTGGTTCTATGGAAAATGACAGTTAAACACTGGAAGAGATTCCCAGGGAAGGCTTGAGATTCGCTGCTGCTGACAGTCTTTTAAAAGCTGGTTAGACAAACATTTGTCGGAAAGGACATACCTTCGCATTTTTCTGTGATTGAAGGAGGCCATTCGCCACTCACAGGCAGGCTCCTACACAAAATAATAAATACTTAGCATTTTGGAGAATATCTAAAATATTCTCTATAACTCCTTTATTCAGCCAGTCAATGTTCAAATCAGATCAAGAAAAGGGCAGTAGTAGTAAATATTCCTGATTCTAGAAGACGTGGAAAAATCTCAAAACAGACTGATCTGCCCTATGCTGGGACACCAGAAATGCAAGAGTATTGCACTTATGGGCCTATATCCACTGATGAGGCAGTGATAGCCTTCTGCTTAGCACTTTGAAGGATGTCACACATGTTCCTGAATCATGCAGCATGGTCACAGATAGTCCTTTGCCTGGGACCACTCATGCATCAGATGACAGCAGTCATCTCTTGTGGGAAAAGGGGCTCTAATTCATTCCTTGCACAAGAAGCCCAACTAGCAAGCAACTTCATTGATTCATCTGGTGTTAATAGTGAACTATATCTCAGAAGCCTTAAATTAGGAGCAATTCTTCCTGAAAAGAATAGAAAAAAAAAAAAAATGTGATATATATACATACATATATATATATATAATTATGAGTATTGTATTAATCTCACCAGTCACACATTCTAGGCTTTCATCAGGAAGAGTCACAGGGTTGGCTTCACCTCTCTTCTAGGAAGGTGCCATAACTCATCAGCCAAAAGTTGAATGAACCAATGGTACTAATATTGGCAGTAGTATTCCTGACATTAACCTCCCTCTATTATTTCTGGGCCTCCAATGCCTCTTTCCTTGTCTAAGCAACATCACCATGTTATGTCTGTGTTAAGGCCCTGTGTCTTTTAGCTTCCCTGACCACCTCATATCTAAGATGCATACATAACTTGAAAGAACAAAGAAGGAAAGCTGAAATTGCATAATCTAAGCTTAAAGAAGTTCTCCCCATCCTTTAAAGTTCTTGGTATGACTTTCTGTCCTTGCCACAGAGATAAAGGTCCACACATAGATGATAAAGAGGTATGCCATTGAAGTAGCATGTCTTTTCCATCTTAGAATCATAGAATCATTAGGGTTGGAAAAAACATCCAAGAGCATCTGGTCCTTCACTGCCCTCCTCACCTTTTCTACCTGTGAACTAAAGCTGCCTTTCCTCCATTCAGAAGTATCATTTCAGTTAATGTTACTGCTTAGGTCAGGTGGCTAGTTACAGAGAATTCCTACATAATCCATAGGAAGAGAAACTCTTCCTAGAGCTGGTTCAGAGCACACAATAGCTTGATTACTCTGGTCTCTCACTGTAGAAAGTCAGCTCTCTCTGAACACATAGCCTCTTACATCACGGCTATTTATTCTTTTATTTATTTTTATTTTTATTTATTTTTCCCAGTATTTCCTTCCCCTCCAGTTTTCAAAACTCATTATCTAGTTAACATAACCAATATTTTATTGCTTCACTGCTTAAGAGTGAAGGTGAGGCTGATACTGCCACCGATTTTGTAATACAACCCTCACTGAAAAACAAACAAAAAACATACCATACACACAAACAAAACAAATAAATAAATAATAGAGCCCTAGAAACAGGACTCCTTTCTATTTAAAAAGAGTTTTTACATTGCTTTGTGTGACTTCCTGTTACAACATCAAAGTTCAGGACATATTTTTTTTTTTTTTTCCTTTTTCCTCTTCTAATGATTTTTGATTACATTTGCCCTTGGCAAAAGTTTCCAAATGACCAGTGCATTACTGAAACAGGAAGCAGTTGTGTAAGCTTGCTATGCAGTATGCCAAAGCAGCACTCACAATGTCTGAAAGATTCAGAGCAGGAAAAATGAGAAAAAAAAAAAAAAAAAAAAACAGTAAAGTATACATACAGCTGTACAGCTGTGCTAGCATAACCTGACCATACTAACAAACAGGTCATAAGTGCTCCACGCTACATAAGGATGCTTAGTCACCAGAACTGAAGGGCATAGACTTCCCTACCCTAAACTCTTTGACAGTAAATTCATGCCAGAAAACAGGGCGGTATTTATTTATTTATTTATTTATTTATTTATTATTTTGTATATATATATATATATATTCCTTCAATTTTGGCTTCTCTATCCAAAGCAGTCATGAAGATATGTGCCTTTCAAAACATTGTTCTTATCATATGATATAGGCTTGCTCTGACTACAGGAGTATGTAAGAAATAGCTTCTTGTTTGTTTGTTTGTTTGTTTCAAATCAGAAATAATATAAATCTAACATAAGTTTGGAAAGGCTGCATTAAATTACATTGATTTTGCAAAGCTATAAGAAGATCTTAAATTAGAGTCTGTCAGACGTACTAGTTTTTCTCAAAATTGCAGTTCTGACATATTTTTAGAACCAATAGCTTTGATCTAGGTAAGTAGAATACACAGATTTTAAAAAGTTAAGCAGAGCTCAGTTGTCCTAAAGATCTTTTTGTGTACAGTGAATAAACAGCTTGAGCAAAACAGACTGGACTTCTGGACTGTTGAGGCAATTTCTCTTGGTAGATGAAATTAAAACCGGATGAAAAAATCTCAGAATGACAGTTTTAAAAATGCAGTTTGGTATGTATTTTAAAGCTTTTTGTCAATTTCCAAAAAAAAAAAAAAAGTTAGAAAATGATGAGAAAACATTTCATTTCAGCAAGATAGAATAAAAAAGAAAACAAATGCCTCTTTTTTAAACATGCATATTAGGGAGTTTTACTGATTTTAACACATTAATACACCAACAGCCAAAATTGATACATTTCCAATAAATTGGAAAAAAAACACCACCAACAGCAAAACACAATAAAAGTATATCAGAACAATACAAACTAAAATGGTGTTTAACCTTATCCAAACAAATAATTATACATTACACAAAATATACGTATACAAGATAATTAATTTCCTTGTCTTACTTCACAAAAAAAATATTAAAAATATACCTATACCATAATTTACATATATAAGGTAATTAATTTTGTTGTCTTTCTTCTCAACAAAAAGTATTAAAAATATAACATTTTTTTTTTCAGATTAAACAAAAATAACTATTAGAATTTCCCAGAGAATGGATGTTAAGTTAGCTGATTTCAAGTTAGATGCTATCCAATATGTGTTTCTGTAAAGTGATGCAACTCCAGTAAAATCAAAGGATTGTTGCCCATCTGTATTTGTACTAGCAAAAGATATGATGTCCAAGTTTTTTTATATTTTGGTATAATATAGATACTTGGAAAGATTTACCGTCATATAAAAAGGAGCCAGAAAGATCATTTGTTCTTGTTAAAGCTAGGGTTATTGTTGTGGAACACATTTGCATAGTCATTAGTAGAGGTGATATAAGCATTTTACCATCAGATATCATTTCTCAAAGGCAATTTTATGTTGATGCCAAGAATCTGTGGAGCTCTGTTAGTTTCAAGTATGTTTATATTCAGTATTAATAGCAATACAATAGACCACTAGATTTTATTCAAAGTCAGATGTATATTATCTTTCCAAGTTCTGTTTCATAGAGCACTGTGAAGATTTCAGATGTTGACAGAATATGAAATATAGGAAGCATGCCCTATCCAGATGGCATCTCAGTTTTTATTCTAGAAAAAAATATATGTATATGCTGACCTCTAAAAATGTCCCATATATATTTCTCCTGTGGTATGAAAGAAACAAAAGAACACTTTTTCTGGTAGATATGATACCAGGCACCGTAGCAGATTTGAAAAATGTCAATGTGCCATGGCAGCCAAACGGGCCATCCATATCCTGAGGTGCATCAAGCATGGTATTGCTTGCTGGTTGAGGGAAGAGATTGTCCTGCTCTGCTCTGCACTGGTGCAGCCTTGCCTTGAGTACTGTGTACAGTTTTGGGTGCCACAAGATAAGGACATAAAACTATTAGAGAGCATCCAAAGCAGGGCTATGAAGATGGTGAAAGGTCTAGAGGGCAAGACATATGAGGAATGGCTGAGGTCTCTTGGTTTGTTCAAACCAGAGCAGAGGAGGCTGAGGTGAGGCCTCATGGCAGCCTGCAGCTTCCTAATGAGGGGAGCGGAGAGCTCTGCTCTCAGGGGACAGCGACAGGACCTGAGGCATGGAGCTGGGACAGGGCAAGGTCAGGCTGGGTGTTAGGGAAAGGTTCTTCACTGGGAGGGTGGTCAGGCACTGGGACAGGCTCCCCAGGGCAGTGGTCACAGCACCAAGCCTGCTGGAGTTGAAGAAGCGTTTGGACAGCGCTCTCAGACACAGAGTTGATTTTTGGGTGGTCCTGTGTAGAGCCAGATGATTCTGTACTTGGGTGGGGGCAATCTCAAGCACAAATACAGGCTAGGCCCGGAATGGATTGAGAGCACCCTTGAGGAGAAGGACCTGGGGGTGTGAGTTGATAGGAAGCTCAACATGAGCCAGCACTGTGCACCTGCAGCCCAGAAAACCAACTATATCCTGGGCTGCATCAAGAGCAGCATGGCCAACAGGGTGAGGGAAGTGATTCTCTGCATCAAAAGACACAGGACCAGCAGGTCAAGGGAGGTGATTCTCCCCTCTCTGCTTTGCTTTGTGAGATCCCACCTGGAGTCCTGTGTTCAGCTCTGGGACTCCCAGCACAAAAAGGACATGGATGTATTAGAACAAGTCCAGAGGAAGGCCACAAAGATGATTGGGGGCTGGAGCACCTCTCTTATGAGGACAGGCTGAGGGAGTTGGGGGTGTTCAGTGAAGGGAAAGCTCCAGAGAGACCTCATAGCAGCCTTCCAGTACCTAAAGCGAGCCTACAAGAAAACAGGAGAGGGGCTCTTTTTCATGATTTGTAGTGATAGGATGGTAATGGTTTTAAAGTAAAAAATGCAGATTTAGATTAGATATAAGGAAGAAAATATTTACTGTGGGGGTGGTGAGGCACTGGACCAGGTTGCCCAGAGAAGCTGTGGATGCCCCATCCCAGGAAGTGTTCAAGGCCAGAGTGGATGGAGCTTTGAGCAACCTGGTATAGTGGGAGGTGTCCCTGCCCATGGCAGGAGGTTCAAACAAGATAATCATTGATGTCTTTTCCAGTCCAAACCAATCTTTGACTCTATGATTCTATGATCCCTGTGGGTCCCTTCCAACTCAGGATAGTCTATGATTCTCTGACTGATAATCACATTAGAATTTGAAATCAAGGGAGGATAGAAGCTCAGATGAAAAAGAAAGTGTTTTGCGTTTTTGCTCACATGGACAAGACTATAAGCAATATTTCTCCTGAATTTTACCTCTGATTTTACATGTTCATAATTTAATAACTTATAACTTCAAGCAAAAGGCAATGATTTTGAGAGAGAAATCAAAATCAATCTTTCAGATCACACTCCAAAATGATTTTGTCTTTATACATTTCTCAGCTTAAAGATTCTCTGATAAGGAAAATATTAGCTAACTGAAAAAAAGGTAATTCAGATATTAAAACTATCATTCTTATATATTTCCAAAATAACAGAACTCCATCTACTTCTATCAGATACAGATGTGAAGTGAATAAACAGGTTCACTTTATTTTTTTCTTCATGCTAAAATCTTCTGAGTTAGATGCATATATATAGTTTTATGTGTATATATATATTTAGATGAAGCAAGAGATTACGTACACTGTCTGAAAGAGGTCAGAACCCAACTAAACAGTTCACCAAAAAAAATCAAATGCCCAGAATATACACACAGTACAGTTGCTTCATACTTTTAAATCTAGAAAAAGCAAGCAAACAAACAAATACCTACACTCATATACAGCAGCCTATATCCTTCCTACTCTGACAGTGAAATAAATTACCAAAATGCAAGTGAACAGGTGTATTTAAATGACAAATAGATACTCTCTCTGAAACTCTAAGTAGTGTGAAATGAGAAGTCACAGCAGATTAAAAAACAAATGAGAAGCACAATTTCAGATTGCCATCAAAGATAAGAAAGTTCTAAGAGGAGATAATGCTCTCCCAAGCTGCTTCATGATCTTAACACACTTTTCCTCACAGTGGATAAAAGAATTGCAAGCATTAACTTCTGCAACACTATAGCAAGGAAGAGACAAAATGCAATTGACATTGACAAGGACAGGAAGTTTGAAGACAGCTGGCACAGCAATGTATAAAGACAGTGCCATGATTTTGAAGGCTGGAGTCTTGGGCAACGTTCTAGCCTCCTTTTATTCCACTACTGAAATTAATGCCCACTTCTGAAATATTCATGCATCTGAATTTAGTCTGTTCACTGTACCTACAACACTCTTTTTTTTTTTTTTTTTCTGACTTTGTCCACAAAGCAATCTGGCTTTTATTCTAACCTCTGGAGCCATTCTATACTTCCAAATATCAGTTATAGAATCATAGAATCATAGAATATCCTGAGTTGGAAGGGACCCTTAAGGATCATCAAGTCCAACTCTTGACACCGCACAGGTCCATCCAAAAGTTCAAACCATGTGACTAAGTGCACAGTCCAATCTCCTCTTAAATTCAGTCAGGCTCGGTGCAGTGACCAATTCCCTGGGGAGCCTGTTCCAGTGTGCAACCACCCTCTCTGTGAAGAACCCCCTCCTGATGTCAAGCCTAAATTTCCCCTGCCTCAGCTTAACCCCGTTCCCGCGGGTCCTGTCACTGGTGTTAATGGAGAAAAGGTCTCCTGCCTCTCGACACCCCCTTACGAGGAAGTTGTAGACTGTGATGAGGTCTCCTCTCAGTCTCCTCTTCTCCAGGCTGAACAGGCCCAGTGACCTCAGCCGTTCTTCGTACGTCTTCCCCTCCAGGCCTTTCACCATCTTCGTAGCCCTCCTCTGGACACTCTCCAACAGTTTCATGTCCTTTTTATACTGTGGTGCCCAGAACTGCACACAGTACTCGAGGTGAGGCCGCACCAGCGCAGAGTAGAGCGGGACAATCACCTCCCTTGACCTACTAGCGATGCCGTGCTTGATGCACCCCAGGACACGGTTGGCCCTCCTGGCTGGCAGGGCACACTGCTGGCTCATGTTCAACTTGCCGTCTACCATGACCCCCAGATCCCTCTCTTCTAGGCTGCTCTCCAGCGTCTCATCGCCCAGTCTGTACGTGCAGCCAGGGTTTCCTCGTCCCAGGTGCAGGACCCGGCACTTGCTCTTATTGAACTTCATGCGGTTGGTGATTGCCCAGCTCTCCAACCTGTCCAGATCCCTCTGCAAGGCCTTTCCACCCTCATTCGAGTCCACAACTCCTCCAAGTTTGGTGTCATCAGCAAACTTGCTCAAAATACCTTCTATTCCTACATCCAGATCGTTTATAAAAATATTGAAAAGTACCGGCCCTAAAATGGAGCCTTGAGGGACCCCACTGGTGACCGCCCGCCAGCCTGACGCAGCCCCATTTACCATAACCCTTTGGGCCCTGCCCGTTAGCCAATTGCTCACCCATCGGATGATGTTTTTATTTAGCTGTATGGTGGACATTTTGTCCAGTAGGATCCTATGGGAAACCGTGTCAAAAGCCTTGCTGAAGTCCAAAAAATTCACATCAGCTGGTTTCCCTTGGTCCACCATACGGGTGATCTTATCATAAAAGGAAATCAGGTTAGTTAGGCAGGACCTACCCTTCACAAACCCATGCTGGCTGGGACCAATGACTGCTTTGTCCCCCAGGTGCGCCTCAATAAGTTCGAGAACCATCTTCTCCATGATTTTACCAGGCACTGACGTGAGACTGACAGGCCTGTAATTGCTTGGGTCTTCTTTCTGACCCTTCTTGAAAATCGGCACAACATTTGCCAGCTTCCAGTCTACCGGGACCTCTCCAGATTCCCAGGATCGTTGAAAAATAATTGAGAGAGGTTCCGCGATGACGTCCGCCAGCTCTTTCAGCACCCGGGGATGAATCCCATCCGGACCCATGGACTTGTAGGGATCCAGGTGGAGTAGCAAATTCCGCACACGTTCAGGGTCGGTTGGGAGTTTGTCATCCCCACCGTCCCGGTCCTCCAGCTCGGGGCACCCTGGGTCCCGAAGCCCATCATCGGCATTGAAGACAGAGGCAAAGAAGGCATTAAGCGTCTCTGCTTTGCCTATGTCATTGTCTGTGAGGAGACCATCCCTATCAAGGAGCGGCCCTATGTATTCTTTAGTTCTCCTTTTTCCATTCACATATCTAAAAAAAAACTTTTTGTTTTCTCTCACAGACACAGCCAGCTTCAACTCTAGGTGTGCTTTGGCCCCACGAACTTTCTCCCTACAAACACGAACAGCATCCCTGTATTCTTTCCATGACACCTGGCCCTCCTTCCAGTAGCGAAACACTCTCTGTTTCCGCCTAATCTCCATTAGAATGTCCCTGGTCAGCCACGCCGGCCTCCTGCCCCGCTTGCCTGATTTGCGATATTTAGGAATTGCCTGATCTTGTGCTTCTAAGAGGCATCGCTTAAAGAATGACCAGCACTGGTGGACATCGAGGCCTTCAAGAGCAGTTTCCCAGGGGACCTTGCTGACTAGTTCCCTGAGCAGCCTGAAGTCCGCTTTCCCCATATCTAGGGATGAGGTTTTGGTGGCACTTTTCCTTCTGTCACCGTAAATTTTGAACTCAACCACTTCATGGTCGCTATGACCAAGGCGGCCACCAATCACCACATCTCCCACCAGACCCTCTCTGTTTTCTAGCAACAGGTCTAGGAGGGCACCTTTCCTAGTTGGCTCCGTTAGCACCTGCACCAAGAAGTTATCATCTAGGTGCTTCATGAACCTCCTGGACTTGCTCGTGTCAGCCGTGTGGCACTCCCAGTTAACGTCTGGCAAGTTGAAGTCCCCCATAAGGACAAGGGGAGTTAATCTCGAGGCCTCTCTTAGTTCTGTAAAGAATAATTTATCGGCGCTATCGTCCTGGCCAGGCGGTCTGTAATAGACTCCCACAACGACATCCCCTTTATTCGTTCGTCCCTTGATCCTTACCCAGAGGCTCTCAACTTTGCCGTTGCCGACCTGAAGTTCCACACAGTCCAGCCCCTGCTTCACATACATCGCCACCCCACCACCTCGCCTACCCTGCCTGTCCCTCCTGAAGAGTCTGTAACCATCTATCGCAACACCCCAGTCACAGGACTCATCCCACCAGGTTTCGCTTATGCCGATGATGTCGTAGTTTCAGGACTGGGCCAGGACTTCTAGCTCATCCATTTTATTCCTCATGCTGCGTGCGTTCGTGTAGAAGCACTTCAGGTGCGTCTCCTTACACTCAGCACCTTGTGGATCTGACCGAAGGACCTCACTGGTTGATTGGAAACTGCTTGCAGATCACATAAGTGTTTCACTGAAAAGGTAAATCATGGGAAGCAGAATGACAGATAGGGGGATGCAAAAGGACAGCAAGTTTTTTGTTGGAGGTGTGTTTTTTTTGTTGTTGTTTTGTTTTGTTTTAAATAAAGTCTTGCTGTAGATCAGCTGAATTCTCAGCTGAAAACACCTTTCAGGGTTGGGTAAGAGGAGCTATCTCACCAGCTTGTTGTAGGGTAACATCATAGAGCTGAATCAAGAAGCTCTGACACGAGTGCACCCTGGAACTTCCTTTACAATAGTTAACATTAAGGAACAACAAATGTCATAATAACAGTACCAAGGTAACAATAAAGCAAACAAAAAACAGGTGGATCAAATTGCCACAGAATTTCTCTAAAGCATTTTCGGAATTCTTTTCAAAGTTTGAAAGTCTATCATAAATTTTGTATAACATTTTAATCTGAGATTTGCTGTTTTTTTTTTGTTTGTTTGTTTTTTGTTTTTTTTCCTCTAAGAGATGACTAATAGAATGACATCAGTGGATTGTCATAGTAGTCTTGGAGGATTAATCATTTCACTGAAAATTAGTCTTTCTCAGCTACATCTTCAGAACTGACCTTAAACCACCAGACTGATACTCCCAAGACCAATGGTGAATACTTCATCTGCTTGTGAATTCCACTAAAGCTACTAACACTCTTAAGTACATCAAATCCAAACTTGCTTTTGCTATGCTGACAAATGTTGCTCCTGGAACTTTTTGCTATTTAATGAACGCTGCCATTTTTTTCCATTAAAAAATAATGCTTATTTATCCAAACAAAATACTTTTTCTTTTTCTTTTTCTTTTTTTTTTTTTTTTTTTCCCACAACAATATTAAATATTTTTGTTCCTAGCCTCCTTCACCTACCTTTCCTAATGTAAGACTAACACCCAGGAATAAGACCACTTTGAATGTTTCACTGTCTTTTGGTTGTCTGAATAGTTTTCAAACAAAAGATTTAAAGTAGAAGCAGAAAAGATGTGGATGTTGGGTAATGTGATTAAAAGCTCATCCACACACATGCAGGCACACAGAGGCACAGCATCAGGAAGGAGAACTCCAATAAACCTTTCAGAGAAATGAGCTTTTCCCACAGCTGTCCCAGGAGTACCTCAGCCCCAAGTGTGACACCCATCACCATGGGTTAATGCAGCATGTCTGGAGATCACCTTTCCTACTGAGGGGGGTCACTGTCCACTAGTATGTGACATGTTATGGGATGCAGGGAAGGAACCTTCTAGGATTGCACAGGGTGTTATAGGCTGTTTAGGGGAAGAACCAAAGGTGAAGAAAGGGAGTGATCAAGGTGCTTTGGGAAGGAAAAAGGGGGTGGGAGAACTAGAAGGATAAAGGGATAAAAAGGGCTGTTCTGTGCCAGTGGGCAGGTTGAGTGTTCTGAGCCCAGCTGCTGGAGGGATCCAAATTACATATATATGTGTGCATGTGCATATACATGTGCATGTGTTTCCCACTAATGGACCTTCATTTTAACTGGCTGTTGAGGGGAACAGCATAAAGCCATTGACACACTGACATTGATCTGTGTGGCCAGATGTATAATATTTGTGTTTTCATATGTATCTATTGGGAATCCTTCCTTGGCTTTGATACTACTTGGACCTGGGCAGGGAGCTGCAGCAGCCTCACCTCTATCAGGCTATGAGATTCAGCAACTCCCTGACACTGGGGACCATAGTATGTGCTTAGGAGATAAGAAAAGCATACTAAAATCATAAGGAGAGGTGCATGTATGAATTTAGATAGAAGGACAGATAGACAAATTGAGAAATAAAATATTTCTAAAATGGAATACACAATTGCTTTCTGTCATAACACAACAGACTTTTAAGATTTAATCTGTGATATGTTTCATTTCCTCATACCAACAAATCAAGGATGAATATGTATTAGCCAAGTGACCTCAGGCCTAAGAAAGAGCAATAGGTCACTTGGCTCTAGAATCTCTGGAAGGAAAGTAGCTCTGGAAGGAAACCCCAAACTGGTGCAAAGAAAGGGATTTGAATGAAAGGAACTTTGGGGCAAACCTTTAATTTATTTGAATGAAAGGGACTTTGGGGCAAACCTTTATTTTAAGGGAATGTGTCAGCTGAAGTCCTAAGTAAACAAAATGCCACTTGTGAAATCTGTAGATAGCAGGCTGCATGGGGTACAGTATTCTTGTGTTATTCTTTAATTAAAAAACAAAACAAAACAAAACAAAACAACCAGTCACTGAACAGTGCCCTGCTTCACGGGAAGGAATGCATGGGAAGGAATAATGGGGAGACTGGTGGTGGCTGACTGATCTGTCTACTGCTCCTACTGCTTACAGTATAGGGAAGGCTGGGGCTGCTTACAGTAATGTTGTACAAGGCAGAATCCAGCTACTCAACAGTTTCTCCACAATAAAAAATAAAGAAGATATTGAATTAGTATAATTTGGGAAAACAGATAATATTATGTCACTTTCTTTTCGTTTCTCCCTCAACAACAGGTCATCATTATTTGATTGACTGGTTGTGAAGAGATAGAAGAGGGCACTGAGCAGTCAATGTGGTATAGTCTTCCCAGATTTGGGGGTAGAACTCAGGCCAATGTTTAACTATGACACTTTGAAATTGAGGCTTCTGTTGCTAATGAGGACATAGTAAATCAACTATGTATATGCAGGAATAACATCTGCATATATGAACATGTATATCTAACCCAAAACAGATAACTACTCTTAGGAAGAAAGATACATTACACATGCACTCTGTGCATATACAGATATATAAATATATATAAAATACATGGCTTCTATTTGATTAAGTTCTCATCTTGAAAATAATGTATTAATTCAAAAAGACAGTTACTTATGAAAGACCCATGACAATACTTCATCTTCTGTTTTCAGAACATACAATATTTGCTTGTGTCTCAGATATCCCTGAACACATAATTAAATTAATATTTCCCTTTATCTCAGCATGGTAATCTTTCTACTAGGACTGCAGAGGTATTCTATCTCTAAGGCAACTGGTCTTATTGAAGAATTGGAAATCAGAGACATTTATTATTGACAGGATTTTAAAATTTGCCTTCATCAGCCGGCTAAGCTGTGTATATTATGAAGTGAACAATAGTAATTGAAACCCTGAATTTCCATTCTGGAAGAAATTCCAGAATTTTTTAAAACATTTTAGCTTGCAAGAAAAACTGCAAGTGACAGAATAGAAGGAAAACTTATTTCAGATGGAAAAATAAATAAATAAAAATATGTAGTCTGGCTTAGCTTTTCTGAAAACTAAACAAAGCTTGACCCAACTGGGACCCTGTAGTCTGGCTCTAGCTGTGGTAAAAGCCTAGCAAAGTATTGAAGAAGAAACTTAAGAACATTCATGTTCTTAAGAACATTGTTTCATGATATTACTGCTGAGGTTTCTTTGTACTGAATCATACCACAGAGATATCGGGTTTAATATTCAACTTCCAGCAGCTGGCATCTGCTGCTTTAAAGAAAGAGGAACAAAATAATTCTCCTAATTATCTGAATCATTATTCTTCTTACTTCGTATATTATGTCTGCCTCCTGGGTCTTTTTTATACTGATCTCAATTTCCACCAGTTGTCTGAAAATCATTACCAAAATCTTGTCCTTTTCTTCAGAACTTGTTCCTCCTCTTTCTTTGAGAACCAAACATGACAGGTGAGCATATTTAATATCCTTTTGGTTGCACCCTTGACAGATTTATATTTATTCCTCAACAAACTTATCCCTTTAGATCTCTGCTTGTAATGCTCACATAGCCTTTTAAAACTCTCAAGGCTTTCTCAGAAATCTCAGGATGTTTTTTCTATTCGTTGCTTACAAGTTTCAGACTTAGGTGTCAACATTTTGCTGCATTGGACAATATTTCTAACTCTACAATATCCATGTTAAATATACTTATATACATTTTTATTATTATTATTATTATGGTATATTACTCTACATAGAGATATCTTCAGTAAGTTTTCCATTAATGTAGGTGCTTGCATGTGTAAAATGTCTTCCTTTATCATCACCAGCACTGCTATAGCATTTCTTGCCTGAACACTTAGGCACACACACTTTCCCATGTGCTTTCTGTGGAGTAATGCAACGTCTGGTAGACTTAAAGAGGTCAAAAAATCATTCATGGTAGCGTGTAACAGTGTGTTTATATCCTCAAACTGTACTGCTAATTAAAAAGTTCCAACAAAACCAGATTTGGAATGGAAGCTTTTCAAACAAGGAACATGGCTTTGCTCCTGCCAACCCAGAGATCCTGCTATACTCAATGCAATCAATGGTGATCTGAATATATTAATAAATAAACAAATAAATATAATGTTACTTTCCATTCTGCTGATTAAACTGCTACTGAGCAGTTAGAAACAAGATTATTGTATTTATCCACACCTTTAATCCTCTGTCATGCACTCTGATATAGTTTGGGAATAATTTCTAGATGAAAAATAGGACATTAGCCATAGCTGTGAAAATTCCAACAGTACAGCTCCAGGGAAAGGTTATTTGTCAAGTAATTCAACCACACTCTTAAAAGCCATTTACATCACCTGAGAATCTGACCTTCTAAATGTTATGGAGAAGAGTTCAAGATCCTCTATCTCATGATAAGAAGTGAGCATGTAAAATAAACACATTTCATTGTGGATGATCAAGGTATATAATGTTTTCAACCTCTTTTTGGTTTTGTTTTGTTTTGTTTTGTTTTTTTTGAATTAATAGATTATTAATGACTATTAAAAGGCTGTTTTAATCAGCCTTCTGCCTTTAGAATTGAAAGATCCTTACACTTGGTTTTCTTAATAGCATGTACAGAAGGATGTGCATATCATGCTTTAATTCATCTTTACTACTGTGATCTCAAGCAAGGATGTACTCAGGATAACCTCTCCACTCCAGAGAAATTTGATTGGCTGGTCAGCAAAAAAAAAAAAAACAAAACAAAACAAAACCAAAACGGACATAACAACTTCAAGAAAAATGAAAAGCAAAAATGAGCATAGAAATATATATTTAAATACACAGGATTTCAAGAACATTGTAAGTGCTGGCAGGTGTTTTAGTAGAGAAAATTATGAATATTGTGAATTTTGAACGGTACCTTTGAGATTATAGGGAATGGAGAAATGAAATATTTTACAAAATCTACAGAAAGCAGGAAAGCAAAAAGTATTTGGCCAAACAAGCACAGCAGGAATACTAATTTAAAATTTGAAAACTAAATGCTAAATAGTAATAAAAGTACATGCTGGGTCTATTTTGAATTGGCAGGTGTTCAAAGTGTTTTACAGATTAGCTATTTTCCCTGGAACAGCTACAAAATTTTAGGTACAAAGCCTATATTATTAATATACTGTGAGAAGAATCCCTCAGTTTGAATATCAAATTAGCATAATCTTCAGTGAGTTTGAATCACACTGTGGATATTGCTGTTTATCAAAAAATATAATACTAACAATGGCTGCAGACTTTGTTAGTCTGATCATTACAGTGAATTCTTCTAACAATAATGGTAATGGAAGCAATAGAAACTGTAGCTTATATTTCTCAGACTTTCACTGAGTCCTGAATAAAGTTAAAAGAATCCTTTGTGTAAGTTATCAGACTATTTATCAGATAGCCAAATTTAGTAATACATTTGAAATTCTTCAGCAGAAACAAAAACATACAAGTTCAGCAGGTTTCTTGGGGGAAGAAACCAAACCAAACCAAACACAACCAACGAACCAAACAAAAGACAACAGGAGCAGTGTGTTTCTTTCTTTCCAGTAAGATATATCAGGTGAGTCGAAGACCTTCATCTCAGTCCTGGTTACTGCCAAACTGCCTATACTTTCCAGGGACAATGGGTTTCCTCACCATCTCGCCTCCTCAATGAGATGCAGTGTATGTACAGTGTGTCTGCATGGCATTCTGCAGCAATCACACAGCCTCCTCACAGCTGTGTCTATTTTAGTCTGCTAAGAATTAGATTCAACTCTGCATTGGATTTACTCCATTTAGCTAGTTTTTAAAGTGTTAGAAAACCTTTCCTATCCTTCTGCCAGGTAGATTTGCTCTTGAGACATCAGCACTGTGGGTATTTATGGCAGAACAGAAGCAAGATTTTTGCTTAAAATTTAGGTACCTGTTTGACCATTTTATGTAAACAGATTTATCTAAATCAGAAATGTGTTCTAATTCATCTGTTTTACATTTCAATATCTGTGAAAAAATGTGTTTTGTTGGAAAACATCTGGAGACAGATTTTAGATGGATGTTAGTATATAAATGTTGAGAAAGATAAATACTGAGATCATCAGAAAATAGACCTAAACAAATCTTACATTTAACTCCTATTAATTTCATTGTCAAATGAGTTTTGAAACCTTCTGGAAATCCTATTGAGCAAATAACTACATCTTAATAAAATATTGTGTCAACTGCCCGCTCAAAAATGCACCAGTTCAGGTCTCTGGATGCAGGGAGTGTCAGAGCCTGCTCCTGCCATCTGAGGGAGGCAGAGATTATGTGTGTGTGAGGTGCAAGCAGGTGGATGACCTGGTCTGCCTGGTTGCAGAACTCAAGGAGGAGGTGGAGAGGTTGAGGGCCATCAGGGAGTGTGAGCGGGAGATAGACTGGTGGAACAACTCCCTGCAAGGCCTGTAGGAGAGGCACCAGAGTGAGACTCCCCAAATGGGGGTGGACCCCCTGCCCGGTCGTTATCGGGCAGAGGGAAGGGACCCAGGAGTGGAGGAGGAATGGAGACAGGTTCCTGCTCAACGTTGCAGGAAATGCTCCCCCCCCCCCCCACCTGCCCCACCTTCCCAGGTGCCCTTATGCAACAGATTTGAGGCCCTGGAGCTTGAGAGAGCGGTGGATGAGGATGTGGTAGAAAGATTACCCAGGAAGCCTAGGGCGAGGAAGTCTGCTCCACGCCTCAAGACTGCTTCCACCAAGAAAGAAAGAAGGGTGATCGTTGTGGGCGACTCCCTTCTCAGAGGAACAGAGGGCCCTATTTGTCGACCTGACCCTACCCGTAGGGAAGTCTGCTGCCTCCCTGGGGCCAGGGTCAGGGATGTTGCCAGAAGGCTTCCCAACCTGGTTCACCCCTCCAATTACTACCCACTACTGATAGTCCAGGCTGGCAGTGATAACATTGATGAGAGAAGCCTGAAGGCTATAAAATGTGACTTCAGGGGGCTGGGACGGTTAGTGGACAGAGCAGGAATACAGGTGGTGTTTTCGTCCATCCCTACAGTGGCAGGAAGGGGTTCAGAGAGGACACGGAAAGCCCACCTGATAAACCCGTGGCTCAGAGGCTGGTGCCAACACAGGAATTTTGGGTTCTTCGACCACAGGGTGCTTTACTCGGCACCTGGCCTGATGGCCGCAGACGGGTCCTAACTGTCTCCAAGGGGAAAACGGATCCTTGCCCAGGAGCTGGCAGGGCTCATTGAGAGGGCTTTAAACTAGGTAAGAAGGGGGACAGGGATGAAATAAAGCTTGTTGGAGGTGTGCCAGGGGGAACAATGGCAAGGCTGGGGGAGAAGGCAAAGGCTCAACTGAAGTGCATCTACACTAATGCACGCAGCATGGGCAACAAGCAGGAGGAGCTGGAAGCCATTGTGCAGCAGGCAGGCTATGACTTGGTTGCCATCATGGAAACATGGTGGGACCTCTCTCATGACTGGAGTGGTGTAATGTCTGGCTATAGGCTCTTCAGAAGGGACAGGCAGCACAGAAGGGGTGGTGGAGTGGCTCTCTATATTAAAGTGTTTTGATGTCATCGAACTTGAGGCTGGGAACGATAAGGTTGAGTCGCTATGGGTTAGGATCAGCAGAAAGGCCAACAAGGCAAGCATTCTGATGAGGGTCTCTTATAGACTGCCAAACCAGGATGAGGAGACGGATGAGGAGTTCTACAGACAGCTGGCAGAAGTTGCAAAATAGTCAGCGCTTGTTCTGGTGGGGGACTTTAACTTCCCAGACATATCCTGGAAGCACAACACAGCCCAGAGAAAGCAGACTAGGAGGTTTCTGGAGAGTGTGGAAGATAGCTTCCTGAAGCAGCTGGTTGGCGAGCCTACCAGGCGAGGTGCCCCGCTAGACCTTCTGTTCACTAACAGAGAAGGACTGGTGGGAGATGTGGTGGTCAGGGGCTGTCTTGGGCAGAGTGACCACGAAATGGTAGAGTCCTTGATACTTGGTGAAGTAAGGACGGGCAGCAGGGGACTTCTGGAGGGCTGACTTTGAGCTGTTCAGGGCACTGGTTGGCAGAGTCCCTTGGGAGGTGGTTCTGAAGGGCAGAGGAGCCCAGGAAGGCTGGGCGCTCTTCAAGAAAGAAATCTTAATGGCTCAGGAGCGGTCTGTCCCCACGTGTTTGAAGACGAGCCGGTGTGGAAGACCGGCCTGGCTGAACAGGGAGTTGCGGCTCGAGCTTAGGAGAAAAAAAGAGGTTTTATAATCTTTGGAAAAGAGGGCAGGCCACTCAGGAGGACTATAAGGATGTTGTGAGGCGGTGCAGGGATAAAATTAGAAAGGTCAAAGCTCATCTGGAGCTCAATCTGGCTACTGCTGTTGAAGACAATAGAAAAAGTTTTTATAAATATATCAGTACAAAAAAGAGGACTAAAGAGAATCTTCACCCTTTACTGGATGTGGGGGGAAGCGTAGTTACCAGAGATGAGGAAAAAGCTGAGGTGCTTAACGCCTTCTTTGCCTCAGTCTATAGCAGCAAAACCAGTTGTTCTCTGGACGCCCAGTACCCTGAGCTGGTGGAAGGGGATGAGGAGCAGAATGTGGCCCCCACAATCCACGAGGAAATGGTTGGCGACCTGCTACAGCATTTGGATGTATGCAAGTCAATGGGGCCTGATGGGATCCACCCGAGGGTACTGATAGAACTGGCAGAAGAGCTGGCCAAGCCACTTTCCATTATTTATCGGCAGTCCGGGCTATCAGGGGAGGTCCCACTCGACTGGCGGCTAGCAAACGTGACGCCCATCTACAAGAAGGGCCGGAAGGTAGACCCAGGGAACTATAGGCCTGTTAGTTTGACCTCAGTGCCAGGGAAGCTCATGAAGCAGATTATCTTGAGCGTCATCATGAGGCACTTGCAGGGCAAGCAGGCAATCAGGCCCAGTCAGCATGGGTTTATGAAGGGCAGGTCCTGCTTGACAAACCTGATCTCCTTCTATGACAAGGTGACACGCTTAGTGGATGAGGGAAAGGCTGTGGATGTGGTCTACCTTGACTTCAGTAAGGCTTTTGACACTGTTCCCCACAGCATTCTCCTCAGGAAACTGGCTGCTCATGGCTTGGACTGGCATACGCTTTCTTGGGTTAAGAGCTGGCTGGATGGCCGGGCCCAGAGAGTTGTGGTGAATGGAGTCAAATCCAGTTGGAGGCCAGTCACTAGTGGAGTCCCTCAGGGCTCGGTACTGGGGCCAGTCCTCTTTAACATCTTTATCGATGATCTGGATGAGGGGATCGAGTGCACCCTCAGTAAGTTTGCAGACGACACCAAGTTAGGTGCGTGTGTTGATCTGCTCGAGGGTAGGAAGGCACTGTAGGAAGATCTGGATAGGCTGGACCGATGGGCCGAGGCCAACTGTATGAAGTTCAACAAAGCCAATTGTCAGGTCCTGCACCTGAGGCACAACAACCTCAAACAGAGCTACAGGCAGAGAGATGAGTGGTTAGAAAGCTGCCTGGCAGAGAAGGACCTGGGAGTATTGGTTGATAGTCAGCTGAATATGAGCCAGCAGTGTGCTCAGGTGGCCAAGAAGGCCAACAACATCCTGGCTTGTATAAGAAACAGCGTGGCCGGTAGGTCCAGGGAAGTGATTGTCCCCCTGTACTCAGCTCTGGTGAGGCCGCACCTCGAGTACAGTGTTCAGTTTTGGGCCCCTCGCTACAAGAAGGACATGGAGGTGCTTGAGCGAGTCCAGAGAAGGGCTACGAAGCTGGTGAAGGGTCTGGAGAACAAGTCTTACAAGGAGCGGCTGAGGGAGCTGGGATTGTTCAGCCTGGAGAAGAGGAGGCTCAGGGGTGACCTTATCACACTACAGGTACCTTAAAAGAGGCTGTAGCGAGGTGGGGGTTGGTCTATTCTCCCACATAGCTGGTTACAGGACGAGGGGGAATGGGTTAAAATTGTGCCAGGGGAGGTTTAGGCTGGATATTAGGAAGAACTTCTTTACTGAAAGGGTTGTTAGTCACTGGAATGGGCTGCCCAGGGAAGTGGTTGAGTCACCATCCCTGGAAGTCTTTAAAAGACATTCTGCACTGCCCTTGGGGTCTGCAGGGATGGTTCTCAGTCCTTTCTCTCCCAGCTGCTGTTGCACAGCGTTTTTTTTTTTTTTTTTTCCTTTTTCTTAAAGGTGCCTTTTTCCCTTTTCTTAAAGGTCCCTTTTCCTAGAGGTGCAAACATCGCTTATTGGATCAGTTCTGCCCAGCAGAGGGCCCCTATGGAGCCAGCTGAAACTGACCCTTATCTAACATGGGGCAGCTGCTGGACTCTTCTCAGAGAGGCCACCTCTGTAGCCCCCCACTGCCAAGATCTTGCCACATAAACCCAATACATAAGTATGGAGGAAAACTTTGAAATTAGTAGGATTTCAGAAGTTGAAAACAAAAACTGCTAATGTTCAGTACATCATACGGAACTAGAATACGGGAAAAAAACTCACAAACCTAGATCACATAACCTGCAGTTTCAGATTACCCAGTGGTAAGATTCTTCATAAGCATTATTTCTTCAAAGGAAAACTGCTGTTGTGCTTATCACCTTGACTCCCTAAATTCTGCATACATATTACATACTTTGCTATGATGTAGACTAACTAAAATGGTTAAATGAGACAAATTATGTCATCTTGTTTCCCGATAATATTACATTGCAACATACACCTTTATAAAGGATTTGGTAGGATCTACTGGGGATGCCTACAAAAGCGGTTAATCAGTGTCAGGTATTTTGCAAGTCATTACATTTGCATCATAGAAGATGATTATTTATTAAATGTTCATGCAGAAAGCAACAAGATCCAAAGGAAATTGTGTGTTTCTCATCTAATGTTATCCATAAGTTTAGAGTTTTAAACACTATGTGCACATACACTGTCAGATATATCTTCTATATCTGATATCGAGGATCTGAAAAAGAAGCAAAACTGTAGAAAATATTGCACATTTATACCTCTTTTTCTTGTAACTCCTGCCTTTTCTGGTCTTCATTATTGCTTGTTCAGGAAGACTGAAGATTCAGTTTATACATTTGCTATGCCACTGAAAAGTGCATGTTAGGGGTCACGATAGGTTACTGTGATCATGGTTGAGAGGGTACATAGAACTTCAGATGAAATTTCAGCAAGCAAATACGTGACTCTGCATAAATCTGTTTGATCATATGACCAAATTTATTGGGGTTTACTCTTCTGCCTATGTTGCTCCTTGATTACAAAAATCACAGCACCAGCACTATGATTGTGGAGACTCTTCAAATAAAAAGACATTTCTACAAATCCTTCAGTGCCTTGAGGAATTATAAGGGGAAACAGAGCTTCATATAAACAAAATGGAAAGGGAATAGCTAAGAGAAAAAGTAATGTGAAATGGCTTGTTTTCTTTCTAGAGAGATTTTGCTATTTTTGTGTATTTTTAATTACTCAGCCACAACACTGAGCTACAGTTGGCTCAACATTTACCTTATCATAAGTTCTCAAACCCAAAAACCTTTCACACACACCTCAAAACACCACACAAAAAAAAAAAAACAGGGGGGAGGGAGGCAGAAGGGGGGATCTTTTGCTTCCACCTAAAACCAATTAGTTTTTAAGAAACTTCAAAATAACAAGGTCAGAACAGGAAAAAGAAAAATGTGAATATATCTTTTCTACTGCAACCATGAAAAGCAGTTTCTTGCTCTTAGACTTAGTCTAGGTTAACTCAATGTCTCTCTACATTACAGAAAATCCCTTCCAAAGTTTATTCCTACTTTTGATGTTTTACTTTTGTTGTGGTGTAACCTGGCAGGCAAATAAGCACCACACAGCCGTTTGCTCACTTCCCCTCCAGGTGGATTTGGGAAGAAGGATGGGAAAAAAAGGTAAAAGAAACCTCATGGGTTGAGATAAAGACAGTTTAACAGGAGAGAAAATACCATTCCCTTAGTCTATGGGCCATCCCTCTAAAATGTTTATTTAGTTTGTATAGTCCATGGTTTTGGGCTCCATCTGTCATAACTGTTCTTTAAGTCAGCAAGTGTGTGGTGTTGACTTGTTGCATGCTGAGGCCAGCCTGTTAGGAGCCTTCAATGGCCCTTCAATGGCCCTGTGAAGAGCCTTGGAAGGCCCTGGCCCAGTGAGAAACCTTGGAACGCCCTGGCTCTGTGAGGAGCCTTCGAAGGCCCTGTGACATACTTTTACAACCAGGTTTTCTACTTGGGTGACAATATCTTGCCACAGCGCAGCAGCGCAGAAGGGTTTGACTCTGCACTGCCCTTTGCTCTGCTTCCATTGGTGTAGCCACCCCCATAAGGCATCCATGAGTTAGTATAGAGAGAGAGCACTGGCCATTTTTTCTTGTTCATCTATAACTAAAGCCAGCTGGATGGCCTTCACCACACACTTAGAAAATCTTGTGTTTCCTTTTTGCTAGTTGGTGGTGACATATCTGTTATTATCACATCCATTGGGATCTGATGACATCCATCTTGCCATTTTATTCCTAAAAACTGGATCTCCTATGCCAGTCCTTTGACCTTTGTTTTATTTCAAAACTGTCTTTCAGAAGGGTTTGGACTCTTTTCCACCCTTTCTCAAAAACTCCTGCTGTGTTGGCCCACAAAATGCTGCCATCAATGTCTTGCAGGTGTTCAGGAACTTCCCCCTGTTCCAATGCCGCCTGGATCAGTCCATGGCAAATAGTAGGGCTATGTTTATACCTTTTGGGGCAGTTGATTCCAGGTGTATTGAATGCCCCACCAAGTGAAAGCAAACTGTGGACCTCACTCTGCCAAAGGGATTGAAAAAATGCTTTATTGATCTCACTTGTGGCATACAACTAGGCTGCCTGTGACTCCAGTTTCTATTGAAGTTCCATCATGTCTGGCACTGCAACACTCAGCAGTGGCGTGACTTCATTCAGGCCACCATTGTCCTCCGTTAGTCTCCCCTCTCCATTAGACTTTTGCACTGGCCATGTGGGATTATTAAAGGGTGAGTGTGTGAGAAATAAAGTTGTGTTTTTGCAGTGGAAAATTCCACTAACCTTGCAAATAAATCTGGTTATTCCTTTCCTCCAACTGACAGGAGGCAGGGCCTCTGTAGTTGTGGTCATAGTATTCATTACTCTGTCTGAGACACTGCCCAATGGAAACTGGAACAACGACTGTCCTGGCAGAACCCCCTTTTTCCATTGTTTTTCCTTACAACTCATGAAACCATGCCTCTAGGGCTGAGGTAGATTTCCCATCATGTTTCCTCACATCCTCTCAGTGGTCACAGGTAAAGTCACAGGGTGGTATATGGTGTGTACCCACTATATCATTTCTCTTGAGCAGATGAACACTTACTCGTAATAGCTGAGGTACTGTTTTGTACAGATGGGGTGGTGTTGTGGTTTAACCTGGCCGGCAGCTAAACACCACACAGCCGTTCGCTCACCATCCCCCCTCCCTCTCTGGGATGGGGGAGAGAAACGAGAAAAACTGAAGCCTGTGGGTTGAGATAGAGACAGTTTATTAGGGACAGAAAATAAAATAATAATAATAATAATAATAATATGTACAAAACAAGTGATGCACAATGCAATTGCTCACCACCCGCTGACTGATGCCCAGCCCAACCCCGAGCAGCCGGCCCCCCACCCCGGCTAGCCACCCCTATATATTGTTGAGCATGACGTCAGATGGTATGGAATACCCCTTTGGCCAGTTTGGGTCAGCTGTCCTGGGTCTGTCCCCTCCCAGCTCCTGCTGCACCCCCAGCCTGCCCGCTGGCAGGACAGAGCGAGAAGCTGAAAAGTCCTTGGCTTGGTGTAAGCACTGCTCTGCAGCAATTAAAACATCAGCATGTTATCAGCACTCTTCTCATCCTAATCCAAAACATAGCACCCTACCAGCTACTGGGAGGAAAATTAACTCTATCCTAACTGAAACCAGGACATAGGATATATTTGGTTGATGAGAAGCTCAGCATGAGCTAGCAATGTGAGCTTGCAGCCCAGAAAGCCAAATGTATCCTGGGCTGCATCAAAAGAAGCATGGCCAGCAGGTTGAGGGAGGTGATTCTCCCCATCTTAGGGAGGTGATTCTCTCCCATCATCCCAGGGGACTTATCATAGTACAGTATTTGGCTGTTTCAGAGCCCTGCTAGGGGCTTTTACTGAGATAGTCTCACAAAGTTGAACATTGAATGTATTTGCAGTCCAACATTTGCCTGTTTCAGAGACCTGCCAAGGACTTTCACTGAGAGTCTCACAAAGTTGAACCTAATAAAGTGACAGATATAATAGATTTGGAATTGTCGTTGATAAATACACTTACTTCAATAGCACTAATATACGATAACAGTGCAAGCAAAATGCTGTCCCAAATATTCCTTACCAAAGAGAGAAGGCACAGAGCTTACTGAGAAGACATCCCTGTTCTGGTGGAGGAGAAGGAGCACAGTCCCTTGTAAGTTTCCAGTTTCTTCTTTTCTCCTCAGCTCTTATTTATTTATTTATTTATTTTTCTTCCTCACTCTAATTTCATCTTCTCATTTGTTTATTTATTTGTTTTACTCTAACTCCTAACACTCTTTTATATCCTAACCTTATCTGTTCCCTCTGCTGGGGTGATGTTTAACATGATTTGGGAGAGGGGTTGAGTATTATACTTTTTTATCTTTAGCAGGTACTTCATTAGGCTCATTATCATATTTGGGGACAAGAACTTTAATATTAATTTTAGACATAATTTACGCAAAATGTTTCACTCAGGCACTGTGGCCCTCAAAATTCTGTTCTGCCACCAAAGAGGGATGTACCACCAACACAAGACTCCTTCCTTCAGCAACTTCTCATATCAGGCTTAAGGATCTCTGTCCACAAAGTTTGTATAAGAAATAAACAAGAACAAACTGCTCAATTCCCCTTTGCCCAAGACTGGTGCTTAACAGTTAAGCTGACTGTTCTCCACAACTGCCAGTTCTACCCTTCAACTACTAATTTTATGACCTTCTGAGTAAATTTTATTCCACCTAAGCAAGAGCAGCTGGATGCAAAGGAAGATATCAATTTACCCTAAAGTTAATTATACTCGAACTATTCCCTCGCTTTAGAGAAATGTAAAGGAACTGAGATTAAACAAATCAACTATACTGTTCATTACATTATTGTATTAATATTTGAAAATTCTTCACCACCCATCTTTAACTATAACTGAACTCTTCAGAAAATAAGTCAAGTTTCTTCTGCAGCTGTGGTTAAAATTTTACCATAGTACTGTCTTCATTCCCTGCTCTGTACATGAGCATTCATTATATCCTGTGCAATAGTTTAAGGATTACTCCAATTCACACCAGCATCAATGACTCCCCTGCAATGAAATGCAGCTGTGGCTCAGCCTACAAAGCAAACATTGTGATTATGTATTTTTCCTCTGTCAACACTCTTTACCTCTGCTGAACCAGGAAATTTAGAGGGGTTAAAGTCTCAGCATCAATTTTGCTTTGAGAAAAGCACCTTTCCTCCATGAATGTTTCCTGAGGTAAATTTATCAATGTGTTAGCCACACTGTGCTAGCAACATGCTCACAACACTGTTATTCCAGAGGTGCTAACTGAGATGGTGTTTGCACTGGACTTCGCAAGGATTATTTATCAAGGTAGCTCTTCAGGAAACAAAGAAAAAAAATGATTGGAAATGTTATATAACTATGATTTTATTATAAGAATGTGAAAAGTGTGTCTAAGAAAATAAAAGTAACCAAGTGGAAGCATTTAACAAATTAATGAAAGAGCTTTTAAAAAGATGCATGTAAACATAAGAGAAAACATCAGTTTTATTCTGATAGGGTCTAAAATGAAGAGAATTTTCTTTATTAAAGGTGCAAACTGAAACTTTCAGGTTAAACAATTCTCACCTGTCAAAAGAAAAGTAAACAAGAGAATAAAATAGATTTTAAAATATAAATAAATAAATACTTGAGTGATCTCGACAGTGAAAACACCTGGCATTACACAAAATAAAGATAAAAAGGGGTTCTCAAATTAAAAGACAACTGGTGCTGCCACACACCATCAAGCAGTGATCCCTGCTTACAGACCTTGCAGCTCCCCTCTGGGGCTGTGTCTTCTTGTGTTGGGCCCAGGGGAGGGGGAAGTATGGGGAGGCTACAAAGTGACAGAAACCTGCAGTGATATGTGAAGTGCTGTGAACCCATGAGCCAAAAGGATGAGATCCTGAAAGAATCCAGAAATAAACCAGATACAGGCCAATACAGTGGCACTGCATCAAACCTTCACTTAGGTGCCCCAGTAGAAGACTTATTTTCCTACTTGTATTTTAGTGGTATTAAAAAAATAAATAAATAAAAATGACTTGAGCCAGCCATTCAACAGCTCCCCCTCTACTTCTGGTTCATCTGTAACAGCTAACATGAGGTGGGACAAAGAGGAACCATGACTGTAGATTCTCTTGTTCTCCAGCTTGAGTGAAGATGCAGCTCTTTCCTTGCTCATGAGCTGTGGCAGTAAAAACTCATGCAAAAAGTAAGATCTATGCCACTTATCCCAATACGTATGTATAAGACTAAAAAAACAAACAAACAAACAAACAAAAAAAACACACAAGAGCTTTCTTGGGGAGGGAACAGAAATAAGACTAATAACAGAAAATAAGAAATAAGAATAATAACAGAGTTAGACTGGTTTGGGGATTCAGAAGTTTTAAATCCTACACCATCCTCATTCTTGCCATTGTGAAGAAAATTTATTTTCACCCATGAATTCTTGATCAGAAAATTTACTACGGGTAGCTGACAGATCGGCAAGTCCAATCTGGAAAAAAAAAAAAAAAAAAATGATAACAATGTAATGGCATTTCAGTTTCTTGTCAAATCAGAAGAATAACTCACTGTGCATAAAGCCAAACCTGTACAAGTCCCTGCAGGATTTGGGCCTAAAGTTATGAGAGAAGAACGAGATGGTACAATGTTAAGGAGCTCTGCTTGTTCTTCTGACATACTGTAAAGTTTTTGTTTTTTCCCAAGAAGTAGGGAAATGCCTGGAGAATTCAATTCAGTGTTTTATTAATGTACAATCTGAGCTCACAGCAATTTATGAGAAGGTAGAAAATAGCATAATTCTCAACATTTTGACAGGACTCGTTTAGCTCATTTCTTCACATTTTGAAAAGGAAAATTACACTTTCATTTCAAAATTGCCATTGCCACAGTTTTTGAGACTGATATCTACTGCCAGTGTTCCTGTATATTGTTAGCAGTACTGTAGCAGAAATGTTTCTGTCTGGTTTTATGTCCCTGATTTTCCAGGTCCTAAAAGCCATTTAGATGAGACTATCCTAGGTATGCATATAACTGAATTAGCGATCATTCAGATCATTCATGTTTTTTTTTTAAAAAAAATAAAAAAATAAAAAAATAAAAAAATCTATAATTCTCTGTTATAAACTGCCTCAATTTCAGCATTGGAAATATGCTTCCAATATAAAGTAATGTAAATAATGTAGTAAGAAAAGACCACAGTAATGTGTCAAATTACTTCACAATATTGTGAGTCTTTTTTTTTTTTTTTTTTTTTCCTCTATTGGTCCTTTTTTTCTGTGAACTTAAACATAATTATTAAGAACTCTCTCCATATTGGAACACTTATAATTATAGGCAAGACAACTTGTATAACAAAATATTATTCTACTACATTATGAAAATTATAAAACAGGGCACTCTGTTAATGTTGCTGTATTATAGGAAACAATTATTTGCTTAATGTGTAATGAGTCACAGCATCCTTTAAAAGCCTATGCAAGTTCTAGGAGTTAGTCATGAAAAAATATCCATTCTCTGCTTGCTTAGGTCTAGTTTATACTCTTGAGTCTCTAATTCAGGTCTCAGAAAGACTGATTAACATAGTCTGTACCAACTATTTGAAGAACTAGTTGCAACTGATCAGGAGCTAGGAATTCTAAACCATGGGATACTTTAACTCATCAGTGTCTTTGATCTGATATTTTCTTCTATTCAGCTGATGACCATGGAGATAAGACAGAAATTAAATACACTCAAAAGTTGGTTAATCTTGACAAATTTTATTATATATGCATGTTACAGATTGGTATTTTTGCTTGAATAATGATAATGAGCAAAATATATAAAAGAGGAAAGAATGATAAAGTTGTTAGAAAAGATGAAAGTGGGATGTAGTGAGAGAACAAAAATTTGAAATCTGGACAAAACATGTAAATGCCTCATAGAAAAACACTACAAAAATATGTAATTGATCAGTCATACTGCTACTATGATCAGTTAAATTTTGTTATTTTTTAATGAAATATCTAATGTTGATAAAGGACAAAGAAAGCAGACATGCAGGTATCACAGAATATATCTTCAACCAGCACCTGTGGAATAGACTTTTATGTTCTTAATTCATACGCTCATTACTTTTGCCATCCCTATACAAACACACATCCCTGTAGTCTCTGCTTCACAGATATGAACTCCGGAAGATGAGTGAATCCCTGAAGTCAGATCTGCAACCTGTCAGAGAGCTGAATGCAGGCCACCTGAGCTTGGGGGAAGTGCACTACAGAAGCTACATCCTCAGTGTCTGTATGTGGTCATAGCTCAACTCTCTTCAAGCTGTGAATTGTTTTTACTTCTTTACATTGTTTTTACTTCTGTTATGTTTTAGAAACTGATTCTAACTGTTATTAGGAGATTGAGAAATACTGAGGAAATTACTGGTTTAGAATAATAGGCTACCAGTTCCTAGGGCATCTGTCTAAACAGGAAAGAGAGGGAAAATCTGATTGGTGCTGAAATCCAAAATCATAAAATGTTTTTAATAATGGAATAAATAAGAACTGTTCCATTTTTAACTGCAATATTGAGTGCAATGAAGTTTGAGTTCATTTAGCAAACTAATCTGGATAAAAAGAAACAAGAAATGTCAGAAATTAAATATCAAAAATCATATAAATATTTAGATAAGTACTTACTGGAAATAGTGCTATAGCAGTTGCATAAGAAAATAATTAAATCAAGTTGGTATGCTTTGTATTATAGGCATAATGATTTCCCAAGGAAATTCCAGAAAATTACATGAGATAGAAAAGTCATTTTATGCTCACTGCCATAAAAATCTTAATATGCTGGGTTGTTTCACTTTGACATTATCGGAACTATTAGTTAGAAATGTATCTCAATAAATGTATTGCAAACCTCTTAAGGGATAACTCTCTGCTGCTTAAAGACTTAGAAGTCTCTCTCCACAGGATATCAGGTACCCTTTTATTAGTAAAGAAAACAGACTAGTTTGAACCATCCATCTTCATTTGAAAGGTAACAAAACCAGATCATTCTTTTAACACAGTTGTTGTCAGATTTGTCAAACATGTAAATATAAATGAGAAATTGTTAACCAAACAAGCAATATTTCCTTTTTATTCTGTAGCAAACACCTGAAGTCTATCAATTCTAATATCCCTGTCAGTAATTACGAAGGCCCTCAAGGCTATTTGTTAGATGCCACATGATATGCTTTACAAAATAGCAGCTTTGGGGGATATTCATATTTTGCTTCAGAAAGGTAATAATTAGTTTTGTATAGTCTCATAATAGATCCTGTACAGGGTTCCTCATTTATACAAGGAGATAATGAATGAAAGCTTAAAAATAAAGAATTTATTCTTTCCACTGCTGCATATAAAGAAAACAAGTGGGTTGAATGCTAAGGTCTATTCTGAGTCTGCTTGATGTTTGGAATTTCATTAATATTTTATTGAACACTTCCTTACACTTTAAACTACTCCTAGAAAATTTATAATGCATTAGGTCATTCTATGCATGGCCTATGTAGTACAAAAGGGACAATACTGTCCAGTTTGAGTGTTAATATAGAATGAAAATGCAGTCTTCTTTCACTATACATCATGGGCAAAGGCCAAGTAAAAGCTATGTTTATGTTGCAATTGAGAGAAGCAATACTATGAATGAAGGTACATCTGAGCAATCTCAATACTTGAGAATCTACATTCTAGAAAATTTCCAGGATTAAAACCTTCAGTCTTTTGCTTTGCTTTCCACTGACCATGTTGAAGCCATGTGGGGGACACTAGTGACGTCAAGAGAGAAAAAAGAACTGGGACTTGCTGAGGCTGAATGATAGTGAACACTATATCAGTGGATTGTTTCTCCTCAAAGAAATGGCAATCACAGTCTTATGATGAATTCATCCCCTTTCACCATCTCCCTTTCATCCCCAGGCAGAGCTTACCTGGCAGACTAGGGATATCTGGGGTTTTATTTACTTTCAAGATGCCAATGTGTGGTGGTGACATGGATGGATGTCAGGATGGGGCAGTGGGTGGAAGCAAATCTTAACCCTTATAAGCACTACAAATAATTTTCCAAGCCTTTTTTATCTTTAGACTAAATTAAAGCAATTTTTAATGATACACAAATTAAAAAGTTCAAAAAATAGTCAGGTACACAGTTCCAGTTTTCAATGATGGATGCCTTGGTGACTTCAAAGATCATGAGGTACTGTTAGAAATTAGGAGAAAGAAAATAATAGCGTGAAAAACATGCTTGTTTTCACTTTGGCACACTAAAAATTAACTTGATGATCTTGAGTCACAGTTCTGTGTGCTTTAGTTTTTCTCCTGTGAGCATATCCTTAACTCGTAGAAGCATTATAGGAAAATACATTAATAATTTTCCTATACCCACTAGTTAAGTTGTTGCAAGTATGTCTGTATTGAAATGGAAATAAGGATGTAGGTCAGTACTTGTATGATTTCTACCCATATGAACACTTTCATGTTCTAGTAAGTGTTAACTTTTTTCCCTCAATAAATGTGAAAAAAATTGCTATATCAAGAAATAGAATTTCAAAATCAGTTAATATTCCTGTAAAATATTATATTTATTTATGATAGGTAGCTTGCTAGCCATGCCCTTGAAAAGAAATCAGGCCTGTGATTTCTTTAGTAGGAGAAAGATCCTTCATGCTCATGGTGTCATACAAACCTCTTACAGTTACACAAGGACAAGGCAAACAAGAGACTGTTGCACAGTCTGTAGAAACTGTGTTTGGGAAAAAAATCCTCTTCCTCTTGAATGAGAATATTCAAATCTTCAGAGGGAATATTCAGGCCCTACTAAGTATTCTTAAGCTATGAAAGAAGGATAAATTACTGGATGCACGTGATAGAATTAAATGATTCCTTAGAAATAACATATATATATATATATATTCTATAGAGGAAAGAAAAAAGTAAGCATCATTTAAACTTAAAATAATCAGAAGTATATTACATAACTCTAAAAGTAATATTTTAATTTTCTAGAACATATACTGAGAGTAATAGCAGCAGTTTGCTGCTGCTGTTTGCAATTCTATAAACCCACTGTAACATGTCACATTAATTTTTATTTAAGGAGCAGGGGATCATCAGAAAAAGCATTTCAGTTTCATTTATGATCCTCCATCAAATTGCACAGCTTTTTTACAAAGTCACCTTTCTATATGTGAACTCAAAGTGTAATTGTGCAAGTTAGTTCACTGGCAGTATATGAAGGGGAAAGAAAACGGAAGAGAGGGAGGTAGAAGGAAAAGCAATATCAAAGTATAGAGGAGAAGAGGGAGAAATCTAACTTCATTTACTAAACAGATTACAGAGTACTGAGTGACAAATTAATAAAAACAAATATAATTAATAGATTCAGACCTGACGTGATTGTTTATTACTATATAATCTCATATCTAAGTCTGCCCAAGATGTTACTAGAAAAACTTCAGGATCAAATACAGTAATCTTCTGTTGATCGGCCAACACCTACTTTAAAAGTAGAATGCAGATTAGTAATTGCATGTCTATTATTATCTAGGTATATATTTAAAAGAGTCTTAAAAACACTCTTTAAAATACTGTGACAAAAAAAAAAAAAAAAAAAGCCAGAAAGGCTTGATATTTGTGCAATATATGCTTATAAAAATAATTGCAAATGTTAGGTAAAGACTCTATCAGTAGGAGGTGGGACGTTCTTGAATACTAAATTGTATAAAAACAAAACAAAACAAGCAAAAAAACAACAACAAAACAGTAAATTACCTATCATAAAAAGGGACAAAGATGTTATGTTTATGTTAATCTGACAATGCTGGATCACTGTCAACCCTAAATTTTCAATGCAGTCACTGCTGTTCGCTTTCTTATTTTCCCATATCTTGAACTGGAATGGGAAATACACTTGTGTTTGTTTATGCATAGGAGCTTGTGTGAGATCCACTGTAGTTAACATATAGTGTTCAACAATATTAGCCACAATTTGTAACCTGTTCACCCAGATTGAAATATATATATGTCTTGGCAATTAGCTGATGATGTAAGCTTTCTCAAGTACCTCAGAATTTCATTACTTTGTAAAATCATTCTTCAGAGCTGTTTAATACAGAACTAAAAGTGCAAAAATTGATATATTTCTTAGTATGATCAATTGCTGACATTTTCAATGAAAAAATGACAGCATCCTACTTCGCATCATCCTTCCATATCCTCAGAAAGGACACATAAATGTGTGTGTGCCAGTGAGCCCACAGACTGTTCCAGTCAGCTACCTGGTCTGAATGACTAGACATCCTCTAGGGTGCACTGTGGCATGTACCTATCCCATAACTTAGTTGCGATATTACAGTAACAGAGTGCATAATCTTGTCATAATTTAATTTTTCTGTAATTTATGATAGGAAATTATTATTAAAAACAACATCTGTAAAAAAGAGAATGCTAAAGACGTGAAACTGTACTCTGACAGGCAGAAAGAACTGATGTTAATCTGATATGTAGAATACTACCTGCACTATATAATCTTCTTTTAATAAAATTATTATGTTAAGTTTCTCAAACAACAAAATATTAAGAATATATACGCATATATATGTTGATGGGTCAAACTTTCTCAAGGACTTCATTTTGGCCAATGAAAAGTGCAAAAATCTATCATGAGCTCTTGATGAACTGTTTCAATTGCATTTATGGGAAAGTGATGCTAGCTGAAAAACAAATAATCATTATATTCATAAAGAGAACATAAAAAATAACAGAAACATAAAATTTCTAACAAAAGTATGAAAAGTGATGACAAATTATAATAACTTCATAGATTTAATTTGTATATATATAATTATAAAGAACAATTAATGTGCACATCCCAACTTTGGACTCAATATTACACAATATGTAATTATATGGTTAATGTTCAGTGTGTATAACAAGTACAAAATTCATATGTAAAAGTGCAGGGTTAATATGGGTTTTAAAACCTTCTTACCATATTTCCTTGATATTTGAAATCTTGACTATGCAAATTTAACGTTACCTTAGAATAATTAAATAAATAAATAAATGAAGTGGCTGCAGTCAACAATAGTCAACACACTTGTGTGATTAACATATTTTATATCTATTGTATATGATATAGAAATTTCTTACATTGGTTGTAAGTATACCTTTTCATCTGTTACTCAGTCTTAATATCTGCTTGGCAATTGATGTAGTGAATTTAGTTAGAGAGACTGGGAGGATACCATTCTTTTGAACAGACACCTGGCATGCATCAGTTGCTATGGTGATTACCCAGATGTGCAAACAAGTAGAGGAAAAAATAATGAATCAATATTCCCATTATAAAAGAAACAGAATTTCTAATTGATAAACAGCAAAGTTATAGGTGGCAGTCTGGATTTTTAAACCACAGGGAAAAATGTAGCACTACCCTGCCTAAGAAGCACTAGAAGGCAACAGCAAGAGTTTCAGTATGTGTTAGAGGAGTGAGTAATCTGCACCATCTAGTGCTCTAGATTAGCATATGGTGCCCTGCTGTGCCAATGACATTTCCCACTCTGACTTGTAAGGGGGACAGGTCCTCTGAGAACACATCTGAGGATCAGATCAGCCTTCCTATCCTTCTCTACTCCAGATTCTCAGCCTTGATCTTATCATGACTGGAATATAACAAAGGAAATTGAAAAGAGAGAGGGGAAAGCTTTACTATTCCTCCTGCTCTGCAAGGACTATGTAAAACTGTTATTATTCTGTGTACAACCAGATTTTTAATGTATGCATGTGTCCAGAAGCAGACTGAACAAAAATATTCCACTTCCCAGTATTACATTGCAGTACTACCTACCTCTATTCATGGTTCTCAGATGCCTATTTTGCTGCTCCTATGATGACATCTATAGCTGTCTCATGAGCTGTTGCATCACTTGCACAAATGCACAGAGAAGAAAAGGTCTTGAATATGAAATGAGATCTGTGAATTTTACCATTAAAGTATTTCACACTGTATCAAGACCTATTACAACAGCATACTTCTTGGGATTAAATCTAGGCTTGCCACTACAAAAGGCAAGATAACATTTTGCAAAGTGGGCATTGGAGCTAATTGGAACCTAATGATGTATAGTGAAAATAATTGCTGGCAAAATAAATTCTGTGAAGAAGACTGTTGTATTAAATGACATAGAAAGAAAAACCCTAGCATTCTTTCTCCCTGGTGATTTTGAGATAAAGAAGGTGTGTATGCAAAAGCAACATTAATTGTACCACAGATTAGAGTGCAGAGCCAGATGGGTATCCCTATGTTGAGCAACACCAGAAACCACCAGGGAAAGAAAGAAAGAGAAATTGAATGACTGTGGTTGAAAGTCTGAAGTTTCAAAACATCAAAACACCTCATTAACATTCCTTCTCCTGAACTCTATATAGTACTTTTTTTTTTTTTTTTTTTTTTTTTCCCTCTCTCTTTTCCACCACAGTAGTTTACTGATCTATCCTTGATTCTCAGATTTACTTTTCATAATAAAACCTGGAGAGATTCAATTAAAATTTGTCCTGCAATATAGCACAGCCATATTCTCTTATATATTTATTGCTAAAGTCACCCGTAATGGTTAACAGAAGCAGCCAGAGAGATAAAACTATCCATTATCTGCATGAACAATTACCTTATTGACAATCTTCTGGTATTATCTAAGTCACATAGAGCACATTGACTGTCTTACTACATGTATTAACCTATACAACTCCCATATGAAAACCTCACTTCTTATTCTTGCAAATGACATAATTGTACAAGAAATACAGCAAGTAAATTAGGGATATAATATCTTACTAACTGAATGCTCAATTTTTAGCAAGTTCTTCAGCTGGAGATGCAAAGCAAGAGATGTGTTGCATGCCACTGCCACACATATAAGTGGAGATTTCTAATTTCCCATTCTTTACAAAGGTGTGATGAACATATATTTCTGTCTTGGTTCCATCCTACCATTTGAAACAATCTAAAAGCCAGTTGTCCAAAAAAATCTCTCAGGGGTGGAAAATAAGGCTGCTTATAACTAGTTGATAAGTTTGCTGAGTGAATTAATTTAAGTCATCCACTTTCCACAAGCAGATGATGACACCCATGTACAAACAAATAGAGTCAAGTAAAATGAGACTTGAGATTCATTTAGGTTCATCCAAGGTCTCTCTTTACTCAGTAGTGTATACAAATATATATAGTTAATATTATTAAAGAAAGGAAGGAAGAAGCTAAGGAGAGGAGGCGATATAATAAGAAGGGAGAAAGGAAGTGTTTGGTAGACTTTGTCTCTGATGCATATGAGAAGCCTTTTCTGAAACCCTTCCCTTGAAACTTCATTTTGGAAATCCTATTTCCAATATCCAAAATGATACTTCAGGCTGAAGATGTGTTGATCTGCAACTTCTGTTCTTTATCCAAACCTTTTTACATTCAAGATTTTTCAAAGCCAAGATTAAGTTAAAATACAAGGTAACCAAATTCTTTAAAGTTAGCAGCATGACAGTAAGTCTCCAGACACTTACAAATAGTTGTACAGGGTTTTTAACTTCAAGTCTGTGGGTTTAGGAGAAGTATTTGAAAATTATTTTTGCTCAGGGACACAAAGCTCATACATTTTCTGTTCTTAGAGGAGTAAGAAAGAGAACTGAACCTTGGTTCTGTGATAGAATAAAGTTCATTGGCAGCGGATGCAGGTAAGCTATCAGGTACACAGTGAGGACATGAACTCCCTAGTGTGGTGTTGAGATTCACTCTTGAAGGAATGACTGCTCTGCAAAGAGCAAATCTGTGGCTATGGCTAAGGCAAAGCCAGGTAGAGTGCTATATGAATCCTCAAATCCTTCTCCCCACTTTGGGTATTTGGAATGCCACTTAAATCACAGAGCATCCGTAGCAAAAGTAGTTCCACCACTTAATGCAACGAATAGGTTACTTTCTGTTTCTCTTGCTTTGTGCTGAAAGAATAGGTTACAGGAGGGACCATCTCACATGCAGCTTCAAAAAAGCCACAGGATTTCACAGCACAGGATTGCAGGGACCAAAGCGCAGAAGCAGCCTTTTTTTAAAAAATATTTTTTTATTAATATTTATTAATTATATTATTAATTATTAATATTATTAATATTATTTTCTCCCTAGCTTTCAGAGAGGGTTTGTATGGGTTTCAAGCTTAACAGCTGATAGCCAGAATCTAATTCAAAGTATTTGTTCTCAAGAAAAGCTCGTGGCCAGTATTCAATTAGCAGTAGCCAGTGCGATATCACTCTAAAACTGCTTTCAGGCTTTAGTGCAGACTTTTCATTTGAGGTACAAGGCTTAACACTTTCTTTCTGCACAACGGCCTATATAAATATGTCAGTCTTTCACTTGTGTGAAAACAAAGAAAAATAAAGCACAAGGGAAACAAGGAATAAGGGAAGAACGAATGAAAGGAAGGGCAAAGAAAATAACGACCACTTAGGAAATCAAAAGTCAGAGCATCTAGTATAACGTAACAGCAAAGCAATTACTGAACTTTGTACCACCTATCTTTCAGATATGCCATTCTCTTTGATCTGTTAACAAAAATCTTCACTTCTCACTTCTGCTGTTTTAGTAGATAATCCAGTTTTCCACTTGTTTGTTGTAGTTGTTGCCTTTCTATCATTATTTACCTATGACATTAGTCACAGAAAACAGGTATTTAATTCAATTGCTTTTTAATTAATGAAATAATTATTTTTCTGTGCATAAAAGAAGCTTTCTCTCCTTCGCAATAATCTCCATCAAAAGGAGTTAGTTATATGTATTTTAAGAAGTCAACTGAATTATCTCGTTTCATTCAAAGGTTTGTAACTTTTAAAAGTGGAAATTACTCTTGTTATCTCCTTACTTCGTGATGTTTCATTGAAACAGTGATCTCATACCACTTCAGATCTGCACAAACTATCAAAAACTTAATCTTTTTCCCAAAGCTGTATCTGAAACTTATTTTTACACATAGTTCTCTAGAATATATATTAATCAGGCCACAAAGTTTTCTTTGAACCTTTTTCTGCTGTCTTACTCAAGCACTGTTGGGTACTCCTAATTTTAAGCATGAAGCTTTTGTCTTCATGTTAAGTTTACCTGACCATCTTTAGTTTTTTGTGGGAGTGTGGCCATGGGGGTCGACAAGCCCCATGGTTCGTGATAACATCGGACTCTTAACAATGGGGCCATCAGGAAAGTAAAAAGAAGGGTGATTCAAGAGATGCCTTGCCGTCTCGGGTTGCTTGTTCTCCAGCTGTTAAGGCATGGAGGTTGCTGGGGATTTGCTGTTGCCGGGCAAAGTTACTGACCAATGAATAGTTACTGGAAAAGGACTGCTGTGCGGTGAATGGTATAAGAAGGGAGACTGTCCTCAATATGGGGATTCAACAAGAATAATTAATTCACTGGAATAGGCTGCCCAGGGAAGTGGTTGAGTCACCATCCCTCGAGGTCTTTAAGAGATGTTTAGATGTAGAGCTTAGGGATATGGTTAGCATTAGGTCAGAGGTTGGACTCGGTGATCTTGGATGTCTCTTCCAACCTAGACTGTTCTGTGATTCTGTGAAGTTATACCCTCGATATGAGAGATGAATTTAGGCACTCAGTAAGAGAGAATGTAGTTACGTCTTCAGTAAACCATTTCAGTTAATTTGCTTCTCTTCCGGAATTTATTTCTCCTGCTCCCCCCCTCCCCCTTTTTTTTATTTTCTTTTTTATATATATTTTACTTGAAATACTGTTTTTCTTGAAGCACTGAATTCTTTTATAATCTTTTTTTTTTTTTTTTTTTTTGTTTTTGTTTTTGTATCTTCAGGTGATTTTCTATGTGTCCTTACAGAAACATAAGACAGTACTTTTTAGTGTAAATATTCCTTGAAGTTCTCACAGAAATATCTATAATCGAGGAAGTTTTAAAATATTTCCTCATTATTATTAACTCCTTCTGGTCATATTCCTTGGACTATTTTTAAAGTGACAGTCATTTAAATCAGGGTAACAACATGAAACACAGCTTGCATCTAGAGGACCCATATGTTACATTATTTTTAGCATGGATATAGTATGCCCAAAGGACACAAATGTGTTTATTGAAATTTCAGAACAAATTTACTAGTGCTAGAGAAGACTATCAATTGCCTAGTTTGTACCAATGTATTGTAGATTGTACTAATGTATTGTAGGACTTTTTAAAAGGTTGTTGAAATATAACATTTAAAATTTGCATATGATCATCTCAAAGTGTTTAAGATCATATGTATCTGGAAAATATTTAATATATTTGGACATGAATTTAGCAGGAAAGAGCAGGAATTCTCTGATTTAAAATTATTATGGACTAATAATTTTACTTTTCAAAAATAATCTAGTTAGGAGCCTGTATCAATTTATTCTCTCTATAACTGATATACATTTACCCCTATTTGAGGAAATAATACCTCCCTAACATGAGTGAGACTTCCTGAATTAAACTAGAAATTACTAACCTCTTTAGAAATGAGCCTGCTGATGATGGAGCAAATCATTTATTTAAAGCCATTTTGTTTCCTCATCTACTCATTTTAAGAGTATCCTCTTCCCTCTTCAAGAGGCTCACGTGAATATACAAAATTTCCTGTGACATTCAGTGCTTATCACTGATGGGATCTTGACAGAGGCAGAAATACTTCTCTGTCCTACGTCATAACCTCTTTCTTACAGTATTGTTAGAAAAGTATAATTACAATATAATATTAATAATATATAACAATATAATATTAATGTATAAAAGTGGTTAAAATTCCCAACTTCTCTCTCCTTATTCAACACTTATGAATAGTATGTCATACCAAATGCTACTAAATCAAGATTTTGCACTCAGCTACCATATGCATAAGGTAACAGATAAACAGAGATCTGCAACCTGCCTTCTTGATCCTTTGCTTCTGCAAGCACACATTAGAATTCCTAAATGCTCCAAATAACAGAATAGTTTCCCCCAACTCTGCACTTCACATACACATAAGAAAAATATTACATTGCCTTACACAAGGGTTTAGTTATATAACACTTCTGAAAAATCATGCAACATTACTTGACAAGGGGGAAGTGATAGGAGTAAGGAAATTTATTTAACGGTATCTTTCACACACTTACATTTGACTGTTTTTGAAGATAGTTTCACAATTGTTACATTTTCTTCCTCTCTAGTGCTGTGGTTTTGGTTATAGTCCTTCAGCCTTCTGGAGAGAGAATATCATTCTGTCACTTTTTTCAGCTGGTGGTATTTTGATTTTTTCTATTATTCCTTCACTGAAAAAAAATAAAAGCACTGTCCTTAATTCAACATGTCTATGCAATACTTCAAGACTGTTTTCCTCAATTTCCTTTAGTCTGGAAGAAAACATTAATGCTAATTATGTCTCTCCCTACTCAACAGTATTTACAAAACCTCCATACTGTGGGTGTCTTAGCAGCTTTTTCCTCAGTGCATTGGAGCTTGCCTATAATCTCTCTCCCCTCTGTAAGGCATCATAATGCTGGCCTTATTTTTATGCCATCAGTGACCATTTTGCTTTCACTTCCCTTCCCTTTCTTTATTTTCCTATTTTTTTTTTTTCCCTTTCTTATTCTGTAGAGGTCACTTGGACTTCAGTATTTCTTCATGTACCTCGATCCATTTTTCCTTTGGCTCAACTTCTACTGAAAGAAAGTGTTCTTCTCTCCTTTATTGCAGATATGAGTTGCAATAGAACATATTTGAATTAGTGACAAAAATAGGGTATGAGGGGGAAATAATCAGCAGTGTTTCACTCTATTGCCCCATGATGAAGTTGTATGCAATGGTATTTCAGTACATACCTATGTGAAGACAAATTTCTTCTACCTCCCTGAGCAAACACATTGTGCTATGCTATTTCAGTAAGGTAAAAAAAAAAAAAAATAATAATTAAAAAAAAAGGTATTTTCCTACTGATTGAATCAAAGAACGCAGAACTATTCTGTCTTTTCCTCCTATATAGAAATTAGAAGTCTGTCTTGTATTACCTCACCCAATACTTCACATCAATCACGTGTATGTGCAGAGGAAAATAAGATATGGATAATCTTAACATTGTGGCAAAAAAAAAAAAAAAAAAAAAAAAAAAAAACTATTGCTTATATTTGGTACAGAAATCTTTTAGGTTTGCGAGAATGAGGCACACTGTTTGAAAAGCACTGCAAATCTTTGACATATAGCTTTGTTTCTCAAGAATCAAATTCAGTCATACCAAAAAGATATGGGGCAAACAGACATGTAATGAGCTACCTCAAAACCATCCAAGCATGGGAAGAATAGGTATCTTCCAGGCCTCTGAAGAATACTAAAGTTGAAAAATTAATGTAAATTTCCTCATACTTGGGAAATATAATGAGTTTCTTACTGAAAACCACTTAGGTTTTAGCCACCATATTTGTAGTAGGCACTCCTGTATGTTATATAACAATAACAACAACAACAAAAATAATAAAATAATTTTAAAACTGTGAAACTTTCTAAAAGAGATTTTTTTTACAGCTCTTTCTTAGGGGACTTACTTGGAAGGTCAGACATTCCAGTTTCTGTCTCTGCCTAACCTGATGATCTGTACAGTTGAGTATCCACCTCATCCAACTAATCATTTAGCATCCCAAAGCACCCTTCATTGACCAGAAATACCGGTATGAATTTTGGGAACTTCCCAAACATGAAGTCATTTACAGTGACGTGCGCTTGCAAACAAGTTTACTTATAATGAACTGGCATTTTCTGAGAGAAAAACAAACAAACAAACAAACAAACAGCCAGAACATTCTGTGAGACAAATTCCACAGATCCTCCTGGTAGTACCATCCACACGTCTTTTTTTTTGGAGTGACCCTTGACAGTAAATTCAGGTTTGACTGGAAAGTATAAACAAGGGCACCACTGAATTCAGTGTAGCAAAAACAATTTATTGCAACTTCAAAATCCATTGGACTAACCAGTAGTTCATAATTACTGTTTGACTGGAGAGAGAAAAACAATCTTAATTTTGCTTTGTATATGAGTTAAGCTACTGCTTGCATATGGGCCTAGACAGAGGACATAAACTGGGGCCTGACGTTTCCCACTATGGTACAAAATGGTATTATATGCTCATTAATTTTAATTTGCTATTAGGCTAGACAATCTAAAAAGAAGGAAAAGTGTTACGCTTACATTTGCACCTTTTATTTAGGGTTACTCTGGTAAAGGTTTTTTAAATAGAAGTGTTGAATAGTTCAAATTGTCCAAAAGAGGTTTTCCACATGGATACATGCCTACTATTAACTGGAGTCAGGCTGTCAATAAAGCAACTCTTTGCTCACAGCAATGAGATTGATGGAATTATAGATCTCCGTCAAGTCTGAGAGGCTTAAATTGCTGACCTAGAAAGGAAAATGTTCATATTCCTTTACTGATTCCCAAGGCCATCTCATCTTTCTTCATTATTATTATTATTAATATTACTTTTTCCTTCTTAAGCGTGGCTTAGTTTTAGATTCAATAGAACATATGGTTTATCAAAAGTTAGCCAACTTTTGATGAGTTTTATATTTATTTATTCAACAACATTAATAGGGATAGACACCACATCAAAGATATGTATTAATGTGTTATTATCTTCTACAAAAGATATGCTTATAGGAAGATCTACAGAAAGATGACCTAGAAGAGCAACACATAGCAGAAGATTAAATATATTTATTAAGAAATTATAAATCTGGAAATTTTAGAAAGCAAGCATAATGTGAACCTCCCATGGTAATACCTACTGAAGCCAACTGATGCCTACTGTTTGTTACTAAATTCCACACAGTTTATGTCCACCTAATCTGGTTTTCTAGTGGTCAGTGAAGCTAATTAATTCTTTCTATACTTAGTTACATTTGTGACGTTTGTGATGTCTTGCTCTATTCTCCCTTATTTTTGCAAACTACCAAAATATGAACTAAACTTTTGGAAAATTAGTAAAATTTGGGCAAAACCTCTTCATCAGAATTATTTTATAGTTTATATTTTAAAGTTTTAAAATAAATATCAAAGCAAGGTTTAAAAAAAAAAAAAAAAAAAGACTAGTTGAGAATGTCTAAATTGGGGAAAAATTTGTCAAATATTTTCTAAAATGGGTAAAGTGACATATATATATATATATGTTTTGAAAATCCATCATAGGAGGATGATTAAAATAGAAAGCAAAAGAGTATTATGAAGAAAACCAAAATAGCAGTGATCTTTCATAATGGGGAACAGTATTAATTAACTAGGGGTAAACAAATGATCTGCTTTTGCTTGAAATTCAGATTTTAGTAGTTGGCTAAAACTTTGAGAAAAAAAAAAAAAAAAAAAGATTTATTAATATTGCAATTATATGGCCAAGTTGTCCCTTGGAATATTTTTTCTAGTTCATCAAAGGAATTATGAATAACCTCTCTAAAGGTGGTGGTTCTTTTACCAAGGAATATTCCATCTGCAAGTACAGGCATAATAACGTTATCGATTTGTGGAAAATATTTAAACTTTATCCAGCTTATCTTTTTCACTTCCAATTGTATTAAAAATCATAAATATATATATATTTCTGATTATGACTAGTTAAAATAAGCACAATATGTAGACTCTTTATAAATAAACACTCAAAATAGGAAAGCCATTCTTTTTGTACCATGCATTAACATTTTACAAAGACACTTCCATTGCATATAACTAAAAATATATATGTATATATACATATTCCAAACATAGATGTGTCTCCCTTCAACACTCTAGATGTCCACTCAGGCTGAGAATTTTTCTACCATGCCATTTGCTGTTTTCCTGAGTTCAGATTGATGGTAGAAGATGTGTTTGTGGGAATTCTCAATGCTTATTTTATATCAGTGAAGCTCGACAAATAAGGGATTTCTGTGTTCTAGGAAATCCCACTGATAGAAAACATTTTCAACTTTAAACATTTTTTTTTTTTTTAACAGAAGTATTTTTTCATCTTAATACATGGCCTTTTTTTTTTTTTTTTTTTTTTCCCCTATGTATTACTACTGTTTTCTTATTTTGTCATTTAGAAATAAAACCAAAGTTATTTTGGAATGAAGTCTTGAGATATCTCATTTAAAAAACTTCAAATGAAAAGAGTCAGAGTCTTTCGAAGAAGTTTAAACTGAACAATACCACCAACACTAAGCAGCAAAGATTCATCTAAAACTTAGGTTCTTAATCTATTTTCCTCCTGTAGTAAGGGAAAAGAGAGAGACACCTCTAGAGACTGTAATCTGAAATAGGAGGGATGAGTTGCCTCTGGATGGGTTGAGTCATTTCACTGATTGTACACAGAACCAAAGTACTTGCCTGGATAGTTGCTGAACTTGTGGGCAATTAACAATGAAAGCCTCAAACCTGTCATTTTTTTCTGTTTTCATTTTTTAAGTTTTGATACAACTTCTCTCTAGTTATCAGTAAACTGATTTTATTTCATATTCCTAAATTAATTTTATTTCACCCAACAGTCCAAGACTGTTGTTCAAATATGTAATGGATATCATCTCATTTTCAGTTTGTATGTTATGATGTTCATATATTATCTTTGTATTCCTTTGTAAAGATAATGTCTGTGCTCCATGGAACAATTCTGTGTAAGGAAGAGATTACTTCTCTGGGAGCAGCCACGCATGAGCCACAGCAGTGACATCCACACTGTTAGCTCTAGGAAAGGCATCAGGGAAGAAGCAGTCTTGGGGTACCTGTCATTTTTTTTATCAGAGGTACCTAAACTAGTCTGCCATCTCTGAGGCAGGCCACAGAAATGATAGAAAGAAAAATTCTGCCAAGGTCAAAAGGGACCTGGACCAGAGTTTGATGCAACTCAAAGCCACTGAACTAATAACAAAAGACTGGGAAGCAGGAATCTGCCCGAAAGACCTCAGCTTTATTTGCTTAAAAGTTATGAAAAAGTTTTTTTCATTTATGTTTTCTAAACTTTAAACTTTAAACTTCTGGAGAACTATGTACACAGAAGAGACCTGGGCAAATTCAAAGCTCAGAAAAACCTGGGGTCCAATCAAAATAGACCCCCACAAAATAATTTCATTGCATTTCCATAAGGAACTAAAACTCTATTTACACCAATGATCCTCTATTAGAAGTCGTTGCCTCCCCCATCCCCACCTTTTCTTTTTCTTTTCTTTTTTTTTTTTTTTAAATGATCTAGAACATAAAAAATCTAGGCAATGTAGTCCAAAGGCAGTAGTTTATTGACTTTGTGTTTTTAGTTGACATTTTGGAAATAAAGAAAAGAGAGTTGGAAAAAAGATATAAGTTAATATTTATTCACTATATTCATTATGATGGAGAGGGTACTTGAATGTTTTCTCAATTTGATCATAACCTTAGCAAAAGTGACTCAAAGGGAGAAATGAATAAATTTATATTTATACCTGATTAGATTCTGCAATTATATGTTGGTTTGAGCTATCAATGAAAGTAAATAGAACACTTCTGGAACATTTAGTTACATGCAGTTTGAATTCTGACTACGAGTTTTTTGTTTTGTTTTCCTGAATGTCTAGCTACAGTCTACAGTACTTTTAAAGTTACGCTAATAACTAGTTATAATAATAATAATAAATTAATAATAATTATTTTTCATTTTTTTCACTTTTTCTCATTACACCACACACTTCCACACTTTACTGGGAGGTGGTTTATCTGTGAAAAATATTGAAAGTTTATATCTAAAATGCATATTCATAATGCAAGATTTTAATAAATTGTGACAGATATTTTTATGCTGCCACTAACAAAAGTGAATTTAATTAAAAAAGAAGATGAAAGGGAGTGTGAATTGACATCAGCTTGTTTCATGCAGAGAGCCATAACAGATTCAAGAGCCACCAGAGATCAAGAAAAGGGGAGGGAAGGGAACAGAAAGGAATTTTGATGGAGGGGATCTTACTTGCTGGAATTGTAGAGCATAGGGAGGAAAACAAAAATAATATTAAAATAAGGTTCAGGAGCCTCTGTTGTAGATAAATGATAGACTAGGGATTATTATTATTATTATTTTTAAAGAAACACTAGCTGCCATGAATTTGCAACCATCTCCAGTTACTTGTATTTTGTGTTGGCTTTTAACTCCACATCATAAACATCATAAAACACAGAATCCTCCTTTGGTTCATGGTTTCTGTCTCTCTCTATTTATTTATTTATTTATTTATTTATTCCCATTTTCTCCCATGTAGAGCAAAGAGCCGAGCATCTGGTTTTGCAATTTGGCGTTCTGCCCTTGGCTCTCCATAAATTACCATATGATCCAACTCATTTGCACCTGTGCAAACTAGTAGTCTCTAGCCAACCCTATTTATTTTTTTAGTTGATTCTGCTAGATTTAGCAAAACTTTGAAAAGTCATGTATAAAATTAAAGCAAAAACAAGTATTCTAAATATTGTCGTGTGGATGTTTATTGAATGCATGTCAATCCATTATTTTTCATCTATTTGCATTTTTGTAAACTCAAAAAACAACAACAACAACAAAAAAACGCGCGCACACACACACACACACACAAACAAAACAAACAAACAAAAAAAACTCCTACCCAAATAGTTGTAAGGGAATGTTGCATATTAATGATACATTCCTTTTTCACAATCAAAAGATGTGAATGTTGAAGGCATTAACCTTCTTAAAAACTGAAGAGAGAACTTTTATAAGAAATAGGTAAGTCTCACAAAGCCTTTTACCCTCTACATTTAAAAGATTCTCTTGTGATCCCAAATAAACACCAGCCTTTGCCATACATTTCACAAAACTATAAAAATACAACTGTATAACCAAAACAATATTTTCTTTAATGCCAAAGCAATGGCTAAGACATTGCCGTTCTTGCTTGAAGTTAAAGACTAACAGCTGAGTAAGATATCCCAAGACAAAATTTTCGATCATTAACATTAACATAACAAAAGGGTTACTGTTATCATAATTACACATCAAGAAGATTGTGGCTGCTACAAACTGCACTCAGGGCTTTGTTTTGGCTTGGATGTGTTTATAAACATTTATTGAAAAGTTTGTCTTTTAAAAGATCCACTTCCTGTTTTCATTTTTAACCAAATTAAATGTGTATCTTTTTGTTTAGAAGCAAGCTACTGTAAATTCTTCAGACAATCCATTAGTATCTATGCATCCATATCTACAGTAATTCTATATAAAATTTATTTATTTGCAGAAATGGTATCTCACAGCATACTGAAAATGGACTCAATCCAAAAATCAACATCATAAAAAACAAAGATTTCCATCATCTCTCTAAATTGGAAATCATAGGTCCATGGTGTGAAATATACTTAAGAGCTTTTCTTCAAACATTTCAAGACTAATAGCACACATTTTCTACAGCAAATACAAGTTTTAATTCTTTTTCTTCTTTTAGACACACAAATTCTCAATAAATTTAGTATGATGTACAACCATTTGTTTTTAGCACTTCTTGTTTCATGTCTACATCTTCAGAAATGGCTACCAAAATATTGATTTTGATAAATCATTCAAGGAGCTTCCAGAAGTTTCAAACACATCTGTTACTTACCTTTCAGCTTCCAAAAAGCTGCCTGGCCAGCCTAGTAGAAATTTGTAGAATAGGGAAACTTAAAGAATGAAAACTAATCACTTCAACATGTTTCAAATCATAAACTCTATGTTAATAATCAATTCCCCATGGGATGCCAACAGCTGTCCCCAGATCTTTTATATCATAGAATGGCTTAGGTTGGAAGGGACCTTAAAGATCATCTAGATCATCTAAAGATAATATTTTCAGTGATTCTAGTTTAACTGCCTGCCTTCTGACCACAAATAATCTTATTTTCCACTGTGAGTGACATAATCACAGCTGTGTTGGTTGAAATAATGCATTGGATTGAAGGCAAATGAGTTCATCTGAAAGGTCAAGATAAAGCTAAATGATGCTTAAGGCCTGCATCTACACTTAACTAAGCTGGTCAAGTCCCAGGAGAGACCACATACACAATCCTTCATAAAAACCCACTCTCACACTTTGCTGTTGTGGACAGGAAGATTTAGACATCAAATCTAGGGCTTAACACAATTTGGCAAGGCTCTGGGAAAGTACTGTGAACTTCAGTAGAGGGGAAAAAGCTTCAAACATATTTATTTGGAAGGTAAAGAATTAAGTCTGATGAAACTTGGAAGGAGAGATGCAAATTTCAGGCTAATGTGTGTATCTGAGATCCATAGAATAAGTTCTAACTTATTTTATGAGTTAAAGCTCATAACAAAAGAATAACATACACAAAATTAGAACTAAGTTGTAAGCAATTATATGCATAATTTTGTTGTTTCTGATTTACAGATTAGACTTCATGAAATCAAACAAAAAGGGCAAGAGCAAGTAGTGGAGAACAAAAAAAAAAGATAGAGTAGGTTCTTCATAACGGGTTTTTTTTTTTTTTTTTATGTTTTTTTTTTTTTTCCTTAGATCAGCTAATACAGTTGGAGAAAACATTAAAAAAATTATATGATGCCCAAGGCTTTTCAGCCTTTTTCCCCCTTAATTTTATTAACCGTGTAATTAATTAACTCTGTAATGAAAGATATTTTATTTTTCCTATTGCATCATTAGATCATTACACCTATAATAGTACAAATGATATGCAGAATTGTTATATGCTTTTGTCCATAAACATTGCTGCAAATAAATTTGTTCAAAACAAAAGTTGTGTTGTGTCATCTCCTTAGCGGGAATACCTGAGTTTGCATATGTATATTGATATGATATCTAAACTTAAAATGTTCTTTAATAAAGCTGCAGCCACGTAATCAGAGAACAATTGAGACTAGTGGTGGGGAATCTGTCACAGACTGCAAATAATGAGCTTCAGACAGCTGAAGACATCTTCAAAGTGAACACATCAAACAACTTCTAGTCTGGCATATGTTTGTATTTATTCTACAGGTAACAGCTGCAAAAAAAAAAAAAATAACTATCTGAATCTCCTTACATACAATTTACAAGAATAAAAGGGCTAAATAGATGCCAGCTTCAGCTATGAAGAAACATTTACTGGACAAAAGCTAGTGGTTTTATTTCGTTGACAGCATCAGTGAATGGTCCAGAGATTTTATTTTATCTTTTAGCTGCAGTAGTTTTGTCTTACCAGACATCTCCTTTAAGACTACTCTTATTTGAGAAAATAATAATAATAATAATAATAAAATAATAAAAACACCTGTCTTAGTTAATTTAATAAATCTGTTACTTTTCTGCCTTGGGATGACCATTTTATATAAGTAGAATCTATACTTTCCAAAAAAAAATGACATAGAACAACTTCATAGAATGATGCTCTGCAGCACAATAGTTCTCGTATGAGTACCATGTCCTTCATCTTTTAAGTTGCCTTACATTGCCTAGACATTTTTATGTCTATCTCCAACACCTTTGTAAATCTTTCAGTTCCTCTCCTGTAGCTTACTTCACAGCTGCCCCAGATCGACAAGTGACAGCATATGCTGTGGCTGATTGCAGCCTGCATGTGCTCCTGCTAGCCAGAGTGCTGATAGACTTAACAGCTGGACAAACAAAACAGATAATAGCTGATCTCATGAAACTTGCTGGATTTTAATTATATTCATGACCTTTAATCTTCTGTAAATTTGGCTGAAATTGATAAATGCATTGAAAACTTCTTGGAGGACGGACCATATTATTACAGCATTGCCTTGTTTCTAAAAGAAATCCAGAGAAATATTTCTGAAGTGACTTAAGTCAAGTGCTGAAGTGACAGCATGTCAGAAAATTAAGGATTAAAGTTGGAATATTTATTGAGTCACGAGAGGGACATTGGTGCCAAAGTTCATCATGAATGCAAGCAAAATCTTGCTAGATAGATAGATAGATAGATAGATAGATAGATAGATAGATAGAGTTGTCTTTGATACTGAGAACAACACAGGAAAAAATAAGACTAATGATAAACAAGTACATGGAAAGAGAAGCCAAAATGACTTTAGTATGAGGTTAGGACTCACAATCACAGTGACTGGTACTCAAATTCCCTGTTAACTCAGTCCATCACTGGGTCTACTGGAATCCAGCTCTTTGAGAAATGATATATGATTGGGATATAAGTATAAGGAACAGATGGCAAAAGGAGAAGCAGATAGCAGCAGACCTTTAATTCATAGGAATTTTTATAGTCAAGAATTCTGTGGAATGTTCTTTTTGTAGGTTTTGCTTTAAGGAGTGGAAAAAATACAGCAAGAATAGAAAAGTACATACTAAGCAAAAGTAAATTGCTACCTGACTCAATGAGAGGAAAAATAGCTGAATTGTCAGTCTTTGTGACACTTTCAAAAGTCTATGTCACACATTCTGAATCTTCAGATTCAGAATAAAGCTTCCCAGAAATCAACACAAGAGGAATCTCTATCTGTCTTTCATTAATTCTCAGAAGACTTATTGGTGAGAATCTCTTTGTGGTCTACGTTGGTCTTACCCCTTTGGGAGTCAAGCAAGCATGCTGGCCTGGAATCAGGGACATAAAAATACAGCAAAGATGTACTTCTCTGATCATTTAATGTGGCTCAGAAGGAGGTGTTCTTTCACACTATCTAACAAATATCAAAGTAAGCTTGGCAAGAACATATTTTTCAGTAGCAGACAAATGAAAGGTATGCTCTGGCTGAGACGAGTGCTATGAATTATTTTGGCTCACTAATTCTTTTGCCTTCTCAAAAGAATGGATAAATACTTAGGCTATTTATAAAGCTCCAGTGAGAGGATTTTAACTACAATACTTCTTACAGAACAGTTTAAATGTATGTTCAAGAGGGGAAGAAGAAAAAAAAAAAAAAGAGAGAGAGAGAGAGAGAGAGACTTGTCCGACTGTTAATTTAAGAGAGAGAGACTTTGTCCGACTGGTGTAAGAAGCACCTTAAGATACAGAACAGTTATCTGGAGGATAAAATAAAATATTCATAATTTCAGAGCTAGATCCAAATTAAACAGTCTTTTTATTGTTGTTGTTTCACAACATAACAATATATATATATATATTTAATGCTACAGAAATTCTTCTTTCTTTTGTTAAACTCTTTGTTATGAAAGTTCTTCAAACATGAATTGACCCTTGCATCTATGGTGGTTGGCATGAAATTAATAATGAGTTAACATTTAACCAAAAGGGAAAGATCCCATGCCAATTCTCACTATGTAAATACCTGAAATTCTTCTTTAGTATTGCTGCTATAAGAAGAAGATACAAACATCCTCATACTTTATCTCCCATGAGCCTTTTTTTTTTTTTTTCTTTTAATATTGTTTGTGATCAATCATATTAAGTTGATGGAACAAATGTATAATATTCTAATTAGAACATGTTTTGCCCTGATTTTGCTGATGGCAAAAATAATAATTAAAAATAAAATAAAATAAAATAAATCTATCTACCTCACTTTATTTACATAGTAGATAAGTAGCAATAGTTACAATAGTTATAGTAGAATGGATATTAATATTTTAGAATGAAATAAAGGAAATTAATTAAGGAAACTCAATATTAGTTTCTCTGAAAGTATAATAATGATCATCCACATATTCTACGTGATACTTATATATCTATATTTACTTTTTCATCTGTTTTAGCATTTCTAATTGACTTCTGAAAGCACTCAGTTTGAACTGAATTTCACTTTCATTGAAATTGAGTTCTCTCATTACATTATCAGAAGGTCATTATCAATCCATCAGAAACCTCAATATCTCTATCTAAAATGAAAGGCAGAAGATTATGCACTATATACCACTCTTGGAAAACAGACAAACAAACAAAACAACAACAACAAAATTCTTATACAGTGCTAGGAGAGCTCCAGAAGATGTCCAGTGACAGGGTGTCTGAGCTGCATGACACCATTTCATTAAGAGAGAGCCATTTTCAATATTCTTGGAACTTTAACCTTGATGATCTATTACTTCTATCTTCACATCTGTGGACAGTAGAGACAGAATGTCACTCTATAAGAAAGGTGCAATTTGGAGAAAGCACATCAGAAATTATGATCAGGTGTTGCATCTTCTGGAGTACCATTATTAATTCTGTCTGTTTTCTTGATTTATTAATTGCTTACTTTAGTGTGAAATACATACAAAATAATGCAACATGGGACCATTTAAAAATAAATATTCTGACAATTTCAACTTATTATTTTAATGCATATTTTAGTCTCACAAAATTCAGGTATATTAAAAAATTATATGAACAAAACAAAAATAATAATAATGCAAGTGCTCAGATAAAATAATATGTTAATATGATGCAATGCTCATATTTCCTTTTTTTTTTCCTACTTTTTTTTAAAAAAAAATATTTTTTATTATGGAATCTCATTACATATTGGTGTTAACACCAGTATCCCCTACAAATCAACCATGAGATTTTTCATTAATTTGTACTGCCTCTGTCCCTATTCTAAGCACCAACATTACACAGATACTATGTGAATTTCATTTACTTTCAAAAGACCATTTTGGTGTTGCTTGTGTTCTTTTTGGCAAGGACATGTGGGCTTGATCTGACTGTACATAGGATTAGTTGGAAACTTTGCAGTTCAGTTCTTGACGGACTGAACTCAAGGTAGTAGTGTTAAGCCTGCTTCTCATTTGCATTTATTAGTTTCTGCTTGCTGCTATGCTAACTACTTTTCATGAAGCTACTTTTCAACATGGACTCAGTCAGAGAAAACGTGATTTTTTGTCGTTTTATTTTCCCCAAATATTGTATATACAGTATTCTAAGCCACGTGGGCAACAAACTAAACCCTTTAAAATCCCCTAACTCCTGGTGATCTGGAGGTTCCAAAGCTAATGCGGAAATGATCAGAGATCTTATTTAAACCAATGAATCCTGGATTTAGTTATTTCTAAGCTTTATGTTTTGCATTTAAAAAGTATTAATGAGATCATTGTCTTATTTAAACAAAAACACTATAAGATCATGGCAGTCTTAGCTGAGACTGTAAAATATTAATGGCTTTGTAAGGTTTTATTTTACCAATGTAAATCAAATGATTTACAAACCATTTTTTTTTTTTTTTAACCAAAATTTGTTACTTAATCAAACCTAAAATGGAAGGAAGCCCTGTTGTAGAAAACTGAATATCCTCAGGTTAAGATGATCCATTTTTAAAAATTCTTAAAAATAGCGTCAACTGATCCCAAAAGGTAGCGTCAACTGATCCCACCAGGTAAATGAAATCATTGCACCAAAGCCAACTATCTGGCTTCTTTAAAAACTTTGTCAGAAGAGGACTACATCTATTTTAAGACATGCTTCCAGATCAAAAGATTTTCAGAGAGAGGAAATGGAAGCCAGAATAATAGTTCCCATCAAGCAGGGAGGAAAGTGATTTTCTCTTAACCTCAGGAAGGAGATCTGTCCTATAGTAATAGATGATAATTTAGAATATAACTTACTCATTGCAATGTTTACCCATATGCTACTGTGCACAGAGAAGGTGTAATTTGGTGCAGTAACAGATCTAACCTCAGAATCAGTAGGTGTGTTGACAGGAAGTCAGACGAGCACAAAAATGTCATCAGTTATATTATCTGTGGTTCCAGAACTAGCAGGGTCCCTGCCAGCTTCAGAGTTATCCTGTCTGCTCTACTTTATGCTATGGACATGTGCTTAAAATCTACATTTTTCAGTTAAGAAGATTTTAAACATAAGTTTCACAATTGCTGCTATTTTTCTGGAAGATCCTGAGGCAAATGTTCAAAACCCACATGAAGATCTCAGCTTGCATATTAAAAATTATGCTTGTAATTCTTCAACTCAAAAAGCTTCAGAATTTCACTGAAGATGTACCCTAAAGGACAAGAAATCTAAGGGAAATACAAATGCATATCTCCAAGACCTTTCTTTTGCCTATCTCTCTCTCTCTCTCTCTCTCTTTTTAAATTTAAATACTATTGATTTAAGATTATAATATCTTGAGATGTTTTTGGTTTCCAAGTACTGAAAAAAAATTCCTAGTAAAGAGACGAAAAAACAGCCAGGACAGAAGCAATATACTGTATATGCTTCTCCTACACATGACACATCTATGGGACAATATAGAGTATTTCTGGGAATATGTAACTCCCAAAGGATGACCTATCTTTACCACAACAAACACATGATGTGTGTCTTTATTACAGTCTAATGTTTAAGAAGTCAGCAACAAATCTAAATGGCACGGTTCTCCAAACACAAGATCTACATTTCTGCAAACTACTTTTAGCATCCATTACACCTTTTATTTCTGGTACCAATAGATCATATTCTGAACATGCCTCTTAATGCACATTTCATTAAAAATCATTATTTTTTTACTTTATGGCTGTGCCAAAGATGCACCATGAAAAGTATCAAACAATACTTTTAGCAGTAATTTTTTTCATTAAGAAGTCTATTATTTAAAGGTTCTCAGAGGTATAGAATACTTTTGACTTTGCTAAATTCACTGGATGTTGAGGATACACATCACATTGTATGATGTTTTTAGCACTTACCAGGAGTGAAAATATAGCAAACAATTTTCTGACTAATTATATGTTGTTTTGTACATACTCTAGCAATGATATTTTCAAAGGTTGTCTTTACACACACTCAAAAAAGAGCAGTGTTGCAGTTCAGCCAATCAGTTTCATTTTTTTATTTACTTTTGGTTCGACATAGCTCAAATACAGCATTGTTTTGTATATAAAAATGTGCTTCAAAACATAGGTGACATGTAATATAATAACAAAAATCAGAAACCTTAGCTATCTTAAACTGATATTGCCCTAAAACACCTTCAGGCTTCCAAGTTTCAGTCTCCTATCAAGTTATATATTTGTCACTCAGGTTTGAAAAGAAAACACAAAACAAACCAAAAACAATAAAACAACAGCAACAAAACACAACAAACCAACCAAATTAAAAAAAAAAAGGAACAAGAAACCAACCAAACAACAGTCCTTCTGGTGACATCACAGCACCATTCACTGTGCTTCTTCACAGTTGTTGTTTGAGCAGTACAAAAGATTTTTCAGTGCAATTTTCATAATCTCTGTAGCTTTACACAAGCCACCCCATCCTTTGGAAATGCTTTAATCCTGGTTCATCTTTTCTTTTTTTTTTTTTTTTCTTTTTTTCCTTAGGAGATCTGTGATGGAACCTCCAGTCATTCACAGCATGTATGGTTCCCAAAAGACTTGAGATAGACGTTTAAAAACAAACAAACAAACAAAAAGAGAGAGAAAAAAGGACAAAAAAAAAAAAAAAAAAAAGTGTGTGTGGGGAGCACCAATGTTTCAGTGAAGTATGAACAAAAATGCTTAACTTAGAGAATGTTCAGAAAAAAATATAATCAAAATGATCAGGTAACTGAATAAAAATAAGAAGTTTTTAAGCAACTTTCATTCTATCCTATGTCCTTTCAGGCAGTTCGTTGATTACAGGCTTATTTTCATGTCAGTGCCTTTCTGAAATGTGTGAAACCTTGCAAGTACATTCTGGTCCTCCATGCAACACACTCTGGTCTCAAAACATCTCCTTGTGAGCATATGTATTTGATCCCCAGGAAGGCAACAATCTTCTCCATCCCCCTAACAGAGAGAACTTGCACACTCCACCTAGAAGACTGTGATATGCAAACCCAAGAAAAGTGAATAATGTCACCCAGTAAAAAGACATGCCTACATGACTCAGTGAAGTCAGGCTGCCAAGGTGTTTTTTTCATGGGAGCACAGGTCCATCTCTAGGCTAATAAATCCTTCCTCTCGGCAAAGTTTCTCCTCTCATGAGTTTGAGAATGTAGCTGCAGAACTAATAGAGAATTTCCTTACTTCAACCCAGGACTATATAGAGACTGCACCTGCTGCACTCTTTCTGAAAAAAAAGCAAAGTAAGCTTAACCTTTCTTACTCTGAAATTGAATACCTCTTGGAGACTATAATGCGTTCAATTGATGCAGGTGTCTTCACTCTCTTAATGACAACAGAAGCAGTAGAAATATTAATATTTTTCTCAGTATTATTTTATGTTTTCACTTTCTTTATAAAATTTTGATCTAAATGTAATCCATCAGGGTCAAATAGTCTAACAGACCAGCAGCAAGTAGTGTAAAATTACAGAAGAGAAAGTATAGTGGAAATCTATAACTTCCTGATCTATACCAAGGCTCATCACACTCAGTTTTTGTTTTCATTACCTTGTCAGTCACATATCATTATGCTCATTTGCTCAGCTCTAACTCTTTATCAAAGTCAGGCCATAATGCCCCTGTGTCAGGAGTGAAAGAAATTTTTTTATTTCCTTTTAGCTTGTTCATTTATTAAGAATCTTCCCGAAGAATCATTGTGCGTATTTTCTCTCTTTAAGGGAGAAAATTAATAACCTTTCTTCAGGACCAGATGTTCAGGTGATATAAATATTGGTAGCATGACTGACTCTAAACACATCTAGCTCTAGAGAAGGACCTGTTCTCATCCCTCAGTTTGAGTTCCCATTCTACACATCTTCTGAATTTCATATCAGTTTGGCATATAGCATTCATCAAACATTAATGGTGATTTGATGTAAGATTAAACACTATTAGAACAACCAAATACCCTATCCTTGTTTAGAATTATTTGGTTGTTCAATTTGTCATTTTACTTCCAAGTCCCTTAATGTACTCTACTGTCATACCATCAGCTGATTTCCTCTGAAATGTAAAAATTTTTACAGTAATCTTTAAAAGCTTTCTTATAATTTCCTCTGTTTGGATAAGAAATTTATAGTTATTATTCCCTAGCAGATACTGTCATATTCTGACAGGCTTATTCAGATAGAACTGAGGAGCTAAAATTACATCTGCTGTATTTCCTTTTGTGGGCCAGATTCTTCTCTCACTAACAATTCAAGTGTTCCAGACAAATAACATTTCTTTCACCTCCACTTTCAGGATTTTCAGGAAAACTTTCTGCATTTTTTTGAACACTTTTGTACAAAGGGTGTCACAATGTGACTATGTTAACTCTTCAGATTTTTCTTGTGCTGCTTGTTTACTGCCTTTCATTTAAATGCTTAATTTATATATATATATAGTGCATTTACAAAAAGTAAAAACCTAAGTAGAGTGTTGCATGACTTTTGACTCTGCACTTTTCCCTACCAGTACGATGTTCAATATAGTGTCACTTCCTCATTCTCAAAACAGCTTGCAGAAATTAAAATTACAGTAAAAATGATTACTACCCAGTGTAATTCCAGAGAAGGGACAATCTTAAGATGGACATTAACGTTGTTGATTTTGGAGAAGGTATTCAAACATGCTGGCAGGCAGCAGTATAAAAATAGCAAGATGAGTGGGATGCACATATTTCATTTTCCAATGAATACATAATGTTTTCCATTGGTGAGATGAGTTAAATTAATAGTCATTGCAAAATTATTTTTTATGTTTCTTCATAACAGGAGAGCAGATAATATTAAACTGTTATAATTAATATTTTTAATATATTAATTTTCTCTCTTGCTCTGCGGCCATTTCTCTTACTATCTTTGCAGTATTTATGCTATATCAAGGGCTTTTCATTTTTACTCTGTAGGGCCAGACAACAATCTTATCTTTGACAGCATGAGTGATGGCTAATTGTTCCTAACCACCTGACCTTTACAATTTCAAAAAGTGAACTAACCTGTCCTTCTTGAGAATCTTTAAAGATTTGTGATTTTTAGTAGACAAATGTTAAACACTTTTTTGAAAACCAGGTTCTCAGAGTTACCTCAAAATATGCCTTCCGGAAACAAAAGTGTTGCAAACCACTTCTCATTTTTGAAAATGTAGGCTGCAACTCATTGGAAATGCCTTTAAAAGGAGCTATTCATACACTGTCCATAAAATCAATGTGTAAAAAATTGGAAAGTCTTGTTCTGTACAAGAATGAAAAAAGATACTACATTAAATAGTTAAACTTCCCTTCTGTATCCCTGCTGTGTGAGATGGTTTCTTATCTTTATCTGAGGACCATCTGATACATGCTGTTTTGTACTGGGAGTTTGAAAAAAGGTTGAGTTGAATGCAAGAGATGGCAGTCTGACAAAGAATAAAGACATATTTCTGACTTCGTTGAAGATGACATACCATGCTTCTATCTCAAGTGATGTAAAAGTTCACCAGTGACAAATATTTCTTTCAATGTATTTATATGGACATCCCAAAGCTGTCCAACATCCAATTATTTTTCACTGTTATTTTTGTAAAGGAAAGTGCTCTATTCAGACAAGAATTATGTCCCAGTACAAGGCTGGATGTAGTTTATTTTTGCTTTTTTTTTTTTTTTTAAAAAAAAAAAAAAATAAAAAAAAAACGAGCAATTAAACTCTTAAACTACATTGGCATTCTGAAACATGGCTTAGTCATCCTGTGACTCTTCTGCCACACAAGGATAGTAGACAAATTCATGAAAAGGGAGCTAATTAAACATTATGTAGAGTCATCTATAAACTAATAAGAAATAGGATTTATAACCTAAAGAGATGATATTTCAAAAATTTTGGTGTACAGAAGAGTAAAACTGTGGAATTTAAAGCTTACAGTACTTGCATATAACTAATAAATAAATAAATAAATAAATATTTTTTAATATAAATACATTTATTTATTAATAATTTATAAATAAGGATCTTAAAAAGGGAAGAAAAAACACAAAGACTTATACAGATACCCACAAATATTTTTTTTAAGATTAAAGAAATGTTTAAATACTGTACTGACATCATCAACATGGGATCCCTTGCAAAAACAAACAAACAAACAAACAAACAAAGACAACAGATGATGTTGATGACAGATATCCTGGTATCAGTAAGTCAGATTTCGCCTGTGGAAACCAAGGAAAATAAACTATTGCTTGGTCATTTTCTTATCCTGAGACACAAGGAAGACAACTGTAATATCTCTCTCCTGACCTCTTAAGACAGTAAGAAATTATCCCAGTTAATTTTCTTTATTAAACTTAGCTGCTCTTTCCCTGGAAAAGTATCAACAGATGAACGACCAAGACTATTCTCAGAGGAAATTCTATCTAGCTCTTGAATTTGCTCAAACTATCAAAAGTCTGAATTGAAATTAAAAGATGACTGTATTTTATCACCTGAGAATGGTTTACAGGGCTAGATACAAGGTTTTAAATAATTAATCAGAGGTCTATTTAAACTTCTTAAAAGCATACGTTTCAGATGTAATTGATACAAACCTACCCCTTTTCCAATTCTTTTCCGCAGTAAATTCTGGGGAAAAAATAAAAAAATATAAAAAAAAATCCTTCCTCTCCTCCTATTTTAATTTTGTATTTGGACTTCTTGTAAGGTTCTAGGCAGACAAGAAATAAAAACTATATAAGGCCTAAATTTTGGTTTAAATATCAAAATGTGGATTTATTGAATACCTCTAATCCAGGTGAAATTACATTTTCATTATCAGGCAACAGCTAGTTCTTGAAAACATACCAGAACAAAAAACATACCAGAACAAAACAAAACAGAAGTTTATTTATCAGGTAGACTCATCTTATTCCAAGTACATAATGATAACGAGAACAAATATATTTTTGATTGCTAACACAAGGAAAACTTTCTTTAACATGTTTTTTCCCCTCACGTTCCTTATATTATTTAAACATATACTATTCACTGCATGAGGCTGACTTTACATCCTGACTTTACAATGTGTCTTTCTAGACAGTAGTCATGGATAAGTTTGTTTGGCTTTCATGAAAAGGAGCTACACATTTTCTGTAACATTTAACTTTCTTCTTCAGATCAGAGTCCTACAGAATTAGGTGTAATAATTGTCCATCCTAGGTACCCGGCGAGTAATCTCCAAAGAATAAAATGTCACCTAAGGACCAAAGTGTCTTAAACACAGAACAGTAAGTATGTCTTTGTACATAAGTAGAATTGCACAATCATAGAACTGACAAACATAGAACAAACATAGAACATTGGAAGAGACCCTGAAGATCTTTTAGTCCAAGGCTCTGCTCAAAGCTGGGCCAACTACAACAGATTGCTCAGTGTTGTGTCCAATCAGATTTCAGTAACTGGAGACTCCACAAACTCTCTGAGTCCCTGTTCCAATGTTTGACTACTTTCAGAATGGAAAAGTCTTTAATTATATCTAAATGGAATTTACCTTATCGCAACTTACATGTGTTGACTCTTCCTATCACTGTGCATCTCCAAGAATAATTTGTTTTTACACTCTCCCTTTAGATATTTGTAGACAATAATAATGTCTCATCTCACCTTTCTCTTCTCAAGGCTGAACAAATCCATCTATCTCAGAATTCTCATGTGTCATGCTTTCTAGTACAAAGACCATCTTGATGGAACTCAAGTGGGATTTGCTCAATTTCTTAATTGTGTTGGGAAGCCTCAAAATGGAGACTACTCCACATTCTTCTCACAGGAACCAACCAGAGAAAAAGAATCACTTTTCTTTACCTGGTGGCTATGGTATTCAGAGGGCAAACCACTGTGCAGTTAGATTTCATAACCAAAGCACACTGCTCAACTTCTTGTCAACAAGAGACTGCAGATTTTCTCTGCAAAGGTGCTTTCTATCCAGTCAACTGATAGACTGTACTGTTGGATGGGGTTATTACAACCTAGATGCAGGGTCTCATGCTTTCCCTTGCTGAATTCCTTGATGTTCTTGTCAGTCCATTTCTTGAGTCTGTTGAGGTCCCTCTGAATAGCAGTCTTGTCCTGCAGTAAATTGACTGATATCCCCAATTTGTAATTGTTATTGTCCACAGTGCAGAATGTGTTCTATCTCTATGTCCAGGTCATTAATAAAAAAAAAAAAAATAAACACAGTATTAGTACTGATGCACTGATTCCCAATGGACATTACTAGCTACTAGCCACCAGCTGGACTTTGTACTGCTCACAACAACCCTTTGACAACACAGGTCCTGACAAGTTTAACACACACTTCATCATCCACTTGTCCAGTTCATATCTCACCAATTTGATATTATAGGAGACTATCAGTGGATTACTAAAGGCTTTCCATATATCAGCTGCTGTCCTCTTACCCACAGAGCCAACCACCTAGTCTTACAAAAGAGCTGATGATTTGCCATTGGTAAATTCATGCTGGCTGTTCTGAATCATCTTTGTGTCCATCACATGACTAGAAATAGCTTCCAGGAGAATTTCCTCCACAACACTCCTAAGGACTGAGAAACAGTTGTCTGGCTTGTAGTTGCCACAGATGCTCCATCTTGCATTTCTTGAAGATGTGTATAAGAGTTTCCAAGTCATCAGAAACCTCCCCCTAGTTGCTATGACTTTTAGAAGACAGTGGTAGACAAGCAATGATGTTCTTCAGTTCTGGGTGCATCCTACCTGGTTCTACTGACTGATGTATATATATTTTGTTTAAGCACTCCTTAATTCTGTCTTACACTACTGTGGATAATGTTGCAGAGGTATTGCTTCATTGTCTTACTTTGTGTTTGTAAGTTCAAGGACCTGAGAGGATGGAGAGCAAACCTTATGAGGTGAAAAATGATGAAAAAATAAAATAAAATAAAAAATCTTACTGGTAGCTCTGGTAGCTTCACTACCATGAAGCTGTTTTCACATGTAAGCAGAAAAATGTTTACATTGATTTCAGATTGTTGCAAATGCCTTAAAAAAATTCAAGCAAAAAAACATTATTCTTTATAAGTTAAATGAACAGGTTTCCTAGCATAACTAAATATACCCAAGCACTATACTCATTCAGCATATTTATGTAAATAAAGCAATATTCATCTGCTATCATATTTCCATTGCCAATCAAAACAAGAAAAAATGTTAAATAGAAGCATAGCTAATCACTGATAAGAAATTATATAATAATAGGGAACTAATTATCCCTTTTCAGATTTAAGATCACAGTTTCACATATTGACATAATACTGTTAATGATTCAGAGGAACTGTACTCCATTTCATAGGGTATCTAGCATTATTATATTTTATGTTAAAAAAAAAAAAATCGGGAATAGAGTTTTTTTGTTTGTTTGTTTTTTAAGAGAGAAACTTGTAAGTGCTAATGGTTTCAAAGAGACATCATTTTTTGTGCATGTTTTTTTTTCATACTGAATAGACCATTCTATGACTCTGAGATTCTGTAGTTCAAAAAATAAGATTTCAGAGGTTCACCTGAAACTTAGTGAGATTCCAGGTTCATGGAATAATGTTCCACCAGCAAATTGCTCACCACAGGAGAGAAGGGTTTTAGGCTTTGCCTTCTGTATTGTTACAATAGAAGACAGACTGACAGAATAAACAAAGACCTATTCATAACATACCTACATGACACAGCATGAATAGGCAAGTGGGCTAACAGTAAAATGATCATTTTTTCCTCTCATGTAGCAATAAAAACCTGGCAGCTGGTAAACATCCTCCTTTCTGAGGTCTCCTTGAAAGTCTCACAAGGATTAAAATAGTTCTCTTCAGAAGATCCAGTAGTGAACAGAGACATATTTCCTCTGCCTAATGGATTGAATTTATAAGGACCGGATGAACTATTAAAGAATTTGACAGAAGAGTTCCTTTGAAGGGTACATTCTTTATTTGCTTTAATAACAGGTGTACTTAAACTTTTGCTTTAAGAGGAGATGCATGTCATTTTTATCTTTTTACAGATTTTGTTTATTATATTTTATTGTCTCTTCAGTTTGATATATTGTGTTTCAATTGCCAATATGCTTCATAGCCAAACAGGTTGAACGTTCTGTTCAATCATAATGCTGGAATACATGACATCCCATTTAAATGGTTCTCTGTACCAAAAATATATATAAATAAAGAAATTGTTGCTAACCATGATATTAAATGCAATTTTATTTCATTGTAGATGCAAGCTTTTAAAAGTGTTTGTTTGTTTGTTTTTCGTCAGCAATTAATTATTACAGCAATATTTTTGTATCAATATTCACAGAAGCAATGATTCATAAATATGGCACTTGTTTTTATGTAGTCACTTTTCAGAACAGAATTGTATTTCATTCTGATAAAGAGAACTCAAGGACTGTGATTAAGCTTGAGTGATGATTTGTCTGTCACTTGTATTGATACCCTGCTTCAACTTAGACAAATCACTTACACTTTTTGTCCTTCAGACTAATCACTTTAAAGATACGTATAATAATTCGTAACTGTTCTACAAAGGTTTTGTGAACTTTAATTCATGTTTGTAAAGCACTTTGATGTCATTGCAAGAGAAATCACAATCATCATAAAAGTGCAATGTATTTTTAGCTAAAGTACACACATTTTCACAGGACATACTTTCACAAAAAGTATGCTTGATGAAGCGAAAGTTAACCATTGACATTCAATAAATCAGGAAGTGTATAAGAATATTTAGTGACAAAAATGTACTCACAAAGAGAAATCTTTGAGGTTGTCTATCTATCACTGTGCAGAGAATATCCAGTCAAGATTTAAATCAACATAAAATCAACATGATAGAATATGTACCTTAGCAAAATGATACCTATCTTTTGGAGGAAGAAAAGAAATAGAATTGATTAAGCATTTTTCAGTACATTCACTTTATTATACCCACATACTTTTCAACCATATTAACTAAAGCTGAACTTAAAAGTATAGCTATATGTGCACAAATTATTTAAGGAAAGATCACTTTTAAGTCTTTAACATGAAATCAGTCAGTTTAATGAAAGAAGACCAGATTAAAAAATACTATTATTTTTATTACTTTTTAACCTTTTTATCTTTTCTAAAGATCTAATATGTTGAACTTTCACAAACCAGCTACTCAATTTCAGAAGATCGTAAGATTTTCTTTTGGCAGACATTGTAAGTCAGGCTGCCAGCAACAAAATCTAAATAAGCTCAGTAATCTTATGGGCATTATCAGTTGACAGGCATTCTATACTTAATTGAGCTCAAATCTTTTATAAAACTGAGACCAGCAATGTGTCCAACACAGCAAAATACAGCCCAATATTTAATTAAGCCTGGATTTAATTAGTCAAATACACTACATATGAAAAATAATTTGACCACTGTGGCTTCAAAAGTATTTGATTCATTAGAAGGTGGTTTGTAAGCCTAAGGAATATTCCAGGCTCTTTCTCTCTTATTCAGAAGTCAAAAACAGCTTCTATCTGCTGTCACAAACAGCAAAATTATATCTTCAAAGATTTTCCAAATGACAAAATTTTTCCAGATGACAAACGTTGCAGAGTTAGTGACACATCCTCAGATACAAAAGAGAACTGCCTTCTGCCAGAGAAAAGCAATGCTAAGATCTGGAGAGGTACTGTGATACTTCTGTGGTAAAGGTGAAAGGAAAAATGTTTGGCTGGTGGCCAATAGCATCGGCAAAGAAAATTGAATTTTTTTTTTTACATAAATTCCTTCTGTAATTGAGTTTGAGCTTGTAACATTGTCTAACCACTTCTGACAACCTGCCAAAATTAAAATGGCAAGGTCTTACAATAAATTGTCACAAAATGTGACAGCTACTCTTGGTATGCATAATTTACCCCTCTTGTTTTCCAATTTTCCTAAACAGTTGAGATGGTCCTGATCATGTCCATAAATAAATAAATAAACAAGACAAGAAGAGCCAAGAAAAAGTCACAACTTTTTCATAGCACAAAGAAGTATAGAATCAAAAGCTGCAGGCAAGCCACTGCCTCTCACCCTCAATATTACTTTTGTGTGCCTGGGAATCCTATTAAGAGACTATTGCAATGTGCCATAGGCTACCCAATAAAAGAAGACATGGCTGGAGAACTGTGTTTGAAATTAACGTCCAGTAATCAAGTAATTTCAGTGTCTACTACAGAGGCAATTTCCAAAAGCTACGCTTAGCAGTAAGTATCTAAATATTCTCTCAGTCAGTCTTCAGTTCAGAACATGAAAGTAGGGATAATTTTTCTGGTATGTTCTGTTTGTTGTTAACTGAAAACAGAAATACATAAATTTTCATCCATGATTTTGATACTGTTGCTCATACAGAACTGTCCCATCTACAGGAAACTACAATAATTGTGGCTGGTTGGGTGTCACAGGGAAAATACTGCTTTGTGCATGTTGTTTAAACCAAATCAGGATGAAAGCCATTTATTGATCTACTAATAACATGTAATTAACCAGCAATCACTGAACTATATAGTCAGAATCAATCACAGAAGTACAACAGATAAACCATAACACTAGATGCCTACAAAATCCTTTTACATTCCTTACTGGAGACACTAGGACTAGCTAGAATTTTGTACATCTCTTTAGCAGAAAAGTGAACTGATTAAAGAAAATTCACAGCTGAATGTTCTAACTTGATTAGTTAAATTTTCTGTATGGGGGGAATCTGCAATGTCATAAGAAGTTTATCAAAAGTGAAAAGATCATGAAAAGTTGCAATAAGGTCATCCCTGAGCCTTCTCTTCTTCAGGCTGAACATCCCCATCTCTCAGTCTTTCTTCATAGAAGATGTACTCCAGTCCTCAGATCACCTTTGTGGCCCTCCTCTGGACCCACTCTAGCAGATTGACATCCTTCTTGTGCTAGGGACACCAGACCTGGACAGAGCACTCCAAATTAGGCCTCAAAAGGGCAGAGTACAGGGAGACAATCACCTCACTTGACCTGCTGAACACGCCTCTTTCGATGCAGCCCAGGATGCAGTTGGCCTTCTGGGCTGCAAGCTTGCACTGCTAGCTCATGTCAAGTTTTTGATCCCCTAGAAATACCAAGTTTTTCTCTGCAGGGCTGCTCTCAATGAGTTCTTCTCCCAGTCTGTCCTCATTTCTGGGATTTCCCGACCCAGGTGCAGCACCTTGCATTTGGACTTGTTGTACCTCATTATGTTCACATGGGCCCACTTCTCAAGCTTGTCCAGGTCCCTTTGGATTGCATCCCTTCCTTCTGTTATATCAACTGCACCTCTCAGATTAGTGTCATCTGCAAATTTGCTGAGGGTGCACTCGATCCCATTGTCTATGTCATTGATAGATGTATTAAACAGTAGATAGACCGCTGAGGGACACCACTTGTTACCAGCCTCCACCTGGACATAGATCCATCAACCAAAACTCTCTGGGTGAGACCTTCAAGCCAATTCCTTATCCACTGAATGGTACACCCTTCAGATCCATATCTCTCCAATCTGTCGACCAGGATGTCATGTGGGACTGTATCAAAGGCCTTACAAAAAAGTCCAGGTAGATGATGTCAATTGGTCTCCCCTTATCAACTGATGCAGTCAGTCCATCACAGAAGGCCACCAGGTTGGTCAAGCATGATTTGCCCTTGGTGAAGCTATGATGGCCGTATCAGATCACATCCTTGTGTTGCATGTGCCTTAAAGTTGCTTTCAGGTGGATCTGTTCCATGATCTTTACAGGCACAGAGGCTCCCTGATCTGTAGTTCCCCAGGTATTTACTTCTACCCTTTGTAAAAATAGGAGTGAATTTTCCCTTTTTCCAGTCACTGGAAGACTTCACCTGATTGCCATGATTTTTCAAATGTGATGGAAAGTGGCTTGGCAACTCCATCATCCACTTCCCTCAGGACTCTAGGATGAATGTCACTGGGCCCCCAAAACTTGTACCTGTTCGGTTTCATCAGGTGGCCTTGAACCTGCTCTTTGCTTACAGTGGAAGGGACTTTGTTCCCCCATCCCTCACCTAGAGGTTCAGGGACTCCAGAGACATGGGAAGACTAACTGGCAGTGAAAACTGAGGCAAAAAATTGTTGAGTACCTCAGCCTTCTCCATGTCTGACGTTACCAGTTCTCCCTTCTTGTTTATCACAGCAGGAACACTCTCATATTCCTTTTTTTTTTTTTTTTTTTTTTTTTTTTCTGGCCAATGTACATATAGAATCCCTTCTTGTTATTCTTCACATCCATTGACAAGCTCAGTTCCATCTATGCCTTGGCTTTCCTAATACCATCCCTGCATCCATGATAATCAAACACAAAACCTTGATCATGGCACTAGTCTCACAGCCAATCATTTACTTGGTTGTTGCTCGGCCCGTGTCAGCGCATAATACCATTTGTCAGTCTCAGATTCCTGGATTCTACGATGCCCACCTGTTGAAAAGTAATTTATTCTTCTGTTAATTTACAGGTTTGCTTATACTGGACTGACTACTGGATAAGCCTATAGAAGTTGCTGTCCCAGAAAAAGGGAAAAGTGATGTCAGACTAGATTGAGTAGCAGTGAGGGTCATGCAAAGGAGGACACTTCTCTCATCACAGATGCAGTTCACATTCTTTAAAGAACTGATAATTGTAGAGTGCTAGGAGTTCTTCTTGGAAAAGTAGAACTACAAAGATATGAGGACTAAGAAGCAAGACTATAGCAAGAAGATGAAGACAGCTGAAAGTCCCTGAAAATCTGGGATTCATTACAGTTTGTGGAAAAGGTCTAAGGAAAGCCTTGACACCGATGTGGAAGAAATTCAATTCAGTGGGAAGGAGACTTGTAAAAAGTAAATATTTTCGCAGGTATCATGAGACTTGAAGGTAGAGATGTCTTAAAAAGTGCATAACTACAACTGGATGAAAGGGAAAGCTGTGAAACTAAACTTAGGAATTTGGAAGAATATGGAATATCCATGAAAGGTAAAACTCTCAAAGAATGGAGGGTTTCCTAAGAAACTACAAATAATTGAAAAAGACCTCAGGAAGAAAACAAACAAACAAACAAAAAACAATCAAACAAACAAAAACAAAACAACACTGTGACTGATGTTAAATTAGTAACTCAGATGTGCAACATAGAATGATCAAGTATGATCATAGATCATGCAGCTATTGAGTCAAAGATCCAAACCCACAGAACAAGTGCTGGAAGGTACAGCCTTAGATAAGAAAAGCTACCAGGCAACACAAGGCTGCAGAAGTCAACCAGGTCAGAAAATAAATGCTTGGAAGATGTGTTACTGAATTTAGACTGATCCACAAGAGAAGAAAAGGCACAAAGTAAGTCAAAATACTCTGCAAAGTGAAAAAAAAAAAAAAAAAAAAAAAGTACAGAGAAAAAGAAGGTCATGATCTATTAAAATTTTGCAGAAATGCAAGGAGGACGCACATTTGGAAAGAACTGAAATGAAATAAACATACATGCTTTGAAAAAAAAAATGATAATCACGGCTGTAAAAGGAAAAATGATTCATTCTGATTAATTACATGAGAAAATAGGGAAAAAATGATTAGGAGAAATGCTCTGTAGACTATCAGCAAAAGCAAAACCAATGGACCTTTCTTTGGAGACCACTAAAGTCATATAGAAATGTTTGGACACTAGTGTGCAGATAACTATTACCTATGAAGATTCTGTAAAATGTGAGAAAGAAATAACAATACACAGGGAAAGCTGAGTTGAATTGTGAATAATAATATAGAATTAATTCCTACTTAGAATCAGTATGATCTGGAAAGTTAAGGATAAAATGGATTTTTTTTAGGTTTGTTATAGCTGATTGGAAAAAAAAGAGTTGATACTGAATTTTAAAACATAGTAGCATTTATGTTTACTTCAGAGGATGCTGTGTTTTACAGGGGAATTAAAAACATAAAAGGAGAGCCTGTGGCCAAAAACAAATATGAAAATAAATATAAAAGATGGAAAAAAAACAAAACAAAACAAAACAAAAAAAACATGAAATTTGTGAAAAGTCAGCTTTAGACAAATGAAAGTACAGGAAATACATGTTAGAGCACATTGGGGTCCAGCAGCTCCCTGGGGCTGGTAGCTAGGTGGGCCAGGCAGGGCATGGCAGGCAGAGCCTCTCCCAGTGACCCACTTAGGGGAAGGGCACTGGGGGCAACAGGGCAGCCCTGGGGATAACAGGGCAGAGGCTGGGGCTAGGGTCATGCCAATGCCGGGCTGTGGGCCCATGGATAGGCCCAGCTGGGTGGGGGACGTGGGCGGGCAAGGCAGGGCTTAGGGAGCTGAAGCCCAGCCCTACTGCAGCCTCAATGGGGCAGAGGCAGGTGGTCCTGGGGCTTCCATGGGGCTGGGGCCTGGGCAGGGTAGCATAGCACCCAGGGTCTGACGTGGGGGCTAGGGCTGTGGGCCCAGGATCAAAATTTGTGGATTTTCCAGTGTGAGATGCTCTTGAAGGCATTTTCAGGCAAATGGAGACTACATGCTAGGAAATGTAGCCAGGGAGTTTACAAGCTGATTGTAAGAATATGGAGTCTAGAACAATTTCATACATTGCAGTGCTGAATTTGGGATTAGTATGTCCAGTAAGGACATGAACAAATGCCACCTGAATATAACTAGAAGTTTGAGAATGAATTTCTGAATTTAGTCAAAACTTTTAGGAAACACAGAGTTGACCTGAATGCATATAAAAACACAGACAAAAGGAAGAGCGGGTTAATGGTAAAACAGAGCTAAGCCCACAAAACCTGAAGAGGAAAGTTCACAGAAATGAAAGTATTTTGTGAGCTCAGACTACTATACTTGTGGGATTAACTGTTGTTTTTATGCCACATGAAACTTCTTGCAGGAAGCATTTTCAGCATATTATGTGAAAAAGGGGATTAGAGCAGCAACTTGCAGAGGTAACCAACAGGTGTCCTTTGGACATAGGGTTTTCCAGCTTTACGACAATGACAAGACAGCAGCAGTTATGGTAGAGAATGAAGTGCTGCTTGAGAAATCAATATGAATATCAAAATTTTTACAAAACTTAAATGTATTGAGAATGGTTAAAACAGCTTGTGAAGCTGAATGTGTTTATCACCGTAAAATAAGTTGCACTATAGTTTTCAACTTGTAAAAAGAGATGTAAGAGTTTGGCTTTTAAAAGTTTTCATAACTAGGAGACTGACAAACATTACTAAGTTAAAATGTAAGCGCCAACAACAAGAGTGACTTTTTTATACAGATATAATAAATATTTTCTCTTATCTCCTTATGATCACTTTCTTAAAGGATCTCAACTATTAAACCATACATTTCAATAAGCATTCAATAAATCCAACCTACTTTTCCTTTCTTCCTCTTCATAGAATTAAAACCAAAAATGGAATTTGCTTGTCTTATTTATGACTTGTGACTTGTGTCTTAGTGTATTTCAAAGATCTTGGGATAACTGAGACATCCATACTGTCTGACAGATATAACATAGGACCTATGGAAGACCAGTGACTTTCAGGAGCAGGAACTGCAAGTGTAGAAGGATAAGCTACCTTGCCTGAGATGTACCAGATATTCATGGGTAGGAAACTGACGGTCACACCACCCTAACTAAAAATGTTTCTCCCCCTCTTACTATTTTTCACTATCTAATAAATAACTAAATACAAGGAATCCAACTATTTTCTATATTTAAAATAACCCACTCAGTTTTCTTTATTTTATCTTTTCATCTTGAGTCTCCCAAAATAAAGCTGAAAGTGAGCTTTCAGGTAGAAAGAAAGAAAAAAAAAAAAAAAAAAAAAAAGAGAGAGAGAGAGAAAGAGAGAGAGAAGAGAGATGGCACTGATAATTGAAAACCACATAATAATTTCGTAATAACTCAAAATTTAGGCTATAGTTAGTAGAAGGCAGTAAGTAGGATCATACCAAATTTGCTTGGTAACGTTTTAATTTCTGCCATGCCTCAAGGGAAAAATCTGAGAAAGTATTTACCCTGAATTTTAAGTCAAACAGCAGTAAATTAATTTTTAATATAAAATTAGTATTGCTCTTTCGAATGAGACACTCCTAGAAATCCATTGCATTAAATACTATCAAGCGGACTTTTTCTAAAATACTCCTGAGAGTGTGTACTGTGTATCTTTTTATTTTATCTATTTATTTATTTATTTATTTTCATGGAGAAATTAAGTAGAAAATAAGCAGCAAGGACTTGGCATGAAAAACTACACAGCAAGAGGGTGAGCAGGAAAACAGTTTCTGTTTGCAGTTTTGGCACTTTTTCTTCCTTCTGCAGAACACTCCTGCTCCAAACAATCAATCATGTAGGAATAACAAAGACAACTCTGTCTCTGATTGTTCTGCCACTTGTACAGGAATCTCCTCTCCTCCTGGGTCAAAACATCTCAATGTTAGCATGAATGTAAGCAGTGTATTCACCCACAAGGACCTGATGGAGGGCAGCCGATGCTGAATGACAATCCCAGAGCCTGGGAAAATAACAGGGCAGCTCCACAGAGCGCTGCCACTCTCTGTACCATGGAGAGGCCCCTTCTCTCTTTGGCGGCCCCATTGATGCTGCTTATAGCTGCTTTTTGTCACATCAGGTAGCTATTAGAACATTAGTACTGCTTACAAAACAAATATATTTTCACTGTTGCCTGATGACACTTGCATGTCCAGGTGTGGTGGTGATGAGGCAGGTGCTGCAGCAGGCCAGGCAGCCAGGGCAGGGCTGAGGCCAAGGGCCAGGGCTTTGAGGCAGCTTCTGAGTGTGGGGGGAGGCCCCTGCCCTGGCCTCTCCTGGCTCCTTGCACCCTGTCTGGCAGCTTCAACCCACCTTCTTCTTTTTTTATTTTTTTTTATTTTTTATTTAAAAAAAAATAAATGGTTCCCAGTTGCAGTTTGACAGTTACTCACTATTGTTTAAAGTTATGTTTTCCCCTGGCCCAGTAAATAATGAGTATAGAAAAAGGCCTAGTGTTTGCTATGTGGTGATGACCAAGGTTAGTTTTGTCCATGCTTGGGGACAAACAGGCTGCATAATGTTCACCTGCTCCCTGCACTAGTGACAAGTTCCTGGCAATGGTAAAATAATACTACACTACATTTCCTTTAATAAATACCTTTCAAAACCTATTCCTTGTATGAGACCTTAAAAATGCACTGTTGATATGTCCTGGCAGCACTGTTGCCTTCCATCAGGTTTTGTTTCACTGTGGAACCTAGGAGTGTGTTTAAGCACTTGGATGAAAGTGCCAGGTATGGTCCAAGGACACTATGCAACAGCCCCTGCATGAAAGAAACTCTAATCTGAATAAAGACATCAAAGGAAACTGGGCACAGAGACTGACATTCATTAAAGGCATAGGAAACTCTGCTCAGCTTTACCAACCAAGTCACAATAAATTAAGAAAGGGACACTCCTAATGCTGAGTAGGCGACCAAAACCATGCTAATTCTTCTTTTCCCTTTCTAGTCCCTCATGTCGCTCAGCTACCATACAGAGCATTTTACTTTTAATGCAGTACTTCCACACTTTAGCAAGTGCACCGAGAAAAGCAGAAGAAGCATATTAAACATGAGAGTCCAGTAAACAAAGCATTGACTGACTTCCAAAATGAAATGCTGTGTTTCCTGAGGTATTTAAAACTTGAGACATGGCATTAAAAGTTCCCTCTTAAGAAATATTTATAGGTGTTCTGTAATAGACAGCATATATATATATAAATATAGTATTTTTAAAAATATTACAAACTCTTAACATTCTAGGCTAAGAATAATCTTTTAAAAAAGATCGTACACTTGCACATATATGTCCATTAAAATACACACGTACTTACCTGCCCTTGTGCAATTATTTATTTATTCTCCTTTTTGACTTTTTTCTTGACATTGGTGCTATAGTTTTTGTTGTTGTTGTTGTTGTTGTTGTTTAATTATCTTAATATACCTGTTGTTTGCTCTGTCACACAAAATAATGCAGTTTTTCCAAATTCCAAATTAAATTATAGTCTGCTACAATGTGTTGGATAGCACCAAGTGGGTACAGAAAATTTGATGATCTATCCCCTTGAGTCTGAATCACTTTGGTCACTTTGAAAATGTTACTTGAAGCAAAGGAAATACTGTGCAGATTTCTGAAAACATTTGTAAAAAAAAAGTAAAATGAAAAATTCCACATCATGTACAAACAATGTTATGGAAGTTTCCAGTGCTTTAACACTGAACCTCTTTTTGAAAGTATTTTTTCACCATTTTTTAGCTCACTTTACCCCCACTTTCAACAATCTCATGCTCCTGGGATCTATAAAAGAGATATTCCTGCTTATGTATGGAGAGAAAGAGACTTTTATGAATATCAAACAAGCATAATTTATGCAGAAGCTCTATTAAAAACTCTGTTTGGCACTTTTACTTGCATTAGTAATACAAGAACTCCATGAAAATGAATCTTACAAAAATGTGTTGGACCCCAATTCTCTCAACTCATTCCCATAGTTAATCTTAGTTTTCATCGCCAAAAGACTGTTAATATATTAATATTAACAATATATTCTTTATTATCTTACATTCAGTTTCTTACATGTTCTCGTGTGAATACATTTACATTTATTTATACACACATGTACTTGCGAATGCATTGACTGAAATCTTGGGCCCTCTGAAATCAATTGTAAAAATCCTACTGCCTACAGAAAGAATCAGAATCTTGTTCTATGATTCCTATATTACAGATTCAGTACTTTTAGCCTCAGAACACCAGTTTCTATGATTCCTATATTACAGATTCAGTACTTGTAGCCTCAGAACACCAGTTTAACCTCTTACAGGTTTATAGGTAGCCATTATAATCCTCGGGTTCCCTCCTTGCATACAGCCATGCTGACAAAAATTTGATTACATTGGTTCAACTTATTTTTATTCTTTTATCTTTATTCTCTCTGCATTTCCATTTATTTACTACTTTGTTGTATACATTATACTATGTTACATATTCTGCACTGGCTTTATTCAAAGAAAATATATTTTAATTTTTATCACTTCATGTTTGTATTATGGAGAGGCATGTAAAAGGAGCTTTTTTTGTGTGTGTTTTTAGCTTACACAAGCTGTTGCTAACAAGCTTCTAGAATGATATGGGAAACTATGCTAACTGATTAAGTACCAGCGCTGCTCCAAGTTAAAAACAATTAGACCATCAATATATTTTACTATCATATGAAATAAGATGTATCTTATCGTGTCGTGTCATGTCACGTTGTACCTTACCTTACCTTACCTTACCTTACCTTACCTTATCTTACCTTACCTTACCTTACCTTACCTTACCTTATCTTATCTTACCTTACCTTACCTTATCTTATCTTACCTTACCTTACCTTACCTTACCTTACCTTACCTTATCTTATCTTACCTTACCTTACCTTACCTTACCTTAACTTATGTCTTAGCAGTAGCTTGATCTTGTCAATTATCCTATTATCCGTAAGGTCGGATGCATTACTAAGTTGATGGAATTCCTATCATTTAAATTTATTACCAAAAAATACTTAAAACAAAGTGGAATCAAAGAAAAAGAAGATGTAAATGTCACTTCAGAATAGAATTTGGAAACCTTGAAATAGCCTAAGAGTGGATTTAGGAAATATACATATTTGGTTAGATACTGAACAATTTCCACAACATATGATTCATAATGCACAGGAAATAGACAAAGCAGATGCTGAACTGAATGGTTACCTCTATTACACCCCTACTGTTTACTAGTGCAAGCTAGGAACACAGTTTATCTTTGTGGCAGTTCTAGTTCTATTAATCTGTATCTTCAACTTCTCAAGCTTAGAATATTTCTTTCTATTTTTATAATGAAATTGTGACATTACTCACAAATTAATTACTTACTAATTACGATCATAATTATGCATTAAAGAATCAGCTCACTGTTATTGGTAGCTGTACTTATTTGTAGTCAAAGCAGTTATTTTGAAACACATAGTTCAGGGTGCGTGCATAGTATTGAAAAGACAAAATTTATTTTCTCTTAAACTCCTGCTTGTCATGCCATTTTTTTTTTTATTTTTTCATTTTTTTTCCGGGTAAGCGAAGTCTTTTTCAAAATAATCACTGCATTACTTATTTACTTATTTATTTTTGAAATGTACATACAAGGGGAAAAAAGCAGAAAGCAAAAAGGGTTGTTTTCTGCTAAGCAATGAATTATTCAAGCAGTTAATGATGGAAACAATGATTTCATTGAAGCCACAGCTCTCTAGGGCAACACTTGGGGAAAAAAAAATGCACTGAAACAGAGCCATCCTTTAAGTTAAGAATCAGAGCAGGTGCAAGCTTGTTGTCTGAGAGTTGTCACTACTAGCTGAATGGACCGTGTCTCAGCTTTGGCTGGCATGAGTAGGCAAAACTGTTCATTCACACTCCAGAAAGGGTAATGGTGAAATGAGTTAATCCACGTATCAAAAGGTCTAAGAGCTGGATTTGGTTCTGCTGATACAGCCATAGGGAAAAGAATGCCAAAGCATGCATGTGCAATCATTTCTAAAACACTCACGTGAAAGGCTGTCAACAGTGAAAGACATACAAAAACAGAATCCACACAGCCTTTAAGGACTATTTGTATTATTTTTATGATACAACATCCATGTGTTGCTAATACTGTTGGAAGAACTAAGTGACTTGCACAGATTATATTTCTTCCTTATAATTATTTTTTAAGTAAGAGAACATGCACCCATGAATCCTATTCATTCTTTTTGCAAAGTGATATAGTTTCTGCAAGAAGAGTGCCCCTGAAAAGGCAACATCCAGTTGACTAGAGCACTTTTCTGACACAAGATGTGTAATTTTGTCTCATGTTGATGATTGCTCTAAATTGAACTCCCCTGTGTTGAGTGAATGTTGTCTAGGGTATCGCCTCAATTAACTGTTGTCCAAATTTTCAAAAGGATCCTCACCTCAGCAGAAGATGTCAGCACAGAATCTTTCTCTGACAGAGATAAGCTCAAAGTTTTGGGGATCAGGTCTCAAGAGCACTAGTATTAAAGCTAAAACCTCTCATGGAAATCCCGTTAGATACTTTAGTACAATCCTGTTGTGAATCCTGTTCTGAACTGATCAAGTGGGAGTGTTTACATCACCTAACTTCAGCATTTAACTTAGTCAATATAAATCAGACATAATGAAGAGAGCTGACTACTTCACAGAAGGTTCCAAAGGTTTCTTGTTCTTCGCTTTACTGCTTGTGTTTCAGAAAAGCCTGTCTCTTACTACTGATAATAGAGAAGAACCCTAACTTGGTAGCTTAATTATGTGACTACTACCTAGCATTTCTGATTTAATATAGGAAAATTACTCTGTTTTGTTTCAGGAGTCTGCATTGTCACTGCAATGACAAATATCATGCCTATACGATATGGATCTATGGCTCTATGGATCTATTGCTTGATGCCAGGAATGGAGTCTTATTTTAATAATACTTTTGACTTTTTTTTTTTTTTTTTTTTTTTTTTTTACATTAACAAACTAGGTCACAGTATTATTCCTAAGATATCCTATCCATTAGCCAGACTTACTGCTCTTTCTTTATCTGCTTGTAGAAGTTTCTTAGATACATTCTTAAGACATATATCTCGGAGTTCTCCCAGATGTTTCAGTACATAAACTTTGGTTTATACAGAACTCAACTGCTGTGGTACCCTGTAAATGGAACCTACATAAACACTGAATTGATACTAAAACTGGAACATTAGCTTTCTGCCAACTGATTTAAAGTTACTTGTAGTGCACAGGCTTATAGAATTGAAACAGTTATGGCCTATACATTGAAATATTGATTGCAGTACTGTTTACATTTACCTGTGGTGTCATGGCTAAGGCTTCTGGATGTCCTCATAGTGTGAATACAATCATGAACACATAGTGATAAAATCTCTTCTTGGAGACTAAAGCTCTTTCTTTTCCAAAATGCAGAAAAACTGAAATTCTTTGGAGATTTCAGTCCTTATAAGCAGCTGCAATTAATCTAATTTGTGTAACTCCAAAGGTTTAAAGCAACCCTAAAGCTGCTGGAAAATTATCCCGTAAGGTATGGTTAAATAAGTTTTGTTATACTTTTGTATGGAAATTACCCTCTCGTCTTCTTGACCTGATGGCCCCTCAGGACACATAAACACATAGAATAAACATATATTCAGCAAGATTCATTTTTTTTTTCTCTCACATTTGCTGAAGTTATTGATCAGTACACCTGAAAACTTTCTAAGTAAGACTCCACTTACTATTTACCCTACCTACTCCATGATACAAAGTTTCCAACTTTATTCTTTAGGTAGTTTGAGTGTATACTTGTTTGGGTGCCCTTTGTTCTGGGTTTGGATGGAATGGAGTTAATTCTCTTCCTAGCAGTCCATATGGCGCTATGTTTGCATTTGTAGCTACCCTGTTGATAACATGTGAGTGTTTTAGCTATTGCTGAACAGCACTTGCACAGCTTCAAGGCCTTTCTATTTTTCAAAGTCTGCCCTTCCACTAAGTAGACTGGGGGCATGCAAGAGGTAACACACAACCAGAAAAGATGACACAAACTCACCAAAGGGATGTTCCATGCCATATAACACCTTGCACAGCAATAAAATGAAAGGGAGGGTTTTATTTGGAAGGTTGCCATTGCTCAGAGACTGGCTTGGCATTGGACTGCTTTTGGGATGTGGTGAGTGACTGCCTTCACATCACTTGCTTTTTATTTTTTATTCCTCCCTTCCTCTCCCCTCTTTTCTCATCCCCTGCCCTCCCCTCCCCTCCCCTCAATATAGTTCCTTCTGAGGCAGTACAGGTAAAATATACTACAAAAAAAAAAAAAAAAAAAAAATCATCTACATATAAGGAACATTTTTAACATCTTCCTGTAGCTTACCTATAGAAAGTAAAAAGTGTTCCAATGATTAGGACATTTAATACCTAACAAGGAAATATCCTAGCAGTGAAATCTTTGGCAGTTTGAAAATATGAATTTATATTTATGTTTCTGTGACAATTCTGTCTCTGTAGTTCTATGGAATCATTAAAATCCATGACATGATGGGAAAGGAGACAGCACCACCGTTGCTGTTGGAGCCATTAAGCACAGACCCTGTTGCTGCTTTAGTTGATTATTGCCGGCAAGGAAAATTTTATCAGAATAAAAATATGATAACAACCAGAAACAAACAAACAAAAAAATAGACCTTTGAGGCCAATCATTTACATTGATCATAACTAAAATGAGCTGATGGAAGTGCTGACCAAGCTACTTTCCATCATTTACCAGCAGTCCTGGCTATCAAGGGAGGTCCCAGGCAATTGGCAGCTAGCAAATGGGACGCCCATCTACAAGAAAGGCCAAAGGGAGGATCTGGGAAACTACAAGCCTGTCAGGTCTGACCTCGGTGCTGGGGAAGCTCATAGAGCAGATTATCTTGAATGCCATCATGTAACACTTAGAGGACAACTGGATGATCAGGCCCAGTCAGCATGGGTTTATCAAAGGCAGGTCTTGCTTGATGAACCTGATCTCCTTCTATGACAAGGTAACACACTCAGTGGATGAGGGAAAGGCTGTGGTTGTGGTCTACCTAGACTTTAGCAAGGCTTTTGACACTGTTTCCCACAGCAGTCTCCTGAAGAAGCTGGCTACTGAAGACTTGATCAGGTGTATGCTTTGTTGGGTTAAGAACTGGCTGGGTAGCTAAGCCCAAAGAGTCGTGGTGAATGAAGCTAAATACAGCTGGAGGCTGAACACTGGTGGTGTCCCCCAGGGCTCAGTACTGGGACCAGTTCACTTTGATACCTTTATCAATGATCTGGATGAGGGGATCAAGTGCACCCTCAGTATGTTTGCAAAGTGTTGATCTTCTCAAGGGTGGGAAGGCTCTGCAGAGGGATCTGGATAGGCTGGATAGATGGGCTGAGACCACTGTATGAAGTTCAGCAAGGCTAAGTGCTGGGTCCTACACTTGGGGCAAAATAATCCCATGCAATGCTGCAGGCTTGGGGCAGAGTGGCTGGAAAGATGCCTAGCGGAAGGGGACCTGGGGGTATTGATTAATAGCCAGCTGAATATGAGCCAGCAGTGTGCTCAGGTGGCCACAGCATCTTGGCTTGTATCAGAAATAGTGGAAGCAATTGTCCCACTCTACTCAGCTCTGGTGAGACTGCACCTCGAGTACTGTGTTCAGTTTTGGGTCTCTCACTACATGAATAACATCGAGGTGTTGGAGCATGTCCAGAGAAAGGCAACAAAGCTGGTGAAGGGTCAGAGAACAAGGCTTAGGAGCAGTGTCTGAGCGAGCTGGGGTTGTTTAGCCTAGAGAAAAGAATGCTCAGGGGAGGCCTTACCACAGTGTACAATTACCATAAAGGAGGTTGTAATGAAATGAGGCACCAAATGATGAGGGGAAATGATGTTAGGTTCACCAGGGGAAGTTTTACTGAAAGGGTTGTGTGGCATTGGAATAAGCTGCCCAGGGAAGTGGTTGAGTCACCATCCCTCGAGGTCTTCAAGAAACATAGATTTAGAACTTAGTAGCATGGTATAGAGGTGGAATTTAGTACTAGGTTAAAAATTGGACTGGATGATCTTAGATGTCTTTTCCAACCTGAATGTTTCTATGATTCTATGATCCTATGAAACATGTTGACCATCTTGAAAGGAGTAGTACAGTTAACTTGAGTTCTTGGGACAAAATCTAGCTCTTTTTTTTTTGCTTTTTGTCTCCTTAATAATGGCCTCTGAAAATTCATTTGGATGCCATATCTTTTTTTCCCTCTTAAACTCTGTCTGTCTTCATGATTGAGATCTTCACTTTACATTATATTGGATTATGTTTGCAATATATTTCAGAATCCTTCAAAATGAGAATTGTTACAAGATAGCTATTGTTTATCCCAGTCTTAATGGCTGTACTATTACTGGAAAAGAACATGATTGGAGTGTTTTATTAGAATAAACAGTGTTACAGTTAAAGAATAACATAATCCAACAGCTGTTTCTTAACTATCCATTGTGCATTTTTTAAACATATATGTAAATCCCTTCTACTATTTTCACTGGTTGTAATCTATTTATTAGTAGCATATTCTTAACATTTTTAAATAAGTTTCCTTCATAGTTTTCCAAGATTCTTTTTTTTTTTTTTTTTTTTAATCTGAATGCACTCTGTTCAACACTAATAGCTACTATATAGAATTAAAGGGAAAAACAAAACAAACAAGCAAACACTTCTCAAAATACTCAGTTCCTCAGCATATGCATATACAAAGATTATTCTAAACCTGTCTGTCTCACTGTAAGTTATCATATATTCCGCTACTGAGAGAATATAAAATCTATTATTGAAAAATAACATTTCCCATATCTCAGTGGAATATGTTTGGTTTATTATTATAGGAAAGATTTCTTTTTTCTTTATTGATGGATAAGAGGGTGTTTCTTTTAGATCTAACTGTCTGTTCTCTAACTTTATTTATTTATTTATTTATTTATTTTTATGTGTATACCTTGTCTTCCGTATTAGCTACTGAATCCATCATATGGATTCTTTCAACTGACAAGATTGACAAGTGCCTTTTTTTTTTTTTTTTCATGCATCATATCCAATATAGTAAGGTTACCCACAAACAGTGATTTAAAATATGCATAACCTATTCAGCTACCTACAAATCTTGTCTGTTACCCTCATATCTAAAGGAATGGGAGGATGCTGTAAGCTCCGATAAGAAGACAGTAACATTTCAGATAGACACTATCATACTCTTCAATAATGTTCTACGGAACATTATATTCAGCTAAAATTATCACTGGGCTATTATCTTAAACAAGCATAGCTAAATCTAATTGAAAACCCTCTTTTGAGAATATGGAACAGGTATCAAATACATCAGATAAAAATATATTCTTAAAAAAAAAAAAAAGAAAAAGAAAAAAGCAAGAACAAGCATTGTTAAAATTTGATTTGATATCTGTATAATGATCAAACTGAGTTCTGACAATGTTCAGATGTTGTGCCTATGAACATCACCATGGGCTCAGACCCATCCTGACATGGGTAACATGTCCTGAATGCTCTGGTGTGAATTTTCTGCACTCCCCCTAATGAATTCTCAGCAGAACTATAATTCTACTGGAATGTTCAGATTTCTGTCATACCTGTTATACATTTGTAATTATGTATGTTAGAAAAATAGAGTATATAGAGCTCAATAAGTATGAATTTTGTGTTAAAAAAAAAAAATAATATAGGAGTAAGTGAAAGATATTGAAAAACAGATTAGAGGCTTACATAGCCAAACAATAAGTTCAAAACAGTTTTATCTTGGTTGCACATTGGATAACTGGGAGAAAGGAAAGGTACAGAGTTAGAACAGAAAATAGGCAGAGCATGAGGGAGAGACCAATGTATGTTCCAGGCTTTTACAGTGTGAAACTCATGTAAGAAATGGGATTTCAAAACATTACTAAGGATGAAATAATGAGGTTTGGGAAGGCTTAGGGAAAGAAAAGCAGATAGCAAAAGATAACAATAAGATTGTAAGGTGAATGATAAGGTGACTGATTATTTGTGTGAGATGATAGAAAAGTGACAAGTAAGAAGATCTTGGAAGCAAGATTCAAGATAAAAGAGCAGAGTAACAGCAGGATTTCCCTGAGGATACATCACTGGCAGGGAGAAATAGAATACTGGAAAGACTAGATGGTGAAAGCTAAACAAGTATAATAGAGACTTGTTGGCACAGAAAATTGTAACACTGGAAGGATGAAATAATGTGTTTTGAAATGGAAGAACAGGGACAAAACTCTTCAGTTAACACCTTGAGAGAAAGTGAATGGAAAAGGGATCCCTAGAAGGTGTAATCAAAGGGTAATCATCAAAACAGAAGATGAACAACATACCAAGAATTCTAAGAAGAGAAGCTACCCAGACAAAGTGGTTTGCAAAAGATAACAAAAAATCAAGAGCGTGTGTCTATGTCTAGAAAACAGGTTCTTTGAGTTTCTAAAAAAGAGATTATTAGAAACTCTTATAGGGACGATGTTATTGATAAATCGGTTTCAAGCTGGAGGGGATGATACTGAAAAATCAAAGGCTGTGAGAAAAAGATGTCTCCAAAATATATGTCTTGTAAGAAAAAATATATGAACCTAAAACATTTACTGACTGGAGTGATGAAAAAAATCAATAAAGCAGGTGGTAATTTTGAAATGAGAAGTCTTGATTCTTTTGTAAGCGTCTAACTTTAGTGCCTGAATTTAGAAAGAATCCACTTGAATACATAACAAAAATAGAAGGCTCACTTACCTGTAGGTTTTCTTTTATAATACCTTGCAGCCACTATCCTGATATTATTGATAGACCTCCCCAAAGCATCTTAACAACAGAGTAGGAGGAGGTCATTGTAACAATGGGCAACAGAATGGAAAGGAAAGGCAAAGATAATTGGAATAAATCATGTGAAAAGAGTGAGATAGATTTGACCCACCCTGCCAACGCAAAATAAAATGAGCTGCAATACTATGTAAGAGGCAAAGCTGGGCAAGTCAGATCTGATGTTTTTTTTTTTTTTTTTTTTTAAAAAAAAAAAAAAAAAGAAGAAAACAAACAAAAACAGTTAAGGAGAACAAGATAACAAAGTGGGGGGAAAAATAAAAGAGAGGGGGAGAGTTAAAATCAAAATATGGTCATGATCCAAGAAAAAAATAAAGTTTAAAGGAGAACAAGAAAATCACAGAGAATTAGAACACTCACAACCCCCAGTCAGTTAGAAAAAAGGAAAAGAAATTAAACTAGTAAGAAAATATATTACTTATTTTCAAGTAGAGTCTTGAGTACGTACAAGGTTAAAATATTGATCACAATGATATATTTTTTTGGTAAAAACATAACATCTTAGAAATATGTGTATATGTGTAATGTTTTATATCAGTCCCTCTGAAATATTCTTTTGCAGATGATGTACCAGTATGAATGGTAAAAATACAGAAAAGCACCTCCCATTTCAGGGGACATAATTCATGTCATCATTACATTCAGTTGTAGTAAAGTAAATAATCTTTCTGACTATGATCTATGATGAAAATTTTGGTGCCTTCCACCATCTTTCTTTCCCTGGGCTGCAATAAACAGCTTTGAAGACATAGACAAGGTAAAGCTTCGGCTTCTGTATTTTGCTTCTCAGTCAAATGCCTCTAAGTCAAATGCAGCCACACTCTGAAAGATAAGAAGGTTACATAGGATAATAATCTCATGAAGTCTGTGCCACAAAAGTTATAGGTTGTACAGTGAATCAGAATTCAGGAACTGTTTTCTGTTCCATAAGAGTTGTGTTGTGTAGCATTTATTGTGTTGTGTAGCAATTATTTATTTTCTTTTACATTTTATTTTATCATTTGTTTTCCATATTCAGTTGTCCCTCTTTATAGTGCAAATAGGGGTCAGGGACTCTCTGTTATTATATGTTTTTAGAGTTCCTATTAAAATGGGTTCCCAATATAACTTCAGGTTGCTGGGTGTTACTTTATTATCAGTAACCACTATGAGAACTACTGATAAGTAGTGATAAAGTGTAAATCTGAATTCTGATTAAATACCAAAGCCAATCCTTCTGTTTGCTGTGGATATTTTGCTGCATTTCAGCTATTTTGTACTTCAAGCAATTTCATGGAAAATAGCTTTTTTCTAAGAATAAAATAAAATAAAATATTAATAATACATATGTATACAGATAATGTACAGCTATCAAGATGTAATGGTTCTCTGTTCAATTTTCAAACTTCTAGAGATAAAAAGTTAAATGGGTAAGGTTTTGTTTGATTTTATTTTCTGGTAATATCTATGAGAAAAATAAAAGGGTGACCCCAAGCCACCTGGAAAATAGAGCCTTAGATGCTTGTTTTATTAGTCTGTTGCCTGATTATAAACAACTAGTTCAATCTTTATAAACTGAGTATCCATAAGAGGAGTATTTCTGTATAGTTCAGTAAAAAACCTATTTTCCTGTTTGCAATACACAAGAATGTATGTTGCCCTCAAACTTCTTATGTTTCTTCCACTGTGATGTGGGGATGGAGGGGTGGGATTGGAGAAGGGGAATATAATGCTGTTTGGATCCTTTCTTGGGAGCAGCATGTTGTGGAATCAGGTTGGTGTGGGTTATGGTTTTCAGTGGCTGAAGCATTTGGTCCACGTCCTTTGTCTATACCATGCAACTGATGTTTACCATAGTCTTTGAGTTTAAGTACACATGGCAACAAGTGCCTAAAAATGCTAACCTGAAGGCTTTTATTTTTCCCCCGTGACTAGTGAAAAGTTTCCTCTAGTTGACAAATCCTTACAGTTTCTGGCATCCAAAAAATCCTTGTTAAATTGTGTTAAATATAATAAATTAATCTGGAAAAAGGAAGGATATAAAGAAATAAATATTTCCCATTGTCACTGTCAGAGCTAAAATACTGACTTTTCATTTCAAATACTACTTTTAAATTACCCTAGTATATAAATGAAAACAATAAATGAAAAATAAATAAATAAATAAATCTATAAATGAAAGAAAACAGTAGGGAATTCTTTCTTTCTTTCCTTTCTTTCTTTCTTTCTTTCTTTCTTTCTTTCTTTCTTTCTTTCTTTCTTTCTTTCTTTCTTTCTTTCTTTCTTTCTTTCTTTCTTTCCTTCTTTCTTTCTTTCTTTCTTTCTTTCTTTCTTTTCTTTCCTTCCTTCCTTCCTTCCTTCCTTCTTTCCTTCTTTCTTTCCTTCTTTCTTTCCTTCTTTCCTTCTTTCTTTCTTACAGAGAGTTTACATCTCTGAACTCTCATGGATTTCACGTGGTGTTTGCTTTTGGCCTAAGGTCTTTAGCTTTGACCTGCCTTTTGCTCTAGAATTATACAATTACTGTGTTCCCAGCTTAGATTTTGGACTGTAGCCACTTAAAGCAAAGGCAGCCATTGTCAGTCAACCAGATTTCTCCATTCTCCAAGGTGCTTCTTCTTAAAAACAAACAAACAAGCAAAAAAAAAAACAACCAACCAACCAACCAAACAAAATATTATAACGTCAGAAAATAATATTTATATATATATATGTATAATTATTTTTTCAGGTTTACTCTTTCTAATCTCTTGAAAAGAACAGCTTTCGTATTTCAGAGCCGTAGGCAGTCCGTATTGCCATAGTAGGTAGCACTATGCTACCTGGAATTTATCTAGAACTTCCATTTGGAAGAGGAATTTTGCTTGTAATTTACTGGGTTTCCTCCATTCCTCTCTACCCCAGCCCACCACATCGCTATGCCAAAATTATTATTTTGTATGATTTAAATTATCAGATGTTATTTAACAGAAATGGATATTCATGACATGGGTTCAATAACAAATGAGTGATTAAAGGTAAAAAATCGATGTATTTGCTGTGTAAAACACAAAATGGTAACTCCTACACTGAATACTCATTCCATTATAGTTTGTCTAGACAGATTTTTTTTTTTTTGTTTCCCCTGAAGCTCTTAATGAAAACAAATATATTTATTTTTCCATCACAGAAACAATTTACCATGAAAAAAATCAGAGTTCAAAAGTGAATTGTTTCTCAGGGACATACAATGGAGCACACAGACACCACTTCTTATTCTCTTGGGGCAAAGAAACTGTAAATTAGATTTTAACAGGCCAGATGCAGGCAATATAAAATTGTATAACAAAGCCTAACAATAAAAGAGAAGAAAAAAATTGATCATAGATAGTGTGAAAACAGTAGTTAGTGGTAGTTAATGCTGAAGTAAATTCAGATTTGTTGTGGTCATTTATGGACAAACACTATTGTGTGACTTGTACGGTGTGTACAAATTTGGGCTTATTAAGTAATAAACGAGGAATAAAGTTTATCAGAATAATGTTCTCTGGAGATTGAGGATCACAAAGTCTGACATGAAGCCCTCAAAAAAGGAAAAATCTGTTACACTGAGAGGTGTATCATGCATTTTCAAACACCATTTACAAATAAAATTTGCACCCTGGAACCATCAACACAGGTTCATTTATTTAGATACATAACAGGGTGCAACAAGGGCCAGCTACTTTCTAAGAGATTGGGAGCTGTGAGCTGAGGCTCACATGAGGGCACCTGACACCCATACCAGTGGGCACCCACCATCCTTCAGGGTCTGAACACAATGGGCAGAAACAGGTGCTGGTAACAGGTTTCTTTGACAGCCCCAGGTGTGCAAGTAGTGAACCAGTGTCAGTGTCCATCCATTACCAGGAGAAGGAGCCAGGGACAGAGTTCGAGACATGGCTACAGGTGTGAGCCTGAGGTCCACTCTGGGGACAGGGCTGGGAAGTGGCACTGCTATAGTGTCACATGGGCAGGGGCTGAGGGCCCTGGCCTAAGCTGAGATGGGGCTTCTGGGTCCACGTGGGGTGGGGGAGGACCCAGGAGGGGCTGGGCAGGGACAAAAATGTCTCAAAGTGCCCTCAGAGCCCTGGAAATATGTAAATCTGTCTTCCTATGTGAATATTCCTAAAAGCAATAATATTTTAAGAATGATTACTAAGCACATAAATTAATGGGTAAACTGATAACCAAGAGAGATGATTGGTAGTGGTTGCCCTCCTCAGAGGTATCTTACTTGTTATATTTTTTTATTTTTATTTTTGAAACTTGTTTCCATTTTCATAGCAGTTTTTTTGGACAAAAAAAAAAAAAAAAAAGGACTAATAAATAAATAAATCAAGGAACAATACCCCCAACAGCATAGAAGAAAACAAAACCCTTATGCCCATGATCATGAAGTAACAAACAGTAGCTTCAGGGATGGGTATGTTGTGCAGGTGTGTAAGTCATTATGGCATATATGCAGCTTAACTGTTTTAAAAATGTAAGACAAGTAGGTAACAGGTCTTCCTTACACAAGTCAGAAAGAAGCTGTTCCTCAAACCTTGATAGCACAGAGGGTCTGTTTGTGTCTTGATTTTAACCTTGATAGCACAAAGGGTCTGTTTGTGTCTTGATTTTACTATCTACTACTTTTGGAATTTTCAAATTGCTGTTCTCCAAAACCTTTTTGTATGTAGAAACTGGTTTAACCATTAAGGTCTATTTTTCAATACTATAGCTCTAAAAATTAGTTCTTTCTCATCACTGGTTGCCCTATAGAATACTTTGAAATGTAGAAGAATTATAGGGTTTCTTTCAGCTCTGCTCCCAGTGTAAGTACTGGAAATTCTGAAAAAGAGCATGGTCTATCCAGTCTCCAGCTATGATGAAAATGTTGATGCAGGTTTGTAGCTGCTCCGACTTGCCCCAGAAGGACTAGGCTACACTAGACTACTCTCCTTAGATTGTGACACACAAAATAGCTTAAAGTAGAGGGAATTATAAGCACTATGTGTTCCTTAAGAAACATATACTCCTTCTGGCTGATAAAGTAAAGGGAATAACATTTTATCTCATTCTTTCCTCATTTTGTAAACTTTTTGATGTATGGAAGTGAAGGAGTGACAAGCAGACATAGTGATGCACTAATGTTATAGTGCTATAATGATTTCAAAAGATTTTCTTTATTATTATTATTATTTATTTTAAAAAAATATTGTATTTTATTGCTTAATCGTTAATAACCAGCATGCTATTATCACTTACGGATACAATCTTTGCATCTTATGGGAGGACACTGAAGTTCCTGAGTAACAGCCAAACATGTCTTATGGTGCTCATTACTCTGCAGTAGTGAAATCACCAACCAGCAATTGAAAAAGAGAAATGATCACATCAAGAATAAAGTATCCCAGGGAGAGAATTCATGTCACAATAATTACATGGTTCACAGTTGAGGATATGTGGTTATTAGCAGTTCTAGAGAAGATAATTAAGCAAGTCAAAATTCTTTTTAAACCAGTATAATCAAAAGAAAAGGTGTTCCCTTGGCTCTTAACAACTAACTAACATGCAAGGATTGCGAATTCATGGGTACATCAAAGAGAAAGGAAAGCTGGTAATTGCACTGCACTGATAACTGCTACCTACAATTGAAAAAGTGCCAGCTAATGAAAAAATAATTCATCAAATGAATCTTTGGCAAAACACAGCAAAGCAAGACTATCTTTAATTAGAGCATCAGTACTTTGTTACATACTCCTTCTTTATCATGAATGTCTACGTTGAATCCTTCTCTTATACTAACAAAGTAATTTTGAGGCAATCTTGCCTAATTCTGACAGAGATATCAAGATTCAGTAGGGGAGAACATCATGGAATAGTGAGGAAAAAGGCACTTCCAGCTCATACCAGTTACCAGAACCACATTCAAAAGGAATCATTTTGAAGTGTTGTGTCGTGTGTCCATCCCCCTGCCCTGTTCTGCAACACACACACTTACATACTGGTGATATGCTATTGGGACTAGAAAAACACTGGCCTGACTCATGAATATCTGTTTGAATGCCAGCATTGTCTGTGCTTCATTGTGATTCAGGTGGTATAACAGAGTAGCTAGATTTTCCTTTCACCCCAGCCTCTCAGCACATACAGTGAGATTGTGCCTCTGGAGACAGTGTGGTTCTCAGTTATCTTATTCTGCCTATTGTGAAACCATAGTCTGTCTGGAATCATAACTTCAGTTTACTTCGTTTTAAAGGTGGGCTGTAGTTTGCCTAGCATGCAAGTTTGCTGTTTAATTCCTTTAAAATAACTTTGTGATAAGTGTTGTACAATAAAATAAATCTGTTATTGTGAGAAATAATATTCTAGAATGGAATGTAGATATCACTTCAATTTGTTTTGTTATTCTGCTCTCATAATGTTACCCAGTGTCCTGTTAAGTCATAACAATTCAGCTCTGGAATTCATTGCAAAATCTTTGTGGTATTAATACATTAAGTGATTGTTTCCAAGTGGAATTGTGGCTTTTGTGCTTGCTGAATTTCAAAACTCTCCAAATGGGAACTGGTCATTGCCAAAGACTAAACAGAAAAAGAGCTCTAAGTGTTAAGAATATCTTCAAGATCGTGCAATTTTTTGTCAATTTAGAAATTATATACAATGAAATTTAACTGAACTGGTGTACTTCTAAAATATTTATATGTATTCTTACATATATTTTAAAAAGCATGAAAATGTCAGAATGTTATACAGAATTGATTTTTTTTTTTTTTTTTTTTTCCCAATGTTTAACAATGAAAAATGGTAAATCAGAAAGATTGGTTGGAAGCTAGATAGGTTTTAGTGAATACGTGAAATAAGAATAGAGAGTATGGAGGAATGATGAAATGGACCTGAAGTTATAAAGAAGTTACTAGACAATTATACTTATTTTTAAACAAAGATCAGACACAGAAGGAAAATATGACAGAACATTTTGTGCTTCAAACAAGCCATGTGCATATGTAATGGAGTTGTTCAGAAATTAACAGTGACTCTTGTGTTATTAAGCTACATAGGACAATAGATATTCACCAATTCTACAGTGTGTTCATTTTATCTGACTTTAAATATCTTAAAACTAGTCTAATCATTTTTTCCAGCTTCTGTCTAAAATCACTGGAAAGAGGATAATGATTCACTACATTTTTCCGTATGCTCCTGTGGAAATCCACTATTTTACTGACCACAGAGGGAGCTAAAGGCTCGGTCAAGTGGCTCTAGATAAGTGACAAGTATTCAAATAAAAAGCAAACAAAATGAGAAGGGCATTAAAAAATAAAATGAAAACAAAACAACAACAAAAAAAACAACCAACCAAAAACAAAATAACAATTCAGTACCTAGAAAATAACATTCAGTACCTAGAAAATACCTAAATCTATATAATAAATAATGGAAGAAAAAATTATACAGATTGATATCATTTTAATATATATATATGATTTTTTTTAAAAAAAATGAATATTTAAAAAAGTGTCTCAGAAATATGTAACTACATATTTTACTTCAAACCTTGCACAATGGGACTGTAGCTTTCAGTTGTATTTTCAGTGTATTCATACATATTTGAAAATTTATTTCTTGCTGTATGTTTTAGTCAACTAATCTTTCTGTAATTCCTTTCAGTCTGTTTTTCCTTTCAGGGGTCTTATGAAACAGATGGAAGGCAACTCTTTACATACTCAGATAGTGATAGTGATTGGACAAGGGGATTCAGCTTTAAACTGCAAGAGGAGAGAAGAGATTTAGATTAGATATTGGAAGGAAATTTTTTACCCAGAGTGTGGTGAGGCACTGGAACTGGTTGCCCAGAGAAGCTGTGGATGCACCATCCCTGAAGGTATTTAGGGAGAGGTTGGCTGGTGTTTCGAGCTACCTGGTCTAGTGGAAAGTGTCCCTACCCATGGCAGGGGGTTTAAACTAGGTCTCTTCCAATCCAAGCCATTCTATGATTCTACAATTTTATGATTCTTTTCAGATGTCTCATCTTATTTCCTTTCTTTTTGTCCTTGTTCTACAAAGGCCTAATCTACTCTACTATAGTTAAAAGGATTTTTTCCACTTGCTTCAAAACAATGTGGATCAATGCCATGCATCTCATTTCTTTTGGAAAATGAATTTGAATCACCAAAAAAAATATTGCAAGTATATTTTTATATATTAAGTTGCATAACAAATATCAACATAAGCAAACCTTCTACTATATATATGAGATGCATATTCTAATAGAATTTATCTTTTAAAATTACTGATTAATACATTACTGATGAAACAGTTCCTGCAGTTGAAGGACCAATGGATGAAATAGCTGGTGATCAGTTAATCATTTTACCTAGCCATTTTAGATGCTTTTGCTGCCTTTTATTTAGGATTTTTTTATTTGTAATTAGTTACTTATTAATATTGCTAATGTAGTTTACAGCATACACTTAATTTTAAGTTTGCCTGGTATTGAGAAAACCTATCTACTCTTCCATTTCTCTGTGTTATATACTCTTCCACTGTGAAAGTATTAGTGAAGGAGAGGGTTTGTATTTTTATCTCATTATTTAGAAATATGCATGTATGATTGTGGTAAGTGCTGACAATAAAGACTTTCTAAAAGGCAAGCAATTTTTGGACATGTAAATTGATAATTGTGAATTCAAGCAGAATTACTCTAAGCAGCCTGATTATTTATTTATTTATTTATTTATTTATTTATTTATTGGTCACCAAATCTTAAATACCAATAAAAATGCTTTTCAAGAGTCTGGAAATTTCCATTATTCACAATCTTCCCACATTTATTATAGCAAGTTTACAAATAATATTTGTTTAAATGGAATATAAATTTCTTATGAGGAAGAGTTTTATAATAAACTCCATAATCAGCTTATTTATTTTTAAGTTTGGAAAGTATTTTAATACCTTATTCAATTTGTAGAATAAAAGGACTAAGGGTTCAAAGTTGGATTATGGTATGTTAAAAAGTAGGTGACCATTTTTGCCATTAGTGCATAGGATTTAGGATGAATTGCCATTTTGAAATAAAATGTCAAGGGAATTAAAAGCTTTAACAAAATCCTGAGTACAATCTAGAATATTAGAAAAGTTACTATGTTTCTATTTAACAGACCCATGTAAAATTTAGTAGTCATCCAAAAATATTTTAAAAATTCAAGACATTGGATATTATAAAACCACTTGATTTTAGTCTTCGCATTAAATACATTTAAAATAATAATATATATATTTAAAATTTTAATAACTATTTTAGCAATCATGTTCTTTTTTTTTTTTAATGCAACAAATGACCTCTGTAAAGTCAAAATTCACTAAATAAATATTTAACAAAACCTTTTTTTCACATTCTTAAAAACATGAATAAATTTCACACTTCACAGCTCTCTCAGACCAAATGAGGTTCCAAAGAAGCCACTGTTTGTTCATAGTTAACATATTGATGTTATTAACAATTTTTAGCTTTAAAATAAATGTAGTTAGCCAAAAAATTCCCTCTATCATCTTCATCCTAATCGTACCATATGTCTACAAGGAATAACTTTATTATGACAGTGCATAATTAGCTGTAGAGGAAATTCATGAAAGAAATAGGATGTTCTTACAAATTCTGAAACCTGTGTACAGTTGTTATTATTATTAATTATTATTATTAATTTGCAAGCAGCATGTTGTAAACTGGATACACTGATTATTATTTTTTTTTTCAGTGATGATATATTAATATACATCAATTACACAGTTCTTAATAATCAAAGAAAATCCCTATCTGTACCCTATACTTCCTAACTCCTTTTCCATATAGACCAGCAATGTTTCAAGATGCTTGCTATGTACTGATTTTGTGTGATTCTGTGATTTTCTGTAGAGCAGAAGTCTAGAGCAGACAATATACTGAGAAGAAAAATAAATTACTGAACTGGAGACAATAGCAACTTTTCTACTTTTTCTGAAACCTTTTTCCAGTAACATTTACTCCTGTAGTGCTCAGGAATAATCTTGAGATAAAAAGCATGTGTATAATATTTGTATACATTTGCTGTGTCTCCGGGAGAAAAAAAGAGTTTACGTCCAGTGGAAGAAGGGACAGGCCACTCCTGGAGAGTACAAGGAAGCATATTGCCAGCATATGTAGAGAGAAAATCTGAAAGGCTGAATCCCAGCATGAGCTCAACCTGGCCACTATGGTAAAGGATAACTAAAAATGTTTTTACAAATATACTAATGGTCAGAGGAGGCCTAAGGAGAATCTCCATCCTTTACTTGATGGAAGGGGGAATATGACTACTGAGGATAAGGAAAAGGCTGAGGTTCTTAATGCCTTCTTTGCATCTGTCTTTACTAGTCAGGCCACTTATCTTTGGGGTACTCAGCCTCCTGACCTGGAAGTCTAGCACAGGGAGCAGAAGAAACCTCCCACAATTCAGATAGAAATAGAGACATGCTACTCCACCTGGACTGTTATAAGTCCATGGAGCCAGATGAGATCCACCTGAGGGTGCTGAGGAATCTGGTGGATGTGATTGCTGAGTTGCTTTCCACCATCTATCAGCAGTCATGGTTATCCTGGAGACTTGCTAATGTGATGCCCATCTATAACAAGTGTTGTAAGGGAAAATACAGGCCAGTTAGTCTGACCTCGGTGTCAGGAAAGATGACATATGCAATCACACAGCATATGCTGGACAGCCAGAGGATCAGGCCCAGTCAGCCTGGGTTCATGAAAGGGAAGTCCATCCTGACCAACCTCATCTTCTATGACCAGGTAACCCACCTGGTGGATGAAGGAAAGGCTGTTGACGTAGTCTACCTAGACTTCAACAAAACCTTTGACACGGTATTCTCCTGGAGAAACTGGAAGCCCATGGCTTGGACAGCTTTGCTGAGTTAAAAACTGGATGGATGGCTGGGCCCACAGAGAGTGGTGGTGAATGGAGTGAATGGTGGTGAATGGTTGCCAGCTGGTGACCAGTCAGGAGTGGTGTTCCCCAGGGGTCAGTGCTGGGGCCCATCCTGTTTAAAATCTTTATTGATGATTTGTATGAGGGAATTGAGTGTACCCTTAGTATGTATGCAGATGACACCAAGTTGGGGGGAAGTGTCAATCTGCTGCAGGATAGGAAGGCCCTCCAGAGGGACCTGGGCAGGTTGGATTGATGAACAGAGATCAATGGGATGAGGTTTAACATGGTTAAGTGCCAGATCCTGCATTTTGGTCACAACAACACTAAGCAACTACAGGCTTGCGGCAGAGTGACTGGAAAGCTGTGCAGAAGAAAAGGATCTGTGGATGTTGGTCACCTGAACATGAGCCAGCAGTGTGCCCAGGTGGCCAAGAAGGCCAATTGCATCCTGACTTGTATTAGGAATAGTGTAGCCAGCTGGACCAGCTGGACACCCTGAAGTGTGTCCAGAGAAGGGCTACAAAGCTGGTGAAGGGCCTGGAAAGCAAGTCTTATGAGGAGTGCCTGAGGGAACTGGGGTTGTTTAGTCTGGTGAAGAAGAGTCTCAGGGGAGACTTTATTGCTCTCTACAACTACCTGAAAGGAAACTGTGGGGAGCTGGGGGTCAGCCTCTTCTCACACATAACTAGTGGTAGGACTACAGGGAATGGCCTCAAGTTGCACCAAGGGAAGTTCTGGTTGGAAATTAGGAGAAATTTCTTCTCAGAAAGAGTAGTCGGATATTGTAATGGGTTGCCCAGGGAGGTGGTGGCATCACCGTGCCTGGGGGTGTTTAAGGAAAGGACAAATGTAGTGCTCAGGGACATGGCTTAGTGTGTGATAGTAGTAGTAGGTGAATGGTTGGACCAGATAATCTTGGAGGTCTTTTCCAACCTTAATGATTTTATGCAATTGGCTGATGGGCAGGGCTCAAAGGGTTGTGGTAAATGGGGCCACATCTGGCTGGCGGATGGTCACTAGTGGGGTCCCCCAAGGCTCCATTTTAGGGCCAGTCCTCTTCAATGTTTTTATAAATGATTTGGATGTAGGACTAGGAGGTGTGTGTTTTGAGCAAATTTGCCGATAACACTAAATTTGGAGGAGCTGTGGACTCTGTTGAGCGTGGAAAGGCCTTAAGAGAGATCTGGACAGATTGGAGAGCTGGGTGATCAGAAACCGCATGAAATTTAACAAGAGGAAGTGCTGGGTCCTGCACCTGGGATGGGGCAACCCTGGCTATATGTACTGACTGGGCAACGAGATGCTGGAGAGCAGCCCCACAGGGAATGATATGGGGGTTGTGGTTGACAGCAAGTTGAATATGAGCCAGCAGTGTGCCCTGGAAGCCAGGAGGGCCAACCATATCCTGGGGTGTATCAAGCACGGCATTGCTAGTTGGTCAAGGGAAGTGATTGTCCTGCTCTACTCTGCACTGGTGCGGCCTCATCTCAAGTACTGTGTGCAGTTCTGGGCACCATGGTACAAAAAGGACATTAAACTGTTGGAGAGTGTCCAGAGGAGGGCTATGAAGATGGTGAAGAAACTAGAGGGGAAGACCTATGAGGAGTGGCTGAAGTCACTTGGCCTGTTCAGCCTGGAAAAGAGAAGGCTGAGGGGAGACCTTATCATGGTCTACAGCTTCCTCATGAGAGGAAGTGAAGGGGAAGGCGCCGACCTATTCTCCTTAGTCAGCAGCAACAGGACCTGAGGGAATGGTGTTAAGCTGAGGCAGGGGAAGTTTAGGCTAGACATCAGGAAGAGGTTCTTCACTGAGAGGGTTGTCACACACTGGAACAGGCTCCCCAGTGAAGTAGTAACTGCACCAAGCCTGTCAGAGTTTAAGAAGCAATTGGACTGTGCACTTGGTCTAAAATTTTGGGTAGACCTGTGTGGTGCCAGGAGTTGAACTCGATGATCCTTATGGGTCCCTTCCAACTCGGGATATTCTATGATTCTGTGGTAATTCTAAAAGTGTCTCTATTATTCCCTTACTGATAGATAACAAGATAAAGGAAGTGAACTGTATTCTAAAAGTCTATCATAAGTTTCCAAAAAGTTATTAAAATTTAAGTGATAAACTCTTGGAAAGGGGAATGAAGAATCTCTACCTTTGTGTTTGAGACTTGTGTTGAAAGAAGCATATAGCAAACTTGCTGCTTTGGCATCTGTTTTATTCTGATGCGTGGATGGGATGCAGAGGAAAGAAAATCCCTTTGCTTGCAACGGAAAATCTGTAGCCCACAGACATGAATCTCTTTACATTTGTGAATACAGCATATCCTTTATTTGCAAATAATTTCCTCAAGCTAAGAACTATCAGAAAAAGCAGACCAGACTTTTTCATCAAAGAAAAATATAGTAACCATCAAGCAAATAACTTTACAATAGAAAACACAGAACATGACAGATAGGAGACAAATTCACACAGAAGATTTCAGCCATAAGGTGAATAGAGAGACATGGCTTAGACTATTTGGAAATGTTGAACATATTTGATTGAATAGAGCTGAGGGGAAGACTGAAAAATGAAACACAAAAACTCAAACAATGAGAAAACAAAAACAAAATGGTGGTGCAAGGAGGACAAAGGAAGAATAGAATAACTGAAGGTGTTTTTGAAGACACAATTGAAATTACAGTTTTGAGAGTAAAGAGAGACATGATATGATGAAAGTAGGAGTCTGGCCTATTAGCAAATCTTATTAACTTTTATTTTTTAAATTTTAAAAGATTATGGAAGCACGATTACATTATG
>CM021698.1:74086844-74099401 GCA_011074415.1 Stictonetta naevosa | reverse complement strand
ATCATTGCTGTAACTTTGCGTCTCCAAAAATGATGATGTATAACTTAGTTTTCTCTCCTAACAGAAATATCCATATATAAAACTGGTTAAAAATCCCGGAATCCAAACCATGTGTTAAATGAATAAAGTTCACATTTATTTTACAGACTTTTAGCGTTTGAAAAAAAATACTGAATATATATTTACATAAATATAAAATATAATTTCAATTTATATTGTGTTGAAATAGTACATTCAAAGCCAGCAGTTATACAAGATCAGTAATCAGAGTATACCAGGATATTAGCTTTCTGAAAAATAAAAAGAAAATAATAATAATAAAAAAAATAATAATAATAATAAAAAAAAAATTGAGCCCCCTCAAAAGTTGTGCTAAATCTGCTGTGGTTGGTGAAATGCCTTTTGTCTTTTGTGTTGGACATATGACTTACACCAATCGCCTCTTGCTTTTACAGAAACCTGGTGCAATGATTAAAATGTCAGTAAATGACAGCAAACAAATTACAAGTCCTAATTTCAAATAAAGTAGTCTGTGACTACTTTGTGACTTCTAATTCTCTGTGTTAATGTAGAGAAGGTTGAACACCAAAAGATTTTTTTTTTTAAAAAGTGATATGATGAAATCCTAACCACAGTTGAGTGTACTTCAAATATATACAACATTATAAATGAGTTCAAGTGAATTGGCTTTGTTATCTTTCAATTTACACAAGTCATCTGTTTTGTTTATTTACCATTTTCTTGGTTTAATAAATGTCATGTCAAAACACTTTAGTAGACTGTAAAAAAAATATTTACAGACTTCTGAATGTCAACAATATTACAGTAGTTATCACTGAAGTGATGTACAGCATTTTTTTAAGAAATCTTATTTTAGAATTTATTATTTAAATTCTGCACTTGAAAGGCATGATCAAGTAACTGCATAACAGAGGCAAGGAAAGCAGAGAATACACTTCATTGTGTAGAACAGTTAATTTTTCTTCTTTACTCCAGAATCCTGCTTGTCTCATAAAACTGTGAGGGCAGAGCTGAAGTTGGGTAACATAAGTCTTATTAAAAAATAAAATACATTTCTACTTCATTTTTAAAGTAAGTAGCAAAATACAAATTAATTAGGATGCAATGCTGCCAAATTAATTTTGCAGACTGTGTTTCAGAAGAGATTGACAATTTTATGTGAACTCAGTTTTCGGTACCCAGCTTGAAGTAAATATGAAATTTACAGTCATAATTTGTACAGAAACAGCATACAAGAGGCACAGACCCCATACATTCACTGTACCAGATTCTGTATGGCACAGAAGCAAATGAAGAGTTTTCAATGAAAGGTGAAATATTTTGAAATATCCTCACCTTGAAAAATTCAGGTACGAGGTGTTTGACCATCTGTAATAACTTCATATATTGTATTGGGAGCACGGGGTCTGGGGGGAGTTGCCGCCCATGGGGTATCCATGCTGGAGCAGTTTGCTCCTGATGGATGGACCCTGTGGTATGGACCCATACGGGAGCAGTTCTTAAAGAACTGTGGGAAGTTCTTGCTGCCTGTGGGAAGCCCCTGCAGGATCAGTTTTGGAAGGATGGCATCCCATGGGAGGGACCCTATGTGGAGCAGGGGCAGAGACGAAGTGTCTAGGGATTGACTGCAGCCCCCATTCCCCTGCACCTCTCAGGGGGTAACATAGAGGAGAGTGAATGGGAGGAAGGTGTTTTTAGTTTGCTTTTAATTCTCACTGCTCTAGTCTGTTATTAATAGGCAATAAATTATACTGTTCTCCCTTTTTTGAGTCTGTTTTGCCTATGAAAATAATTTCAGACTGATCTCCCTGTCCTTATCTCAACCCTTGAGCTCTTTTCCTTGGTATTTCTTCCCTGTTTCTTTTGAGGAGGGGGCATGATAGAGTAGTTGTGGAGGAGTTAAACTGTCCTTTAGGGTGAAACCACCACAACCATGAATTCAATTTTTTGCCTTAATAGAGTATGGTGGCTACATGCATTCAGAAAACTGAAATATATAATGGTTGGAATTACAATTTGATGCATACGGGTATCTTTATGACATATTTTTATTTCAGGTATTGTGAAGTTCCTTCTAATCTGCTCGAGGTATGACAGAACTTTTAAAGAAGGAATTGTTTCTGCTGGCCATAGTTTCTTCACTACTTTTCATTGACTTCCTTGGCTGCTAAGAGCACAAAATGTACATAAAAGGACATTTTCAAGAGTTGAAATTCATCAGACTCTCAGTCTCTACTCCTTTTTCAGTCATTTATAATTGACAGTGAAAATTGATAACTTTACTTCCAAATTTCCTAGCACCTCCAGCTAACAACACATTTTAAAAACTAGATTTGTTATTGCTAGATTACAGTTTTACCAGGCCACTTGATTTTTTCTTTAAGCAACAGTCACATGGGGAGAATCTCTTTACACCAAGCTTTCTTCCCCTGTTTTTTATATTATAAAATCATGTATGTTCTAATTTCTTCCTATTCTGCTTGGGTAAACTATTAGTTTATCCTGTTACCTACAACACTTCTGAAGTCTGAATCTGAAAAATTCAATGTTTACTGGAATCCAGGGTGAGCTAGACATCACAGAGACTTAAAATGAAAGCTCATGCAAAAATATCAAAGCCTGTTGTCAGGTGCCTTGGTTAAGCTAATTTAAGGAAGATTTGAAAAAAAAATAATAAAAAAAAAAATGATTTTTTTTTAGTTATTAATATTACTGAATATTAGAGGAGGCTCAGTGGGGGAGTCGCTGAAAAGCTCTGTACAGGTAACAGAGAAAAAGACAAATAATAATAATAAAAGGTTATCTTTATCTTTATTTTTGGTTATCTAAATTTTTAATAATCATTAGTTCTTATATTTCTATGGTATACATTTAAATCCCAATTTATTGTAGCAAAAGACACAGCTTTTGGAATTTACTGTTAAATGATATTACAGTCCTATTTCTTATAAGGCTCATAAAACAAGACTTTTATGCTGTACAGTTCTGAAATATCCTAATAGATAGCAACCCAAGCAAAATACCCTATCAGAACAAATTTCCATAGTGTTTACAAGCAAAAAGTTAGGCACCATAAAGAAAAGAAAGGGACAGTTACAATATATTTTCACAGTTAAGAAGAGATCACATAAATGCTTACAATTAAGAAGTTCACTGTAACTGAGCTTTTTCTCTTACGATTGTTTTTTTATGTAGATAGAAAGGAAAAATTCACACTGCCAAAGCCAGTAGGACTTTGGTCATTGTCTCTAATGGAGGCAGACTTTCATCTTCATTGTTTTCACTGAAGGCTTTCAAGAAAACTAAATCACAATGGTAATGAAAGACTGAAAATGTAATGAGATTTTTTTTTTCCTATTTTCCATAAATTATCACATGATTATTATAAAGATCATTACATTTCAGTAATATTATCTTCTTTATTTTTTTTTAAATAAGAACAGACTTATCATACATGTAATCATGCCACATAGTACTCAGATAGTACCATTCAACTAAATACAGATGATATACATACTTATTCATCTATTTAAATAGCTGATGTTAGCCAGTTTAAATACTCTCCATGATGCTTTATTCCAGTAAGAGACTGCTTTCTTTATGAATCTTAGACTGTTTTCCTAAAGAAACAAAGGGTTGTTAAACCTTAAACCCTAAAAAGGGTTCTTGGGTTCTTACATGGGAGATGAAAGTATCAACCATATATTGTCATGTTGTCTGTGGTTTTTTTTTTTTTTTTTTTTTTTTTTTTCCATTTTTAGTTAGTCTTATAGAACAAGAACTCCAAAACAGACTTTAAAGAAACAACATTTTTGAAGATAACTGTATAAATCCTTGAAATCAGAATTTCTGGAAGGAGATAACAGGTTTCAGGAACAATGAATATTTGTTTAAATGAATATGTTTGATAATTCCAGCATATCAGTCATCTTTGTCTTTCCTCTTATATAGAAATAGGAAACCTATGTCAATTTTTAATTGGTGAAAAATCAACTGAACTAATTCAGAAATTATGAAAGTATTTTTTCATGTGTCTTTAGAGGGAAGGAGGAAGTTAAAAGAGATTAAATTTTCTTACAGAATTCTTACAGCACCTGTTTGTAGAAAACAAATAATTGCAAAAGTTAAAGGTTAAATGTCATAGATTTTCTCCTCCAACCTATTTAAACTATTGTATGTATATAGGTATAAAACACAGTTCTTTTTCAAAGTTTAAAGATGGTATTCCACTTAAAGTTGTTATAATAACATGTAGTGTTCAGGAATTTTTTAAATACAGGTAGGACATTTACCTTTGCTGCATAAAAGACCAAAATGGTTTTATTCTACCTTCTCAGTTTTCCCCAAATTAAACTTAACTATCAGTTACTGGCACTGAATGTACATCCAGTTTATAGATAAATTCTTTACCTGAAAAGGAGCCTTATTTTGTTAAATGCTTTTGGCTGTACTTGTTCAGTTCCTGCCAAATTATTGACATAGATCCCAGTCAAACAAAGAATTTAAACCTGTGCTTAAGTCCAAACATACAGTCTTAACTAATTAATATTCTATATGAATGCATCAGACTTTCAACCTTCAGCCTTAGTACAGCTGGAAATCACAATTGGATCAGTAAGAATTATGCTTTCAGTAAAAAAAAATATCAGTCCGGAGGGAAAAAGATTTAACATTATCCTAGTAACAAAGAAAAGGAAACCTTTTAACACATGATAGAAATAGGTTTTATTCCTGCAAGAAATATTTTCTGTAATATGAGAAAGTCAGTTCAAATACTCTGAAATCCTATCTATACTGCACTCAGCCATCCTCTGACATTAATTTTAGTGGAACAAGAGCGTAATTCTTTTTAGAATAAGAATCTTATTTACAGAATGATTCTGGTATATAGTCTTCTATATACTAATGAACACATAAAAGCCAAATATATCATTAAGTTATATAAATGGGTGGCTATCATTCCCTCTTATATAATTACTTCTGAAGATCAAAGAGGTTTCTCGGAAGTTTCTTTGTTTCCCAGTTATTTCCTTTCATTGTTTTCAGTTTTGTTTCAGGAAATATGGACATTATTTTTTCACATTGAATTCTGATGAGTTTATGGTTACCTAGAATGCATACTCTGATCTTTTACAATCATCAATAAAAGTGTAACTCATATTTTCTAGATGACCTAGGATTTAGGTTGCCCTAAATGCTAGATCAGCTGTCCTTAAAATATCATCTGAAATGAGGCTTTGTCATGAAAAAGGGTGCTGAATAGACTTCAAGATTTTCTTAGTTCTGTTCTGTTTTGATACTGAGCAAGCCTGGATAATTCATCTCTGTATTCAACCCTTCCTGCAAAAAGTAAGAGGTGTAATTTATCCACAAGGGTTTGGTTATAACATTGTTTTATAAAATACTACAAGGGGAGAAAACTCTGTTGTAAGTTTAAGCATTCCAATGTGCTATGCTTACAAAACATTAGATAAAAGTTGAGGTGGCAGCCAGCTCTGTTGTACAGATTTATTTTTAATTCCCATGATATATCACAACTAGGTACATATTTTTTACTTCTCTTACAAGAATTATTAAACGAGGCTTTTGGTCAACAAACAGTAAGGAAGCATTATTACCAAGCAGACACACTTAATGATATTTTTCTTGGTGCTAGATACCAGGTAAAGCTATTACAATAAGTATCTCACAACTTTATTTTTTCTCTGTCTATTTAATGAGTACCTAATAAAGATAACATGAACTATTGATAACTGTTTATTAAAATAAATATCCCAGAAGTTGTTCACCATATAAGATAACAGCCTGATACAAACTTCAATGAACTAATGCAAAGAACCTCTTTAGAAAGTTACATGGCCATTACAATTTTAGGAAGATATTGCCTTATTCTGGGCTATTAAAATTTTGGATCCCGAAGGCTGGGAAAGCAACCTCTCCTAAATGTAACTGAATTTTAAAAAGTTTTCTGAAAGTTCAGTGTAGATTTAATATGAAGTATTTCAAGCCTGCATGGACATAAAAAAAATGTCATTAAAGTTTGAACTAAGAATATTTTTTGTCGGCAGAAAAAATTATCAGCATTCAAAGAAAATAAAATGACTGATAAGTTCAAACTAGTTTTCATCAAAATCATGTTATCATCACAAGTCAGAGCAATTATTGTATTTCAGTACCCTTTTTTTTTTTTAAAAAAAAAAAAAGAAAAAAAAATCTGCTTGGAATCTGGTATTTTATCTGGCTTCCTTAAGTGCTCTTAATTTTTAATATGTCACACACTAAGCATTTACAATTTTCAAACTCTAAAACTTGTGTTATTTGAAAAGAGCTGTCAATACATAGCATCAAATTTAACTCTACCTATTCAAGTATAAACATATAAATTTAATAAGGAAATAAATAAGAACTCCTACCAGCTGAGAAAAAAAATATATATATATAAATTAAAGTCACTCACTGGAACTGGAAAGCAACACCAAATCCCACATGTTGTTACCAATTTATAAATGAACAATTAAATTTATTGGCTATATCAGAAGAATTTGCATGTTTATACATCCATTTGTACAGGCTACACAGTATTGGTATGAAAACCAAAAAGAGCTAAATCCTGAATAAATTTCAAGGATTGAAACCTTGTCTGTTCCATTGTAGTTATGCATTAAGAAAAAGTGAAATTTTTTAGTGATGAAGATTAACATGGAAAGAAAAACATCTCCTGTAGACTATTATTTTTAACATTTATTTTGAAATCAATTTTTGCCCCATCCAATCTTTGACAAGGTTGACTTTTTAACTTTTATCTATACTCTTTTCTCTCATTTTCCTTGCTAAAAAAAGTTACCATCTGTTTTAATCAAAAATATTTTCATTCTTAAATCATCTCCCACAACATATGATCTTTAATTTCTAATGTGAATGGGAATATTTGAAGAATGTTGTCAACAATCATGCTGCCAATCTGACTGAATCAGCACTGACATTTAGACTATTAAACTTTACACTTTACAGAAAAATATAAATAGCACTTACTTTGTTGCAACTTTTGGTAAGGCTCACTAAGATAATGAAACAGAAATAGATTTTCCTATATTTGGGGAAAATAAAAATGTAATATCATGTAATAGTAAAAAATGCAATCGTATACTTCATTTATGAAATTAACTTTGTAATATATATATATTTTTTTTAAGTATATCTTTTCAGTTTTTAAGTTTTTCTTTTTTTTTTCCCCTATATCTAAATATATTTGGAGATCTCTGGAAGTATTTCATAGTATAAAAGCTGTTAAAGACATAGAGTCTATGCCAAATTATATTGTCTATTTTTTGCCCTTTAATCACTGATTCTAAAGTATTCACAGTCTTTAATTACCTTTCACAGATGTATTAATTTTATATTTTTTCAGCACTTACAGAACTTCTAAAATATATTTTGCCATTAGAAATCAAAAACTTTTAGGGATTCTGTTCGAAAGGGAGAGGATAGAATTTCAGAGGTGGATGGAGAGTCTTTAATGAGATGATGTGTGAGAACATTCTCACTTTTGAGAGCATGTTCTAAAGAAACTGTTTTTAACTGGAAGAAATTAGAAACCTTTGGAGCCTACAGTGTTATGCCTCTGTGTAACATATTCTGCAATGGCTTTTTTGATTGACCATTAATCAGTTTAGTCCTGCATAGAACAATGTGTCTTAACTCCTTCATATTGAAAGTTCTTCAGTAAGGTTAGTCGGAAGTTTTCCATCAGAGTTATTATGTAGTGGAAAATTATCTTTTGACCATATAACTGTCTTTCTAAAATAAACAAACAAACCAAACCAAACCAAAACATTTGCTTTTCAGATTTATTATTTTTTTTTTTTTTGCGGGGGGGGGGGCAAGTTATTTGTTTTTTATTTTCTTTAAAAGCCAAATGGTCAAATCTTGATGAAGCCCAAATGCTGAAGATAAGAGAAATAATTATTGCCTAGCAACTCTGTTCTTTGCAGAGTTTTCATGTATACTACATCACGTATAAACATCTATCATTTGGATCTGCAACAGGATGGAAATTCAATGGGCCTTCCACAACTCAGTATGAAAAAAGACATAAAGAGCCTCACTTAAAATAAAAGACTGAATATCTGTGTGTGAATTGTTAATTGCTGATGAAGAGAAAAGCAACATTCCCCGCTCAGAGAGGGAAGAAATAACTATCTAGTCAACTGATTTCTCTGCAAAACCTTCCTACCAGTTGAGCAATAGAATTGGTATAACTTGATGAAGCTATTTTTCCTCTTTAAGCCCAAACTTTGTATGGTTCCATCACTTATTTTCTGTAGTCCCACAAGAAACATTTGGAGCCTCTGATTTAGATTCCAAGAAGAGTGCCATTTCCCTTCTGAAAAGGTAAACATCATTGGATGTTCAGCAAAGATCCTATGAACACCCCCTGAGAAAGAATGTATATTTTGTCAACTTTGGCATATATACTTGCAGTAGGGAAGCCTTGAACGGGACTGTGGAAAAACAGTACAAAGGTAGTTTATATTGTTTGAGACAATAAATGCAGTTCTGTGACTGAGTCATAGATCCTTTCCTGAGATAGTGCACTAGTCCTGATTCACTTCACACACAGCCCTGACACAACATCTCAATTTATCGCAATACTTTAATTTCCTTACATTACTGGAAGACTTGTACAATGTCCTGAGCATTGCAGTAGCATGCTATTTCATAATTGAATTATGATTACAGTACTTCTGCATATACACACAAAGGCTTTCTATAAATGTAAACAGATAAAAGTGAAAAGAAAAAGGAAGAAAATAAATCACATATATGCACAGAAGTCAGACCTGGAATAGAGTAAAAAAAGTCAGAAAACATACTTTTATTTCCATTTGGCAGGTACAAATTGGTCTTAGATTTCTGTAACTAGGACACAGAATACATGTATTTCATGAGATAATAAAAACTTGTGTCCATGACTAGTATAATGACTATTTGTTCACATTATTTAAAACAGAATCTCATCAGTTTTAAGATTATACTACTTTTGGCACAACTGTGTCAAGCAAGAACACATCATTTCAAAAAACATTTTAAAAAACTCAGCTGCAGTTTAGATTAGGAAACCTTTATTTATTTTTTCAGTAGTTACCTTAATTGAGAGTATCAACAGTCTTTATTATTTTCTTTTTTTCTGGAGTAGGACAAATACTCCAAAAAAAACAAAAAATAAAATTAAAAAAAAAAAGGAATTTTAAAAAGTACAGCACATTATGACAAGATACTTTATCCCATGGTGAGGATAATAACCAAGATGAGACTTATGTAGAATGAAATTTGCATTCCAGTCAGTGTTCATAGCACTATATGCAGCTAAATGAGTCTGTTGTCTTGCTATAATGAATATCTACATCCATCCTAACAGTTAATGAGGAATAAATGACTTATTATCAATGAATGGCAGTATCTAAATAGCCCTGCAACAAAAACAGAATATTAATATGTGTAGCTAAAATAGATCTTAAATGATAATGAACTTACTCAGACTATTAATTATTTTAAAAGCCTCTAGTATGGTTTACTACTTCTGGATGGAAGCTCAGCTGGTTCCAAGTGCCTTTACATATTTCTAGATGGAGTTAACAAATAACCCTCTGAAACTGTATCTCAGAACTCAATGGAAAAAGGCATTTATGAAGGGCTGCCATGAAACACAAGGGCTGCCATGAAAGACCAGACTATGGTTCCCTCTAGCTCAGCATTTTATTCCCATAAGAAATTACGACTACTTAATCACTTGAAGTAGACAGAATTGTCTCTATAGCTGTGTATTAACCAGCTCAATGGGGAATATTCTTCCTAATCTTCATCAGCTGACAGTGAGCATGTGCCTTGAGGCACAAAGACTTATGCCTCTTACTTTCTTACTTTTTAAATCATTTTCTAGCAAAATAGAATGACCTCGTTGCCACATGCACATCAAATTCATTTCTGAATAATTTTAAATTATCCATCTCAGTGACACCACCTTCCAACCATGAAACTGTAGGTATTGCAGAAAGTTGGTTTGATGTTCAAGTGATGTTACCAGTGAGTAGATGAGATGATGGCTTGTCTACATAAACTAAAATTCTGGATGAAGATCTAGGTGTGGATCTATATCCAAGTTCTAAGCTGTTATTTACGTATAGGAAGGTATTCCCAAAGCCTGGCTTGATTCCAAGTAAATTAATTATATAAGAATAGTAGAGTAGTTATCTCCAGAACACAGTGCTAGGCACATTCTCAGAGTCTTCAAGTGAGCACAGGAAATGAACATGGGAAAATGGTTTAAGAAGCATAATACTTGGGTGGGAACCATGTTTATAGGCATTTTTGATTGATTTTCCCCTTGTCCCTATGTACTGTGAGAGCAGTATGTTTTAAAATTGTTATTCTTCTAGACAAAAAGACAACTTCAACTCTAATGCCGTAAGATAAATTTTATACAACAACACAAGGAAAACATTCCATCACTGTAAATTTGTATAAATACACAGATAAACAATGTGAATTACTATTTAGCTAACAGGACTCTTTGTAATCTGATCTAAATACACAATATTAGGTATCTATGTAGCTAATGTATGTTTGAGTGTTATACTGGACTTGACAGAATCAATATCTGAATAACAAACAATGATTGTTGCCAAATTTAACTAGCTGCCATGAGAGATTTTGAGGATGTTTGTATAATATATTCTTGTTACATTTTTTTTTTCCAGATTCTGAGAAACAACGGTGAGCATACAAAAAAATTAGATGTGTACTGTATCCTACGATGTACTTTTCCTTGCCTTCATTTCATCTGATATTCAATCTTCTATACATTGTGCTGTTTTAATATGCATGCTCACATGTAGAAACTACTTCAGATCATTAAGACCAACCTGAAGCCTAAACCAAGGTTATCTCAGTCGCTGTACATTAACTATAGAGACTGAGTTTTAGCTGAGCTCTGTGTTCAGTCTGGTGTCTGTTAAGGGAAATAAATAAATAAATAAATAAATCTCAGTTACTGATTTTCTATGATCTGTTTAAAGATTCTGCATTTCTGTGACACCTTTTGTTAAATTGACAAATACAATCTTATTTTTGCATATTTCCTTTTTCTTCTTAACTGAGCTAAAACAAACTAGTAATTCTACATAGTACTTGACCATTTAAATACAACTGTGTAATGGTTTTACTCAGCTGGGCAGCTGAGCTTCACCACAAATGCTCTCACTCTCCCCTGGTCAAAAGGAAAGGGGAAGAAAATACCAGGGAAAAGGACTCAAGGGTTGAAACAAGGACAGGGATGTCACTCACCAGTTACCATCGTGAGCAAAACTGACTCAAAGTAGGTAGATCAATATAGTTTGTCTATTAATATCAGACTAGAGCAGTGAGAAACTAAAAGCAAACTAAAAACGCTTTCCCCCAATTCCACCTTCCACTTCCTCCCCGGAGCGGCACAGGGCAATGGGGAATGGGGGCTAATGTCAGTCCGTAATGCTTTGTCTCTGCTGGTCCTTCATGGTCACTCTCCGACCCTGCTCCATGTGTGGTCTCTCCCACGGGATACTGTCCTTCCCAAACTGATCCTGCAGGGGCTTCCCACAGGCAGCAGCTCTTCAAGAACTGCTCTCATATGGGTCCATACCATGGGGTCCATCCGTCAGGAGCAAACTGCTCCAGCATGGATACCTCATGGGCGGCAGTTCCCCCTGAACCCCCTGCTCCTGTGTGGGCTCCTGTCCACAGGCTGCAGCTCCGGCCCAGGGCCTGCCCTTGCGGGAGCTCTCCATGGGCCGCAGCTTCCTCCAGGCCACATCCACCTGCTCCACCAGGGGCTCCTCTACAGGCTGCAGCCTGGAGATCTTCTCCATGTGGGACCCATGGGCTGCAGGGGGACAGCCTGCTCCACCAGGGGCCTCTCCACAGGCCACAGGGGAACTTCTGCTCTGGTGCCTGGAGCACTTCCTGCCCTCCTTCTGCACTGACCTTGGTGTCTGCAGGGATGGTTCTCACCCTTGTGCAGCAGTGTTTTTCCCTTTCTTAAATCTGCTTTCGCAGAGGCACAACCAGTGTTGCTCACTAGCTCATCTCTCGCCAGTGGTTCATGCGTTTTGGAGCCATCTGAAACTGGCTCTTATCTAACGTGGGATAGCTGCTGGACTCTTCTCCACAGAGTCCACCCCTGCAGCTCCCATCTGCTACCAAAACCTTGCCACATAACCCCAATACAAATTGTCAAACCAGTAAGGTGAATTAAAAGACACCTGGGCACCTGTAGTCAGGCTATTTGTTTGAGTAATTTCTGTTGTAATAATAATAATAAAAAATCTTATCGGGAGAAAGGAAATAGCTGATGTGTAAATCCAATAATTTATTAGTACAACTGAAATCTTAACTGTCTAACAAAGACTTATAACTTTATATCTTAGTATTTTATAAAAACAAAAAGATATGTATACATTTATACTTTTATACATTCTCATTTATACATTTTTAAAATATAT
>CM021698.1:73982201-74086444 GCA_011074415.1 Stictonetta naevosa | reverse complement strand
AGGAAAGGAAAGGAAAGGAAAGGAAAGGAAAGGAAAGGAAAGGAAAGAAAAGAAAAGAAAAGAAAAGAAAAGAAAAGAAAAGAAAAGAAAAGAAAAGAAAAGAAAAGAAAAGAAAAGAAAAGAAAAGAAAAAAGAAAAGAAAAGAAAAGAAAAGAAAAGAAAAGAAAAGAAAAGAAAAGAAAAGAAAAGAAAAGAAAAGAAAAGAAAAGAAAAGAAAAGAAAAGAAAAGAAAAGAAAAATAAAGATACAGTTTAAATTGTTTTACATGTTTCCAACAACCTGTTTCTATTTCTAGCGTTAAGCTTACTTTTGTCCTGCCCCTCTAGGCCCAGATATTGGTGTCTTCTGTCTGATGGGTGACTTCTGTTGGTGGCTTCTGTCTGAGTTATTACTGACTACCAGTGAGTTATTTATAGTTTTGGAGACTCTGAGACTTGCACCCTGTCTCTTTGCCTTGTGCCCATACTGCTCTGTACAGCGCTTCTTGCTTTGCTCTTCTCAAGACCTCTCTGATCATACTGGGCCTGCATTTCTTTATGCTAGATAGAGTCATAAATATCTCATTCTACACAGAATGACATCTTGTATATAAATACTATGGTTATACCATACAAAAATAAACAGAAATAAAAGGAATGAGACTGCTGTTGCAGTTACATTAAATAAAACAGCTCCAGGAAGACCAAATCAAGTCCAGTCAGAGTAAGGCTGACAAGCTTCAGTTAGGAGGCTTGGCAAACTCAATACAATAGGCCCATGGCCTATTGCTAGTGTTAATTACATACTACAGGACTAAGGGCTTTATTGCTACAGATTTAAGAACAGATACTGAGAGGCCTCAAATCATCTTCAATTTCTTTTTAATTTGGAAAGGATACCCCAAAAACAGAGAAGGTGGAGAAGTGACCAAGTAATGCAATAGTTTAGTCAAAGACTAACCCAGTTCTAGTTCAGCAGAAACACCCCAAAACACCCAGTAAGAAACTCCTTAGATTCATTGCTGCTGAACTATTTCATTCAACTATTCAAGCAAGATTTTCTTTGAAACACCAAGGACTATGACAATTGTTATAAAAGAAAACAAGCATCCAAATATATTTTCCCAGGAGATGAGTTGTTGAAGATTTTCTACAAAAATGGTGTTTATGTTCACAAAGTATTCTGCACACAAGAAAGTTTCATTTCAAATTAAACACCACTGTAGAAAATATAAGTATGTAAAATTGAAAAGTTTCTCTCTCTTAAATAAAGAATTTGAGTTGAAGAGAAAATTGGAATGGGAATAGTTGAAATCCCAATTTGCTACTGAATCTTATCCTAAATGACAACAGTTTAAGATGCTCTGAAAACAAACAAACAAACAAAAAAAAAACATGCAATAAGAAATCTGAAATTGGGAAGCCAAAGTTTGTTCAGTTGTATATACCATAAAATGAATGCTTTCTGAAAAGATCCATTACTTTTTCATGACTGGCATGACAAATTTACTTCACGTACACAAAAAATGTTTCCCCTTTGACCTGTGCAAAAACTTGAGAATTCTCAAGATAAAACAAGAAGTGGAAGCATTGCTAGTAGGATAAGCAGTCTGGCTGATACTGAGATTTTTTTTTTATTTTTTTATTTTTTTTAGTTTTTGTTTTTTAAATGGTAGGTATTATAATGGTTCAAATAGCCCTTAACGTAGAAAGCATCGTTTATGGTGTAATAAATCAGATTCAAATTTTTGTTTGACATTAAGACTAAACAAACTCAAAACATTTGATATTGATGTTTCCCAAATTTCCCACATCATAAATTCTCTTTACATCTTGTGTTTATTAGAATGAAAAGGTATATTATAATGATAGCAAAGGAAAATATCATGGTCAAAACAAACTGCAAGTACAGGAGTGCTATGAATGTGACCTGAAAACAATTTTCAAGGGAAATGTTTAACTATCTTATATAAAAATTGTTTTAGGCGTAAAGATACACTTTTGCTTCCATTTAAGCAAAAGAAAGAATATAAAGTGTTGGTTTTCATATATAAAGTGTCCATTTACTAGTTGAAGGTAAACCATACTGCTGACATCTCTTGGGAAAAGTCACCTTGATGTTACTGAAACATTAAGGAGAAAAAGCTTGGTTAAGTAATAACTTTATGCAATCATCTCTCTGTTATTTAAGATTAATAAACATATTACTTATGATTTATAGTAGCACTAGGAAATCTAACTTGTTTATGTAAATATATAGATCTCAAAGTGTTTATTTTTATTTTTATTCTTAGTTTTATAATGAAATCAATTTAAAAGTTTAATTTTCATATCTGGTTGTAACTTACTATTACTATAAATCAGTTATTCTTTTCCACATTATTCTAAAAAGAGTTTATTTCATAACTTTTTTTTCAAAGAAATCACATGAAAGTTATAAAAGCATTCAGTGAACCATACATGACTACATAAAGTTGAATTTACTCTTTATCTCAGTTGCACATTTTTATTATGTTTTATGTCAATAGATTTGCACTGAGATGAAAATTTTAGTGTTGCTTTTCATATGGTCATGCATTAAAAATTGTGTCAGGTCATTACAACTATTCTACTGTGATTGAAACCTTCCCTAGCTCCTTTCATTTTGCAAGTTTCTGCTGTGGGCAGCACATGGTACACCATGTGAATACAGAGCAATACATTTGGTATTGATATAGTTTTTCACACTTCTGGTAGCAAACCAGGACCCACCATAAATTAAAATATGTTTCATTGATGGAACATATCAATTTTCTAAATTGTTAAGGAACAATGCTTTAAGCTTGGCAAATTATGTCTTACTTATACGGAACTGAAGTAATTACAATCTTTTGTGAGGAAGAACCTTGGTGAACTGGTCCATACAAGTGTTCACAAAAGTTCAGTCAGTTCTGTATTTATGGGAAGGTGGATGGTAACCTTTTGATCAAATCCTCTCAGCCATAGGATTCTGAGAGGACAAAATAGTTACCAGTACATAGTATCATAAGCCTTGTCAGATTATACTACAAAATTATGAGTCTTTCATAGAGCATATATTGACTATACTGAAAAAGGAAAAATGAGGGTCTATGAATTTTGGATGCATTACAGGATGGAAGCAGGAAAAACTTTTAAATGCTCTTGCTTTTTAAAGGAAGACAAAAGAAGCTGTACTCCTAAGAGTAAATTTTCTAAAGGACTTAACTGAAGTAGAAAATTAAACTGCTGATTGCCAGTGAAGCAAACTTTGAAGTGAGTGAACTGCTTTCCAAAACTGGATGTACATGTATTTAAAAAAAAATATATATATATGTGCCAATGTTAATATTGCTGAACTATGGAACAAATAAATCTGAAGTAAATAAACAACATAGACTGCCTCTAAAATCTGTAAGAAGCAAAAGAACATTAACAATGTGCCAGAGCCTGGATTCCGTAACATTACTTCTTTTCCTGCATGTCCTTCTATACCTCTCAAAAAGCAAGAGCAAAAAGAAAGAGCAAAAATCCTGTTTCCAGAAATATTTTTGATTCTGATAAACTGGAAAATTGACAAAATCTGATGCTTGACCAGGTGTTTCAGTGGCCATTGTTTCTGATATCTGGTTATTCAGGAGCCAGTTCAATTCCAGCAAAGTTAAATAATAGGATATATTTCCATGTAGCTGTACTCATATAAAAATAAAGATACATTCTTCTTATATCTGAGAAACTGACTTTTGTTTTTTAATATGTGGAAATATAGTACTGAACTCTTTCTTTGAAATGAAAATGAAAATATATCATTTGGAGTCAAATATTCTGTTTTTCAATTTTTTTTTCTTTGGAAGACAGTTTGACACAATATTTGAGAATCAGTTATATATATATATTTATAAATATCTGTTAAAAATATTGTCAAATAAATAAATAAATAAATCTGATAAAAATATTGTCAAATAAATAAATAAATAAATCAGAATTATTTACAGGAAAAATATAAGAAGTTGAGAAATATGCTATTAGTAATTATTAATATTGTTTATTAGATACTGTAGAATATTATTTACGGTTGCATTGGTTGATTCTGTTTTCCCTTTTAACCAGTTAGGTATCGTCAAATGGTTTGTTCCACCATAATATATTGAAGTGGAATCAGATTTGCCCAACATAAATACTAAGCTCAGAACTAACTTAAATGGTATTGCAGTTAGTCTTTTCACATAATTGTGTTTGCTGCACTTTGTTAGCTAGTATTGTTATTATAGAATCATAGAATGGTTTGGGTTGGAAGGAAACTTAAAGATAATTTAATTCCAACCCTCCTACCCTAGACAGTAGACCAAGTTGCTCAAAGCTCCATCGAACCAGGGGTTGAACACTTTTCAAGTCATACATACACAACTTCTCTGGGCAATCTGTTCCTGTGCCATTACTCCTTATACTGCACAACCCTGGTACTCCAGCCCTTTGATCATCTTTGTGGCCCTCCTCTGGACTCATTCTAATACTTTAATGTCTTTCTTGTGCTGGGGGCCCCACAGCTGAACACAGGACTCCAGGTAGGGTACTATGAGAGCAGAGTATAGGGAGGGGATCTCCCTCAACCTGCCAACCCCATGTCTTTTGATGCAGCCCAGGATAGGGTTGGCTTTCTGACCTGCAAGAGCACATTTGCTTGCTCATGTTGAGCTTCTCGTCAAACAGTACCCTCAGGGGTGCTCTCAGTCCATTCTCTGCCCAGACTATATTTGTGTTTAGGAATGCCCTGGCCCAGATGCAGGACCTTGCACTTGACCTTTTTGAATTTGATGAGGTTCACACAGGGCCTCCTCTCAAGCCTGTCAGGGACCCTCTGGACTGCATCTTTTCCCTCCAGTGTGTCAGCTGTACCACACAGCTGAGGGTGCACTCAATCCCACTGTCCATGTTAAACAGTGCTGGTCGCAAAGCAAACAGTGCCAATCCCAATACCCAATACAATTGTAACTAAAACGAATTAAGAGGGTAAATGGTAATAACAACATATACATATAAAATCAATCCAAGCTAACCAACCAGCCAAAAAAAAAAAAAAAAAACACTACATCAGCTAATCTTAAATAGGATTGAGACTCTTATCTTTACCTAGTTAGGACTTATCTTTACCTAATTAGGAGAATATGAGCCAGCAGTGTGCTCAGGCGGCCAAGAAGGCCAACAGCATCCTGGCTTGTATAAGAAACAGCATGGCCAGCAGGTCCAGGGAAGTGATTGTCCCCCTGTACTCAGCTCTGGTGAGGCCGCACCTCGAGTACTGTGTTCAGTTTTGGGTCCCTCATTACAAGAAGGACATGGAGGTTCTTGAGCGAGTCCCCAGAGAAGGGCTACGAAGCTGGTGAAGGGTCTGGAGAACAAGTCTTATGAGGAGCGGCTGAGGGAGCTGGGACTATTTAGCCTGGAGAAGAGGAGGCTCAGGGGCAACCTTATCACTCTCTACAGGTACCTTAAAGGAGGCTGTAGCGAGGTGGCGGTTGGTCTATTCTCCCACGTGCCTGGTGACAGGACGAGGGGGAATGGGCAAAAATTGCACCAGGGGAGGTTTAGGTTGGATATTAGGAAAAACTTCTTTACTGAAAAGGTTGTTAGTCACTGGAATAGGCTGCCCAGGGAAGTGGTTGAGTCACCATCCCTAGAGGTCTTTAAAAGACGTTTAGATGTAGAGCTTAGTGATATGGTTTAGTGGAGGACTTGTTAGCATTAGGTCAGAGGTTGGACTCGGTGATCTTGGAGGTCTCTTCCAACCTAGACTATTCTGTGATTCTGTGATTCTGTGACTAAAGGAACAGGATTCACAGTGTAAATCTGTAAATGTAAAAAGTTTACCATTGATGTTGCTGGAAAAGTTCACATTTACACTGTGAAGCAGTGGGATCAATTTCATTTGTTTGGTTTACTCTCTTTATAAAATTCACTGAAGCTGTTTCCCCAAATGCCACTTTGTTATTGTCTGTTTCACCATAGAGAATTTTGAGGTACTTTACATGAATGTTTATAGAAATAAGTTGACTTGACATTTGCATAGAAAAATAGGGAAAAACATTTCAACTGCCTCGGATTTTTTTTTTTTTTTTTTTCCATTCAAATGTTATCATGGTGGTTTTTCAACTGTCTGACACTCTCCAGTATCTGCTGTAAAGAAGAAAAAACAATGTTAGCTAATATATAGGTTTTGCTTTTATTTTTGTATTACTTTTGCAGTAGTTGCTTTTTACTTTAATTCCACCCACACTTTTCCAGATGGTGCTTATGCATAAAGTACATGTTCAGTTTACACCAATTTCAGATGAAATTAATAACTAATATTAGTGAGATTTGTTAAGATGTATGAAATTTTAATCAAATTCATACAGCACATTGGTTATTTATCATTTTTATTTCAAACAATATTTCAAATTTACGAGCTTTGTCTCTTCTGCTTTTGTTGTGTTATTTGGTCTTGGGGTTCTTTGGTGGAGAAAAGGTGTTGCTTTGTTTTGTAAAAAGAAAGCCAAGGAATTCTTGAAGCTAATGGTTTTCATCTACGCCTTCTGCTTCAGCACCTTCCAGTTAATCATTAATCCTTAAGCAGTGATCTGAACCTAGATCACTATTGCTTAAAAAGTCACAAAGGATGTTAATGAAATATAAGAAATATCTAGTTTACCCCTGGACATAATAGCTCCTGGAACAGATGGAGAATAATGCTTGACTCATATTACTGTAACTCATATTTATGAATGAAAAAGGGTTAAGGAGTCTGCCTGCCTGCATAATAGGCAATGTCATCATAAGTCTCTGTGAAAATATTTATTTCTGTGATATCTGTTGATGTAATTATTATGAGAGAAGGAAAACAATAGTTACAAGTGATATCTATGTATTAAAAGCTTCAGCTAAGTAAGGAGGGATGCAGATGAAGAAAAAGGTGAAACAGCAAGTTAAATCTGTGAAGATTGTGTCAGAAATAAAGGACTCTCCCACGTTCTTCAGATATTTAAATTTGTCACCAACACCACAGCATTGAGGAAATCTCATTAGGCCAGTAACAGCTTTGTTTGCTCCCTGCTGCATGACATCTGCCCCTAAATTTTCAGAACAATACAAGGACATTTGGTTTCATGACTCCCGATACAGTCAAAAGAAACTGACATAGATCTGGAAGCCAGTTTTGAAAGTGTTTCCCTAGAAATTACTGAGTGTAATACTACATACCAAAATGAAGAACAGATCATTACTAAAACCATAACTTTAACAGTGAAACGCTGACTATTTATTATAATCTGTTCCAAAGTACAACTAAGAGAGAAAATACCTACTTCAATTACTGGTCCATGCCATGGCTTGCAGAAGAAAATATTTGCCTTGAACAACCATAACTGAGAAATGACCTCCAGTACAGTCTACAGTATAGTGTATGAACTATTTCATATATCGCAGAATAGTCACCTTGTATTACTTTTACTGTGTATGCTGGTAAAAAGTTATCCACTACTTTCAGGTTACTTTTCAGGTTACTATTTTTTTTTTTTTTTCTCAGTACATAACCAAAAAATTGTCTGTAGCCTATTTTGGTGTCAACATTATTGACTGCAGTAGAGTTGAGGACAGGAAAGAACACATATAAATATATATATACACTTCTCCTTATACTGCAGATATCATGATACATGAAGATGGGAACAGACAAGTTTTGCCCACACTGAACAGAAGGAATAAATAAATAAATAAATAAAAAATAAAAAAAAAAGAGAGAGAGAGAAGGAAAAACAGGGAAGGGAATGATGAACTTTCAAGTAATTTGATTTTTATTCCAAAAGTTCATACTCCTGACTCTAAGTGAATTGGGTAGTTTCAGATTAGGTTACATTTTTGTCAGTTAGTGTTATGTTATTCTGCCCTGATGTAATGTGATGTGATCAAAACAAACGTGAATTAATCAGATATCTACATTTACCTTTTTTAATCTGACAGCTATTCTAACTTTATTAAGAGCTAATCTACAGAAGCTTTGTGTCTAAGCCACTTGGTAGATGTTAAAAAAAAATGTTATCCAGAACTGAATAATTATTTTGAAAGTTTATAAACTGAGTTAAAATATTATTTATCAAGCCAAAGCTGTTGCTTGTTAAAGCCTATGCATATTTTCTCAGGAAAAGTAATCAAAAAATGGATTGCAATGGGATGTGTTCTTCTTTCATGCTTTAGACAAATGAAGAAGGAAGCAGGAAGCTATGTAAAGGTGAAACAAATCACTGTCCAGAGCCATTACTTCCTCTGCCCAGCATATGTTTGTATTTAACTAACAGAACTACAGAGCATAGTGCTTTCCCATGTACTGCACTTCTCAGACTTGAGGAGTCTTGCCTTTCACAGTTCAGATTAACACCTTTTCTTTGATTGAAGGCAAGATACTATGCTGATCTTATGACTTTTTTTTTTTTTTTTCTTTTTCTTGGAAGTTTCCATGAACTATATATATTTAACTAGGCATACATACATACACGTACGTTTGGATGTCTTGTTGAGAGGCTGCCACTTTTACAAATTAACTATTAATGAATATGGTGGCATTAAATACAGGCTGCAACTGTGCAATAAGATTCTTGCCATTCAGATAACTGTGTGTTCGGTAGCACTACTGGAATGAATATCTCCAAAACTCCAAGCATTAAACCTAATTTTTCCTTCTTTTCTCTTCGGAGTATGCATCCATAATTCTACCAAATTGAACTGCATGCAGAAACAAGTAATTACAAACTGTTCATAATTTAGTTTATATATGTGAAACATAGACCTGAAACTAAAATGTTCTAATCAAAACATTGCATTCTGAGCAAGCAACAAATTAGTTTGATTAGTTATTGTGCAAATACTTGGCCTTAGAAACGATCTGTTAATAAAACAATTGGAGAAAAGAAAATAATAATAATAATAAAAAAGGAGATTCTGAACAGCCATAATACTAACCTGCTTTTACGTTTTCTCACTGTGTAGTTCCAATGTGACATTGCAGAAACTGCACAGTAACAGTGTAGTATGAATATGTAAATATGCCAAATATGCTTTAAGCTCCATTCTGGCATGTTGATAAAACAGAAGGTTATTATATGCTCTGAAACTGAGAATTAAGCTCTCCACATTTACTAACATTAATCCAAACTACTCCATGAACTGTAGCTTGAAAGATGTTCAATTAAAACTCATTCTGCCTGGTATAAATTACTATTATTATGTTGTGAAAGGAATCCTGGAAATATCTGCTAACTTGTTATATGTGCACTGCCCTTATTCTCACCTCACCTCCCAGACAGTGATTTCTGAAAATTGCCTTTAGTTATTTAAAATTCTGTCATGAGCTGGTTTAAGAAAAACAATGAAGAACTAAGTACATACATACAATTTTTGAGAACTCAGCACTGTATTCTACAGAATAATAACCACTGGCAATAGCTGTATTTTGAACATGTTCTATTTATTCCAGGGTGGGAAAGTTTACTTACATATATATACATACATTTTTTCTTAGATTAATATTCATTGCTGCAGTCCCTTGATTTTTCTTAAATTATATTAAGAATAATAAGATGCAAAGTGACTTACAGCTCTCAAGTCAGAAAAATACTTTATTCACGTATTGCTTAGATGAGAGAACAACCTATATGATACAGTTCTTCTCTCTCTTATTTAGCACATCTAAGACACATGAGAAAGCATTGATTTTGAAAGAAAAATATATTGTAATTATGAATAACACCAAGTGTCACTAAATTTTATACCATTAAAAATATTCTAAAATTCCTGAATTTCCAAATTAGAAAGGCCCTTAAAATATGCCCAAAAGATATACAGATTGCTTCAATAGTATCCTCTTGTACTTAATGGCAAGTGTATGCCAACTAACCTTCACTAAGATAAGGCTGACTCCTGGGAGATTTGTACAGCCGAAGATAGAATATTAAAAGCAACACAACAAAAAACTTGGCAGTATTTTCAATGCCACCACTCTGTGAACTCAAACTGATAGCTATGAAATAAAATGGATTTTGCAAAGTGTACTAAGACAGCAGATTCTTGTGTGCTGCACTGGATACTCCCTATTGTCAAGAGGTATGTGAGTGCCTGTGAGGCCTGCACCATCACTGCTCCATTACCTGACGGTACATGCAGTCTTCCCAGTGCAGCCAGTCTGTTGGGGAAAACCTGAGCAGAGGGTCTCCGCGCCCTAGACACTTGGGTAACTGGCTAGTGAAGTGCTCATTTAACAGGGTTATTGAGAGTCCAAGGATGACACTGCAGGAGAGTTTTAGCTTAGATTGTTGTGGTTTTGCAGAGAATTTCCAGTAATCTCTGTGTTGCAAGAAGATGCAGTTGAGGAGTACCGTTCCTGCAGCAGGAAAAGTCACACTGAACCAGACTATATCTGTTCCATAATAAACCCTACCAAGAAAAAACTGTAAGAATCCAGTGCTTAATGCTAACCATTTCACCTGACAGATTATCACCTTTTGAGCCACTTTATTTTATCATACAGGCATAGTCTGAAAACTTTTAAGCATTTTAGGGCATTTAGTGTTGCTGACAGGCTACTCGATAATTATTTTAATATTAATTTGTATGTGTCCTTATATATATAATCATTTTTAAAGAGATGAGCAATGCACTATAGTCTGCAATCATTTTTCATCTGAGCACAAATTTTGTTACAGTTTGGTAGACTGACTTCAGACTAATTGAAATATGACTCACTTAAAACATGAAATTGCCAAGCTGCAAATTATGTAAATTACCATTTCAGTGCAGAAGTTGATACATCTGGATTACATATGAATGAACTTACTGAATTTACTTCCCTAACTGACTTCTATCACCTTGATGTACTTAGTGCCATGCATGCTAATAGTAAAAAAAAGATTATTTCCAGAAAATCTGACTAATGCAAGCTATCAAAAAGTACAGTTCTTATAAATAAATAAATAGACCCCACAGACTTGCCCACTAGCCCTCTGGCTCTCCCCATTAGAGATATTACATTTTACATTTTAATTACTTCAAATAAAATTATTTGCAAGAATCATATCATTGACTAAGAGAGAAAAGTAAGAGAACATAGATCAAATTTTGCAAAATAACAGGTTAACAAAGATAAAATCTTATTTTTGAGATCTGGGTCTTGTTGTCAACTGGCACTATCTGGTTCACGAGATGTTTGGAACATTAAAGAACAACCACACTGCAATTATTTTCTTGCTTTGATAAATGTACTCATACATCACCTAGCAGGCAGACAGAGGAGCTAGGTCATGAAAAATATTAATGGCTTGCTCTTTTTTGAGTATGATTTGTTCAGCAAGGAGGAAAAGAATAACACATAAGCAAAATCTTTCTTCATAAATAGGAAAAAAATGTCATAAGGTCATTCATCATCAGCTAGCAATACTCCTTATATCATATCCTTTATTCCTTTACTCAAACCTTTCTCTTTTAATACAAGATTGTGTCCATTAATCTTAACCAATTAAAGTAGTGTCAGACAAATATGCTTTGTATGAGCCAGATCCTTTCTAATTCAATTACACTGGATAACGTTTTGAAATAAATCTAAGGAACCATTTGAATCATGTTCTGTACTTCTAAAACATCAGCAAATTTCATCCTTTTGTATAAATTGATTTTAAACTGAAATTGTATAAACTGAAATTTGTATAAACTGAAATTAAGTACGGAAAGTCTAGATTCTTTCATACCAATAATAATAATAATAATAATAATAAATACACTGGCATCACAAAGAACTGTGTTATGATAATCTGTCCCTTGCAAAGGAGAGTAGAATTGGAAATTGGTGACTAAAACAAGTTCATAGAGAAGGAGGCCTAAATAACTGATAAAATAGTGAAAAGATTGAAATTATTGATCTCTTTTGGTTCTTTCAAAACGATATGCAAAGGAAAAGTAAACTACTGGAGATAACCAAAGTGGGAAGGAAAACTGTACTACCATGACTATTATACTTAACATTTCCTGCAACATCAGGATCTCATCTGGCAGCACTGATCTGGTTGACAGCTGCCCTGTGCAGACCCAGCCAGAGTTGGAAACTGGTGATACCAGAGTTGATATCACTACTAACAGCAATGGATTCGACCTATATGTGATACTTGTGTTTTACTCACTTTTCCTCAAGTTTCATTTTATTTCCCCTTTATTCCATCCTCTTTTTTTTCTCTTTCTTATTTTTTTTTCTTTTATTCTGTAGTTTAACAAGTAGTTTGCAAATTGTGCATAAAATTCTCTGCTGCTTATATCCTCTAAATTGAGTTTTTTTTTTTCAGTAATTTAGCTAAAATGTAAACCACCCTTATCTTAATCTTAATAGTTAGTGAGCTAATCATATCCACCTTATTATTTTCTATGGAATAGATAGTAATTTTAGTATCTTGATTAAACAGAATTACACAGTTTGCTGCATAGGAGAACTATCTCTCATCTGGCCATTGGAGGTAGAGATTATTAATTTAGCACCTTCTACAAAATGGAAGAAAGAGAAGTACATGCCATTACTGCTAAGCACCAGCCTCAGTAACATGAACCCTATAGTACTGCTAGAATGTAGCTACAAGGAAATCTCCCACCTTTGGCTACTTTGAAAATGATGACATATAGAAGAGTTCATCTTAATAAATGTAAGTTCATCTTACATTTACTCATGTACTGTATGTATTTTATATTTGAATAAATGTCTAGTTGAATTATTTTCTTTAAAATAGAACCAAGTTGTGCATGCAATACACAAGCAGAATAAGTTTTAAGAGAAGTAACCAAAATCTAATACCCCCCAAAACAGAACGTAACAAAGAAATGCTACTCAAGGGAACGACTTTGCATCCAAATTTTAGAGCTTTCTGTAGTTAACTATCATAGTGAAAAACTTCTCAGTTCATGTAGTTTAAACCAATTCTGAAAGAGGTTCACTGATTTGTTAGTGATGTAATTAACCAGAAATGAGTGAATTATACATTCAGGATCGATACCAATAATGCAACGCATGAACCATGATCCTACCACTTACAAAGTCTAATGAACAACTAAAAGATCTAATCTCTTTCCCCACTCACACGCAAGGTTATGGGCACAGCTCCCCCCAGAAGCCATGTGGTTTACCTGCACATCCCCTCACCTGGGAGTGCAGGTTTCCTGACTGAACACAGCTCCTGTGGGAGATGTGGGTGCTTTGTCTGCATATGTATGCCTGCTATTTCCTACAGTCCACTAATCCATGGACTGTTGAGAAAGCACCTCCGAATAGTTTTCACACATACACCATAAGATGTGGTTACCCACTTGCTGCACCCCACACTCACTGCACTAGTTATGTGCAGGCTACTTCCCTGGCTGTGATAGCAGTGCTTATGAGGTGACTACTGGCAGCGTCAAACCGGGGGCTGACTGTTTCATGTCCAAGATGTCTCCTCCCTGATAAAATTTTCCTTTACTCTTTATTATTTTTCAAGCTGTCTTTGCTTCAGAAAAGAGAAATACAGAACACTGGAACAGGTTGTCCAGGGGGGTTGTGGAGTCTCCTCTGGAGACGTTCAAAACCGGCCTAGACGCATTCCTGTGTGACATGATTGGTTGTTCCTGCTCTGGCAGAGGGATTGAACTAGATGATCTTTCAAGGTCTCTTCCAATCCTTAACATTCTGTGATTCATAAGTCTCTATGTAATTTCCCAGTTACTGTTTAATCTCTTTTATGGTTGCATTTCTCTTTAACATTAGGAAATAATGACCAACCCTAATTCCAGACAGTTTTGTGTATATGATTCACCAATAATGTTCACAGTCACTTTCCTGTCTTGAAAGGTGTTTTTATTTTTTGCCATTTGCCAATGGTTGGCCTTGCAGTCTTCTCAGTGGTGACTCTCCTTGAGCATATTTGGGCAGGAAGAAACCAAATGAAGTTTAACAAGAGCAAGTGTAGAGTCTTGCACTTGGGAAGGAACAACCACATGTATCAGTACAGGCTGGGGGATGACCTGCTGGAGAGGAGCTCTGCAGAGAAGAACCTGGGGATCCTGGTGAATGACAGGTTGGTCATGAGCCAGCAGGGTGCCCTGGTGGCCAAGAAAGCCAATGGAATCCTGGCGTGCTTTAAAAGAAGCATGGCAAGCAGGTCAAGGGAGGTGATCCTCCCCCTCTTCTCTGCCCTAGTCAGGCCTCACCTGGAGTACTGTGTCCAGTTCTGGGCTCCTCGGTACAAAGAAAGACAGGGATCTGCTGGAAAGGGTGCAGCAGAGGGCCACAAAGATGATACAGAGCCTGGAGCATCACCCCTATGAGGAAAGGCTGAGAGGCCTGGGTGTGTTCAGCCTTGAGAAAAGAAGACTGAGAGGGGATCTTACCAAGGTTTACAAATATGTTAAGTGTGGGAGATAGTGGGATTTGGCCAACCTGTTTTCAGTGGTTTGTGGGGACAGCACAAGGGGCAATGGACACAAAATGGAGCACAGGATGTTCCACACCAATATGAGAAAGAACTTCTTCACAGTGAGGGTGATGGAGCACTAGAACAGGCTGCCCTTTGGTTGGTTGCTGAGTCCCCTTCTCTGGTGATATTGAAGGCCCGTCTGGATGACTACCTGTGCAAGCTGCTCTAGGGAACCTCTTTGGCAAGGGAATTGGACCCGATGATCTCCTGAGTTCCCTTCCAACCCCTACAGTTCTATGATTCTGTGATTCTGTAATCCTATTCCCACTCCTACCTGTTGCGCTGTGTAAAAAATGAGTATAAAAAATGAGTACCTGTGTATTAAGCAGTGTGCAAACCCACTGATCACCTATTACAATGACAGCTATAGATACAGCTGAATAATACTAAAAATATTGTTCAGAAGCCCCTACAAGAAATAATAGAGCCTGTTTTTATTTCAGTTAGGCACCTAGAATTTCAAGTTATATTCTAATCCTCAAATGTTAGCCCTCAGGAAACGTAAGTGAATGCAAGTTAGCAGAAACCCAGTAAACAAGTTAAATATAGTCATACAGAACAGTATGATGCGTGGGTATAGAGAAATTAGTTAAAAGCAAGATGAAAGTCCTTTTAGTATTGTTGTAATGAATTTTATTTCTCATAGTAATGCTGAAGAGTCAAATATAAATAACATATCCAAACTGTCTTGAGTGCCAGCATGAAAAGGAAAGGAAGACCTTGAGAAAGGAAGACCCAGGGAAATACAGGCCAGTGAGCCTCACCTCTGTGTCTGGGAAGATCACGGAGCAGATCCTCCTGGAAGACATGTTAAGGCATGCACAAGATAAAGAGGTGATCCAAGGCAGCCAGCACGGCTTCACCAAAGGCAGATCTTGCCAAACCTATGTGGTGGCCTTCTATGATGGAGTGACAGCATCGGTGGACAAAGGAAAGGCAATAGATATCATTTACCTGGACTTGAGCAAAGCCTTTGATAAGGTGCATCACCACATTCTTCTCTCTAAATTGGAGAGGTATGGATTTGAAGGATGGACTGTTAGGTGGATAAAGAATTGGTTGGCTGGTCACAGCCAAAGGGTTCTGGTCAATGGATCTATACCTGGATGGAGGCCGGTCACAAGTAGTGTCCCTCAGGGGTCAGTCTTGGGACCAGTGCTCTTCAACATCTTTATCAATGACACAGACAATGGAATGTAGTGCACCCTCAGCAAGTTTGCAGATGACATGAAGATGAGCGGTGCAGTCTATACAATAGAGGGAAGGGATGCCATCCAGAAGGACCTGGACAGGCTGGAGAAGTGCACCCATGAGAACCTAATGATGTTCAACAAGGCTAAGTGCAAGGAGTTGCACTTGGGCTGGGGCAGTCCCAGGTATTTATATAGACTGGGTGAAGAAGAACTTGAGAACAGCCCTGCAGAGAAGGACTTGGGGGGTCCTGCTGGATGAGAAGCTGGACATGAGACAGCGGTGCGTGCTTGCAGCCCAGAAGGCCAGCTATCATAGAATCATAGAATCATAGAATATCCCGAGTTGGAAGGGACCCATAAGGATCATTGAGTTCAACTCCTGGCACCACACAGGTCTATTCAAAATTTTAGACCATGTGACTAAGTGCACAGTCCAATTGCTTCTTAAATTCAGACAGGCTTGGTGCAGTGACTACTTCACTGGGGAGCCAGTTCCAGTGTACAACCACCCTCTCGGTGATGAACCTCTTCCTGATGTCTAGCCTAAACCTCCCCAGCTTCAGCTTGACACCATTGCCATGGGTTCTATCGCTGCTGACTAAGGAGAATAGATCGGCACCTTCTTCTCCATTCCCCCTTGCGAGAAAATTGTAGATTGAGATGAGGTCTCCCCTCAGCCTCCTCTTTTCCAGGCTGAACAGACCAAGTGACCTCAGCTGCTCCTCATACAATTTCCCCTCTAGTCCCTTCACCATCTTTATCACCCTCCTCTGGACACTCTCCAACAGTTTAATGTCCTTTTTGTACCGTGGTGCCCAGAACTGCACACAGTACTCGAGGTGAGGCCGCACCAGCGCAGAGTAGAGCAGGAGTCCTGGGCTGCATTAAAAAAGTGGTGGCCAGCAGGGAGAGGGAGGTGATTGTCCCCCTCTACTCTGCTCTTCTGAGACCCCACCTGGAATACTGCTTGCAGGCCTGGGGCCCCCAGCACAAGAAGGATCTGAAGCTCTTGGAACAGGTCCAGAGGAGGGCCACTAAGATGATCAGAGGGCAGGAGCACCTCTCCTATGAAGAAAGGTTAAGGGAATTGGGCTTGTTTAGCTTGGAGAAGAGAAGGCTCTGGCGAGATCTCGTCGTGGCCTTCCAGTACCTGAAGAGAGCATATAAACAGGAGGGGGAACACCTGTTTACATGTGTTGGTAGTGATAGAACAAGGAAGAATGGTTTTAAACTAAGACAGGGGAGACTTAGGTTAGGAATTAGGAGAAAGTTTTTCACTCAGAAGGTGGTGAGGCACTGGAACAGGTTGCCCAGAGAGGTTGTGGATGCCCCATCCCTGGAGGCATTCAAGGCCAGGATGGATATGGCTCTGGGCAACCTGCTCTCGTGGTTGGCAACCCTGCCCGGAGAAGAGGGGTTGAAACTAAATGATCTTAATGGTCTTTTTCAGCCCAGGCCTTTCTACGATTCTATGAAGAGAAGTGGAAAAGTAATAGCATTGAATCATAGAACAATCTAACCAGAGGGGATTTTAGGGGAACCTCTGGTCCTGCTTGCCACAAAAACCATCACTATTTTGACATTAGGTTAGGTTGCTCAGGACATTGCCTTTTTAAGTTCTGAATTTCTCCAAAGACGATACTCCATAATAGCTCTGAGGAGACACCTGTTTGTTTACGCTCATGGTACAATTGACTTGGTATTTCTCTGGATGCACCTTGTACCTGTTACTCATTGTCCTTATACTGTTCATTTCCAGGAGAGTCTGGACTTGTCCTCTCTTTAATCACCTGTGAGGCTGAGCACAGGAAATATCCCTTCGTCTTCTCCTTTTCGGGCTATTGAAATACAGACTTTTTCTGCTATGTGGCCCAGCACCCTGAGCACTTCGATGGCCCTCCACTGGACTTGCTCTAGTTTGTCAATGACTTTCACTGTGGTGGAGAGCCCAAGGCAGATCATAATATTGGAGATGTGGTCTCTCAAGCACATAACAGAAAGGAATAATCAATTCCCTTGTTTTACTGGTTACTCTTCTGCTAATAAAGCCCAGCATGTGCTTGGTCTTCTTTGTATTAAGGACATAAAAGTGACTTAAGCTAAATCTTCAGGTCCTTTTCTGCAAACCTATGCTTTAGCCAGTTGGCCCTGGTCCTGATTTATTCTATCTCAGATGTAGGTATTTATATTTTTTTCTTGAACTTCATGCCTTCTTGGCCCATTTCTCCATCCATTTGAATGGCATCCTTATCATTCTATGCATCTATCAGCATACACTGCTGAGATGTTTTTATGACATTATAAGCAATTCAGAGGACTTTATCTGTCATTGAGGTTTTTGTGACTTTGGGGAAATCAAATCATGGAATACTTGATTACTTCTAATCTAAAACATTTATTTTCTGAAGTCTAGGTTCTTAAGTTACTTGGGAACAATTTTATTGGGAGCCTTCTAGAACACATTATAGTAAAGAGTTAGTGATCTTGACCAGTCCATCTCTGCTCAACTGTGCCTTGTACTTAGGCTTATTAATATGTTATTAATATCAATATATTGATTCAAAAAAAATAAAAAAAAATCTTATAAGCTGTTTGTGGATCAGGATGTGCAATGTAGTGATCCTGACCAGGGCATCACTATACATGAAGGAGTTAGTGATCCACGCAATAATTAACCTGAATAGGCTAGGCTGCACATCTAGCATGGTCTTCTGGCTTTACTGTGTGTTACTAATCCCTGTGCCACATAATAAACTCAGCCAGCTGACTGTAACAGAGGAGCCACAGACGGTGCCTGCTTGGTACTGGTAACTGAACCCTCTGTGTTACCTTGTCTTTATCTAAAAGTTCAGCACTAAGTTTTCATGAGAAAAATCATTATGCACAGAGTTGTTTTCATGTAAGGAAATTATATAATAGATGGAAGGACCGTAAAGGAGGAGCTTCCCTCCATGAACAGGAAGTGAGCAATATTATTTGGGAGAAATCCATCTAAAATTTGCTTAAAGGCAGAACATAATTTTATGAATATGGTTGAAATTACATGATATGTACAATAAATAAATAAATAAATTATTAAAATAATAGAAAAAGAAACCTGTTGCAGAAAAAGAAATGTCCATAGTATCTACATAAAAAGGCAGGAAGAATTTTACTGAAAACAGACATCATAACGTCTTTGAAAAATGAAGTGAAAACTAGTGTACTCCAGGAACATTTAGAAATTGGAAAGACACTTTACCAACCAATGAAAAGAAGTAACAGAGAGCTGAGCTACAATGTTATATAAAAAAGTTGTGCCATGAGCAGAACCGCAGATGGAATGGAGGAGATGAAGCTTCTTTCACATTTTCCAGGAGGCAAGTTTTTTGGGGTCAATCATGTAGTTTCCTGACATGTGCCAGAACTATAATTTTCTGTAGTTTTTGACACAGGCTAACATTAGGAAAGCAATATCTGTCCTCTTTCTTCTTTTTATTACTGATATTACATGTGGTCACAGTAAAAATGCGACAACTGAAGTGATACAATTTCCTGTTGACACCAGCAGGAAAGCAGAGATGGAAGCACTTCTAGAAGCAACGACAATGAAAAGAGAATAGCACCTTAACACAGTTGTATAGGTGAGGAATAGAGGGATACTGCAAAGTGGCAAGGGTAGTAAAATTATTTTAAAATTGGATAATCTTAAAAAGAAGAAGCTAAATAAAATGCCTTATACAAACCAGCATTACCACTTCCTCCTTCCATATTTGTTTTAATGGTTTTCCATATACGGGAGCTCAATATCTCTTCTATCTTGCCAAGTTGTTAATCAAATTAAAAATCATTACACCAATAAAGAGCAGACCAAGAAAGGAGCCTCATATTGGAGAAAAAGAAAACCTCATAGATTAATTTAATAATGGGATTAAATATTGTTTCTGGCTGGAAACATTCGTCTAGGATCTAAAATATGATTTACAGATGAGAAGGAGTCATGCCCCGATCACAAAATGCCGTGACTATAAGGTATAAAGTCTTTTTAGTACCAGCATGATACACCTAATGAGTCATCTGAGTGACTGCCAGAAAGAGATACAAGCGTTTTGCACTCAACTGGACAAAGCTTTAATAGAGATGGGATCTGAGCCAAGGGATCAGGAGTCAATACTAGACTCTCAGAACAATGAGTCTGAGATGGGAAACAATGAAAACAAAGTTGGCAACAACAAGGATGTTGATAAACATACACAAAAAAAGGACACTGGAGCAGACTGTCTCGGTTATGCCATTACAAATTACAAACTCCTATGGAGCTACTTCTGTGTTTGTAGGATAGTATAATCAAGATCAGAAGTTAGCCTAGAAAGAGTATATTTGCATTTGAAAATGTCAAAACATCTCATCATACAGTCAAAACTACCTGGCTTCCCATATCACAGAATCAAGTGGTTAGGAATTAAATTACTGATTTCCAATAACTGATTGATTTAAACTAACTACAATATCTTCTTTTAAATAAAATGTAGATTAGGGAAAAGTGATGCTACATAAAAGACTACTGGTCTAAATCTGTGCAGAAATATAATCTGCATCCTACAGAATAAAGGTCAAGATCAAACATTCTTTCCTGCTCTCTCAGAATCTGTTTCCTTTAAGTGAATGATCACAGATCCTTCAAGTCTTTCTTTCTTTAGATTAAATCCAGGTGAAAGATTTTGTCAAGCATACTTTGCAAACAAAAAAACAGCCAAGAATATTATGCTATTTTGAGAAAATAATTTAATATGTGTTTCTGGAACAAAACAAACAATTTTAAAGAAATCCATAAATAGCTGTAATTGAAAAACTAACATACGCCACCAACACAATAATACAAACTAATTATTCTATGTCTACATTGTAGACATAGATACAAACAATGTATCAAGAAGACAAAATCAGAAGTGTAGATGCAGAAAATGTTATATCTTAATCATAGGTCTCTAAAAGTTTGTATCAGTTTTTATTTCAGATAAATATATATATATATATATTTTCCCCACTTTAAATTTAGATCTCTACAGAACAGCAAACTTAAAGACCTCCAGCAAATAGACCACTAGGGAGAGACAAAACTACTACAAGAATTTATCTTCCTTACAGTTGAAAGCTGTTCTCCCAAAGCAAAATGCTAAAGGCTTTAAAAACTTTGTAGAAAAATCCTTAGCATCAAGGTAGATAAAACATGCATTGCAAAAGCTTATATTCTCATTTGATTTTTAACCCACTACAGTGGCAGTCCAGAGGCAGGCTGAACTAAAAAGGAAACTGTTGTAATATTAATTTATCTTATGAGTCCATCCACTTTTTGGAGAATCAAGAAAGTTCTTTAAGATCTAACTCTATTTAAAAAATTTTACATTTTCAAACTGAAATATCTTGACAATTAAAATGATAGGTCTATTCCTGTTCCAGAGAGAAGTATTTTTAATTTAAAAATTGTAGATCTTTCTTGCTACTATGATATGGTTAAAGCAAAATCTCTTAAGTTATAATGTAACTTTAAAGTAATATAATGTACATATTTGTCATGATATTTGCCTATAGAACACACTGAATACTTTCTATTATTAAGTTGTTTTTTTTTTTTTTTTTTTTTTGTGTTAGAGAAACTACTCTTGGAGAAAAAAAGAGATTTGTAACTTTCACAAAAAAAAAAAAAAAAAAAAAAATCAAATGGCTGTTGCAGTTAGACTTGAAGAAAGTTAAGAAAAGGAAAAAATGGAAGAGTCCACCCCCCCCCCCCCCCCCCGAAAATCTCCTGTTTCTTTCTGATCGATGATCTCCTAAAGAGAATCTTGATTCCCTTTTATCAGTGTTCCCTGATGTAAATGTTTGTGTTTTCTTCTCCCTCTTCTCTCTCCACGGTGCTACAAAATTGGAGACTTTAAGAGCAGTATACAAAGTATTCTGACATGGAATCTCAAGATGAATTTAAGACTAAGTGATTCATATATTTTTAAATTTGATATGGCACTTACACTTTTTACTCAGGGATTTACTTAGCTGCCTAAAATTTTACCATCCTCATACTCAAAATTATCATCTATTTTGCTGAATATTGGTCCTGTGTAAGACCATTTAGTTATATGTCATTGTAAAATCCCTGAAGATATCCTACCGGGCTCTGGCTGTGACTGTGGCTGCCCTCTTTTTCTCTGTACCAACTCCTACTTGACTTCCCCACACTGCCTGGGACTGAAAATATGCCTGCTCTACCTAAGTCTTAACGTATTTCTCTAAGGTGAAGAAATCTATGTCACGATTTTATTTTGAAAAAAAAAAAAGAAAAAAAAAGTCTTGGGAGTCCATGGCTTCACTTTTTGCATAAGGATTTAGCAAGTGGAGTGTTTATCAAAGATGACTTTGAGCTTGTATTCAAACTGTGGTGGAAAAAATCTCAATTCCATGCTATCTCAGGGAGTGAGCTATCCTGCTACATTCCTTGCTTGGAATGGACCAATGTGCAAATAATATTTTAAAATTAATCATACCAAAATCAGAAGATGCAGAAATGGCACTCCTTTGTGCATCGCAAAGGGCATAGATCTCAATGCAGGACTAAAAGACCTTAGTCCTTATTTCCACTACCTTGGCATTATTTCAGATTTTTGATGAGAAGGTAATGGAATGAAAATAGAAGAACAGGCTAGTAAACTTCCTCTATACATTCAGATTTCTGGGAGGAAAAAAAGAGCAGTGCTCCTCATCAAGTTTCCTACTAGCAATAAAGTTGTTATCCACTCTGCCTACTGACATTCCCCTGATGGTAATACAATATTTTCTAACAAAAGCCTTCCTGAAGGAATGATTTTTCTTTAATCTTTAACTTCAATTTCATAAAAGTGGGGACAGAATTTTGGAGATTCCTAAGCTTAAGCTTTCTAGGAGACCAGTTAATATCTAGGGTGTCAATAAATAAATAAATAAATAAATAATAAAAAAGTGGATGTACAGTAACCTGTAACAAAGCTGCAGTGAAAAATAAGCTAATCCCATAAACTTGGTAGCTATTTATAATGCACTGCATTTGATCTCAGAATCTTTCTATCAATTTAATTACAACATTAACTTTGTTGATATAATATGTTACAAGAACTCTAGGGACGTTTTCTGGAGGGGAATGTGACTTTCAGGTGACTATAATCCAATTACAACACTTGCAATTCTTGCACATTAAATTTAAAAGCACATGACAGTGTGTATCTTCATTTGTATTTGTAATATAGGTAAGTGTTGTGGTTTAACCTGGCCGGCAGCTAAACACTACACAGCCGTTTGCTCACCCTCCCCCCTCCCTCTCTGGGATGGGGGAGAGAAACGAGAAAAACTGAAGCCTGTGGGTTGAGATAGAGACAGTTTATTAGGGACAGAAAAATAAAATAATAATAATAATAATATGTACAAAACAAGTGATGCACAATGCAATTGCTCACCACCCGCTGACTGATGCCCAGCCCAACCCCGAGCAGCCGGAGCCCCACCCTGGCTAGCCACCCCTATATATTGTTGAGCATGACGTCAGATGGTATGGAATACCCCTTTGGCCAGCTGGGGTCAGCTGTCCTGGGTCTGTCCCCTCCCAGCTCCTGCTGCACCCCCAGCCTGCCCGCTGGCAGGACAGAGCGAGAAGCTGAAAAGTCCTTGGCTTGGTGTAAGCACTGCTCTGCAGCAATTAAAACATCAGCATGTTATCAGCACTCTTCTCATCCTAATCCCAAACACAGCACCCTACCAGCTACTGGGAGGAAAATTAACTCTATCCTAACTGAAACCAGGACATATATCCACCCCTTATTCCATACAATTTACGTCATGCTCAGGTTACACCCTTTCCAATAAATTCCAATTGGCTACCATTTTCACTTATAATTTATATATATATAATGTCCATTGAGTTTGCATAGTCTATGACTGACTTCAGGCTCCATCTATCATTGCAGTCTTTCAGCACAGAAGAGATGGTGTGTGATGTTGGATTGTCACACGTTGAAGCCAGTTCTCGTTCCACCACATCACTTTGCTTGTCCAATTCTATCAAAATTCATTCATCAGTATCTGCGTGGTTGTTACTGTGATATCATTAACAGGACATTGACATATAGGGATCATGGTAGTGATGACAAACAGTATTATATAATAATTAACATAATACAGTTTAACTCATGGGCTATTTTCACCCAGCATTAAATCCCCTTGAGGTACACATCGGACCTCCCCATTCTTTTGCATTACCCACCAAGTGCATCCAGGTCCCTGAGCAAAAGCAATCCCACGAATGGGTTTGCCTTTTCCTGAGGCAGGAGTAGCCCAGACTGTCTTTCCCAGCATGTTTCTTATGTGCACTACAGGAACTTTATCCCCTTCTACAGTACATAACAGGTCTGACCGGGCAGGTCCAGCTCGGTTAGCAGATCCCCTAGTATTGACTAACCAGGTGGCCTTTGCCAAATGTGTGTCCCAGTTTTTGAATGTCCCAGCACCCATTGCTTTCAGTGTAGTCTTTAACAATCCATTGTATCGCTCAACTTTCCCGGAGGCTGGTGCATTATAGGGGATGTGATACACCCACTCAATACCACGTTCTTTGGCCCAAGTGTCTATAAGGTTGTTTCGGAAATGAGTCCCATTGTCTGATTCAATTCTTTCTGGGGTGCCATGTTGCCATAGGACTTGCTTTTCAAGGCCCAGGATAGTGTTTCGGGCAGTGGCATGGGGCACAGGATATGTTTCCAGCCATCCAGTGGTCGCTTCCACCATTGTAAGTACATGGCGCTTGCCGTTGCGGGTTTGAGGGAGTGTGATGTAATCAATCTGCCAGGCCTCTCCATATTTATATTTCAGCCATCGTCCTCCATACCAAAGAGGCTTTGACCGTTTGGCTTGCTTGATTGCAGCACATGTTTCACAATCATGAATAACCTGTGCTATAGTGTCCATGGTCAGGTCCACCCCTCGATCACGAGCCCATCTGTATGTTGCATCTCTACCTTGATGGCCTGAGGTGTCATGGGCCCATCGGGCTATAAATAATTCACCCTTATGTTGCCAGTCCAGGTCCACCTGAGCCACTTCAATCTGAGCAGCCTGATCCACCTGCTGGTTGTTTTGATGTTCTTCAGTAGCCCGATTCTTGGGCACATGAGCATCTACATGGCGTACCTTTACAGCCAGGTTCTCTACCCGGGCAGCAATATCTTGCCACAATGAAGCACCCCAGATGGGTTTGCCCCTGCGCTGCCAGTTGTTCTGCTTCCATTGCTGTAACCACCCCCACAGGGCATTTGCTACCATCCACGAATCAGTGTAGAGGTAGAGAACTGGCCATTTTTCTCGTTCAGCAATATCTAAAGCCAGCTGGATGGCTTTCACTTCTGCAAATTGACTCGATTCACCTTCTCCCTCAGCAGCTTCTGCAACTCGTCATGTAGGACTCCATACAGCAGCTTTCCATCTCCGATGATTTCCCACAATACAACAGGAACAGTAGTGAACAGGGCATATCTCCTCTCATTTTCTGGTAGCTTGTTGTACAATGGGGCTTCTTCAGCACGGACCACCTCCTCCCCTGATGACATCCCAAAGTATTTGCCTTCTGGCCAGTCCATAATCACTTCCAAGATTCCTGGGCGACTGGGGTTTCCTATTCGAGCCCGCTGAGTAATCAGTGCAACCCACTTGCTCCATGTAGCATCAGTTGCATGATGTGTAGAGGGGACCCTTCCTTTGAACATCCAGCCCAATACCGGCAGTTGGGGTGCCAGGAGGAGCTGCACTTCAGTACCGACCACTTCTGAAGCAGATCGAACTCCTTCATATGCTGCCAATATCTCCTTTTCGGTTGGAGTGTAGTGGGCCTCAGATCCTCTGTATCCCTGGCTCCAAAACCCTAGGGGTCGACCTCGAGTTTCCCCAGGCTCTTTCTGCCAGAGGCTCCAGGTGGGGCCATTCTCCCCGGCTGCGGTGTAGAGCACATTCTTTACATCTGGTCCTGTTCGGACTGGCCCAAGGGCTACTGCATGAACTATTTCCTGCTTAATTTGTTCAAAGGCCTGTCGTTGCTCAGGGCCCCATTCAAAATCATTCTTCTTACGGGTTACTTGGTAGAGCGGGTTTACAATTAGACTGTAATTTGGAATGTGCATTCTCCAAAACCCCACGACACCTAGGAAAGTTTGTGTTTCCTTTTTGCTAGTTGGTGGAGACATAGCTGTTATTTTGTTGATCACATCCATTGGGATTTGACGACGTCCATCTTGCCATTTTATTCCTAAAAACTGGATCTCTCGTGCAGGTCCCTTGACTTTATTTTGTTTTATGGCAAAACCAGCCTTTAGAAGGATTTGGACTATTTTCTTCCCTTTCTCAAAAACTTCCTCTGCTGTGTCACCCCACACAATGATGTCATCGATGTACTGCAGGTGTTCAGGAGCTTCCCCCTGCTCCAGCGCAGACTGGATCAGTCCATGGCAAATGGTAGGGCTGTTTCCACCCCTGGGGCAGCCGATTCCAGGTGTATTGGACACCCCTCCAAGTGAAAGCAAACTGTGGCCTGCACTCTGCTGCTAGAGGGATGGAGAAAAATGCATTAGCGATATCAATTGTGGCATACCACTTGGCTGCTTTTGATTCCAGTTCATACTGGAGTTCTAGCATGTCCGGCACTGCAGCACTCAGTGGTGGTGTGACTTCGTTCAGGCCACGATAGTCCGCTGTTAGTCTCCACTCACCATTAGACTTTCGCACTGGCCATATGGGACTATTAAAAGGTGAATGAGTCTTGCTGATCACTCCTTGGCTCTCCAGTTGACGAATTAACTTATGGATGGGAATCAGAGAGTCTCGGTTGGTGCGATATTGCCGCCGGTGCACAGTTGTGGTAGCGATTGGCACTTGCTGTTCTTTGACCCTCAGCAGCCCCACAACAGAAGGGTCCTCTGAGAGACCAGGCAAGGTAGACAATTGTTTAATGTCATCTGTCTCTAAGGCAGCTATGCCAAAAGCCCAGCGGAACCCTTTTGGGTCCTTGAAAAATCCTCTCCTGAGATAGTCTATGCCAAGGATGCATGGAGCATCTGGGCCAGTCACAATACGGTGCTTTTGCCACTCATTCCCAGTTAGACTCACTTCAGCCTCCAATACAGTTAACTGCTGGGATCCCCCCATCACTCCATAAATACTGATGGGTTCTGGCCCTTTATAACTTGATGGCATTAGAGTACATTGTGCACCGGTGTCTACTAAAGCCTTATACTTCTGTGCATCTGACATGCCAGGCCATCGAATCCACACAGTCCAATAAACTCGATTGTCCCTCTCCTCCCCCTGGCTGGAGGCAGGGCCCCTCTAGTCCTGATCAGAATCTTCATTTCTGTGTCTGGAGGACTGCCTGCTGGAAGTTGTAGCAGCAAGTTTCTCAGACGACCCCTTTTTTCTGATTGTTTTTCCTCGCAACTCACGTACCCGTGCCTCTAGGGTTGAGGTAGATTTTCCATCCCATTTTCTCATGTCCTCTCCATGGTCACGTAGGTAAAACCACAGGGTGGCACGAGGTGTGTATCCACCATATCGTCTTCCTTGCACAGAAGGGCGCTTACCCCTAATAGCTGAGACACTGGTTTGTACAGGTGGTGAGGAAGATAAATTGTCTTTAAGTTGGTGGAACTCTTCAGACAGTTTCTCCACAGCCGAGACGCAGGCCTGTGAGGAAGAGGAAAGACTTTCTTCGTACTGCCGGAGTTGTTTAGCCACTTCATCCACTGTGGGTTCCTCGTCCTTTTTCCAGGCCATTATTGCCAATGAGCTGGCATATGATGATGGTGCACTTCGTACAAACTTCCGCCACATGGGTCGTGTACACTTGACGTCATCTGGATCTGTGGAGATTTGTTCATTGTCTAGGTCCTCATAAATCACCTCCCGTACTGCTAATTCCCTCAGGTACTGGATTCCCTTCTCCATAGTGGTCCACTTGCCTGGAAGACATACAATTTCTTCCTTGTAGGGATACCTTTCCCTCACAGCTGACAGGAGACGCCTCCAGAGGCTGTAAGGTCGCACTCCATCTCCAATTGCTTTGTCAATGCCTGCATCTCTAACAAGGGATCCCAGCTGCCTGGCTTCCCCGCCCTCTAATTCCACGCTATTGGCTCCAGTGTCCCAGCAGCGGAGCAGCCAGGTGACAAGCTGCTCACCTATACAGCGACTGAAATCTTTTCGCACATCTCGTAGCTCACGCTCGTTTAGGTTTCGGCTAGATACTGCTGTTTTTGCAACATCCTCATCTTCATCCTCCTGCTCCTCTGATGGCCCGGCCTCGTCTTCTCTACGCCTAGACCTACCAAAAGACTCTCTGCGTTCTAAACGACCTGACTCTCTGTACCATTTTTTCACCTTGGTTACGGGTGCAACCGACACTGGTGCAGTTTGTTTTCCTGGCTCAGCCTTGGGGCCTGTTTTAGGGCTTGGAGTGGCTGCTGAGTCTGTCTCAGGGGTTGAAGTGGCTGCCGGGTCTGTCACTGGGGTTATACTAGCATTGAGTGCAGCTCGGTAGGCATAGGCCAAGCCCCAGCACGTTGCAGTGATTTCTGTATGTCTGGTACTGCCAGGGTGATGACACACCTTTTTCAAGCACTCCACCAGTTTTTTAGGATTTTTCAGTAGTTCAGGGGTAAATTTCCAAAGCACTGGAGGTGACCACTGCTCTAGATGCCTGCCCATATCTTCCCACTCTCCCTACCACTCATAACTATCCTGCCTCAGGACAGATCTCTGGATGACACTCTTAAGTATTTGTTTAACCTTAGACAAAACCTGAAGTGCATTCAGGAGACATAACAATGAGAACATGCTGGTCTGAACATCCCAAGGATTTTCGAAGTTTTGGAAAGCTACCATAACTCGCCTGGAGGAGAAAAAAGGGAGAGTGAACAAATGGGAAAAAACATCTTCCCCTGACCCCTCCATAGATTGGCTCCCTGAAGAAAAAGCATGAAAAGTGTAATTATTAGTAGTTTCTGAGGTAGGGTTCCCAAAGTATGGAGTTGATGACAATGCTGAATACAAATACCATATTAGTCTCATGGCTGGTAATTTTATCATATCGTAAGCCAGTGTTACACAGTACAGTAAAATAATAACCTTGTACCAACCCCCAGCAATGATAAGCAACATGACAGGGAACACATACACTAAGTAATGTGCTATATAACTCAATTCGGAAAACAGGCACAGCAGACTTGAGATCACAAAAATCGGCATTGTGATTAGTAAATATTAAACTGATATAATGCTTATCAGAATTTTGTTTTAATACACTCTAGTCAGATCTATCGTTATCTCAACCCTTCGAGCCCCACGTTGGGTGCCAAAAAGGCTGTTGTGGTTTAACCTGGCCGGCAGCTAAACACTACACAGCCGTTTGCTCACCCTCCCCCCTCCCTCTCTGGGATGGGGGAGAGAAACGAGAAAAACTGAAGCCTGTGGGTTGAGATAGAGACAGTTTATTAGGGACAGAAAAATAAAATAATAATAATAATAATATGTACAAAACAAGTGATGCACAATGCAATTGCTCACCACCCGCTGACTGATGCCCAGCCCAACCCCGAGCAGCCGGAGCCCCACCCTGGCTAGCCACCCCTATATATTGTTGAGCATGACGTCAGATGGTATGGAATACCCCTTTGGCCAGCTGGGGTCAGCTGTCCTGGGTCTGTCCCCTCCCAGCTCCTGCTGCACCCCCAGCCTGCCCGCTGGCAGGACAGAGCGAGAAGCTGAAAAGTCCTTGGCTTGGTGTAAGCACTGCTCTGCAGCAATTAAAACATCAGCATGTTATCAGCACTCTTCTCATCCTAATCCAAAACATAGCATCCTACCAGCTACTGGGAGGAAAAATTAATTCTATCCTAACTGAAACCAGGACAGTATGTTTTTAAAGAAACAAGCGTATTCTGTAGATAAGAAGAAATATATGCAAAAATGAATTCATATAGATATCAATGATTTTTGAAAACCTTCTCAATGTTGTAATTAAAGTCACAACAAATTTCATTATTAAATATTTTTCCATTACTCGGTGAGTCATAATTTTGGTAGCAACTGAGAGAAGAAGACGTAAGAAGGTGATTAGTTTTAATACAATTTGTGAGATTCCCAGGAAAAAATTACATGGATAATCAAGTTAAACAAGCAGTGAAGAACAGAAATTGAAGCCAACATGCATCTAGCTTTTCCAATATTTCATTCATTTATTTAGTACAAGATTTTTATACTAAAAAAATTACTCACACATTATCCTAATGTTTGACTTTAAAAGTTAACACTCAGATGACACTGAATAAAAAGGAAATCCTGTCAACAAATTTTCTTTGTCAGGTAGTTGTCTAAATAACTATGTATCTCAGCTCTTTGATGAGTACTGCATTGAAATAATTTATCATAGCCCTAATCCTTGAAACTCTAAAGATATATAAGAAAACTTAGGCTAGTTCAAAAACAAGCTAAGGGCAATATTACTGCACCCCTAGAAGCATAATACAGCTTTGATGAACCTTAACCATGCTAGTAAGCAGTAAAAGCCTCCATATCACTTAGAGAGCTCCTATATGAATGTGTTAGTTTCTTTGAACTGAAGAAATAAATTTCTGCTATTCTAACACTACACAGGTATGTCAAGAGCATTGAAGAATGATCTAATGTAATAACTAAAACTTTTGGTTTTAAGAATTGTGTTCAAAAATACATCAACACAGGAAAAATGGGGAAAGATACTTTTTTTTTTTTTTTTTTTTTCTTCTTCCCATTCATACAAAACTACTTCTAAAATATAGTCAGTAATTACTTAACTCAGTAAAGGCTAAACAACACATAACAAGAAGAGTAAACAAATGTTAAAAACTTTTATTTTCATGTAGTTCATATAGGTAATTCAGATAATTCCCTTAGGACACAAGTAGTTACATGGACTCTAAGAATTCCTCTGAAGCAGCAGAGAAGCAGCTCCTACTAATGTTGGTAGTGACAATCACTGGCAGAAGTTAGCCAGCATATGTAAAAAAACCTAAACCAAACCAAACCAAACCAAACCACTCCAAACCAAAAAAAACACCATTTTATTATCCAAGAAGGAGATCTATTGTATTATAATATATATATTTATATATATATATATTATTTTCTGTCACAGAAATCCCCCCAGAAAACTGACCATGGTCCTTTTCCACATGGTTTAGAAATAATGATATGTGGACATAAGTAGTTTTGTTGTTATTTAGTTCAATCTCTGGCCCCTGTTTAACAGCCATAATATGCACAAAGTCCTTCATTTATGATCTTTCTTCTGGTCATCTCCATGTTTGCAGTGCCTCCCTGCCATCACAGAAGGAAAATTATACCTTATAATAATTTAATATGACTCTGCCATTACATTATTGACTGCCAAATAAATTTTCACACTCTGTAATTCAGTAGCTCTGCAGTGGCATTTGAATTTTATTTTGCCAGCTTAATAGAACAGGAACAAAATAAAAACTAGAAATGCTGGGTTTAACATTGACAGTATTTTGTCTTTGATTGTAGATAGTAATATATTTATAAGAACAGAGCAGCTTTTTCCTTATATTTGCAATCTGATGGGATTAGTGCATATTTCAATATCCTGCCAACAAAAAATCTGGCATACAGACACTAAGAACAAACCAAACTGATAAGTAAACTTGGCTTTACATCTAGGTGTGTCCTCTAAAAAATAGCTTCTATTTTGAAGTTAGATGCTGTAACAAAAACAGTTTAACTGTTAAAACACAATGTAGTAAGTAGCTCCTGCAAAGACATTTTAAATGATATTGAGGGTAGTTTTTGTAGGAAAATAGTCTTAAGCATAAATTTTAGATATCACTCAAATGGTACTTCATGACCCAGAAATACTATTAAGCAATATTACGTAATATTTACTTCTCTTAATGAAATATTTTATACCTAACAAATACGAACATTCAAGGGATACATGGGATCTAATCACAATGTATTTCTCTGCACCTATTAGGGGAAAAATGTTAAGTGCAGTCTCATTGAAAACTGTGCTGATTGCACTCAAATGTTTCACAGAAAAAGAAAATATTTATTATTTCTAGAATTAAATAAGTTGATATTAGATTGGCATGCATTTTGTCTTTCAGTTTTTATGTACTATAATATGATAAATCAGCCTCGCAGAATGGCTGAGGTTGGAATGGACGTCTGGAGGTCACGTAGTCCAAACCTCCTGCTCAGGCAGGGATGCCCAGGTTGCCCAGGACCATGCCTAGATGTCTTTTATATATGCTAAAGGAGGGAGACTCCACCACTCGTCTAGGCAACCTGTGCCACTGCTCCATCACTCACACAATAAATAAGTTCTTCCTGATATTCAGACAGAACCTCTTGTGTTCCATTTTGTGCCTATTGCCTCTTGTCCTGCCACTGAGCACTACCAAAGAGATGCTGGCTCCATCTTCTTTGCACCCTGCCTTCAAGTATTTATAGACATTGACAAGATCCCCCCTGAGACTCCTCCAGAATGAACAGTCCCAACTCTTTCAGCTTCTCCTTGTAGAGGTGCTCTTGATCAGCTTGGTGGTCCTCCATTAGACTTTTTCCTGTATGTCCACATCTCTCTTGTACTGGAAGGCCAAGAATTGGACACAGTACTCCAGGTGCAGCCTCACCAATGCTGAGTAGAGACGAAAGATCACCTCCCTTGACCTGCTGGCAATACCTTGTCTAAAACTGCCAAGAATACCATTAACCTTCTTAGTGGCAAGCTCATACTGTTGATTCATGTTCAACTTGGTGCTCACCAGGAGTCCTAGGTCCTTTTCTTCAGAGCTGCTTTCCAGTTATGTGGTCCCCAGCATGTAGAGATGCCTGAGGTTGTTCCTTCCCTGTTGCAGGACTTTGCACTTTGAAATTCATGACATTCTTGTTAGCCCGTCTCTCCAGTCTGTTAAGTTCCCTCTGGGACTCACCAGCATTGCCTTCTGGTGAGTCAGCCACTACCCCCATAGAATCATAAAATCATAGAATACCTGAGTTGGAAGGGACCCATAAGGATCATCAAGTCCAACTCTTGGCACCACACAAGTCTACCCAAAAATTCAGACCATGTGACTAAGTGCACAGTACCCCCAGCTTTGTGTCATCTGTGAATTTACTGGGGGTGCGCTCTATACCATCGTCCAGATTGTTAATGAAGATGTTACACTGAAATGCGCTCAGGATTGATCCGTGGAGTATCCCACTCATTACTGGACTCAAAAAAATAATAGACATCAAAATTAAATGGAATATTAGTTATTCAAGATGTTTTCCCTTCAATTTCCTTTTCTGGAAAATTCTGAAAATTTCAAGGTTCATTACGGAACAAATGAAAAACAAGCGTAGAACTTCCATTCCAACTTTCTGTAAGTCAAAAAGAAGAAAAATAACTGTCAAGAGTGAAAAATTACATATGCAGTAATCAATATAAAGGGAGAACATTTTACACACAAGTGCCTGTCAATAGGTCTAAAATACCATAGATATACTTCTTTTAATTGCACCTGAAAGTTATCAACAGCATATTTATTTTAGTGAATAAAATTTCAAATGTATAATTCACTCACTTAACTGCCTATAGTACCCTTTAGACATATTTATTTAGAATATTTCCACTGTCTCAGGAAATATATCACTGATTCTGTGGTTATTGTTTTCTAGTACCTTATTTTTGGTATAGTCTCCTGAGGGGAAAAGAAAGATGTTTTTGATGTTAGCTTCAGTGATTCCACATTGTCAAAGACAAGCAAAATTAATGAGAACAGTGAATGAAACTGCAAAACACAATCCTGGAGATCTGAATTTCACATTGTGTAAGCACATGCCTTATAGCACATGCCTGAATACCTCAGCTAGTTAAAAAATAAGTTAATAGTTTAATTCTTTTTTGTAGCTAGAAATATAAACTTTTATGATGGTTCTGTTGTTAATGGGTAGCCTTTGAGGAACTGAGAACCTAATGGGAGATATTCACAGTTTGTGATATACAGTTTAACTTAATGGAATGCTCAGAAGAATGCTCAGTGCTTACTAGGACTTCAAGACTTTCAGAAACATTACCTGATAGCCTAGTTTCATCACCTTATAAGTTGCAAAGCTCTTTCAGCTTCTGCCCCAAAATTCAACTAAATGGAATCAGAAATGTTTCAAAGTAAGAAAACATTACAAATTTCCTTCTTGAAGAAGATGTTATGATAAAAAAAAATATTAAAATAGATGAAATAAACTGTAATCAAATAAACCAAGTGAAGGTTCAGATCTGTTTTAAAAAAAATAAAAATAATAAAAAAAAATCTTTCTATCACACGATGAGTGGAGACTGAATTTCAAACACTGCTAAAAGTATCATGTCAATATTTGGAATTTTCAGCTTACATTTATTTAAAATTGAAGTCAGTATACTTTGTAAGTGTAAATTTGTGTAAATTTTATACAGGTTGTTGAAAAAAAAGTAACACCTTTGTTAGATACTGTTGAAGCAGTAGCAAAGGCACAGAAAGTCAAATACCATACAGTTATGTATCCATTAGAGTTCTCTAATATGAATGAGAAATTATGGCATGTGATATATATTCTAGCAGGTGATATTCTCTTTGAAAGCATAGACTACTGACATATAATTTAGGATATATAGTATATAACAGCACATTTCCAAATGAAGTGGTAGTTGAAAACACCACTGAAATCTGCAAAGTAACCATAGTGTTTAGTTGCCTAACCATATTCTGACTTCCATGGCCAAATAAAATCTGTGTACACTTTTCAGCATGCATTGTCATTTTATACACCTGCTTTGTAGTTCTTCTTGGTATTTATTTGCTTCCAGCAGAAACTGTTAGCAAGAGTTCATTTCAGTTTCAAGTTATCACCAGTTGACAGTGTTTTCATTGTTTGAAATATAGACATATGGGATAATGGCATTTCTAATTTAATGTCCTTTTTGCCTCCTTTGTGAAAGAACTCTCCAAGTCTTGCTGAACACATTAATATTGAGGCAGCTTGCTTGGCATTTATTTTACTTGATGATGAACAACAGGGAAGAGCTTTCTGTGTTGTTTTGATTAAATCCTACAAAGTGAAATCTGAATAGAAAATAATGCAGTTGCAGAGTTTTCAAAGAGAAGTAAACAAATTATGAAGAAAGACTTGGAAACTGCTTTTGAAAGTCTTTGAAGAGTATTATAATTGTCTTGAAAAGTTGAAGAAAGAAGAAAGCTTTTATAATCTCATTTAACTATAACTTAATCAGGAGAGTGGTGTAAAGTGGTGCCTGTAATCTCTTAATTCATTTAACTCAGAAACCCACCCACTACAAAACAGTGAAGAAAAATATAGAGTTGCTAACATTATGACAGCAAATGGTACAAGACACAAACTTTTAGTTCCTATTGAGAACACAAAAATGAGTTGTCAGATATACTTCATGTAATCACAGAATACTTGAGGTTGAAAGGGGCCTCCAGAGATCATCCATTGCTCCTCCACATGTAAATTTTAAGAAACCTGATCAAAAGGCTCAGGAACATGTCCAATCATGTCTTCATTCCTCAAAGGAGAGAGATTAACATTTTGCTCTAAAACTAAACCGGCCCACAGAGACTAGTCTTCACAGAGTAAAAAACGATTTATTGGAAATACAGCTGGACTGCAACACTTCAATGTTTTGATTCACCCTTCAGCATGTAAGCTATGAAGATTAATAGTATATCTAAAAATGAACTACAGCTTTTATTATTATTATTATTATTATTATTATTATTATCTATTTCTAGGTACTATCCATATGCATTTAGTCTGGTGAATAGATAGTAGTTTTTCAGGCCCTCTGGGCTGAATGAATGTTAATTTTAAATAATGCAAAAAAAAAAAAAAAAAAAAAAAGTGAAGAGAGCCAAGGTTCATTTGCAAATGTGCAGATCATCTACATCTTACCAGAGTGGTTTGGCCATGTGTCCCTTCTATTAACTTAGAAGAACACTGCGACACGGGTTTCCTACTGGAAATGGAAATATATTCCTGTAGTCCATTTTCCTGCAGTGTGTTATGTTTTATGTTTTATCTTGTTTGGCTTGTCTTAAGTCAATTTCTGAAACCTTTATGGGGTTTTGAAAACAGCAGCTAACAAAATTGTTTATAATGCCATACTTGAAGAGTCTCGGCCCGGATATTAAGCTATGTTTGGACAAAAATCTTAATCAGAAAGAACAAAAAGGCTATGAAAATTAAGCTTATGATTATATTTGAGGTCTTAGAACATAAATGCAGATAAAGAGTGAAAATGAACAGAAAATACATAAAATGCAAGAATAGTAAAAGAAATGCAAATCCAATTGCAAGAAGTGAACGGTAATCACACAAACAAAGAGATAGGCTTAGAAAATTCTGTTTGCAGCACGATACAAACAGGAAAGATTACATTTTGCAGGATCATCTAAGAAGGGGATGTTAGAATGTGAGAAAACATTCTGGGTAAATACATGGATAGCTAAGGGGAGCCATACATTTGTGATCTCATGAAGAAACAGATGTAAATCAAGTCAAAAAAAAAAAAATAAAAAAAAATCCCACAGTACACATAATTTTTCATGATACTAAACGTCTTTTAAGGCCAGAAAAATTATCGTGTTTTCCAACCTTCTACTGCAACATGGTGCTATATACTGAAAGTATGATGCTACATGTCCTGAGCAACCTGGAGTTGAAAGTAGTCTTATTTGTAAAGAAAACTACATACAGTACAGGATATAACTTGCAAGATAAATTTTGCTATGTGTTTCACAGCTTTCTTTCCCATCATGAATGTAATATAAATTTAAATTCACAGGTAAGAAAGTGTTGCGTTATACTGAAGTTCAGAAAATGGTATGAAAATAACACTTTTTACAGTGATATACTAAGGTTTAAAAAAGACATTTATATACCAGAAAGAATAGTAATTATGATAATGCTTAACTTTTTTCACAGCAACTTCTCCCAGATATCTTTATTTTATCAAGAATCAAGGAATCCCATTCAGGGACTAGGACTTAATTGTACTTTAATTGTACTTTGTGATTTTATAATTTGTGCCTGAAATCCCATCCCACAAATCTATTCTAAGGGGGGAAAGAAAAAATGAACAAACAAAAAAAAACTTAAGATTAACTTCTTGTTTGTACATTATATAATAATTATAATTTAATATTGAATATTAAATATAAAGTTTATAGTAACAATATTAAATCTTATAAAATATTTGGTATATAATGATAATAGTGTGTAAAATTATTATTATTTGGACTCCTTACTTAGCCATTTGGAAGTTCATAATGAAACACAAAGTTTATTTACTCTAAATATATAATACAACATTTATTCATAGAATCACAGAATGGCTTGGATTAAAAAGGACCTTAAAGATCATTTAATTCCAACCCCTCTGTCATGGGCAGGGATGCAACTCACTAGATCAGGTTGCCCAGGTCCTCATCATGAAAGGACCTACTTGTGAAAGAATGCCATAAATAATACACTAATACAAATAATACACTAATACACATCCACTTCTTTATAGATTTCTTTTTGTTTTAGAGTGGAAACATACTGAGAAACACTTTTAAAACAAGAAATATTACATCGATTTCTCTATGAGAATTAAGAACAAGATGACTGAATAATAAAGTATAAGAGTATACATAAATTATAGTTTAAACTTTGTCATATTAATATGACATATTAAAGACTTTACTGTACATTTTTATATCTTAGAGATCCATATAGGTGAACTGAAATACTTAGTGACAGATTTTATTTATTTATTTATTTATTTTTTACTGCCTCCTCTGCAGACACAGATCAAAGGAAGGTGAGCTGCTATTTAATGTATTTGGCATCCCAATAAAACTATGACTATTTGGATGATTAAATCACTTTTTAAGTTCCACTAGTTTCTTACCCATCAATATTAGCAATTCACATCTTTGAGTAAATAAAAAATCTAGAATATTAAATAGAAAATTATAGATATGACACTGATAAATAAATGGATGAATATATTAGAGAGCAGTGTCAGTTAAATTACTCGGGTTAATGTTTTGTCAGCATATGCATTTTCTGGGATTTATAATATAATAAAATGCTGTCATTAAGTTTTCAAACCACTCAGCACCTGGATTTTGCTTTTCTGGAAATTAAAATTATTGACCTACAAAAAGATTTAATTTGATATTATCATAGAATCATTATAGAATCATAGAATGGCTTGGGTTGGAAGGGACCTTAAATATCATCTTGCCCTGCCATGGGCAGGGATGCTACCCACTAGATTAGGTTGCCCACAACCTCATGTAACCTGGCCTTGATCACCTCCAGGGATGGGGTATTAACAGTTTCTCTGGGCAACCTGTTCCAGTGCCTCACCACCTTCAAAGTGAAAAAAAATCCTGCTAACATCAAATTTAAATCTTCTCACTTTTTTTCTGATTTTTTTTTTTTAATCATTCCCCCTTGCCCTATTATTATATGCCTTATTATCTGCTGCTCTCCATCTTTTTTTATAAGCCTTCTTTTAGTATTGAGAGGCCACACTGAATTCTCCGTGGAGCCTTCTCTTCTTCAGGCTAAACATCCCCAGCTCTCTCAGCCTTCCATCACAGGAGAGTTGCTACAGCCCTCTGATCATCTTCGTGGCCCTCCTTGGAACCTGCTCTAACAGGCCCACATCTTTGTTGTGCTGGGGACCCCGGTCCTGGATGCATTACTCCAAGTGGAGCCTCACGATGGCAAAGTAGAAGGGAGCAATCACCTCCCTCGACCAGCTGGCCACTCCTCTTTTGATACAGCCCAGAATGCTGTTGGCCTTCTGGGCTGCAAGTGCACATTGCTGACTCATATTGAGTGTTTTGTCCACCAGAATCCCAAAGTCCTTCTCTGCAGGAAAGACTCTTGTCTGGGATTGCCCTGATGCAGGTTCAGCACCTTGTAATTGGACTTGTTGAACCTTATTAGGTTCACATGGGCCCACTTCTCAAGGTTGTTCAGGTCCCTCTGGTTGGTCTATCTTCCTTCTGTTATACCAACTGCACCTCTCAGCTTGGTGTCATCTACAAACTTGCTGAGGGCACACTTAATCCTATTGTCTATGTCATTGATAAAGATATTAAACAGCAGACAGACTCCTGAGGGATATCACTCTTCGCTGGCCTCCACCTGAACATAGAGCCATTGACCAGAACTCTCTGCATGTGGCCTTCAAGATGATATCCACTGAATAGTCCACCCTTCAAATCTACCTCTCTCCAATGTGGAGATCAGGATGTCATATGAGACCATGTCAAAGGCCTTACAGTAGTCCAGGTAGATGACACCAGTCAGTCTTCCCTTGTCAACTGATGCAGTAACTTTATCACAGAAGGTCACTAGATTAGTCAGGCATGATTTGCCCTTGGTGAAGCCATGCTGGCTGTCTGGGATCACCTCTTTGTCCTGCATGTGCCTTGACATTGTTTCCAGAAGGATATTTTCCATGGTCTTCCCAGGCACAGTGGTGAAGCTGTAGCTGGGGGTCTGTAGCTCCCCAGGTCTTCCTTTCTACCCTTTTTAGGGGTACATCACATGCAAGTGATGTTTCCCTTTTTCCAGTCACCAGAAGACTTTGCCTGACTGCCTTGCCATTTCAAATGTGATAGAGAGTGGGTTGACAGCTACACGATCCAGTTCCCTCAGGATGCTGGGATGCATGTCACCAGGCCCCATAATGTTCAATTGTTCAATTTCATTAAGTGGTCTTGAACCTGCTCTTTTCTTAGAGTGAGATGGATATTGCTCCCCCAGCCTTCCTCTTCAGGTTCACAAACTCAAGAGATATGGGAAGCCTGACAGGCATTGAAGATTGAGTAAATGAAATTGTTGAGTATGTCAGCCTTCTCCATGTTTGTTGTTGGCAGTTCATCCTTCTCATTTATCAGAGTGTGTACGTTGTCCTTGGCCTGCCTTTTCTGGCCAGGGTACTTTAGAATCCCTTTGTGTTATTCTTCACATTCCTTGCCAAGCTCAGTTATACAAATAAGTATTGTATCCTTCTAATATCCTAATATTTTATTTTATTTTATTTTATTTTATTTTATTTTATTTTATTTTATTTTATTTTATTTTCAGTGTACTGTAGTGAAATTCAGTATAATTATTTTTTTAGGAAACGTTTAATTCAAACTGGAATATATTTGTAGTATAAAAAAGAGACATTTAAGTTGTTTATCCTCAGACTATTGGCTTTTTATTGATTTTGATATGTTCATGTAATAATGTATTGAGGAAAAAATAATTCACCAAGCAAGAGTGCAAAAATAATCATTAGACTTTATTATTATTATTATTGTTGTTATTATTATTGTTGTTATTGTTATTATTTTTATACAGAAAACCACAACTTTGCAAGGTGTTTCACAGACAAATAATAATAATAATAATAATAATAATAATAAATGTTAAGGCTTCTAACATGGGCAACTTAGACTATTTTGTATAAAAATCTCTTTTTTTTATAAAAGAGAGCTTCTAATAATAGGAGAGAAACACTGGAAGAAAATGTTTTTTAATTGTTAAATGCTCAGTTAGTTAATGAAATGATGGAGTGGGCACATCTATTCATTATTTTTTGTTTGCTTGTTTTTATTATATCTTGTTCTCCAGAGTGAGTTTTAAGGCAATTGTGGTTTTTATTAAGAAAATACTCTTGGGGAGGTTCATTTGAAATTGTTCTTACCAAATATGGTGTTAAACTTCAAAGTTTCTATCACAGTTTTCAATCTCATGAAGTTCAGGTCTCTAAAGACTTTATGCAAATTCTTACATTTAGTATAAACAGAAACTGGCTTCTGTAAGTACTGACATAGAACTTGTTAGTCTTATGTGTAGGCAACCAAAGTAAAATTCCATTGGATTATTAGTATGCTTAATTATTTAGGGGACTGCAAAGTAATAGAAAGAAAACCTGCTTTTGAAAGTGATTTAGTGAGTTTCTAGGATACGAAATGATTTAGTTGTCAGTTATTAAATGTATACCTACCATGATATTATTTAGCTAAGTAAATATGAACTTGAGTCTTTGCTCCACTATAATCTCAAAAATATATAGCCTTTTCCAAGCCGATACATGTAATAATCTAATGTAATAATCTTCATGTAATAATCTTCATGTAATAATCTAATGTATATTGCATATATATGCATATATATATATATAATGTAATAATTACATCTTCATGTAATGTCAATACAATTTGCACTGATGTCAACAACAAAACTTATTCCTGAATTTGAATCTGCAGTGCAGGGCTCTCTGACATGAGTTGCTCTGCAGGGGGAAGGTTATCCACAACACCCTCAGCAGTGAGAAACTGTCTTCTTTCTCTATCCTTTAAGCATCCTTATAAGCAGCAACATCAAATGACATATAACATGCTGGGTCAAATAGGCTATATAGCTAAGTTCAGAAATTACATCCTTGCTAAAAAATTCATTTTTTCTTAATTTAAATAAAAAGCTACAGAAATTTAATATGTTTACAGTCAGATGTCTTCTCACCAATCTTAGTCTTTCTTCAAAATAACAAAAGAAGTTTTTAGCATTTGGAAAGATTTCAGGAAAGTTTTTTAATTGAAAGACACCAACACTTCTTGATTGTTTGAAAAATATGAGGACAAGTAAGTATTATTTTCAGGTAAATTAAAATCTTTGTCAGTCTAGAAGTATTCAGGGATATGAATATAGCAGAATAATCAATTGACATAATATTTCATTATTTCTATGATTTCTGACACTTATGTTGTTATTGCATAAATATGCCAGAGAAAGCAATTAGTAATTACTAAAATTTCAGAGATTTAGTGCCAAATTGTTAACAGGTGGCTGCAGCTGGGGAAAAAAGCAAAAAATTAACAAGAAGAAAATTGTGAGAAATTATCCCATGTGGTCAGATCCTTACTTATTCATTTAAACTTGATATTTTATGGCTTTTGAAACAAGAACCATTCATATTGTTCTGTGTTGATTTTTTAAATTGATTCAGTAGAGAACAACACACTAGTAGCAGCCATGACCAGCAAAACTAAAAAAAAAAAAAAGCAGGAAGTGATATGTGGAATGCTCAAAAGAGATAAAGGGCTTTGTTCCAACAGAAAAGTTATTCATTAATAAACTAAAATAATGATAGAATAAGCAAAATAAAACTGTTGAGGAATACAAATAAATTGTTTCATGTTTTTCCCCAGAACTGATTCGATTTATGCCTAATGTGGAGATATAGTCTTTCATTTTTTTTTTTTTTTTTTTGGGGGGGGGGTTGTTTGTTTGTTTTTAATTGATAGCATGTTTGTAGAAGATATTTGGTTTGGAATCTGTTTCTTCATTTTGATAAAATTCACATTCTCTGTTTGTGTATTAACAATGGAAGGAATGAAATATAGATTGTCCTTTTCTCTTTTACTAAGAACAGTGAAGATCGATCCACTTCAAGTTTTTCTTTGGAGCACATTCACTTTGTAGTCATTTGCTGAAGTATATCATTTATATTCTATAAGAAGTCAAAGTGTCCTGACTGAAGTACTGGATGTTTTTCCTAGGGAGGAATAGAGATAATCTTGACATTTGCCTATATTACGTTCTTCTACAGATGAATGAACTATTACAACATCTTCCACCTAGTGAATGACAAGCTGACATTTTCTTTTAGATAAGTAGAAATACTTATCCTTTAATAACTACTTGTCTTCTAATAACTACCAGAACCATTTGGTTTAAAAATCTTATTGTTTCATGTAGTTAATAGCTTACACATTTCATTTATGAAAGAAAGAACTTTTGAGAATGTCCTGTCTTGGTATACTAGTAAAAGAAGGAGATCCACTAAAGCTGTTGCTCATTAAAGTCCTAATAAAGAAGTGGGCAAGGCGGCAAGTAGAAATAAATCCTTAATTTTCTTAATGTTCAGACCACCTCTGAACATAAAGTGGCAGTTATTCCTGCACATCCAGATGAAGTTTTAGTGCCTTGGGTTTGCTTTTCTTTTTCATTTAAAGTATTACTTTTAGCTTTAATTTCCATCCAAACGTTTTTGTTGAAGCTCCGAGTAAAATCAGAAAGAGCCAAAGAAACTTACTTAAATCTTGATTCTGTCCTTTATTCACACACATAATGCTTCCAAATGCTGCAGAATGGAAGACACACAATATCACCAGCCACTGTTTGTAGTTCCTGCAGTATCTGGGAAGAGTAGAGTTAAGAAGGTTGAAGATATAACATTAATTCTGACTGGATGAACTTTGGTGTCTAAAGGTCAAAACCTTAGGTCTTCTGAAAAGTGGTTGTATTTCAAAAGCTGCTATTCAGGGCTTTGGGGACAGAACATTAAAAATCCACTTCCACCAAAAGTCACATACAAATCATCTTATCTTCTAAACTTCTCTCTCTCTCTCTCTATTATTTTATTTTATTTTTTATTTTTTGACATGCCCAGTTAAAGGAATTTGCTAAATATAACCAGGCTATGCTCTTGAGAGCATCTCCAAGAATTCAGTGATACTGATTATTTGTTCTGGCCTGTTCTCGCATGCTCCATGTTCTCTCCATGCTCCTGTCATTCTTTCTTTCCCTTAACATTGCTGTTATCTTTTAATTCATCTTCTCTTTGGCCTCATGTCCTTTTGGATTCAGACTTTCCTCCAGTTTCCATTCCTTCATTTTTTTCTAGCCTTGTACTTATTTTCCATTTTCTGACAAGTCACAAAATAGAAACTTTAGCACAATTACAGGTAAAGAAGGAAGCAAACAAACTCTTATGGGCTAGAATGCTAGGTGTGTCAGAAAAATGAGCAGATCAGAAAACAAGCATTTTGCAACAAACAGAAGTGTAATTTAGAGCGCTGATCCACACGGTCATACCGAAAGATGCTCCATGATTTAACTATCTCAGCAATGGGATATAAGGATGGCCTTTTCTCCTTTGTTTCTTTATCTCACTCTTGCTTTTTGCTCCAGAAAATCCCAATAGATTTTTGGCTGTCATCTTCAAAATCTACTTACAGACTGAAAAATACAGATCACCAACAAGTATGTGTGATAGATTCCTGTAAATCCCTGCTTGATTTAGTATAGCATGCTATTGAACTGCAAATCTTTTCTGCAAATCAAAATGTGATTGTCACAATTCAACACTGCAAGGAGTGCTATAAATGCAGTACTAAAAGAATAAAAAGAAAAACTTAACTGCATGAAATAAAAGAATGCAACTACCAGTTGCACAAATAACCCTTTGTCATTGCAACGCATAATGGATAGCAAGTATCTTAGTTTTGCAAAATCATTCATAAAAGCAACTTAGATTGCTGATACCAATTTATAAGAAGGAAATTATTGAAATTCTTCCTTGTTTATATAAAATGTTTTTTTTAAAAGGAAAACAAAAACAATCAAAATAGAAACAAAAAAGTGTTTAATTGATACAATATCCTATGTAGATATTCACTAAGAGCAGAAAAAAATTGAAGGACAGAGAATCTTAAAGCTGAGAATGGAAATCTGGTTTATTTTGCCTCTTTAAACATTATTACTTTCTTTTGGTTACTTGATAATGAGTAATAATATGAGTTTGTATAAACTGCATTTAAGACATAAGCAGAAAACATATGGAAAGTCATATGTCCAAAATTACTAGATCCTGGATTTTTTCATCTTCTAAGTAATTTTGTTGTGGATTTATATGTCTGTATGTGTGTGTGTTTATTACGTACATTCAGTGTTGTTTTGTTTTATTTTGTTTTGTTGTGTTTTATCTTCTACTTTTGCTTTGGACTAGAGGGTGGGGAAGCATGCTGTATGAAAATACATATACAGACCTTATCACCTAAGTGTTCAGCATGAAAGTGAAACAAATTAAACTGAAGGTCGTATTCCCCACTTTATAAATATTTGACATTTAAACTAGCATAACCAAATGGAAGCTCATGGCATGTAAGAATAAAGAACTGGATTCTGCATATAAAATCTCTCTGGAATACAGAACTGTGGGAGAACTGGTGTTTGATTTCTTTCTCTTTTATCTTCAGTTGTAGATACAGTAATTCTGGCCATACACAGTCTGCTTTTAATTGAGACTTTGTAAGAAATTTTGTATCCTTTGACTCAGGATTTCTAAGCTTCTATGTAAGGTGGTGGGGTGACCAAAAAGACCCTGTATCCTCTTGGCTACGAGTACCAAAACTTCTTAAGCAGTTTTTTTTTTTTTTTTTTTTTTAAAAAAAAAAAAAAAAAAGTGGCTGAGATTGTAGTAACATTAAACTGCAACTGTGATTGAAAGGAGTGATAAAATCCCAGTAGATTACAACAACAACAAGGTTCAGACTTATGATAAAGTGTTTTTACTTCAGGTTATGTTATATCCTTTTCTTGGTGACCAAAGGGATTGGTTTCCTTAGGATTTTATGATTTATTATTATTTATTATTGTTGTTGTTGTTTTACTTGTTTTGTAATTAAGTTCCCCTTTTATGTACAGACTTCCATTCCACTATACTATAGGTTTCATTTACTGTACAAGTCATAAATGGATTTTTACTTTTAATTCAGTCTTTTATATTTCATGCCTATGCATCTCATTCTTGGCTGCTAGGAAGGATACTGCAGGTAAAGCAGGTTAACAAATTTCCTGCCCTAAAGGCTAATATATATTTTATACATTTAGCAAATTATTTAGACAGATGCAGTACAAATTTGCTGTTTGGGGCATTGCGTAGTAAATTAAAGACAAAAAATGGGACTAAAATCTCATAACTGAATACAAATTGTCTATATTACATGGGTGATCTATGTTATTTCTGATGTATAAACTGGAAGAGGGGGCATGCTAATTTAGCTGCTTTGGTAGGGCACGACACCTGTCTATTTCCCCACACAGACTGACTCACTGCCTGGCAGCTTCAAGCATGAACAAGCACATCTCACCTCCACCTGTACGTGTCTGAGAGATTTGTGCTGAGCAACACCCAGTTACTTTATTGTGTTGCAAGGTCCTGGGTTGCTTAAATAGTAGGTTTATTGCGTTTTACTCAACGTCTCTGAAATGATGGGGCGAGAAGCACAACCACAAACATTCACTCCTGACTCACAAAAGTGAATTTCATGGGAACTGAAGAGTAAATTCTAACCAACAGTCCAAGTGTTGTGTGTTTCTTTTTGGTTGGTTGGTTGGTTTTGTTTGGTTAGTTTTCTTTGGTTGGTTGGATTTGTTTGTTTGTTTTTGTTTTGTGCAGATGTACAGGGGTCTTTGGGCTTTGGTGGCTGACATACAAACTTCAGACAAGTTTAGAAATTAAGAGGGAAACATCCCAGGATCTGCCGCTTAACCGCAGACTCTAAAAATATGCTTATCTTTCCATAGAAAATGGAAAAACGTACCAGTTCCAAGTACCAGTGGGATTCCTTTTCAATTGGCCAAGATGGTGGACCAGCTCTCCTACAGCTAATGGCATTTTTTAGAAATCAGGCTGTAAGATAAGAATTCATGGAGTTATAATATAAAATATTGTCCTAAAGCAATCTTTATGATGAAACTGACACGTTCTGGGCTCTGTGGCAGGCCTGGGAAGTTAAACATGTCTCGTCTTAGCTATTTTAGAGGCTCAAATATGATTAAGGCTGAGAAATGGAGGTAAAGGGCAACAAGAAAAACTCAAGAAGCCAGAAAGAAAGAGATAAGAAAGATAAGAAAGAGTTCTTATCTTTAAAAGTGCGCTCATATTGAATGGTCTTGCAAAAGTCGCTTAAATAGCAGACAATTGATTACTTGGCTTAATGCAACTGCACTGTGTGTAGTAAGAAATACTTCATTTTGTTGAACGATCTAAGTTACCACCATGAAAGAACATGCTCAGTTCTTATTAAATTTTTTTGACATTGCATGTTGCCATACACAGAATCATGTTTTTCCACAGCACTTGAGCATATTTTGAACTATTTATTTTAACTGTTTTCTCCAATAATTTCATAGGTACCAGCAAGATAGAAGCAACTCTTGAAGCAAAGCACTGTGCAAGGATGACAGGATGCAGAAGCCAGAAAAAAAGATATCAGTGTTTACAAACTACCACAGAATACCAACTTTCTTCTGTTTTCCTATTTATCATGGCAGAATATGAGTCAGAGAACTGCTTAAAATAACTTTGTAAAAGATTTTTTTTGCAAGGTGTCTGCTGCACCAGAACTATGCAATAGGACACTGGTTCTAGTGCTCTTGCATGGTCATAGCACAAAAATATTTATGATGATTCAAAACAAATAAATAAACAAATACATATATATGCATGACCAATTCTAGTAAGCTGTGTACAAAATGTAAGTTGACTCCAGCTAGCCTTTTCCTTAGACTTAAGCTCACATTGAAAATATGAGATATGAACCTATGCATATGTACTAATTGAATAATATGGTTTTAATGGCAGGATGTAAGAGATATGTGGTGGTTGGAGAAAATAATTTTATCTTTTTTATTATTATTATTAATGTGTAAATTAGGTGAATAGTAATTAAAAGGAAGTCTAGCAAGTATTATTGTAACAGGTCACATGATCCATTCCTTTTCTGAGAAAAGTCCAATCCAAGCACTTGATAATATGGTGTAGAGTTATTGAAGGGTCTGAAGAAACTTCAATAAACATCAAATGTAGTAGTTGAGGTTTTCTAATTATTATTTTATTTATATTACATTTATCATTGCTGTTCTAAAAAATCTAACTTTAGGCACAAATTTTAATGGTTTTGATGGTTAACTGTTTAATTGTTTACTAGAATCTGTCTGAGATTGCCTTTATATATAGTGCTTATAAGATACTGGCACACTATTTCATTATTTCTGGATTGTTTTTGTTTGTTTGTTTGTTTCTGTTTGTTTGTTTGTTTTGAGAAATCTATAGTAAAGATTTGCCAGTCAGATGAAAGCATCACTTTCAATCACAATTTGCAATATAGTGGTCAATAATCCAAATGAAGACATGTAGCTACTGCCAGAGAAATAGGTATATTTCAACATCCTTGAAAACTCACTCATGTAGGAGCTCAAAGAATAATTTAGAATTTGGTTCCTGTGTTTTACAGTTCTACAACTTCTCAGGCAGAAAAGTCATGGACAAGTCTCAGGAAATATTGATTTAGTTTACAGATCAATCTGCATCAGGACTTTTGACAAGATATATGATAAAAAGAAATCTACAGGATTAGTTATTTTTCTCCTCTTTTATGAGTATATGGTAATAGACATATGACCATTTACAAATATATTATGGTCCATTTTAATTTTTTTTTTTTTTTGTCTTCATCTTGTCAGGAAATAAATATTTTCAGTATGTGCTCGTGTTTTTCTTTTGTTTCTGTGTTTAAAGAATTTAATTGGTAAGGCATTTTGTTTTTTTGGTTATTTGGCAAGGACTATCTCATTATGAGCTTGTACGAACAATCATCCAGTGGATAACAGATTTGGACTTCTAGAAGCTTCATCACTGCACATAAGAGAGTTCCAGCTTACTGATAGACCTACTGCCTTCTTTAGGCAACTGTCTGTTTCTTTCCTGTTCTGAAAGCAAAGCTATTATTTCTAGTTTAATAACAACAAGAACAACAACAAACAGCAGCAAGAACAACAACAACAAAAGAAAACAACAGCAACAAAAACTCTATCTTTGCGGATTCTCATTTTACAGGCTAGCACTGTAAGGTTTCATTGCTTTATTTCCAATAAAAAAAGTCATCTAAAGTGATAAACATTGGTGTGCTCTGTATTTGATGGCCTAAGGTCTCCCCTCTTCTTTTTTTTATTTTTATTTTTATTTTTTTTTCCCCCAAATGCTTTAAAGTTCATTTTTGGGTGCAATTTTAAAAGTTTGAAAGAATGTGATAGCAGCGTACGGACATTTTCTCCTCACAATGTATCTGTAAGATAGTTAATTTTCAAGAAATTCTAGCTGATAAATGTTCACACTTTGTATAAGCATTTTACTTCTCTTTCCTCAAAATGTATTCCTCCAAAGTTCTTTCAATACATTTGAGTCATAACAGAAAAGGGCTGAATGAAAAAATCTGTCAACATTGCTCAAACTGACATTCAGGATACACTTCAGAGGCCTTCTATGCCAATTTGCCTAGCTATGCAATTTTCAAGGCTTCTCATCTGTTTTCATGATTGGTGATAAACCTTGCTGATATACATTTTAGGTCCAACTTTTGATTCCTTCAGGATTAGAATTTCCAAATATGAACCCTGCCAAAAGTATTTTTTTCAGGTTAATTTTCATCATAGGTAATTGCCTATACAAATACGATATTGATACTGTGCTCCAGAATACTTTAACAGCACTGCCTATACACTGCTCTAATTTCAAATTTTGATGTTAAACAATATAATTAATATGTTACTAATTAATATTCATGAAAACATTTTACTTTCAGAAAACTTTAGGACAATTTTCAGTTAAATAGAAGGAAATTATTTTGAAGTAATTTAACTAGACAACAAAGGTTTGAGTCACATAGAGTACATTCTTTGGCCTTGAGAGATGAAGATCTATATATCTCTTTAATGGCATGGCACAGAATTTTTGAAGTTCATTCAATCACACTGTGTGTGGTTTTATATATTGGATGGAGCAAGCATGCCAAGACAATGCATTAAAAGGGCCTACAATTGAAAATAATAATAATAATAATAATAATAATAATAATAATAAAGCCTGGCCATAACCTTGATATTCACATGATTAAATAAGAAATACACCAACATATATCTATGATCTCTGAGTGCAAGCACTACAGGTCTGTGACTAATATCTGTTAACCAAGAAAATTAAAGTAAGAAAAACATGTAGTTTTGAGTGACCATAAAAACACAATTAGTGCTGTATAGTCAGAAGTCAATCTTAAATCTGGTGTAAGTCAATGTAGTTAAAATACACATAATACACATAAATCATTTTGTAGTTGTTGTTTTAATGAAGAGAAATGTCAAAGCAGGCTTCCATACCAGAAGAGAATCAAAAATTGTACAAGGTCTTAAACACTAAAATTAAATTCCGAACTCTGAGAACTTACTACTTCCATCAGCCCATCAGCTGAATGTGTTAGCATCCACTTACTAGGCTAATTTCAATAATAAAGAAATTTCATTACCTCTAACAGCATTTTCCAGTTCCTATTCCTCTTATTCTCCCTAAGCTCAAAGTATGGGGGTTTGCTCTTACTGAAGTAGAAAAAGCAAGCATATACAATGAACACAACTTATAAGAAATTTAAAGAGTTTTTTTTTTTTTTTTTTTTTAATGGAAAAAATAGATACAGAAATAATTACAAAAGAGTTTAAAAAGAGGTTTGAATTTTGTATAATTCATCTGTTAAGAATAATCAGATGACTTCTGTCCTCTTTTTCCCAAAGTGATGAGCTTCCACATATCCCACTGTTTTTTTTTTTCTTGCAGGTTTTCTTGTACAATACTCTACAAAATAAAGCCCAGAGATCATTTGGTAGAGCAGTTGGACATTTTTTCCATAGCTATTAATTTAAATGACATTGAAAAATCAGCAATAGGAAAGTTCACAAAAAAATGTAAAATAAATAAATAAAGTTACACTAAGCCAAAATAAACAAACAAACAAACAAACAAAAAACACAAGAAGAGAATCTTTACATATGTGAACTGTGGGGACTTCTGGGCTTGTGATGAAGAAAAGCCAAAATTCACCTATACAACCTTTAAGATAAATGCTTAGAAGTTGATACTAGTTTTTGCTTCTGAAGACTCTGAAGACCCTTGCTATTTTCTAAATACCTAGTGTGAATTCAATTACATTTGCTTTCTGAACTGACCTAAAGATTAAAATAGCTAGACCCATGGTACAAAAAAAGATAAGAAGTTGGGTAAGAAACCACCCTTTCCAGTACTCATGATGTTATTCTGGATTTATGCATGTTACTGAGAGTGAAACTTGGCTCACTGGAAGCTAGTTTGCTGAAGTTCCAGTTCTGTAATTATGGCATGCACCTGCATGCATAGATGGCTCGTGGGAGTCAGTGTGGGCATTTAAGAAAATATTAAATGGATTCGCAGGGTAGATGAACACTCAGCAGTGAAAAGTCAATGAGGTGGAAAATATGGTTTTGGGACTTGGTAACAAAATTGAAGTGCTAATCAAGGACAATGTAAGACTCTCCAGTAAAGCTGACAAGCTTGAGAATTAATCCAGGATTAAGCATTTAAAGATTACTGGTGTCCCAATGAGGAAAATCCTAAGAATTTAGTAATCTTTCTGAAAGCACCTCAGACAGATGAAGCAAAATGTTATTTATTTCTAGAATGATATTGTGCTGCCTGTCCATGTTAACACGTGTCCAGCCATCTTTTCATCGCTGTACCTAAACGTGGTCCAGTTTTCCAGACAACAATACATTTTTATGAAACATCAAAATATGTGAAGGAAAATCCACTTTGCCTCTGTACGTATATACTAGTACATATAGATAATGGTACCTTTATTCTTCCTTCTGTTTTAAAAATTGTGAAATACTTCTTCCATCCAAATATATACATAACTATTTGTATCAGTCTAAGTGTTCAGACCAACAGTCACTACCTGGAAACAGATAGAACTTAAGAAATTAGAATCATAGAATCATAGAACTATCACTCTATCCCTTCTTAGCTATTTATGGCCTATCAGATATGTTATCACTTTGCACAAGTAAAATCACAGGATATTTATACATGTTTTCAATTGTGTGTAACTACCAGGGAAAGGTTAATTCCACCTTTTGTTCACTATTAGCATTCTGTTTTCAGAATCCAGCTAATTGATAACAGTTAAAAATATAAAACATATTTAGGTTTCAATTTCTAAGCCTCAGATAAAAGCCAATCCAGCATATTTTTTTTTTTTTTTCTCCACACTGAAAAGCATGGATTGATGGCAACATTTCCAGATGAACATAACTTATTATTAGTTCAAAATTTTGCTGTGAAATATCATTTTATCATTTCATTTTACTGTTTGTTACAAGAGAAATGAGGTTGACAAATGGCATGAGTCTCAAAAAATGGAAGCAGATGTTTCTAACCTTTTCTACTAGCCCTAAAATAGACAGCACCTGTATCACAGGGAGACTGAGACAATTTTCTCCTACTCTCAAAAACCAAAAGCATAGCTAATTTATACTTCAGTGACGTGTGTTACTGACAAATTGCATGATTTTATTCTACTGAAGAGATTAAAGTTGTCACTTTTTTAATGCTAAAAAGGCCTAAATTGGTATGACATGCCAGTTCGACATGAAGTCTACATCATGTCTGGCTGATGTATGTCTGAATATCTGATGCCTAGTGAAAACAGGCAAACATCAACCATGGTGTCTGTTTAGGATTCAGGGAATAATTTTCTGTATTGAAAAAAGGGGAAGATGCACTATATAAAGCTTATATTTGATTTCTAGCATGCTCGCTTAAATAGAAGACAGCACCTGTTCCACTTAAATTTGATGATTTTTTTTTTTTTTTTTTTTCCCCACTTACATATACTTTTTGACTTAATTTCAGGGCTGTTGATAAATAGAAATAGAAAGAGTAGTGTGGGTAGTTATCACTCTTTCACTCTTCGGAGTCTGTGGTCTGAATAAACAAATATCCCTAATTTCATTAGGATGCCAGCTGTCAAGTGAAACTGTATTTTTAGACTTTCAGGAAGAAGATAAATGGTTTTAATAAGTAACTCCAAGATGGAATTTCTCCATGTCAGTAAGTTTGTTGTTGTTGTTTTTGTTGTTGATGTTGTTGTTTTCACAAAAGTCATCTAGAGCCTCTAGAACATGTTATTTATGTATCTAGAACCAGACTCCCATACTCACTCTGACATTAGAGTATATGATGAAATTCAGGATATTTGAAACTTTCCCAAACACATTAAAAACATTTTCTATGAGAATCTTAACATTTTAAAAACAGGAAATGGAAAATATTCTTCAGCTAGTTTTAATGAGAACTAGCTCTGCAGCAGTCAACTATGCAAAACGAGATGTGTCAGGAAAAAAACAACAAAACACATAGCTATGTACTATAGTACTATAGGGGTAGCTGAAGTAGAATTAGAGATATCCAAGATGAGTGAAATGATGTGTGGGGTACACCTGAGTAATATCACCTGATTTACTGATATGGTGAATTAGGATTATGGGCTGTAAAACAGATAATATTTTAAGGGATTTGAAGAAAAAATAGTGATTTTGCTGCTATGGGGGTCAGAATTAAAACTATGTGTTGTCCAGTGGCTTGGGAGAAGAAAGCAAGACGTTTGGTGAAAAACAACTTCATATCACCATATCACATATACAGACACTACTAGCAAAATTGTAGGTGGGAGTCAGTGTGTTGGCACGATAAAAGAGATGAAAGGCTTGGCAAAGAAGGACTTAAAATATGAAAGCAAGTCACTTATGCTGGGTGCAGGAAAGAAAGGAAAGCTTGTGGAGAGAGGTAAAAAGGGGATTATCAAGAGCTAATCCTAGCTATGAAGGTTTGTATGTTTTATGTAGATTATAGTCTGTGCAGTGGTAATGGATTTGTTGCAGAGTAGCACCGAAATGTGTATATTTCCTGCAAATTATGAAGTTAAATCTGTCAAGATATTTTCTTGAGTTACAGATCATGAAAAAAAAAAAAAAAAAAAAAGTTCCGATAAAAAGCAGCTGCACAGTGAAAGTTAAAAGCAGATTTATATGCTAAAATATTTGTTACTTTATTACTTTATTATGTATAGAAACAAAATAAAAATTAAATTGCCACCAAGCAAGCCCAAAAAATTGTATGTCCTTTGAAGGCCAATGATCAGGCTATTAAGTTATACTTATTTTAAAATATGATTTTTCTGCTCTTTTATTTAAAGCATTTTAAATCTTTCTGAGTCACTTCATCTTAAATAAAACTTTCAGCCAAAGAAATCTTGACACAAGATTTATAAGTCACTTGCAGTCAAACAAGCCTAAAAACTACAAAACAAGCAACATGCATGTACAGATATATATAACCTATATAACCACAGTAAACCATATTTTGTAAATTATACTCAGCCACAAGGAAAAGAAAAATATACAAGCAAGCAAACAAAAATGTAAAAATAAAACAAACATACAAAAAGTGTTCAGAGACAAGCAGGGTAGAGCACTTTCTGGGATCTTGCAGAGATCCAGATATCCATAGGGAATAAATAAGACTGTGATCTCTTTTGAATAAATGAGCTGTCTTTGCCAGTTGGAAGAGCAAAGGCCTACAGTGCCCTGAGTCCCTACTTATAGGGAGCAGTCAGGGTGTCTGGTGATCTGTTGTTTAAAGTGTTAAGGTCAGAAAATTTCAGAGACTTACTGAGAAACCTACATTGGTTCTAACACAGATATTTGTAGGGGAGCCAGTGACTCTTGAGAGATTCTAGCAGAATATGGTTTAGGATTATTGTATTCTATAAAAATGAACTTGTCCCTTGCTCTTAAAGGTCAAAAAAATCAGAGCAGTATTATTTCTATGTTCATATCCTGTGAGTTCTCTTTCATGCACTCAAATAATTCCATTTCCAAAAAGGGGACTAATTTTCTGAATAGAATGGCTATTTATTAGGATGTCTGAACTGCGCCTTCTAATAAACTCCAAAAATAAGTGACTGTCAGATACATTTTTCTGTCAGTATATAACACTGCTTTTTCCTCAATTTGAAGAGTAACCATATGCAATCTAGTACTGCTTTTCAAAAATATCCTCCCTGCAGAGATTATGTCAATTAACTACAGAAATACTCTTGAGCTTCAAGAGTGTCTGAACTTATGTGCTCAAATGAGCTGATCATTTATTGTATGGTAAGTCTGAAATGTGAAAGCTTCTAGTAGAGTTTACTGACTAACACAGAATATGATGCTGCATTGGGGAACTATTATGTAGCTGGAGCATCCCAATGTATAGTGGAAGTATTTTAATGGAAAACATCACCTAACTCAGGTAATGAACGGGCCCTTGAACCCACAAAAGGGAGGTCTAGTGAAAAGTCAAACCCAAGTGAAAGATCAGTACTTCAAACTGAATCATTGAATCTCAGAATATCCCAAGTTGGAAAGAACCCACAGTGGTCAAGGAGTCCAACTCCTGCCTCCACACAGGACCACACAGAAATCAGACCATATGTCTGAGAGCATTGTCGAAACTCCTGAAGGCTCAGTGCTTCAATCGCTTTCTGGGGGAGCTTGTTCCAGTGCCTGACCACCCTCTCGGTAAATAATGTTTTCCTAACACTTAGGTACCCTTGGTATTCTCCTGGACTTTAACTTGTGAAAGTTACAGGTTTTCTAACAATGTAAAAACCAAATGTCCCTAAAGGAAATAAAAATATATTAATATTATTAGTAAAATTATGCTTATACAAGTAGTTTTTCTTTTTCTTTTAACCATTAACTGAATATAATAAAATGATGGCATGGCAAAACAGCTTGTATTCCTTTCATTGGGTGTTTGAAAGTATATGTATGTTTACAAATGTAGCTAAAGGAAATCCAGGAGTGTTTTTTTGTTTGTTTGTTTGATCACATCTGAATTTACACTTTTCTGGGCCAATATATGTGTGTGTGTTTGTACATGTCTGCCTGCATACATACACAAAAAAAATAATGCCCGTTTCATCTCAGTTTGTTCGCTACTTCTTGACATCTCATCAGGCTATTACAACATAATTTGCTGTATCCTTTTAAATCAATTCTTACAGACAATATGCCAATAGTTCTGGTTGTCTTTCAAGTTGCACAGTTTCAGACACAAAGTAGAACAAAATTTGGCAATGCTCTGTTTTATTTAACTAAACCAGCTTAGATTTCTGACCTGTGATAGCAAACTATTATCCAATTAATTTAGTTTCCCATCAACTCAAACATTTACCTACAGAAGAAGGGCAGCAGTTCTCAAGCAACTGTGTAGTCTTGCCCTTTCAGATGATCTTCAGGTTTCTGGCATAACAGAGTTGTACCTGTCATCCATAGGTGCATTTGTGCAAGTCATCTACTAATTCTTCGGACTTTTGCATTGAAAATAGTAATATTTATAATATCCTTTAAGAAGAGCTGATATTAGTCAGGTCTAATGTCTTCATATTTCCTTTTATTTGTCTTATCTGCCCAGATCCCTGGATTGCAAAGAAACTTCTGAAAACTAGCATCTGAACTTTTCTCCTGGAATAATATTATTTTTAAATGTGTACCATCAAGAGTTGTATTTGTACTGTCAATTTTTAAATATCAGATCTTTTTTTTTGTAGTCAAAATAATGTCTATCAAGATGAGCTCTAACTGACTTTCAGTCTATAGAGTTAACAGTCTTAATAAATAAATAATGAATAATAATAATAATCCTGTTTCCATAATATTCTATAGTAAATGCTTTTATAACAGATATCCAGCACATTTACATAATGATGCTTTCAGATGTAATAAATTGGCTATGTTAATGTAAGTTTTGCAATTTGTGGAAGGGAAGAAGTATGGGGTGATGGTTTTATTTTCCATTATTACACATTAAGACATTGCTTTTGCAGCTGGCTTTGCTTCACTAAATTCATTTACAAATAAAGGAAAATGTTGCCGGTATGAGAAATTCAGTGTAAAAGATGTAACTCCACTGAGCTGTTCTTTAAATGACAGCCTTACATGTAACACAAATACTTTAAAAACTTGCTTTCTGTTAAGAAAAGTGAAAAATAGGTTATTAAAATATCATTTGAAATACACAAGCAGTGGTTTGAGATATACTTATTAATCATTATAGTTTTGTTGAAAATGGCAAAAGATTTGAAATACTCTATGAGCAAAAGTACATTAGAGTTTCTTAGCAAACTAAATTTACAACAAAATTAGAAAAAAAGTATATATTTCAACTGAGCTTTAAAGCCAACTTCAGACTGGCCACAGACATTGGTCCTATTTCCAGTTCATTACTTCAGTTTTCTCTTATTAGAGTATAATTTTTAAATAGAAGATAGAATGACTAACATGTAATATATAATATTACATTTTATATATTATTATATAAACACATATATAATATAAAATATATAATATAAAATATAATCTTCTAAATAATATAAGCACTTGATGTAGGTAATTTAAAGGATGATTGCTCTGAATTACAATAGTAGAATGAATAATTCTTGAATAGGATCCAATGCCAAAGATAGTGAAGTATTTAAGGATCTAAGTGAATGCAATTTTTCATCACAGTCAGCTAAGATTCCTACATATTTCTGATATTTTAAAAAAATCTTTGTTTAAGTCCCAGTTTTAGATGGTATTGTGAGAGGACATGAGGATATGGGGTATATTTTTATTCTTCCTTCTTGGGGACATTTATACTTGGACAGCTTCAGTCAGTATCTGATAATGAGATGAATCACTTACTTCATGCCTATCGCCCAATGAAAAATATAAATGTTCTTGTTTTTTTGAAAAATGACAAAATGATTTCATAGTTCTCTCTAATCTTATAAAATATTTTCTATCAATTATAATGTTTTAAGATTTTTTTTTTTTTTTCAGAATCAGATGGCGTTCCATATTTAGTTTATTCTACTGCAAAGTTGTTTTTTTGCTCATAATACTCAAGTTTACTGAGAACTGTTTATTGTAGCTGTCACAGTAAGTATCAGAAAATCACCCAATGTGGCCTGACAAGATACAAAGACCTAAGGTACTTTCTTATCAAGCAAAAGCAAATTACTTTAATAGCTTGAGAACATTATGATGAATAGATAAATGTTGACTTAAAATCTCCACATTTAAATCTATACTACCATCTCCTCTATGCAGCTCCACCAACATACAACAGCGTTTAGTATTTTACTTAGACTCGGTTAATTGCAATTTCAGCTAATTAGTCACTTTCATCTGAATTCAAAAGATGATAAATTAAAAGCTCTGTACTCCAGACTTTTCACTTTGTAAAACAAGCTACCTCTTTCAATCACATTCCCATTTTTGGTGCATGAGGGAGAGGCTATGCACTGGGCAGCAGCACAAGCCAACTTCTGCGCCTTTAGTTAGGTGACAAAACAAATCCAAGGCGCCATCAAACCATGTAAAGCTAAATTGATCGGATATTTCATGAAACAGGAAAGAGAAGAAGAAAAAAAAAAAAAAAAAAGAGAGAGAGAGAGAAAGAGATAATGAAAGAGCTTTATCGTGCCTTAGAAGAAACAGTGGAATCAGCACTACATTATCAATCAATAAATAAATAAATGAATAAATACAAATTCAATGATTATACCTAAATTATTTATGAATCTTATTTTATTTAAAATGTTTAACTTGTTTTCTCATAAGTTGCAGACTTCTTAGGAAAGATAAATGTCAGTGAACAGAAAAGTAACAGGCTTTTTTGACTTAATATATGAAAGCAAAAAAAAAAAAAAAAAAAAAAAGTAAGTCTTGTGACGTACTCTACCATCATTAACGGTGATAACTTAAGCTTAATTTGTTAGGGATTTTTAAATCCTTCAGAACATTAGTCTCCTTCTAAGTTATTCATTATTAACATAATTACTATTTGTATGTAGCAATTATGTATTTTTTATTATTTTTTATTATTTTATTTTTAGTATGATTCTATGGAAATAGTTGCTGTTTGTTTTTTGTTTCAGAGAAGTGAAATGAAAGACTTCTGTATGATAAATTTAATAGCAAATACATCAGACCCTCACATCCTGCCAGCTGGCACGTTTCTTTGGCATTGGATCCTATGCAAGAATTATTCATTCTACTATTGTAATGCAGAGCAGTCATCCTTCTTTAAGTTACATACATCATGTGCTTATATTTTGTTAGGATGTCTGAACATATTTTTCACCCACAGTAGAAAGAATAAAAGACTGAAATTTATTCTCTTAATTAATATGGTAGGCAAACACAGTAAGTAAATTTCAGTGTACCTTTGCCTTGTGTTTGAATTTGTATCATCAAAGATTAATTAACTTATGGGATCTATTACCAGGAAGGTGATACACATCACAAACTTTTTTTTTTTTTTTTTTTGTAAATAAAATGTTGTTTTTAAAAACGTGTGGCTTTTCTCTTCTTTAAGCTTGAACAAACAGACTTCAAGTAAAAAATATTCACAAAATATTTTCATGTTGTCTTTTCAATGTGTGTAGAATTACTTGTATATGTATTTATACATGAACATACATACATAAATCTGAAGGTTCCGTTCAGTTCCCTTAGAGGTGGTGTGGGCATTCCAGGGGCTTCTACATGCACATTTCAAAGACTATATCCAGGTGACTATGTTGTGCATTAGTCTTCTTGCCAACAGTCTAATCTTCACAGCACTATATACATTTGAGCATATCAGTCATTTTCACAAGTGTTTAAAGGAAGTCTCATATGTCTCGAAATAGAGACACTAGGTGGAGGACAGGGATGTAAATTACTGCTGCCAGTGAGCAACAGACAGGAGCAATTCAAAAATTCAATACTTTATTAGGAAGCAACTAAATTCTTTCTTTCCCAGAGAAGGAGAACTAGGCTATATACTCTGTCTACTGGAATACTGTATGTACGACTTTAGACAAAGGATGCATCTGGAAAAAGTAAGACTTCATCAGTTCCACTGTAACACCTGGTCACATACGACTTCCCTACTTTGAAAATCTTTCTGTAGGTGAACTCTTGTAACCAGTGAAGAATAGATTGTGCTCAAATAGTGTTTCACTTTGTTTTAAATTATGGTGCTATATTCCTCAGAACAAACTCCAAAAACCTTTGTTTTCATTGATCTTGTAGGTCATGGCATAGCGTGGTTGCAGTGCACACTGGGTCAAGGACAGTGTAGAGCATGGCACATCAAAAAAAAAAAAAAAATCCTTTTATCATCAGATATAAAAGGTAAGAAGGCAGTATTTTTGAGTTTAATTCAAAGACCATATCCATGTAATAGTTTATATCAAAGCCTATAACAAAATAAGCTATTTTATAAGAAAAAAATGCTGTATGAACCAGCTTAGCCCTTCATAATTTAAAAAGCCCTATGTTCAAAATGTAATAACCAACAGCAGTAGAAGCAATAGAAACTTCAGCAAGTTATACAAACTTCCTCCTCCTGCTATGAATGAGGATAAGAATAACGACACAACCAAATGTATTACGCAAAGTATTGATGTAGGTGTCTGAAACCTTCTGAAAAATTCTCACTAGTTTCAGGTCTGCCACTGGTTCATTTTTTGGAGTGTTCTCAAATGGTTATCTACCAGTTCCTAACACAGCAAAATTGCCAGAGTAACCATCTATATGGTGAGACTGTCACATGTAGGATGTAAAGTCCTAATAGAAACGAAACCCAGGTTGCAAATAGACCTTTTTCGTATAATCTTATGTACAGACTGCCTTAAATTATTTTTCCTACTGTTAGTTCCCTTCTATCTTGACTTATTATCAAATCAATAAACTGTCTCTAGCATTTCATAAAGTGCTTTTAAAGACTACTCTTTTTCTTCTCTAAACACATAACCAAATAAGATGTCTAATCCATAATGCAAACCATCCCTTTTTCTTTTCAAACACACCTTCCTGTATGCTTAGAATAGGTCAACTATCTTGTCATTGAAGACAGTTTTATTAAAAGAAAAAGAAAAAGAAAAAGAAAAAGAAAAAGAAAAAAAAAGAAAAAGAAAAAGAAAAAGAAAAAGAAAAAGAAAAAGAAAAACAAAAAGAAAAAGAAAAAGAAAAACAAAAAGAAAGGAAAAAACAGGTTTAATAGCTCATTTTTCCTTACATACTTTCTTCCATGATACAGACATTGCTTAGTACTTTTATTATCAACAAATAAGGATGTTGACTAAGTCTGCTTCAGATTCAACTGAACTCTATTGATAGATCATGTAGTTCGGTGATATTTGGCTAGATAGAAAAATTAAAAGCATGTAAATCTGACAGCCTAAGGCCCACTGACCTAAGGAGATAAATGTCTTTTTTAAGTACAGTGCAAGCTTTATATATTGAGAAATTCCATTATCCTATAAGAGAATTGTTAGGAAAAGAATTAACAAACTAATTTTGTTTATTTCCTAAATAAATATTAAAAAAAAAAAAAAGAGAGAGAGAGAAAAGAGAGAGAAAAAAATATGTCAGAAGGCAGAAATTCAGACATACCATTTAATATTTTATGTGGAGGTTCTGATTTTTTTTTTTTTAAATACTTGGTCATGGTTGTTTTGCTTTTGTTATTGTTTTCTGTAGCTAAGCTTTGGTAGAGTGAGAAAAAAAATATGTCATTTGATAGCCATGCTGAAGATAAAGTGGGTGCTGTATTTTTATAATCCTTTAATAGGCATATCTAGGTTGGCACTTCAGTGGGGTATAAATTTTGAGCTGAATTTAAGAGAAAAGTGATTTTCATTTGATATTCAAGTGATTGTTTTTCAGCAATTTTAAATGCTGTATTTTGTCCAAAACAAAAAGGAAAAATAAATATTTTCCCTAACTATTAGAACTTTATGTGGAACATGTCATCACAGTTAACTGAGGATGCTACAAATTAGAATCAAGTCTGAATATCTTAAATGTTGGAAATACGTTTTTTTGTCTGACAACTAATTATTCTGTTCAACATAGAACTTTAGGATGTATCTGGGAAGACTAAGATGTTACTATTTGTTACAGAATCCCATCAAATTGTTTTTATATTTTTCTATTAGTTTTCATTTTGCAAAAGTTAAAGTAGATGGGCATCTTATTCAAGATAGTCAGCACAGATTCCTTTTCTTAGATTTCTTAAAAAAAAAAAAAAAAAAAAAAAAAAATCCAGCAAAAATATTTTAAAGATAAGTCCAAATGTCCCAAGTCCAATTTGAATGTATTCATTCATTCAAAAAGGCATGTCTAGCACTTCAGTACTGCTTTATGGATTTCTAGAAGGAGCAACATATTGAAGAAAGCTACAAGAAATGACTTGACACATACCTACTCTTTGGTGAAAAGTAGAGCAAACTTCTTGTACCCCATGTTTTACAATGACATAAATTAAAATAATTAAATAAGATGAAATTTCTGATCTAAAAATGCTAGATCTACTTCATACCTTCATTTTTTTTTTTTTTTTCCTAGGAGTGAAGAACAAATAAGTAGGCTCACATGTGAACAATGTACCTGATTTAAGTCTTTGTGTTCTGTAGTTGAGGGAACACTAAAAGTGGCTGAAAAATACAAAGCATACCGTTCAAAAAGCATTTCGTTTAAATATTCTTCTGAGACTGAATTCAGCCATACTCAAAAAAGGTTCACATGTAAACTTTCATGTAAGAAAAATATTCTAGTTTAAACATTAATGAAATTACTTTTATTGTTAGGATGCCTATTTGAAATCATTCCCTGCAAGTGACAAAGCAGGAATTGCCCTGAAAATACTTAAAATCTAGTTAAACAATAATGAAAAAAATGTTAGATATTAATATAAAATCTGGGGAGAGAAAAATCAACCAAACAAGCAAAAATCAAACAAACAAACAAACAAACAGTTCTCAGTGTTTATAACTGCTAGTTGATGAGGCTCTGGCAACTTCATGGAGTAGATATTACGGAGAGAAACTCCCACTTATCTATACACCTCAAATTCAACATCAGATTTAATTTCTCACGAATATCTTATTCAGTCACTCTAAAAGTGAACATATGATAATCAGCATATTGTTATGTATTTTTCTGTTTCTCATAAATCCAACCAATCTGCAGGCTGAGATGGAAGAATTTATTCTATGGCAATACTGTGATATGCATGTGCTGCAGATATTTTTATATTCTCATCTTCTGTTCAATCAAGGTGACAAGTTTAACAGCTTTGTTGCATGTACCTTTTTCCCTCCAGGAGCAGGAAACTGTCAAAAAAAAAAAAAAAAAAAAAAAAAGTGATTTAAATATTCTGAGCTGTAGCTGCATGAAAGTAAAGAAAGTTGAAAAATTATCTAAGTAGTTTAAAATCAATGAGACAAGGATTTGTGTTTTAACACATATTTCAGTGTTCTTAAATCACCCCAAACTTGTGAATATTTAGGCTGAGGAGCATGGTTAAGGCCTGTCTACATTTAAACTTAATTTGAAGTTATTTATGAACAGATTTGAAGAGCTGCTAATAGAGTCTCACACTGAGAAATGTGAGAGCATCCGATTGTATTGCTTTGTTTCTAAAACTTTCTATATATTTCCTGTCTTAAAAAAAAAAGAATACCCAACCAAGCAATTGCTTGAAAATGATTTCTCACCCAAACGGTATTTGTCTGAACAGACATACTACTACAATTGTAATATTTGTTTTTCTATTCACCATCACTTTAACTATTGATACCAAAAAGTTGCATTTTATGTGCAGCTCCATTGTCATCAAGGTCTATATTGCCAGATGGTAGAAAATTATCTAGGTATGGGCTACAGCTAATTTCCTCTGTTGACAGAACAGTGCTGGAAACTCATAGCAGAACTCAAAAAATGTTATTAGTTTATTCCAGGAAGTATCATGTGAGAGAAGTTAGGAATTATCTTACTGGGATGAATCAATTGTCCACTAAACCACTAGCCTGCAACCTAGGATGTCTATTCCTCCTATGTTTTACATGGAAGTACAAAAACATGAAGAAAGAAATCTTCCTAAGGTTAGACAGACCTTCAGGAAAACATCTGTGATTTTTAACTTGTATGTTATACATTGTTTTGAAATGGGCCTAATATTTCTGAATGTTATAAAATTTTACTCAAAACAGTAGGATTCTAACTGGGGACAAAGTATTTCTTAATGTTTCATTTTAAGTTATAGACCAGTATCCGTCACCTTAATATCCCATTAAAAGAGATATTTTTAAATGATTTTCTCTTCAGTCTAGAAAACAACAGTGAGATAAGAAATTGTTGGGGGAAAAAGGGGCTTAGTAGGAACACACACTTCTCACTCGCCTCCCTCCAAAACATCATCTTTTTGTTGTGGCTTTTTAATACAATAAAACAGTGATCCATTTTAAAAAGACTTTCCTTGATTTGAACAGACATTTATATTTCAAAACTATATAAAGCTGCTATTGTGTAACTTTTCTATAGTTTATGAACGTTAGAAACTAGGTTGACAATGTTACAAGGTGTCAACTATTTACTCCCCCTTCCCCTCTCCCCTCCATTCTCTAGAAAATCTGAGTAGTTATACATACAAACATTTCTATGTACACAATTAAAATTAAACCTATTTTTTATTCAGATGGGAGTCATAGAAATGTAGCTAAAGAAATGATAATGATGTACATGGAGGCCATGGTCTACACTGTCTGTTATAGTGCAACTCCACTTTAACAACAGATATTTTTCTCACTTGTTTAGAAAAAGTCCGTAATTACCTTTACCATTAGACATTCTTTTTTCCACTGTGTAGACTAAATCTACATTATTCCATTTCTAGTCTACTATTCTCATCCTATTAACAGTGAGCATGGAGAACGGGTGATCACCTTTTGCAGCTCTCTTATGTATTTGAAGATTTAATATTTAATTTCTGTCTTTTCCTGTGTAGAATAAATAGTCTACATTAGTTCTCGTATTCTATGTGTTTTCTAAACAATTAATCCCACAAAGCTGCTGGATGAAAAGTGTTTCGTAATACTTCACAGAATAAGGAAGCAAAAGTACAGTGTTAGGTGGCAGAAGGAAGGATAAGAACATAGACTCTCAGGGGTGTGAATTGGTTCTCCTTTGCTGGCTCCCTCTCTGTAGAGCACTAGTTCCATTCCCATCTGTCTCTCTTGTTACTTTTTTAAACCTCACTGTTAATTAACTTGTCCATCAGTGTCCCACTTGTATGATTTTGATGAAGCCCTCTGTTCTTAGCTCAGCTCTTCACCTGTTTCCTGGGCTCTCCCAGGAGTTAGCACTATTAATCATAAAATCATACAGTCATACAATAGCTCGGGTTGGAAAGGACCTCAAAGATCATCTAGTTCCAAACCCCCTTCCATAGGCAGGGGTGCCACCCACTAGACCAGGTTGCTCAGGGCATCTAACCTGGCCTTGAACACCTCCAGGGATGGGGCATCCACAACCTCTCCATGAAACCTGCGCCAGTGCCTCACCACACTCTGAGTGAAGAACTTCCTCTTAACCGCTAATTTAAATCTCCACTCTTTTATTTTAAAACCATTCCCCCGTGTCCTGTCATTATCTGTTTGAGCAAAGAGTCACTCTCCATTGTTTTTTATGTCCCCTTTAAGTACTGGAAGGTCACAATTAACTTTTTTAGGGAGCTGGTTTCCTTGCCTAGCCTACTTTGGCAAGGAAATCTACAGCATACATCATCATATTCAACTCTTTCAGGAGTGATAAGAGCTGAAAATACTTGTTCATTCCTCCTCTTCACTCCTACATCAGGTAAAACCCAGTTGATTTTGTAGTGTTTATTTATTTATTCAACAATTTTTACTCCTAGAAAGGGCAGCATAGAGAAAAAAAGAGAAGAGGTCTAATTTTTTTTTTTTTTTTTTTCCTCCAGTAACTATGTTCTATGTGACAGCTTGGGTATACTTAGCTAGAAATGTGTAGTAATATCTCAAACTGTTTCATTTGCTATCTAAACAAATTGAATAGCTTCTTAATGAAGCTGTTTTGGATGACATTTAATATTAAAGCAGGTCATCTAACAGGACTCACATATCCCCTTTCCGGCAGCTGAGATAATCTGACTTTTGAATGAGGATGAGAAGCTTATGAATATGAATTAAGAAACATTTGTGTATTTAAAGAGTGTCTGTCAGAAGGTCAAGAGGTCTGATGTGATTTAGATCATCTGTTCTTTTCCAACATCAGCTGACCTCTTAGAGATCATCCTAAGGTCTGCAATACTAAAGCAATAAAGACTCCAGATTTGAGAGTAAAGATTACAACAACATGAAATAATAGAAAGAGTAGAACTTCTTTGTGTCTGAAGAATCTCAGAAACAGTAATTGTTATGGGTTCCTTTTATACAACTTCTCTGATAGAAGTTCAGAAGGGTTGTGTATGAGTGTGCATGTGCAGAAAATGTAGATGTACAAACCTCATACGGAAACCTTACAATTGAATATAACTGAGAAGAGAGGGAGCTTTCATAATGACCAGTACCTTTTCTGCCTCAATACCTTTTCCTTTCAAGTTACTCAGAATGATTCCCAGAGCTGGCTCAAGGCCTCTCAGCAACACAGGCAAAATTAAATTTTGCAGCTCCATGGGTGAGAAGCTGAGAAGGGCTGAAGCAGGAACACAGAGCCACGGGGGAGCTGCAGGGAGCTCGGCTGCTTGTTCCTGCTCCTGCTACCTGGCAGATGGGAGGTTGTGAGCAACAACTGCTCCGACACCAGCAGCCACCGCCTGTCTGCTTTCCAGAACTTTGGCATAGATAAATCACGTATTGGGGCCAGGGACATTGTTTGCATCTCCACTTTGCCTATGCTTACAGCCATTTTTTTTTAATTTTTATTTTTATTTTTTTCCTATTCATTTGTGTTACATATCTGTTTTCTGTACAGAATTGTAATCCTAATATGTGAATGCTCTTAAAAAAAAATAATAATAATAATAAAAACATTTATAGAATACACTATCACGAAGTATAATATCAGTTTTGTTCTTTTGTGTTTTTAATACAAACCGATGCTAATACAAGTAGCTTCCTATTAGTCCTTTCAGTTTGCACCAGCTTTTTATTCTTTGAAACTAAATGAAGAAGGAACAGACAAAAATATTTAGCTGTGTATATTTCTTGAAAAAAAAAAAAAAAAACTGGAATAAATTAATTATTTGCCTTTTGTTACAGCAAGCTGCTAAATTAAATTACGTTCACACACACCCACCCCACCAACCCCCCCCCAAAAAAAATAAATTAAATAGAGAATAAATATAATTGAAATAAAAAAATAATAAAAAAAAAAACACCAAGCAGCTGTCATATCTATTACATTTTAGAATATTAATTTTAGTGCATGTGGTAGTGGTGGTATTAAAGATACCCATAGACCATTCAAATATGTAGGTGCATTTCTACAACACTTAGAGTTACTCTAAGAGCCTGATCTATTGCTGTTTAGTTTACCATCTTCTTTGCAGACTATGTTTAACTTAGTGCCAAAATATTTTAAATACAGGTTTTGTACTGAAATTTCTTGCTTGAATCTGTTTTTCATTAATAAGGTTTCAGAACTGTCACCAGGAGGTTTTCTTGTTCGGAAACCCAACAGTTTCTACTTTCAGGTTCTTAATTACACATATTGTTAGAAAACAATTTCATATGAATAGATTGCTTTTGATAGTTACAGAAGAGAAGAACACCTGTTGCTTTCAAAAGCTTTTTATTTTTTTTAATTGTAACAAATCGTTCCTTAATACATCAGTGACAGTTTAATATTGATTTTTTTGTTATGAACTTACATTCTTAAGTCAAAGTATCATATATACATTTATGATTTACCTCATGGACCCATTCTAATTTTCCTAGAAATTAGACTTGGAATGAAGAATATTGGAAAAATATGTATATTCTCCTGGTCATGCCTCTTCAAGACTAATCCATTTATTCAAATCTTTAAAGCCAGATACAACATTCAAAGGACAATGGAGATATTCAAACAAGACCATGTTTATCCCATGTTTCAATCAGCTGTAAAAAGTTATTGGTGGCAGAATTCACAATTGTTATTGGGTTCCAGACTAAATACCTAGTGAAAATAACAGGGGCTGTTAGTGTTTTGAAAAGACCCCCCTTCATCCAATAGTATTGGGCTGTTTCCAATTTGCTTCTGAATGTTTAGTTTCACCAGAGACTAATTAAGAAAATGACAATAAGTAAGTGCACATATATGTGTACTGTATATAAGAAACTGAAAGAATTTATGAGTTAAGCAATATAGAACCAGGAAAAAAAATAAAAATAAAAATAAAAATTTATGCTTTACATCTATCACAGAAACCTACGGGAGAATGCAAACTCTCTGTATTTGTATTGTTTGAGGTTTATATGTGTCTAAATTCAGGTGGGTTTTAGTTAGTTAGCTAGTTATTTCCAAGAACCTGAATCCTGAACCTATATCTCTTTACTTTGCTAGGATTTAATGGTATTTGTACAATTTGGCTGGTAAAAGACTTCATTTATCCAGTCACTCACTTTAGTCTGTCATTTCTTCTGTTTTCCATGAACCCATTACAAACCATAACTAACCATGGCATCTTTGTGCTGTGGCCAGAGGAATGGAACAGGTCCCTTTGAAACTAATTGTGATTTTGTTCTTTATTTCGTCTATTCAGCATAGACAAAGTACAAGTGTGGTAATCATGATTTGGAGAAATATGGTTAAATTCTAGCTAATAAAACTTTGCCAGTAATTTCCCAGGAGGAAAGAGCTGTAGTATCTTTGGCATTTTTAAGTTTGTCTCCCTTGTCATATGCAGACAAGCTTTTAGGTAGGGCATACTGCTGGATTTAAATACAGTACTCCTACGTTAAGTTCTGAAACCCTGAGCTCCTTGTAACATCCTTCAAAACTTGTTGCTGGAAAGAATATTAGTGTATAGTTAAATGTACATAATATTTAGTAGATAACATAAGTCAGAAAAAGAAGTTAATCCGTCACTGGAATACAGGAACCTTAAAGCAAGCTGAACAAACATCTTGCAATCTAAATTGCTATTGTTGAACTGAAAACAAATTTGAATGGTTTCATAAGACCAACAATGAAGAACTAACTTCTCAACATCAGGCTGCCCAGAGAGATTGTGGTATCTCCTTCTCTGGAGACATTCAAAACCAACCTGAACATGTTCCTTTGTGACCTGATATAGGTGTTCCTGCTCCAGCAGGGGGATTGGAGTAGGTGATCTTTCAAGATCTCTTCCAATCCCTAATATTCTGTGATTCTGTGATTCTCTAATATAACTAATGGCTTATAATATATTTTCCTCGGCAAAGACATTTTATCAAAGGAATTTCACCTGTGCAAAACTTATTTTGACCTATAAACCGTTTTTTTTTTTGTTGTTGTTGTTGTTTGTTTTGTTTGTTTGTTTGGTTTGGTTTTTGTTTTTTTGTTTTTTTGATAAGACCTTTACCTGCAGCTAATACATATATCCTGCTACTACTTACCTAAATTACATAAGAAATGAATGTCAGGAATTAACTAATTCTTATAGGTTAGAGGATCTTAACAATATATGCATTTTCTGTTCCAGTTTTGAAAAAAAATAAAAATAAAGTAAAAATGAAGAGAATGGTCTTCTGTTTTTTGTGTAGCTAACAAGAACAAACAAACAAACAACAACAAAAAAAAAAAAACACAGTATGACTGAAGTTGATATAATTTACATTATAGTAACCCATCACTGACAGTATGTTGCTGAAGAGTGAATCAGTGTCTAATTGGAACTTTACCCTCCAAACAATTTTCAGAGTATTGATATCTGACTTGATTATTCTGGTAAGTACAACCTAGTATGGTAATTGTCTGGCAAAAGCTTATTTTATGTTTTCAAGTATAGCCTATGATGTGGAATAAGCAAAAAATAAAGGCAGAAAAGTTGTTATAGACTGGATGTTTTTTAACAAAGCAATTGGGAATATCAAAGGATCCTAGAACTATGAGAAAATATATGTCTTAAGATTTAAAGAAAATAAGTTTTCATTTTCTGATTTTAAAGAGGGAGATTGTTATACCTTTCTGCCTGTCTTGGTGTCAGAGAGCTCAGGCAGGTAGAGCAAGCTTCCGACATGTTATTTTCCCTGCTCCTAGCAGCCCTATGGATCTGAGGCTTACTGGTCCTGCATCATGGACTTTATGTTCCTGATTTTGAAATTAGACAACCTGCATATGGAAATCTGTTAGCTCCTATATCAAGATCATGAATGTCTTTATCAAGATCAACTTACTTCAATTACAGTGTCTGTGACTCAGCCTGCAGCTCTTAAAATATATTGCTGTTTTCTTTTCTACTTCTAAAAAAAAATGCAGTTACATATTTGAATTCTGTGAAATTTATGTATAAAATTAGCTGGCCAGGATAATTCCACTTATGCAATACAGTCAGAAGTCTGTGAACAGACAAGCTAAAAGCAAGAGCCTTAAACAGATGGAATGTTACAAAAATTAGTGAGCAATTGATATGTCTGTAATTTGCCAGAAGCTAGTTGCAAGTAAGAAATTGTCAGATACAAAAGCTGTAATTTCTTTAATTTATTTTTTTTTATTTTTATTTTTTTCCCTTAAAGAGAATAAGATTAAACTCCATCTTCAACAAGAACAAAAGATATTAATCTGACTTTCTCCCCCCTTCCTCCCCAAAAAAGATATGTTGAGAAGATATGTTTCTTTCTACTAAGACTGATAATATATTTCTTCCTTTAAAAGTGTCTCTGAGACTAAAAGAAAAGAAAATTCATGAAAATATACACTGAAAATTTGAATTAGTTAACCTTTGAATGATATAACAGCTTTTTTACCTTTCTCTGTAGGCTTTGAAAAAGCTTTCTTTCATGACAGGTTGTTATGGTGGAAGTAGACCACCACTAATCTGACACAAAACCTTAATTAACACTTATAATTTTACAGTTCTAACATAATGTCCAAGATTTTTTCTGTATTCAATACCTTCCCATTGTTGTAGGGCCTATTATCACTGATACAGGATATGTTTTGGCAATGGTGGAAATTCTGCAGAAGAAAGCTTACTTTTATTAAAAATAATAATAATAAAAGTCCTAGCACACTTTTGATAGGGTGACATGTACACCTTGCAAAAATGTAGAACATGCAATAATCAAAAAGCAATGAACACCAATGTTAAGAACACCTTTTGCAAACACTTTCCTTTTTAATCCTCCAAACTAACACACTGAAGAGGTGAAGAATAAAAAAAAACAAAGACCTGTAAATAAAAAACAAAGAGACACCAAAAAGAACGAATTGCAGATCATCAGTTGTGCAAGTATCATCTTACCAGATTGCCCAGGGAGTGGCGGTGGAGTCACTGTCCCTGGGGTTATTTAAGGAAAGGTTGGATGTGGTACTTAGGGACATAATTTAGGGGGTAAAATCAGCAGCAGGGGGACAGTTAGACCTCATGATCTTGGAGGTCTTTTCCAACCTTAATGGTTCTATGATTCCATGATTTCTAGGACACCATTCACTGGGGAGCAGAGTGTGAAATTCAGGGTGAATTCAGAATGTAATTTATGAACTGATTTTAGTAACTGTTCCTAAATGATAACTGTCTACACAGTTAAACAAATGCAGCCCATGTCCAGTGTTCTTTTTTTTTTTTTTTTTTTTTTGTAGGTGTAAAACTACTAGACAAAGATGTCATGTCAGTTCTTGTGTTTATTCAGTTACTTTTTTGCTCTTCATTTCCACATCACTGAGAAACAGAGAGCAGCATGTCACAATACTGATGACAGTTAGCAATGGCAAAACAGTTAAGTTGTCTCCTGCTGACTCCTTTGAAATACAAGCTGTCCTTGATGTTCATGTCTACCAGCTTGCTGCCACTAGAACAGCTGATGATATATGGTAGCTGGCACTGCAGCATCTTAATGCATTGAATTTTTTTCCCATGCAGTGGCTGACTCTACAGAGTTTTACTCTTAAACTACTGTGCTGAAGTGACAAGAAGCATTATCAATCATTAAAATCACCTTGCATTTCCTCCTTGCAGTGTGGAAAAACAGTGGTATAAAGCAAATAATTCATACTCAATCAACTAGTTAAATAAATAAATAAATAAATAAGCTTTTTCTGCCTTTTTTTTTTTTTTCTTGGTATGTGCATTCTGTAAGTGTTAAGTGCTCATTGTGCTAAATGCAAGTTACGCTATTACCTTTGTAAATGTTCACAAGCCACAGGTTCTTTTCCTGTTCTGTAGATGGAGGAATGTGATTCTTTTAAGGATATGTGATAATTAGAGATATCATTGAGAGTTTCAGTCACTGTCTTCTAATTATTTTACCATTTTATGGTAGTAGTTGCTGTTGAGGTTCCTGTCTCAGAATAAGGTGAATTTAGGTTCCACCGGTGGATAGAAAAATATGTACTAAAAGATTCTGACAAGAAATATGTAAGCAACAAACAATTGTTATATCTGATAAAATGGGATTGTACAGAAAAAAAAAAAAAAAAAAAGGAAAAATAAATAGTTTAATGATTTGTTTGAAACCAAAGGCTGTTCTGTTTTCCGCTGCACTTGCTGCATGAACTTTACACAGGTCATTGAAACACTTGAACTGTTGAATGGAAATGAGAGGTAGAGAAGCTGGGAATGAAGGAGTGAAACAGCCTGGGGAAAAAGATATAGAATAGTGGTGGTGCTTTTTAAATTTCTTCTTTGTTTCTTAAAACCTAACTGTATTTTAATTGGCAATAAATTAAATTAATTTTCCATAGGTCAAGTCTATTTTCACCATGATGCTAGGTGATCTCCCTGTCTTTATATAATTTTGTGAGTTGTTTCATGATGTTTTCTCTCCTAGTTCTGTTGAGGAGGGAGAGTAAGACAGCAGCTGGATGGGCATCTGGATCCTGGACAAGGTCAGCCTGCCATATTCCCATACATTAAGGTCAAGAAGCCTTCTAGAGTGTCCCCAGATGATCAAGGCAAAAAAAAAAAAAAAAGAAAAAAAGAAAAAAAAAGTGAAAATCTTCAATGGATGATACTTGAATGCCAAGGTAAATGTTCTGTTGAATTCCTTAGATGATAACATGGATGCTATGATTTTATATGGACCCAAACATGAGAAATTCATGGAAGAAAATCCATTAAGAGTTATTACAGAAAGCCTATCTGACAAGGGAACTTCCCGAACTAAGAGAAGATAAGCATCAAAAGACTATTAACGTAACATATATGCTTTTCCTGTTCTTATGCTGTTCAAGCATCTGCTTTTGGCAGAGACAGATGGCTGGACTAGACAGATCTTTAGTGTAACCCCAAGTAGATGACCTTACATTCTTTCAAAAAGCACAAATAAGCCAGAAAAACTGCCCTTACAGGACTTCTGCTGGGTTCATGAACATATGAGATCTCTTCTTTGAAATAAAGGCCTTAGAATCAGAGAATCATAGAAACATTTAGGTTGGAAAAGACCTCCAAGATCACCAAGTCCAATCATTAATCTAGCCCTGCCAAATCTACCTCTAAACCACGTCCCTAAACACTACCTCTACACGTCTTTTGAATACCTCCAGTTATGGTGGCTGAACTGCTTCCCTGGGCAGTCTGTTCCAATGCCTCACAACATTTTCAGTGAAGAAATGTTTCCTAATATCCAACCTAACCTCCTAAACCTACCCTGGTGCAACTTGAGGCCATTCCGTCTTTTCCCTCTTGTCCTATCGCTTGTTGCTTGGGAAAAGAGACTGACCCCCACCTCACTATCTTCTTTGAGGTAGTTATAGTGAGCAATAAGTTCTCTCCTGAGCCTCCTTTTCTCTAGGCTAAATAACCCAGCTCCCTCAGCCACTCCCTCCTAAGACTGGTTCTCTAGACCCTTCGCCAGCAACGTTACCCTTCTTTGGACCTTACAGGCTTCCCATAGTCTTGCTAGCATAGGAAGAGACATAAAGAAAAACAAATGGAATATTAGGGGTTTTTGTGTGTTTGGTTAGTTTGCCTCTTTTAAAATTTGATCTAATTCTCAGTGGAATCACAGGGAATCACCCCTTTCATTTTAGTAGACTTTGCAGAAGTCTATTGGTCTTTTCAGTGTTCAGACAATAGACAAAAATCTATATACAGAATTTAATAGTACAGAGATGCACTTACTTGCAGAAGATGTTAACAGCAGCCTGTACGCACAGTATTCTCCAAGTTCAACAGATGAGTTACATTGAGTATAAGAAATACAGAAGGAATTGCAAACAAACAAACAAAATCTCTAGTGATCTTCTTCCCTGGTGATGCATGGCAGGCATGGCATGCTACTTACTATAGTCATTTTGTATTTGACTTTGAGTTTAGTACTAGATTAGGCCATTAGTAGCTTTCATTGCTTAAGTGATGTAGCTGTATCTGTGTATTTGTATTGCACTTAGCAGTTATCAGTTTCTAATAAAAACATCTGCATTTTTTTGTGAAGGCATAGTATTTACCTTATCCTATAAATGCACTTAGAGTTAGCTGACATAGAAGCACTAAGGTTACCAAAGCCAAAGTACATCATGCACAAATTGAAAACAAGAAACAAAAACAACTAGTTCAAAATATCAAATCAGCTTTTACTTCTCCAGTTTTGAATAACCATCTAGAAGACGGTTTATGTAATTCTAAGAAAAGAATATGTTAAATATTGATGCAAAGTTTTGTTATGGGCTTTAAAATATCATTAAAAATAGAATGTTTGAACATCATATTTATAAAACAGCAGCCAGATGTGTGGATCACAAACAAAATATTATAACTCAATATATCTTGTCATATATTATAAGGTCACTGAGGAACAAAGAATATTTTAAGCAGTTATAATGGATGTTGCTTTTATGAGGGATTTATCTGCATACAGAAGTAAAGTATAATTTGGGATTTTTTTTTTTTTTTTTTTTTTTTTAAGACACTTGGTCAGGTCTTAAGGCATGGGGCTAAAGAAAAGCTGAAGGATTAGCAGTGATTTTCCTAAGAAATATAAATTCATTTTCCTGAATCCGTTTGTGCTTTTCTTTTTCTGCTACAGTCTTCAGCCCTGAGTTGAGCTTCTTAAGATGTTTTTTAACTTAATACTTATTCTAGAGTATAGGAATCTCAATTTCCTTACGTTATACAGTATCAAAACTGATCATAGGAAAAAGTAGAAGGAGGAGAGATATTGCTGTTTATAGGGCAGACTCATTATGTATTTTTTTCATTGAAGTAAAAAAAAAAAAAATTAAGCTGATGCATTCTGCTTTGCACTGACTGAGCTAAGAGTACTGCTGGAGTAGTCTACAAGAAGGCAATAGATCTCTCACACAGTGACTGCTTTTTTTTTCTTCCTATGCTTTTTTTAAGGTAAACTAATATACTTAATGTCACCACCAATATTTATCACTGTCAACATGGCATGCACCAAAATGTACCAGATTTACCCACAATTTCATATATATATATGTTTTATATTAATATATATATAATTTAAATTTATATAGCTATGTTTAATTTAATGAAATCCTTTGACATAGATTGACTACACCCAGATTTCTAAGATAACATACTCTATTTTGGGAAGCACTATTCGTGTTAACCTTATTCAATTTTACAGGTGTGAATCATTGTATTTCTTAGGTTTCCTTGTGCAAAAACTTTCATCTATGGTGATAAAAATAACATTTATATCGTATAGTTAATATTTATTCCTTTAATTATCAATTATATTACTAAAGTGATTATTGGATTAGTGGTGGTTAGGTAACCTGCTGAGACATTTGAGACATTACCTAACTAGACATAGAATAGAATCATAGAATATCTTCAGTTGGAAAAGACCCACAAGAATCATTGAGTCCAACTCCTGGCTCCACACAGGATCACCCAAAAATCAGACCCCGTGTCTGAGAGCATTGTCCAAACACTTCCAGAACTTCATCAGGCTTGTTGTGTGACCACTGCCCTAGGGAGCCTGTTCCCAACAGGCCATCCACCCTTCACTCAGTGAAGAACCTTTTTGTAACATCTAGACTGAATGTCACCTGTTGCAGCTCCATGCCATTCCCTTGGGTCCTTTCACTGTCAGCAGAGAGCAGAGCTCAGAGCCTGCCCCTCTGCTCCTCTTGTGAGGAAACTGTAGGCCATCGTGAGGTCTCCAGTCTCCTCTTCTCTAGGCTGAACAATTCAACTGACTTCAGCCACTCCTCATGCATCTTGCCCTCTAGACATCTTTGTAGCCTTCTTTTAGACACTAATAGCTTTATGTCCTTTATATATTGTGGTGCCCAAAGCTGCAAACAGTGCTTTAGGTGAGACTGCAGCAGTGCAGAGCAGAGCAAGACAATCACATCCCTCAACTGGCTAGCAATGCCGTTTACTGTTCTTGATGCACCCCAGAATATGGTTGGCCCTTTTGGTTGCCAGGACACATTGATGACTCATAATCAACTTGCCATTGACTAACCCCTACCCAATCCACCTCACCAGCCTGAAACCTTTCAATGGACGGCTCTCCAGCCTCTTGTCCCCCAGTCTGTACGTATATATTCAAGGAAAAAAGACATAAGAATTCTCACTATCATTCTTAAACTACCTTTTATTAACTCACAAAAAATGTTATAAAACTAGATTGTTATGCAGGTATAAAATGTGTTGAAATCAGCAGACTTGCTTTGGTATAAAGAGAAAAATAATGTATTTTTGGATACGCAATTTTAAGGTGAGTCAAAACTTTTAAGGGGAAATGTAAGATTTAACTGTACAGGGAAGCTTCCAAATAAAAATGGACTCAATCTAAAACACTCAGCAATATCACTGCACCAAGCCTGTCTGAATTTAAGAAGCATTTGGACTGTGCACTTAGTCACACGGTCTAAAATTTTGGGTAGACCTGTGTGGTGCCAGGAGTTGGACTCAATGATCCTTATGGGTCCCTTCCAACTCGGGATATTCTATGATTCTATGATTCTATAAGAATCCACTTAGTTTCCATAGAAATCTGATGTGCCAAGAACTTTTGAAAAATTGGCCGGGGGGGGGGGGGGGGAGAGGGGAGATGGGAGACACTGGTGTTAGATATTAAAATATTTAACCTTTAAATAAACATTGACAATAACTCAAAATATTGCACAGTCTCACAAACGTCTCCTTCTCATCTGTTGTTGTCTACAGACCAGATGTGTGCGTGTTTAAATACAATGAAGGAGAAGCAGAGAAAGAAATTTGTTTGTAAATCTCATTAATTCAGTGATTGGCACAAAGACACATTTATACACATGCTGAAGCACAACACTGTTCTCTTACATAAAGCCAGAAAGGGTGAGCTGATATTTGGTATGCAGAATGCTAAGTTAATTACAGTAAGTAAAGTGTATAACATCACTCAAAATTTCTTATGTGGAAAAGATCTACAGTATGCTGACATTACTTTTATTTTACTTTGTTCAGTGCACAGCCACTGACACATCAACAATCTTATATATTTTTTTTAACATTCAAAATAGTATCAAAATATTGATACAGAAATAAGCTTAAACTCTTGCAGAATATAATCTGAAATGGACAAGACTATCTGGACAGACTTCTTTTCTGGATCTGGAAAAGAGAACACTGATAACTGAGAAGAAACACCAAAAGGAACATATATACAGATGAAAAAAAATCTTTCAGGAAGGGAAGACTATTCACACTCAGCATTTTAGCTCACTTTGTGGAAGGCTGAAAGGAGATACAGTCCCTGTGGAAGGCTAGACAGTCTGGCACAGAAAGCTAAGGAAAAAAAAAAAAAAAAAAAGACAATGGAAGCCTAGCAGGTAAAGCCAGACATCTAATGACAAGGTGCAGTAAGAAGAATGGACAGGACATTTCTCAGCAGAAGATGAAAGGATAAAGCAGCTGCAGTTCACAGGAGCAATAGTATGGGGCTGATTGCCAAGGTTTCCCTGGTTGATATACTGGCAGAAGAGGGCTGCAGCTTCAGCTAAAATATTGGAGGGAACCTGGAGCTGATCTCCTGGCAAGGATAGCAAGACAGAGCATCCTGACAACCACGTTGTCAGATGGCAACATATCAGGGAACCCAGGAGCAGACGTTTCTGTTGGGAATGGCTGCCATGGCTGTGAAATCAAAAATTCCCAGATGGCTGTGTGAAAACCACAGAAATCATAGTGCATCCTGGTAGTTGTATTTTGAGTGGTGAAAGCAGCAGTCTTTGCTGAGTATCTGTGGCTTGCAGCCATAGGGTCATTTACTGTGAATACCATGGAAAGATGGACTTAAGCCAAGGTAGCAGCTGCACTTACATGGGCAGCTGGATCCAAAGTGACGATCTCACAACGACTATATATACCATGATCATAGAATGGGGTACAAAGTAAGAGGAAAAGATGAGTGATGCTCTTTAGTTTAGCAGCCACTTCAGCATCAGCAGTAACAGCTTGACTGGCTGAACCTAAGGAAATTGTAAAGTTTGCTTCTGTTGCTTTTTTTATTAGAAGAAAACTATCCTGAAGGGGTGAAGGGAAAGAGGAAGGGGGGGGGGGGGAAGAATGGGGGAAGATGTTAATATATACCAGGTCACCAGGTTCAATGAGCCGTGGCCACTCCATGTGAATGATCTGTGGCCACTACCTAAACATTATTCTACTAAAAGAAGGGTACCGTATTAAGTATTTCCAAATATTTCAAATTTTATATGGAAGAGCACTTGTAGTATATTTCCATAAGAAACCTGAAGTTAACATCAGTGCATGAGACTGAAGAGATAAAGTAATTACAGCAATTACCAAATAAGTGACTGAAAATATTCACTCTGAAGTTGATATCTAAAGGGTGCATCAGTTGATTCTTACTTGAAACCTTTCTCTCTCACCTTCTTCCTACTTACCTTCCTTCTCCTAATTACCCCTGTGATTAGGGTTACAAATTACATAATTAAATCTTCTTTCTGATGCTACTACATAACTGCTTTTATTTTAATCTAGAAGACTACTTTAATCTAGAATTCCCCCAGACAGTAATTCTTTAACAAATCTTGGGCAACAGGCTATGCTAGAATAGGCCATGATATAAATAACAAATTTGTCCCCATGGACTTACTATTTCAGTGACTCTTGTTTGCTGTGGAATAGAAGATTGACAAAGTGAAATAATTTCTTATCCCCTGAACAGAAGTAACAGATGGGGAAATTATATTGGAAATCCTGTTAGGAGAGGAACAGGTTGAAAAGTCACAAAGAAACATATGTATTTAGAAGTCAGGCTTTCCACAATAAGCTATAGAGCTTTGGGACTTTGATCTTAGAAACCGAAGTGGAGAGAGAACAGATCTCAGTAGGGAACAGGACACAGCGGGCAATCAGACACACAGGAAGATCTGGAGGTATGGAATAAACTCAAAGGAAATATTCAAAACTGTAGCAAGGAAGAAGGTGTTGCAAGTTTCAGAAAATATCCATATGTAGTTATGAACCTGGACTTCATAAAGGATGCAAATTTATTGGAAAAAAATAGGTGTTGGGAATAGTTTGCTAAGTACTGGAATTTTACATAATACCTAGGCAACAGGCAGAAAATTAAAAAGGAAAGAGCAATAGATTCAGAATAGGAAGGCCTGTGATCTAGGTTAATCCCTATTCTAACTGCCAGTGATGTAAGGTGGAGCAAAATGGGCAGTAGTCAGTACAGGAAAGATGGTGACTCTCAAGGTTTGGACATTTGTTTTGATTTCCAGACCCCTATTTGGGTGCTAATGTTAGGGATAGCATTAAAAAAAAAATGGTTTGGATGTTAAATCTCATGAGATTTGCTGATGTAGAAATAAGGGTTATTACTGATAATTATAGTTTTAGAAGAGACAGTCTTCTGCAGGCTTACAGTCCCAATTGTCTCAGGCTCTCCTTCATTGTCAGATTGCCCAGTTACTTAATAATCTTTGTGGCTCTTTCCTGTTCCTGAACTTGCTTCAGTAAGTCCATGTCTCTCTTGTGCAAGGGAAGCCCAGACCTGGACCTGAAATCCCAGATGTGTTTCACCAGGACTAAGCAGAGAGGAAGGACCACATCCCTTGACCAGCTGTCAGGGCTCTGCCTAATGCAGTCATCAATCTTCTTTGCCAAGGCACATCCTCAGCTTAGTGCTTGCCAGGACCTCCCAGACCTATCCTGCCAAGTTGCTTTCCAGCTGGTCATTCCCCTGTGTGGGTTTATTCCTCCCCAGGGGCACTACTTGGCATTTCCCTTTCAATATAACATATTACTGCTTCTCTCTTATGAGTGAAATGCACTACCTTTCTGTGACACTGGTCTATCAACCACTCCTTCCCGATGTGCATCTTCTGGCCCATTATCCAAGACATTAATGAAGATGTTAAACAGCATGAGCCTCTGGGGTACTGCACTAGAGACTGGCCTCCAGCTGGACCTTGTACCACTCATCACAGTCCTGTGAGCATGGCACTTGTGTCAATTTCAATCCACATGCCTGTCTGTTTATCTATCCCTTATTTCATTACTTTGCCTATCAGAATGTTACTGGAGACTGTGTCAAAAATCTTACTAAAATCAATGTAAACAGCATCTGCTGCTCTCCTCTCATCCACCAAGTCAATCATCTTATTGTAGACAGCTGTCGGGTTGGTTAGTTCTTGAGAGTGTTTAACTAGTATATATACTATTCAGTATATATGCTATTTCAGCTCATGGAAAGTAGTAATAACAACATGGAAATAGCAACAACAATGACAACAGCAATGACAATAATAAAATCCTGTGGAGACATGTACAAAGATTCCACCACAAATAAAAAGCAATCTCCTGCTATTAATTCAGTATGAAGTTTATTTGTGAAACTTGTTTATTTGGGAGCCAAAGCCAGTGTCTCACTAAATACCCTGCCACTAATGGGTAGATTTCAAGCAATGAATTAGAATGATATTATTAAATTCTTTGGGAACTCAGTAATTAAGCCAGTATATGAAGATTAATAGACCAAATAACTTTATCTAAATTCCATCCCTAAATAACATTTTTTTTGGCCATATTTCACTTAAGACTTCCAAAACATCTTGAATTTCTAAGAAGGTCCCAACAGCTCATTTTTCCCTGCAAATCTGGGTCACCTAACCCACAACATTAAATTAAAGGATGTAGAGTGCTTTGAAGGGAAGGGAAGGGAATAACTCTGTTATTCCCTTCTGAAGGGAAGGGAATAACTCTGTTAAAATTAATTTTGTTAAAATATCAAGAAGCTGTAATATAATTTTAATGCATGTGTTTCACATCATAGAATCATGGAATGGCTCAGGTTGGGAGGTAATGGCTCAGGTAAGGGACATTAAAGATCATCTAACTCCAACCCCCATGCCACAAACAGGGCTGCCACCCGCTATAAAACGTGGGCCAAGTCCCCATCCAGCCTGGCCTTGAACACCTCCAGGGGTGGGGTAAATTGTGTTGAAATTAAAATGCTTTTATTTTTCTGTTATATTGTTAAAATCAGCTACATTTAGAACATTGCATAATGTGTTAATATTGGGATAACAGACTGCAATTTTTAATTATTTAAAAAGCAGCAATGGATTTAGGCCAGGGCTGCTTATCTTCTGGACTCTAGCAAAACCTGGAATAAAGCCAATCAAGTGGACATAATGTTTACAAATGGTGACAGTTCTCACTACGTTTAACTTATTTTTTGCCACTTATTTTAATGAAACAGATAGCAAAGGAGACTTAACTATGGTTTTTGTAACAGCTTTCCAATTATTTCAGACTTCCTGTGCTTGGATAAGAGTTTATTCCAGACCAGTCCAGCTTCTTTTTGCTTGATCCTGCAGCAAAGTCATAATAATCCTATTGCTAACATTACAAGCTGTTGCCATGGAAATTAATGTATTATCCCAGAAAAATGACAGATGGGTTGAAGAGGGAACAAGCCCATACTTAGACACTGATCCTTACATGACTAGCTAATCCCTAAACGGATGTCACTTAGGGACTGGCTAATTTCAAAGACTTTAGCGAAGCCATTTGGGTAACCAGAGCTGCAGAGGACAGAGAATACATTAAGAATTTTGTTCAGAAAGAGTTAAATTCTCTCTGCTTCTTTTCCTCTTGTGGCCTACATTGCTTGTCTCTTTACCTGTTCCAGACAATCTGTTGCAGTAGGTCAGGAACAATCATAAGGCAGCAACAGTTCAGAAGTACCATGTCTGTAGTTTAACAGCAGCTTTCCCTTACCCCCACCCTGTGACAATTATGTCATTAAAGACAAAAGGGATTCCAGGCCAATGTAGGAGCAATAAAGTAGCTATAGTTTATCAATACATTGCAGGTTAAAAAAAAAAAACAAACAAAAAAAAAACACAAAACAAAGTCGATGTGTTTTACTTTGCCTTTACACAGAGGGATACTTTGCATGTGGTTTTAGGTTTTAATTGTAGAGGTGTGTTCTTTCTCTTAAATTAAGACAAAAACATTAAGGCTTTTTCCTCATGGAAATTTAGATCAGATTTAAACTTTTGAGAAGGCAGCATATAGCAAGTGGAATCTGATCAAAAATGTAAAGGAGGAGTGTGGAATACAAACTCCTCCAGGATACAAGTGCCAGCAGGGAAACAGAGAAGGAAAGTAGAATGAGAAATACACTATGGTGGAGTTGAAAAGAAGGAATGGAAGCATGGTGGTATGGAAATCATGTTTAAGATGGACAAACAATACTACTTTTTACTTTTTGATTATTTTATCTTCAGAATCAATTTCCTTTTTTTTTTTTTTTTTTTTGTAAATCTTGTAAAAGTAACAACACATCCTTCTTTGACAATGATTTTTTTTTGATATTTCTTGGTTATAATAGCAATGTTGCAACAACTGTCAAAAACATTTTGATAAATACTTAGAAAAAATATCATCTGGCTGTGATGCTAACAAAATGCTGATAATTAAAATGTTTCAAGTAGTGATGAGAATCTCTGTATATGAAAATGTTTAGAAGTATCTCTGAGTCACATTAATAAATAACATATCAGCAAAGACTTCATTATCATGCTGAGAGTTTGGAAATACTGCTGGTTTTTGACAGTGGGCAACTGAGGCAAAACAAGGTGAAATGATTTGTTGAAGAATGATTTGTTGAAGAAAAAGAGTAATTTGTTTTGTTAGAATGGGGACTTGATTTAAAATCTCTAGTACTGGAGGCTAATGACCAAAATTATGGCATGAATATAGTAACCCCCCGCCCCCCCCAAATATATATATATATATTATTTGAATTATATTATTATATTATTTGAATTATTTGGGAAAAAAGTCACTATTTCTATGAATGTTGGACATATCTTTTGCAGTTTGTAGCAATAGCACATGTACTACTGACGGATCAACTCTTTGACGTAACCTTCAATGACAAAAAAAGTGGGAAAAAAAAGACACAAAACAAACAAAAAAACCTCACACCTCCACACCAGAGAAAAGCTGTGCAGTAATAACAACCAGGATTAGGAAACATGGGCTGATGGGTCATGCCAGACATCTGTCATTTAACCATGCATATCATGGTCTTTGCTACCTTGTATTTTTTTATTGACTATTATTAACTAACTATCATTATTATTAAATAACGATAATAATCAGATGGATATAGGAGATATTAAAATCTCCAGTTCTATTTAAGCCTCTGCTAAGGACACAAATGAATAAGGAGAGTGATACTATTGTTGTTTTTGTTATGTGAAAGTGACAAATAGATCAGAGCCATTAGGAACAGATAAAAGTGTAACTGCATAAAAAGTAAAGCTGATGTCTAAAGAACAGTGTAATGTGGAAGGCAGTATATAGTGTAGCTGGCCTTTCTTTCATGAATAAAGAATTTCTGTAATTTGGTTCTTACAGAAGGGTTGAAGGGTAGTTATGTGGGTCAAGAACATTAGTAATAATCCTTTGATCAGATTTGTAATTTCTCTTGAAAAATAAAAGTTAATATTTGGTCCCAATAAGGCAATTATAACGATCACATATGTGTGATACCATTAGGAGTTGATTATATACTCTACTTCCAGAAAGCCAGTCATCTGAAAATGAGATAATATTTTTGATAAGCTAACTTCCAAGAAAAAAGAACAAAAAATGTGTTAACAAAAGAGAGCAAAGAGAGGAAGAAAGAATGTAGTTTCACAAGTATTAATTATATAGAAGGTAGAGTAGTATCTTCTGCAAGTCATACTCTAGATCTTCCCTGTATTTCTGAATAGAATTGCTTGAATTCCTTTGAAACTGTGATAAGAATGCAAAAATGATCTCATGTATTAACTATACTTATAGGATACCACAGCAACCCTGCAAACTTTACAACCCAATGTTACACTTTATAAGCAAATAGGAAACAAACAAACAAACAAACAACATCTGAAGTGTGTTAAAGTATTTGATTCAGTCACATATGCTGATAAATATCTGAAAGTCTCAATGCATTTGTATTTCAAATGTTTCACTTTTAACCCAAATATTCTATATCTGCAGAGTAGTTCTTAGACTGATGATTCACATCAGTTCATGGAGATTTAGGTCAGAAAGAATAAATGAGTTTAGGAAAATTTTAATTTCTTCCCCCTCTTTACAAGGCAGAACTTTGATAAAATGTTTTAAATTGAAGTGTCAGTAGAATAGTTTTCAGGATAAAGCAATGAAATGAACAGAATAATAACAGAAAAAAATATATGAAAACAAAATTTCAGTCAACCCCAAAATCTAAAAGAGATAAAATATAGATCAGATTACTGCTTGTTATACATAATCCATTGTTTGAAGGGACCAAGATTACACAAGATAAGACTACAGACCAGCAACACTGATTTCTGCACTGAATAAGGTGATCGAAAAAAGCCAACAATGGAACTATGTAAATTGAAAAGTGATGCCACAGGAAAGATTCAACTTTCCAAACAACTTTCAGTGAAGGAAGTCACGATTCCTTGAAATCTATTCAAGTTCTATGACAACACTTATTGGGATGATATAGACTACTTGGATTTCTGATAAACTTTTATTGGAAAAGGTAACAAGGATTATTAAACTAAATTGTCATTGCAAGAGGAGGGTAGTTGTATCATAGATTAATAGCAAGGTTTTCAGGAAAGAATAGGAAAAATAGGAAAGCAAAGCTGCAAATAAGTAAGTTTTTTTTACAATACAGATTTCCTACAGAGCATTTCAGGCAACTGTGCTGTGTACAATGCAATTCAAACTACTCACAAATAATGACCAAAAAAAAAAGAGGAAATAGGGAGGTGATGACTGCCTGCTGACAATAAATTAAAACAGACTACAAAGAACTTCAGAATGATCCTACAGTTGTGAACAATTGTTTGATGTAAATGGCATATGAAATACGAAATACGATAGAGGGCTTTGTATCATTACGGATGATTCTACGAAAATATCAGATTGCTGTTCAGGAGTGGTCAAAAAATCAAGTAAAATGTTGTGGGAAAGGAAAGGAAAGGAAAGGAAAGGAAAGGAAAGGAAAGGAAAGGAAAAGGATTTTGTTATTTCATTTGAATCTCTGCTGGGTCTACATCTTGGAAACTGCCTATAGCTCAAAAACCTATAGAAGAACAACTGTAAATGTAGTGACAGAACAGATCAAATGTGTGGGGAGTTTCCATTTGACTAAAATTAAACATCCCCGATCTGTAGTTTAGATAAACTATGAGTGATGGATGATATACAAAGCATGTATGAAGTTAGATGCCTTGCAGAAAACAAATAGGCAACATTTATTCTTCATTTTTCCTAACAGTTTGCTAAACCACTGATATAAAATTAGAAAAACACAGTATAATCAGACAATGATATTCATTGTTACAGAAAGTGAATACCAAGAGTTCAAAAGTAATTACACAAATTCACTGAAGAAATGTCTGCCTAGGTGTACTAAGCATGGTGCTGTGGATGCAGCCTCAGGAGCAAGAAGTCTCAGAAACACCATCAGCCAGATAATGGGGTCAGTGGGAAGGTCTTTGCTGCTTTCTAATCATCTGCCATAGGCCACAAAGAGACGGGGAGACCTTTACCCTAGTCTAGTACAACTTTATACACAAGGGATAAGCTGTGGAAAGGGTTAGCTAGTGTGGCGTAAAGGGCCAGCTAGTGTGGCGTAAAGGCCTTATCTCAAATACATGGAATTCTGCAGCAGGGATCTGCTGGCATCAGAACCAGTGGCTGCAGCCAGAACCTATCCCTTCCTCTCCACCCCTGCATTGCCATCCCCTGTCCAGAGGCACAGGAAGAACAGAAGCCCTGTGCATCATTAAGTTGCACTGAAGATTTTGAAGCATGGCTTAAGAGGCTTATGGACCTTCCACAGATCATTTGTGCTGGTACAAATAATGCTTGCCAGCTTGCCAGCACACATGGAATGTAATATCAAGGGGTGTGACCTTCACAAGTCAGGATGCCAAAACAGCATACTTCCTAAGCATTATGCTTTTTCAGCAGCTGCAAAGAGAGGATAAGTTAAAGCAGACTTCAGTATTTAAAGCTTAACAGTGTGGGACAGATTATTTTCTCTGTGTGGTCCTATTTCAAGAGGCTTTCTGACATTCTTTAGTTGTAGTCTTTGTGCCTACTTCATCTGACGTCTTTACTTCACAGGTGTATCAGACAGACATTATGCATGTTGGTTCAAACAGACTGAGGAACACAGCTTCACAAGCCTTTGCTCCTGTTCTTAGGTATACTGTAACAAGCATCTACAACTACCATAGGAAAAATGATATCAGATTCTGAAAGGAAAGCTGTTTGTTTTCTTTTACTTCCGTCTTCTTTAAGTGTCTCTAATAATCTTACCATAATATCTGAGTGCCAATAAGTACAAATTAATTTTCACTTTTGATTTATTTTTTTTTTTAAACCTTTTCATTACAAAGACCAACGTGAAGAGTTCATCCACTTTTACATGTGTTTTGTAAGGATCTATTCTGAAACCCAAGGAAGGGAAATGGAAACTCTACTAACTTCACTGTCTTACAAATTAGTCCTTATTGGAGGTTAGACTAGTAATTATACATAGTATGTAAGAGGAGCTGTGATGGCTCCTCTTGCATAACAACCGGTAGGAATAGAAAACCTTTCAAACAACAACAACAAAAACAGTATCTTTATGAAAAATTAAGTAAGTGATATCCTGTCTGTACAGAATTCCCATATATCACACAGCATGTTGAGAGAGAAGATTTTCCCTGTCTAAATAGTGTAAATACAAGATTTTAACCTAAATGCCAACAGTTTAAGAGTAACTTTATTTAATTGACATACTTAATTTCTTAGTGAATAAATTGATTATTTCAACTGACTGACCAGTTACGTTTTGCTTTATTAATTGGGATAAGAAAAATATGTCAGTCTTTGAAACAGAGTGATCACAAAATGTGAAGAACATAACAAGGAAACAACAACAACAAAAATCCAAATAGTACCTATATACTATCAAACAACAGTGCTCACAAGCATTATAATCCTAAATTTAAGTTTTATAAAGCTCTATGTAGCATATACAAAAAGTTTGGTAAAGCTGTTGGCATTTTCGGTCCCAGATAAAACAATCTTAAAGCAAGCTCAAATTAGGAAATTTTAGGAACTAAATGATGGAGGAGGTGTTTTATTTATTTATTTATTTATTTATTGTTGGTTTGTTTTTCAGGGATTTTTATTTATTTTTTAAAAATTACACATTATTCATATTACTAAGGTTTTATCAACAAACTTGAAAACTATATGCTTCCTTCTACAGCAAAAACAGATTCCTGGAATTTGCTAAAACTAGAAATATTATAGGTTTAAGATAAACATAATTTATAACATATTTTAGACAGATAAATCAGTTTTCCTCTCTACATGTTCTCAGTTTTGAAAACATCAGAACATTAATCTCTTTTTTATGAGATGGAGCATTGCTAAACACTGTGCATACCTTGGAGCAAAGGCAATATCTTACATTGTTACTTACACTACCAAATTCAGTTCTCTTCCATGAACATGAAAGTATGTGGGGAGTTCGCAGGGAATTTTGCAGAATACCTTGTAATACTCAACTGTTTTCCTTTTCAGAGGGTCAAGAGTTGAATTACAATTTATACTTAATTTGTAATTTACCTAAAATTTTGGGGTTTACTATGCAGAACATAGGCAAGACTGTTTAGCCCACATGCTCTAAGCATTACCTCTTCCCTACACTCACTCAGGAAGAACTGGAAAGCATATGAATACAGAAATATCAAAGACTCAGTGCCACAGCTCCAGCAACTTATTCTCCCATCTTATTCAGAGACATACCTGTGTCTGCTCATTAGTGGCTCAGACAGGGTCCCTAACTCCAGATGTTTTGTGGTTTCCATCACTCACAAGCAGCTCTGTTTCTCTGAATCACCATTTCCTGTCCTGCTCAACACCTCTGCAATGTTGTAGCAACCTCTTTCTTTTAGATGACTAGGAATATGGTAACCATGGTAGAAGTCATTTTTAATGATATTTTTCCTAAAAACGAAAAAGTCAGTCATCTTATCAGAGATGGTAGTGATGTTTTGATTTATATTTTAGAGAAATTTAAAGCAAAAATTGCATTTTATGAGAAATTTCTAACAAAGTCATCATGACAGTTTTTCAAAATATCTTTTGTTCTTAGGAAAATAAAAAATGCTTCAAAATAAGTATTCATATTTATCTGTGTCGTTTTCTTAATGAAACTTACTTCAGAAAATACGGTAGTATTCTTTAATTTCATTTAATTCTGAAAATATTTGAGATTCAAGCTCTTTAACAATGGCACTTTTACTTTCAATATTCTTTTTCATTTTTAGGAGGAAATCTAAAAAGTATGATTTTATTTACGGAACAATTCAGCAATCATGTTTATAATAAAAGGTAGTTTTGTTTGTGCATTTTATTTATTAATTAATATACATAAGATCTAAGTTTGCTTAGTGAAAAGGGATAACATTTTTTTAATCTTAAATCTCTTCTCTGGGAGTAAGGAGAGTTGTTCTGTTCTCTTGTTGATTTACATCAGAATAGTTCTGTCACTGCCAACCCACTTATTTAAATGCCCAAAAGATTCATCTCCGGCATGTGCAAGGAAAGGGGGTATTGAAAGCTGTTTTTTTCTCCTTCTCCTCCCTGCCTTTTTTTTTTTTTTTTTTCTACTTGATTTTCAGAATTATTTAGCTGTACAAGCAGCCTCTGTGGTTATTTTTTTTTAGGTTAGTTTCTTTTTCATGTCACAACACAAGTTAGGAAAGATTTACAAGTATCACCAATTACTTCAGTACAATCACACATGCAGAAAAAGCTGACTCTTCTTACTCTCACGTTTTCACTCTCTTGCTCCACAGACTGAGTGACAGGTATTTCTCACTCTACTTTTGTGCTATCCAGATCAGTTGAAAATTTTCCACTAATTTCTAAAGAGATTTTACTCCATAAAGTAGAATTATTCAGGGAAAATATAACATGGTCCAATAATTTTCCACTTTCCTTCCAAAGAGAAGGAAATGACTCAGCAAGCCAAAACGATTTACTTCCTGTTAATAAAGTTATCTTCTCACATAACAGTTTATAGAAGTCCTGTGAGTCATAGCTGTAACTACCTCCTCCTACAAAGATCCTATTTCCATGCAAGCAGTATCATGCCAAAAAAAAAGAAAAAAGAAAAAAGGGAGAAGGAAAAAAGGAAGTATATGCAAACACATTTTCAGAAATGAAATTGCAGAATTCTTGATGCAGCAGATTATTTTTAAATTATAAAAATATAAATTATTTATTTTATTAGATTATTTATAATTTTATCATAAATTTTAAATATATTATATTAGATAAATATTTTATAATATATATTTAATATTTATAAAAATAATTTGATAATATTTAGTTGTCACCATCTGTGGATTCAAACAGCCTTCATCAGGCAAAGTGTTAAAAGGGATTTTGAAATATTTCTTGTTTTGGAAACGTGTGCATATCTGCGTGTACTATAAACCCATTTAATTTAATCGAGTACAGTAACTGCAAAAACTAATAAGGGTGTTATAGCAGAATCATACTATTCTGCTATTCCTATCTATAATAATATTCAATCTTCACTCAGAAATTAAGTATGCTTACTCTAGTTAGATATAATCTTTGTTGTCATTCAACTTTTTAAATATTTATGCATTCTTTTCTCCAGGCAAGCAAGCTAGTTATTAGCTGGAAATGAATATTACACACTGTTCTATATATTTCTTGTAAAGATAATTCCCCACTTGTCTTTACTTAGTGAAGTTGCTTAATACCATTAAACAATTTAACCTTAAGCTTTTAGCCTGCATGAATATAAAATATGGGTAGGTCAAAAAACTTATATAATTGATTGGAAGTCATTAGTCAGTAAACATTTCCTGTTTCTAAAATGATAATAGCAATCTAAAAAAAAAAAAAACATACTAAAAAGTAGCTTCATTAGTAATGTAATGTAAACGTAATGTAAAAAATTTCTTCAGAATTTTTTATTCAAATTATTACATATTACCATACTATTGATTTTGTAAAGTATGTTATGATTATACCAACTAATTTTCTCAGGAAATGTTCTGAAAAGTGGAAGCTTTTACCATTAACAGAATTATTTATTTAGAAAGGTAAAACAAAAATCAACTATAGTATTTCAGTCTAGTCAGACTTACTTGTAACACTGCATTCCTGAGATTTACTCACTATTGCAATTGTGCATTGCATCTTTTTCACACAGACCAGATTATTATTATTATTTTTTTTAATCTCTCTTATGGAAAATCTTTAACATTTTACTTTTTAAGTCCATCATATAACCTTCCTTCCTTATTTAACTTGAGTTTTCAGTTTTGCTATTCAGCATCTCACAAATCTATATTAGACTTCTATGGCATGCTTTCATTTCATATGTAAATTGCATGCAAAAAGTGTAAACTTTACACTGTAAAAAGCACAAATCAAATCAAACAAAAAAAAAAGCACCTTGGTGTAGAGATACATCCTTCTGATTATACTCAAGATACTTAAAATACAAAAATACAAGGCCAGGAATTACAAAATTCACGGTTACTTTTTCTCTTTTAGCACATAGTAGGTTTAAATACAGAACTATCCCTTTTCTCATTATGTTAAAAAGCATAAGTTTCATTGACCTTTACTGAGAGAGACTCAAGCTTTTGCAGCATTAATATCCATTTTCTTTCTTTTACACTGTGAGTTTAGTACCATCATCCACCAACTGAAGTTCAGATGTAATAATGTCCCATTTTAACATCTGGGCCAATGCGATACATATAATAATAAAAATAAAATCCACTGATTTCAATGCTGCTATAAAGCTAGTGACTCTATATAAACCTAGTAGACAAATCTATGAAAACAAGCCCTTCTCAGGTCTCACACAAAATTGACAAGTATCAGGAAATCTACCCCTCACTTACACAAAATTGAGAAGTATCAAGAAATTCTGATTAGTTTTTGTATTAGGTGGGAATATATTGAAAGGTTGCCTATAAAGACAAGTAATCATTACTATTTTGTCTGTCTGGGTTAAGTGATCAATTCCTATACAAGTTAAAAACAAACAAATAAATAAAAAATAAAAAAAAAACACCTCACAGCAGATACCCACAGACAAAATGAAACAGACATGCTAAGTTTGTGCTGAAAAAGATGTGTTAGAAAGAAAGCCTAGTTGATAGTCAAAAAAATTTACCTATATAGTCTAGGTATCACTCATGTAATTTTATTTTTTGATACTGTCTACTTTACTAAAGCAGGTGTTGGAAGCTATATTTGGAAAAGGACTTCTTTGTTAGTAGGAGCAGTCAGATAGGAGCGTTAAAACTAGACTCCAAGTGAAGTTCTGCAAATTTCAGATGAGAGAAAGAGGGCTAAACATCCTCTTACCTTTTTATTTACCTCATTCACTTTCCACAGTGAAACTTGCTTTGCTGTATGGTTGTGCTCAATTTCAAAGAAGCAACATAAATGTTGCTCAGAAAGACATGAGATGTGCAGGTGTTATAAATCAACATGATGTTACTTAAAGTTTTTGTTTGTTTGTTTGTTTGTTTGTTTGTTTGTTTTTGTCCTCCAAATCTGTTTATTGTTTTAAAGAAATAACTTTCAACAAAATCCTCTCCTTTCAATCCACCATGACTCCAGTCACTAAAGATATATCTGTGCAAACTATAAAAATGACAGAAAGAGAAAGATTAATTAAACTACTGCCCCACTCTAAGCAATATAAAGTTAAATGGAAACTGACTCACTGTAACATTTATCTTTCTTCTTACGAAGCTACTGTAGAACAATGCTGGACATTAAAAAAAGGGATACCTACAGTAAGATGTAAAAGGGTTCTTTACAAGCTGTAAAAATTATTTGTAATAGGGGACTGAATTTCAGTATATTTGGAAACCTGTGCTGGGAACCTGCCAAAATTGTTTGTTCTTGCTGAAAGCAAAGACTTTATCCTTGAGTGCTTACAACTACCTTTTGTGCTACTGCAGTGGAAAAAAAGACTTTATCTTGCCTTAAGGCAATAGCCGTCATAAGGGAATCCTCTGAGAACATATGGCTGCCTTACCCAGCAGCTCAAAGGACAGAGAGGCCAAGAGGATTTAACTGTAAGCACCTGACATAAAATCCTCTTTTTCCCTTCACTAACATCACCTGACCCTTTTCCCTGTGCCACTTTGAGCCAACTGTGTGGAAGGGAGCACTTAGCACTAAGGGAGCACTTAGAGAGGAATACACATTTTTGCCTCTAGTGACTTCAGTCTTACGTCCTTTTGAATTATTCATACTGGTCAAGACGTTAATTTCACAAGTTAGCTCTTATTTGCACCACTGTATGACATTTTCCAGAACAGGATTACAGTTTATATACATATATATATATACATATATATATAAATCTCAATGCTGTTCATGATCCATTTTCTTCTTTTTCACTTCTCATTTACAATAGTATCCTTTTCTCCACCTAAACTTTTTAGTAGTTTCTCTCCACCTCCTTTCAGTCATTTCTTGCCTTTAACTGCTATCTAGTCTTAACCACTCACTTGCTTCAGACACTAAGAAAAGGATAACTTTCCATGTAATTTACTGACCATTAAAAGCTGGAAAAAAAAATAAGAAATGATTTATAACGTATTTTGGCTTCAGTGCAAAATGACATCAAAACAGTATTCAAAGCCTGTTTTGATAGTGTTTGAATACAATTGAAACAATTCACCCAGTACTTAAATCAGAAATGAGTAAACTAGTTCAGGGATAGGAAGCAAGCTCTAGTCACATCAAGAAGCTTTTAGTCAAACTAGAAGCAAACAAAATTTGTTATGGCATTTCATTTTTGTAAACCTTTATTTTGATAAATAGAACAGTGGAATGATAAATCTGTTAAGTAAACGACAAAATACTATTTGCACATAGGCACAGAAGCAGAAATAGTGATGCAAGTTAGGGTACGATTGGATGAGTTTGCTGCTGCTTTTCCAAATTAATCATGAGAATAAATGGAATAATTGGCCAAAATTTCTTCTTGTATTAGAACAGAAGCTTTTATTTTTGGAGTGTAGTTGATCTGTCTTGTGTTTCCTTGTAAGACATGATCAATTTCTCATGAGAGAATGACTATACAAAGAGTATGCAAACCAGGAAACTGAATATTGCTATAATACGTACATGAACATACATTTAGAAATACTAGCAGGCTAATTAATCTTTTGGATAAAAAAAATCCATTGATAAGTTAGGGAGGATTCCCTGTTTACAACTTTAACTTTCTGAAAGGTATACATATATATATATTTATTTTTTTTAACTCTGCCAAGATTAATGGTGATGAATGATGTTGCATCTTGGTAGTTCAAAATCAGAAGTTACAACATAGCGTGGAGACTTTTTGACATCTGCAAGCCCTGACTTCCCTACAAAATGATTCATGATGAAAAAACCCTGTTCCTCTAAACAGTCACTATTCTCAGGAGTTGTTGTTCTCAATTCTTTTCCATGTCTGTTGTGTTTTTATAGAGCAATTTCAACCACTCCTCGAGGGTTCTCAAGAGGTGTTTATTTTAAGCTGTTCCACTAAGATAGCTATGATTATGACTAGGCCTTGCCTTACACTATTCTCAAATCAAACTGAAGGCTATCATTTTAGTAATGCTAGTATGACATTTGTAGATATTAATGTAATTGGAAAAGTGTTACACAGAGAGAGACATACTAAATGGAAGAATGCACCTGCAACCAAGTTTCTGAAATAAGAAAACAACAACAAAAAAAGACTTCAGATATATCCATTTCTCAATCACAAAACACTGCATTGTCCACTAAGAACAAAAACATATTCAGTTTTTCTCTGTTAATATTTTGAGAGTGACCACTTTCAAACAGTATATATGTTAATTGCTGATTGATGCAAATCATCTGATATTTATCAGCTGAAGTCCATGAAATCTCATTGAAAAACCTCTTACGTTAATGCCAAAGGCTTTTGTTGCCCTCTCCTCATTGTCATACCTTGTGTTTTATGCATGTGCCCTTTGAGTCAGAAATCTCAATGCAGTGAATTATTCTGCCAGGGTTTTGACAGAATTTCTTTTTTTTTTTTTTTTTTTTTTCCAAGGTTCCCAGCCACCCTCATCACATAGTATCTAATAAAAACACCTTGAAAATAGTGTCAGCAGAAAGATAGGTCACATGTGAAGAATGTGATTGCAAAAGTTCATGTTAAGGTGAGTATACCCTGCGACAGTGACAGAAAAGTAGCTCTATTAACATAATTTATGTCCAGGTGCTATCTTAAACACATTGGTCCTTGGATAATAAATGTCACTTAAACATTCCTCAGGAATTAAAAAAAAAAAAAAAAAGAGAGGAAAACATTCCCCAAAAGGCCAACAAAGTGCAATATTCAAACAAGAAAAATGCAACGAGAGATGATCTACTGTACAGATAATTAGGAGTTGGCAGCAATCCAATTGTTTTTTATAAGACTGATATGAAAAAAACAAACAAACAAAAAACAGTTGTATACAGTCAGATCAATGGCCATTAGTCACCAAAGGGAAGAGTATAAAGGTGGGGCAGCTCTGTTAGATCAGGCAGGCTGTCTTCTGCCCATACAGACTATCTAAAGAATGTTCTCCAATTCACTTCATAACCTATAGTATATAGCTCTACTGACACAAACTCCACTATTTCAGCTTTTACAGTATAAAATTAAATTCATTCTGTTGTTAGCTTCCTGTAAAATCTGTCCTTATCTAGTTATCTTCTGTAAATTTAGTGACCTGACATTAATCTATCCAGGAGATGGTGGCAACAGATGCATTTTTAATTTTTATTTTTATTATTATTATTATCTGACTTTGAATGCATTGACTTTCAGTTCTATGCTAAGTGTAAAAAACAACATCCAATTTTCATCATCCAGTGGACTCTGGTGAACCTGCCAGGCAGTGACCTTTGCAAAGCCGCATGAGATGTTGGCCGTAGGAGATGGCAAAGCTGCAGGAGGTGGTACCAGTATGCACAATGCTCTTCCTTTAACCCAATGGTGCTGGTCCCAGCATACAGCAGGCCTTACCTCCTAGCTGTGTATTAGGGCAAAACCTAAACAGGAGGTGACTGACTAGCTACTCTCCACCTACTGGTGTAGACCAAATGCCTACCAAAGCCATAGACTAGAAGAATGGTGTTATCATTACCCTTTTTGCCTTGATCAGCATGAGGGTAGGGGAAAGATTTGAGCACTTTCACCTAATTTTAGCCTCAATGTTTTTTTCTCAAGTAATAATCCATGACTGATGTTTTCGACACAGTGAGATAAGCAATAAAAAGCTTATAGCTTTATAGCAAACTAATAGAAAAAACTAATAAAATACAGAAGAACAATGCAACAATCATAAGATACAACATAAGATGCTATATGCCAGTTGCATATGGTGCATGTCCCATAAGAACATATTTATGTTTTCCAGCAGTTTGTCCGATTTCTATTGCAATCCTGACAACCAAGCTAGTATCATTTGAAATAGTCACCTGTTTTGATAAATAGGAGTTTTTTCATATTCAAGGATTAAAGAGATCTTCCACATCTTCAGTTTCAGAATATGCTGTGTCCCATGATGGTCCTAGAGGTGCAGTATAAATTTGAGTCTTGTACAAGCATCATTGTGAGGTTACCTTTATGTTTAGCTTTGTGATTTTGTTAGACTCTTTTCTTTAGAAAGGCTAACATAACTAAAAAATAAATATACTAAGGAGCTGACAACTCAATATACAGATGACGCTCATTCTCCTTTCCTTCAAGAACTGACTTGAATCTAGGTTAGAAAACATTGACTACTAAGAGAATTTAAGCTATTTGTGTCTCTGAAGAAGAAAACTCGTAGGCAGCGCATAAAGATCAGAGGTGCTAATGCAACCATAAATGAACCATACTCGGTCATTTCAGGATGTACCTCTTCATCAAATAACAGTGACAGCAGGAGACTAGGATCTTTCCTCCTAGACTCCTTAACCAGGTCTTAGAAGTTACAGATGACAAAAACATGTGACAAGTTCAGAAAGTGCAGCCAAAAACTGCATATGGTACAGCTGTTGTAGACCCTAATTTAATTTTTCCTAAACCATCACATACCCAAATTTTGAAATGTACTCTTAAATACAAAATCAGTCTTCCTATCAGTTTGCAAATCAAATATTTCTGAACATGAATCCTATAAAAATATTTAAATCCTAGAAAACTAGAAATATAGAAAGTGTACATGCACTGCTGTGAGTTGCATTCAATTCTTACTTGCTTCAGTTAAAGCAGTGTGGTGGTTTTACTCAGCTGGGTAGCTGAGCTCCACCACAACCGGTCTCTCACTCCCTCTCCTCAAAGGGAAAAGGGGAGAAAATATGATGGAGAGGGCTCAAGTGTTGAGATAAGAACAGGGAGATTGCTCAACAATTACTGTCAAAAGCAAAACAGATTCAGCATAGGGAGATTCATGTAATTTATTACCTATTACTAACAAGTTAGAGAAGTGAGAAACTCAAAAGCAAACTAAAAACACCTTCCTCCCCATACATCCTCTTCCTAGGACTAGAGATGTGATTGTTCCTCTGTACTCAGCTCTGGTGAGGCTGCATCTCAAATACTGTTCTCAGTTTTAGGCCCCTCACTACAAGAAGGACATTGTTGGAGTATGTCCAAAGAAGCGTAACAAAGCTGGTGAAGGATCTAGAGAACAAGTCTTGTGAGGCACGGCTGAGGGATCTGGGGTTGTTTAACCTAGAGAAAATGAGACTCAAGGAGAGATCTAATAGCAGTCTTCAATTAGTTTAAAGGAGTAGTGTGGTGAGGTGTCTTCTACCAAGCACCAAGTGATAAGACAGGAGGAAATGGACTTAAGTTGCACTATGGGAGGTTTAAGTTTGATATTATGAAAAAAATATTCACTGAAAGTGTTGTAAAGTATTGGAACAAGCTGCCCAGGGAGGCAGTTGAGTCACCATCCCCTGAGGTTTCCAAACAACTTGTAGATGTAGAATTTAGTAACATCATTTAATGGCGGACTTACTAGTCATAGGTTAAAGATTGGAGTAGATGATCTTAGAGATCTTTTCCAGCCTAAACGATTCTATGATTCTAAGTCCAAACATGAACCTGACATAACAAATTCTGTCACTAACCCATGTCTCTCAGTGTCATGTCTACACATCTCCTCAGAACCTCCAAGGAATCATATGGTTTATATCTACATGGTATTTTGCAGGAGTATATATGGTCCATCTGACCATGTTTTGAGATTTTGCTACTGGAAGATTAGGGATGTAATTTCAATGCATTACTATGGATATACAGGTTTTGGTCCCTTCAGAGCCTTGTGTGAAATGTGTTAATTTGATTTGTGTCAGTATGGAACAATGCTAGGGCCGCATGATGACATATAACCTTCCATTTAAGAAAAACAGAGTGATTAGTGTACATAGTTCTCGTATCATGCAAAGGAAGGGTCCAGCAATTTGTGTAAATAGAGGGTTTGAAGGACGAACATTGAGACTTGAATCTGGGAGATAAGAGAACCAAGGAGTTTTTAGGAAACTGCTGATTTTTGCATGGGACGCTGCCCAAGCCTCTGACATCCGGCAAAGAGATCACCAAATAAGGAGAAAGGAGGAGTTGAAGGACGACCGAAAGACAAAGCCCGGGAGGAAGACTATGAACCTTCAGCACAAGAGACCCCCAGAGAGACCACCAGAGACTGATACAGAGAGGGTTCGTATTCTGGGAACTAATTATAATAACCCTGCCTTTTCTAAGAATAGTGATGAATATGTATTAGTCTAGGAGCATAAAAATCAGCCACCTGATATAACAGGTGTGCGTCTTGGTGGAGCAGAGACTCCTCGCGCACCCAGCGCTGTTTGCTTGCCTCTATTTGCTTAATAAATTACACACTTTAATTAGAATCCTATTTGGGACTCAATCATTTATCACACTTGCAAACTTCACATACTTCTGGTTGCAAAATATATGCAGACACACATAAAACAATAAATTTCCTACTGTTTCTGAATATTTAGAAATTACTAGTTACTGTCTCAAATCTTTGATCACCCTTCTTTCCTTACTTTCACTCTTTTCATTTTTTTATTTATTTTTTTTTCTGAAACAATCTGCTGTAACAGCAAGATTTAACTCCTAAAGACAAGGGTCAATTCAGAGACCATCAGATTTATGTGAGATTTTCTCCATGTGCATCATTTTGCATTTAATCAACTCTGAGTTTTATCTTTCATATGATTATGCAGTTACTCCTTACATAATCCTTCACAGTGGGATCTCTTTCTTAATGTATTGAATTACCAATGAACTCTATCACCTACTATTCAGAACAATTTTCAGATTACTTATACTCTATTGAACATCTCTTGTCTAAACAGATATTGTTATCTATTTTGATTTTTTTTTTCACACTTTGCCTCTGATTCTAATCTTTTAGACAATTACTGATCCACACATTTTTTTTTTCTTTTCTTTAATTTATCTATATGTTTCTTATATCATTTACTATGTTAATCATCCTCCAAGACTAGGAACACTTCAGGTAATTTCTTGGTCCTGAAATTTAATAGTAGTTTTATAGCTTCTTATATGGAGTTTTAAAATAATTTCTATGCAGACTGACAGAATAGTTTTTTTCTCTTAGCTGCTTCTTTTTAACAAACAACTTCATTTTTTCATATAGTTAGTTATTTTAAAGATAGACAGAAGTACAGTGGATTTGGGATGCTTTATTGCTCCAGATTTACTTAAAGTAATGAAGTGTCTCTTTGTTGCATTGAGAATCACCTCTTGGAAACTATAAAGAACCAAATCAAGGATAGCTTCTCCTGTCATGAACTCCCTAACCAGCTGCTACATCGTGCTGTCACAGATTGTATCTTAAAATGCCATCTTGGCATCACACCCTGGTGTGATATTTGCCAGCCCTATAGAATAATATTTAAAGTTTGCTGTTACTATCACATTTCCTGCTTTCATGACCTTTTTGATCCCCTTCACTATGTTGCAGACAGTGTCACCTTCTTGGATAGAAAGCTGTTGATATAAATCCAATGCTGTAACAATTCTCCTTCATATGTATTCTTATATATGGATTTCATGCTATTCATTGACACATGAGTTCACTAAACTGATTCAGTTCTAAGCTTTCTTTAAAACACAGCTCCATCACTGGTATAACCTAATCCACTTTTTCTGCATACTTTGTGTCCTGATTTTTTAACAGTTAACCAGTGAACTTTCTACCAAGCTACCAATATGTCTGTATCTGTTCTTCTATAATGGTCATGTTCTAAACTATGCTTATTATTCCAAACTATGCAGGGCAACATAATATACTGTTCAGCAAGATAAAGCACATAGTGTAAAATTAAAACATAGGTCAGGAACTGGTTTTTAAATATAGACTGTGTCAGTTTAGGATACTGATTCCACTAATTTATGTACATATATATATATATGTATTTGTTTTTTAATGTCATGACATTTTCATTTGAGTCACATTATGACAATGTTTGCCACCCATGTACTTAAAATAGTATGTCTCTGTTCCTTCATGACCAAGAGATATGTAGATTTCAACATATTAGAACGGATGACTAGAATTTTCTCATGCGCATCCAAACATTGGTCTTGGTAAACGTATTCTGAAAGATCATTTAACGAAGTACGATGCTGCTAAGAATGTGATAAACCAGAAATACAACCTTATGAAGGCTAACTCATTAACTAGCACCCAAAGTCACAAGCCTTCAAATTCACCTCAAATATAGTATTGTCTTTATTCTTTAAACAGCACATGGATATGCAATAGTATTGTTAAATTTCAAACTGTTCTTCTGCTTTATTGTATGCACACATTTCCACAATCTGCAATGACGCTGGTACACACTAATTATCTAATTAACCAGGACACAGATTCCAATTATAATTTCTACCTTCACTCTGCGTGTATAATTATTTTTTTAGGACATGAGGTTGGCTTTACACCTTTGACCCCAGTGTTAAAGGTCTTAAGCTAATTATTTTTTCTTGCTAATTATTCAATATGTGATGAGTTTAACCTTCATTAATGGCTTAAATTCTTGTATCAGCTAGTGTTTGTTTATTGAATGAGAGAAGGTTTAACATAGACTATGTGATCTCTGTAGTTACATTGGACTTCTGTTGGAGAGTTTCCTCTACTTCAGTTGCAATTGGCACACAGAAACATCTGGCTTAGATGTGATAATCCTTTTTGAAAAGGTTAATTAAATCACCCAGAGTTACAATCTGAAACCCAAGCAAGCCTTCTATTGCGCTGCTCATCAGCCCACTTTCCATAAGGATAAGCAATAAACAACCTGAGTCACTCAAGTGCTTTAACACCTTTCCATGAGTTTCAGTCATGCCTTAAGGACAAAATTCACTATTTATCAGAGTATTAAAAAACAAATTTCTTATACACAATAAACTGTGATGGAGTTGATGGAGTTTCAGCCACATTTGGCTTGGAGCTGATATATGTACACAGCACAGTGCAGCAATGCTAACTCAGGTTTGAAAGGCTCACACTAGAGTTTACTACTACCTCGGATGTAGCACTACAATAATATGACTTCCAGTCACACATTAATCTTGGTAGGCAGCCAAGTACCACACAGGTGCTCACTCACTCCCCCTCAAAGTAGGGTAGGGCAGAGAGACAAAAGGACAAAATTTCATGGGACAAAGTAAGACAGCATTGTAAGTGAAGAATTGGGAAGGGGGGTTAGGAGGGAGTGACTCAAAAATCACTTACCACCAGAGAGGCCCATTCAGTCTCCAAGCAAGAGGTATTTTGGAAAAACTCAGCTCCTCTATCTCCTACCCTCAGGTTTATTGCTAACCAGAGCATCAGATTGTATGTAATATTCTTGTGGTCAAATGGGATCAGCTGTCCAGGCTGTGTCTCCTCCTGACCTCTTGCCCATCTGCATCTACTTGCTGGAGAGATGGAGAAACAAAGAAGGCCTTGATGCTGTGCTAGTCTGGTTCAACAATAACCAAAGCATTGGTATGTGAGCAGAACTGTTCCAATATTGTCTAAAAGTCTAAAACATAGCACCATACAAGCTGGTATTAAAAAACAACAACAACAACAACAACAACAAACAACAACAAAAAACACTTAATCCCTGCCAGACCTCGTACACAGTACAAGGTCCATTTCAAACAGACCTCTGACAAATCTGTCAGCATTGGAGGACATAAAGATGCATTAAACTGCTCTCATTAGTTTGTAGTACTTGCACTACACTCCGAGTCATCAAAACTCTCAGCAATAAACATATATGTACATCTCATCAAAGCACAATAGCTAAATTAAACCTGGGACAGAAGGTTGATAAGCAAGTTCCCAACTTTTGTGTCTGCTACCAGAATTAAATTCTATGAAAACATCTTTGCTGAGGATCACTTCTTTTTTTCTTCTAAAGACTATTTGAATGCCTTTAGGTACACAAAATATATTAGGATATTGGGAATTATGATAAATCTGGAATTTAAATCCTTCATATAGAGAAAAAAAATCAACAAGCTTTTTAAATTCCAAATTGAAAATGACCTTTAGTTTTAAGTAATAATCCACTTTGACATCTATTAACCTGTTTGAAAAGCAATAAATTGCCTAAGCACAAAGTTATTTGCGCCATCAGCTTCCAAAGCTTCTTGTGCTTTTACATGCCATAATAAAGTGCATAGGTATCTTTTTTTTTTTTTTTTTTCCTCACATATTGTTCTTCCTTTCAAGCCTCTATGAAAAGTAGAAAAACTCTGTAAAGCAATATTTTGAAAAATAATAATTTGAATTAGAAGGATGCATCTCAGGCACCCATTTCTGCTTTGGAAAATAAGGGATTTTATACTAGAATGTAACCATCAAAATACATTATTTCCAGTATCCAAAATACAGACTTTTAAAAACATATTCCAGAAGAAATCATCATAAATATACTTGATATTAGCCACTTTAATTCCTAATGATATTAATACTCTCATTTATATTTCTAGTATTAAAAGATGTATCATCTGTTTCACTAACAGTAGGAGACCAGATTACAGTAGCCATATGATTCATTTTTAATAAAAATCACTATTGGTTAATTAGAATGTGAAGTGTCTACTGGAAATGGAGCAATTATTTCACTGGTACTTTTAATGCTGGCAAGTCTGACAGAGGTGTTTTTTTTTTTTTTTTTTTTTTTTTTTTTTTGGTAACTGAGCTACACAGTCAAAAGTAGCTCTCCTCATTAAAACATAGAACCCACACAATTCCTCACCAATTCTGCTTCTCATGAGTCAAGTTGCTTTTCATGCCAACTGCTCAAAGGTAGTTGAAACCATCTACTTCCTAAAAGAAAAATCTTTACAGATGAATTCTAAATCTAGTTGGCCATTGTGACCTCTCCTCCTCCACAGTTCTCATTAATAAATTTTCACAAAGGTCCCTGCTGATGTGATCAACCCTGTGTTCTAATAATATAACTTCAGAATTTTATTCATAGTCCCTCTCCTCTGTTACTTTTTCTCAGATTTATTCAGATTCTCAGATTTTTTTCCTTTTCCTTTTTCTCAGATTTATGATGGATGAAAGCTAAGGTTATGTGTCTGGCCTATGCTTGAGACACGAGTCTAAAGCCCAGTCTGCATTTAACTTGTCTGCAGACTCAGCATAAGACGTGGATTTAAACCAGATGAATTTGACAAGTTCAGAACACAGTATTGTCCTTAATTTGATTTAAACCTATCTCATGCCCGAATAGTTTCTAACAATCCAGGACAAAATTATTTCAATGAAATATAAAACTAGGTTACATTGTCTACATTTTGTTAACCAGATTTCAAATATAGCTAATTATAACATCTTTAGTCTGTCTACAGGACTCATATTAATAAAGCAAAATATATAAAAGCAGAAAATAGAAAATAGAAAAACAAACAAACAAACAAACAAACCACCACCGCCAACAACAGAAGAATAATAAATGCATATCTCTTTATATGTTTCTGTAGTTGAAAAGGAAATGGACAGAATAGTGACAAGAGAAGGAAGAGAAAGTAAAAAGAATGAAAGGGAGTTGAGCAAAAATCATTGCTGTGATGGTATTAGCTGAAAAGGAAATGGAAGACAAGAACAATTAAGGAAGTAACAAATGAATAGATCATATTGTGAACTAGACCACTAATATCAAAGATCATGAAAAATAACATGGCAACTCCAGAGAGAATACAGTCGATATTCTTTGTGCTCATTAGTTTCATGTCCATAACATTTTGCAACTAAGACTTTATTAGCAGCTATATCAATTTTGCTCTTTAAATAAGGAAGCTACTCACACATCTTCTGAACAAATTTCAATTTCACCACATCTTGGTACATGACGTCACAAAAAGATTTTGGATTTGCACTGGTTCATTGATAGTTAGCAATGATTAATATAGATGAAAAAAACAAGATGACACTCTCATGTGTTATTATTTTGCATCAAAATGTATTCAGATATTAGTTTTAATGTGCATCTTGGTTTACTATCTCTTATTGTTAACTAATATTTTCTTTTTGTTGTAGTTAAGGATTTTCCCTCCTACATTGTGAACCAGAAACTTTAATATGCTATCTTATCTTTCATTTACATTACTACTCTTTATTCAAGATTCAGGATATCTCAGTGTTTCTCTATAATGTATAATTGCATTAACTGGTAAGTCTATTTTTTTTTATTAAAAAAAAAAAAAAAGAACAAAACAACATCATAAAGAATAGAGAAACAATCTATTACTTAAACAGTGTGTTAATGACAGAATGACTGAGCATGACTTATTCATACTTGAAACAATTAACTCATTAAAAACTTATTAAAAGTAACCATAATCATGCTGAAACACTTGCAACATTTTCAGTTGTCTTATTATTGCATCTCTTCATTTAGTTATACTGTAAGGTATGTTACTTTTTCTAAGTTCTTTCTTTTTCTCCACTGAAGACAACCCGTTAACACTCTGAAAAAAGTGTCAGTTTTCAGTTAGTGCTTTAGCTGCTTTTGAAACCAAGGGCATTATGGAAGATTTCTCATGAATCTGAAAGCTGTTATTTCCATTCAAAAATTTCAT
>CM021698.1:73943060-73982101 GCA_011074415.1 Stictonetta naevosa | reverse complement strand
AAAAAAAAAAAAAAAAGATAACAGATTTTAACTTACCTTTTAACTGGAAAAACAACTGCTACTAGTTTATTAGTACATGATGACCTGTGGGAGTTCAGTGTTTATACATATTCAGTTATATATTTTTCTATTGGGAAGTCTTATGTAGTTGTTGTTGTTTGCTTATTTTTATTTTTTAAAAGAGAAAGAGAATATAGAAGTTTTTTTTATACAATTGTACAATATATATGTAGAAGCTTTTTTATACAAGTATGCTATGTATCTATATATCCAAGATATATAAAAATAATATGTACAATAAAGCGATAAATGTATACATATATGCACATACTTACACACACCACTACTAATTTTATTTCTAAATATACTAATGGAAGAACCTCAAGATACATTTATAGAATCACAGATTAGAAAATACCTTCAAGATCATCAAATCCACCCATCAACCTGACCTCCCAAATACAATCCATGAACCATGTCACTGCCATATCCACATTAAATGCCTTCAGCAGTTCCCTGGGCAGTCCCTTCCAATGTTTGATGACCTCCTCCATGAAGAAATTATTTCTAATGTCCAATCTAACCCTCCCCTGGTCCAACTTCAAACTGTTTCCTCATGTCCTATCACTGGTCACCTGAGAAAAGTGATAAATGAACATAATACACGAGAATAATGTACTTAAGGATATCTGGATGTTGACTAACTTAAGTAACCTCCAGCAGACATACAGAGCAACATGACAAACTAGCAGCAGAAACCACATATTTATACAAAAAGTCATGTTTGCCTGAATGGTGAAAGAAACAGAAGAATATTTTTCTTTAAGTCATATGATTTTCTGATGCCCTCCTATGAATAAGAGAATGGTAGTTATTTATTTGCCATCATAAAATGCCTGAAAATGCAGGCAGCAACTAGGGAAATGTTTCACCATTGCCCAGGCTTTAAGTGGTCATATGAAAGGAGTTTGAAAAGAATATTTATTTCTGTATTTTATTCAATTATTGAATCAGTTCTTCCCATTCCAAGTCACCAAACTTCTAGACATAGCATATTCTGTCCTGCTTCATTTGTTCTCTACTAGTGTCCTCCTGATTCAGCAAAACATTTTTTTTTTTTTTTTTTCCCCGTGGAAAATTCACTTAAAGATATCCTGCTTTGTTGTGTCAAAGCTACAAAATCTTTTTGTTTAAAATTTATTGCAGCAGTTTGTACTCAAAGGGATTTGATTTTACATAACATTCTATAATGCCTTTTTTGATTTTCTCTTTACTATGCTGTCCATAATCTTGCTCCTTATACACTCATCATTTTCTTGACCTTCTGTCCTTTCTTTAACATCAAGCAATGTTTAGTTGTACTAGTTTAGTACAAGCTAGACTTTTATGTTTGTATTTGCAAGGGCAATAAAGGGCAATAAAGGGAAAGCTTTGTGAGGGTGTACCAATTAACTCCAATGCTCATGCTTTAAAATTTTTTTTTTGGATATTTCTTTCTTTCTTTCTTTCTTTTTTTTTTTTTTTTTTTCTTTTTCATTTTCTCCTGAAGGAGGGCACTTATTAACAAGAACACTTTGAAAATTTTAGGAACTTTTTATGATCCCTAAATTACTCATTAGTATGTCATCAGGGTATTATTGCTATGGGATTATGTTTCACATCAAAGTGCTATTGTTTCAACAATGCACTTGTTTACCACAGTAAAACCATGCACTTTGATACATTTTCATATCCTTTTCCTGCTTTCATGGAATCAGAAAATGTTCATATTCTAAGAAAGCCTAAAACACTTAATCTCTTCTTCAGCACTTGAACATCTGTAGTGCTAATGGATACAAGCCAAACCCAAGAAACATATCACAGAGTTTAGCTTAGTTTATCATGCCAAATAAATCAGCATCATAAAGCAGATAACAACATCTTTTCTTCCTTAAAATTGCATGCTCTTGCTCGCACAGAATCATGCCAGCAACCATGAAGGGGAAGCAAAGATGAGTTGCAGGATGATGTTTAGGGGCCTGGGACTTTGCAAGTGAAAAGCTGCAAAAATATTACAGTCTGAGCTTGATGTGTTTTCCAGTTGTATGGCTCATGTTCCCTCTGTTAGAATTTGAAACTTAAGTTGATTTTTCTTAAATACTGCTGTTAACATGAGGTGTGCATACATATATGTATATAAAAATAACTTTGACATTTCCATGTTAGACAAAGAATCTGCAACAGCAGCAAGTGAATATAATCCCTTTTTATTAGTTCAGTGACAGGAATGCATACAGTTAATCAGCTAAGCATGAAAAGGAGATGCTGATGTTAAAGAACAATATATGTTTATCTTTCCCTGTGTACAACTCGTGTAAATAAATCATTGTAGACAAATCTCATTTGCAATAGATTGCAATGATTAAACTGCCCTCTTCCATTAGTCAAAAGTAAAAAGAATAACTGCCAGGAACTCAAGTTAAAGGTAAAATCAAGTCTAAAGAATGGTAAAGCCATTCCTTAAGGAACTTTCTAAAATCCTAGTAGACATTTTTATATAGCAAAGCCTTTTTATGCAATGTAATACAGCTGTAGATCTTTTTTCTGTGTGTGAAATTTTGTTTGAATTAGAAATATGTAATGAAACTTACAAATATTTTATTGCTTCCACCACAGTACACTCCTGAATTTTCTGAAATATTATCACTTGCCAAAAAGCATAATTAAGATCATAACTTTATATCAAAATGCAGCATGCACAATTAAAAAAAAAAAAAAAAAAGTGCAGGCTTAGTGACTGTATCAATAAATACATCATATGATTCAGTCTTTCACTTCTACTATTTAGCATGGATAGTATATTTGTTATGAGAAGAAGAAGCATAATGTGATGATGCAATTTAAGCAAATCAAGACTCAGGAAAGGTATATTAAGCAGCTGAAATCCTAGCAATGCCATAGTACTTCAAAGCAACTGCTTATCTAAAATATAGTAAAAACTAAAGTTATTCTCAATAAGGCAAGCAGTATAAAGTTAATAGCAATCCCCACCCCAAAAGCACTGTACCTCTAAAACTGATCCTTGCTTTCAAAAACTAAACCAAAAAGCCCCCCCCAAAAAACTTTGACATGATTTGAATATCTTGGCAGTAACCCAGTAAACCAATGGAGATGTTAGAAAAAAAATATTGTATTTATTACTTAGAAAGACTAATTATATGGAAAAAAAAGTCCAGAAACTGATTTTAAAATTGGAAAACAGGAAAAAGTTGTCCTGTTACCTTCTAACCACGTAAAAACAGAATCTATAGATACTATTAAAAGTCCACAGACATCTAAATAATGTAGAAAGTTGATACCTAGATACGATTTGCTTTTTGATTTTTATTTGAATCCCGAACAACCTTATACCCTTGAAATTACCGAGAAAAAATATTAGACAGTTTACATAGCTGAGAAATGAAGCAAACATTCATCAGAGCAAGTATATTGTTTGTCAGATGAAGAATTTTCTAAGTAGCATGACTGAAAGAATTCTTTGTCTGATTTATTCAGGTCAAAGAAATTGATGGGATTTTACAATCTGTAAAGGTGATAAGCAAATAAACAAAGATGTTAGTTCCTTGTTAGGAAGTTAGTTAGATTCAGTGTAAGTGAAAGTGTTGGCCATAAAACATACTGGCAAATGCTTCAGCAAATATAAGCATTTCCTAAGAGTTTCTTAAGTCAGCTAAAGCTAAAGGGATGCCCTTGTCTGCAACTATCTTATTTATTCATTTATTTTATATGAGCTTTATGAAAGGCAAATATTTTCCTCCTTGAGCATACATGACATTACATTAGCAATTATCAGATTAAGGATTTATCATTGCAATCATGATTTTAATTATTGATCTCTGAAATAGAAACTGCTAGCCTGAACACCAGCAGAATTCATAAATAAATAAATAAATGGTGAATCCCCTATTAGCTAATCCTACATAAATTAGAACCATAATCTGTGCAGTGCAAGGCTTTCACTCTGCAAATCCTTGAAGTCTTGGCTGTGCTACAGCTTGCAAATCATCTCTAATGAGCATAACATGGATTTCATAGCTATTAGACTAACTGCATCTTCAGCTGTTTCCTGGTAAACTATCAAGAAAATGCTTGCATTTTATAATGGATGTATCACCTTATGAATATTATGATTTTGTATGAGATTTGAAACCACATTAGATCCTTTGAGAAAAATAGTCTTTTATTAAAATGAACTGCATATGATTATGACAATGAGAGGTTTTCCAAATATTACCCTTAGTCACTTCCAAGTAAAGGTAGAGTAATTTTATCAAAGTGTGAATTTACCCTAGATTTACACTTAAAGAAAACAAGCAACACTTGAATAGTGGATGAACAGCAGGAATAGTGGTTTACCAAGTTCATCTCAGACAATTCCAGGATGGCACAGGAATGGTTGAACAGGAGGAACAGTGGTTTACCAAGTACACCCCAGACAATTCCACTGTCTGATGCATACAGTATAGCTGAAGCATAGTTAAGTATTAATTCCCATAATTAAATTTAATTCTTAGGAATTTCAGCTTCTATCACATTGCTGAATTGTTTACTTTTAAGTTGAATTGATTACTTGCTAATTGATCACTTTTAAACAGTCATGACATTGCAGATCCCATGCACAGTAAATCTTTACTGAATTCTGATTTATTTTCTAAACTAAACCTGACCCATAACACCAAAAAATAAATGTAAGTATTCTGATATCCTGAAAATGCATTTGATTTATAATAACAAAAATGAAGCTTTGCTCTTGTCTTTCAACAAAATTATTCAACTATTTGGTTTGCATCCATACACAAAGGGTTTGGTTCTCTTGACCTATAAAAACAGGTGCCAGAGGTCAGGATGAAGTAATACAAAGAGGGAAACTTTAAAGAAGAGACATAAAAAGCCCATATTGTGTTGGAACTTCCTAAAATCTTGATTATTTTTTTTTCTTAGATTCTAACACAATTTTCGTCATTAACTAACATGAATGTCCCATAACAAATGGTTTGCTATGTCTTAAAAGGGGCCATGTTTTGTTTCAGTCTATCTTTAATCTTGTTAAGACAACTCAGTCACTGAAGAACAATTAACATCAATGTAAAAACTCATTATCATCTCACATAAACTGAAGCAATGCAATTAGCATTTCTATTGTTTGGCAGGAGTAGATACACAATGTGTCCTTCCAAGATATATCTCTAAGGACAGCAAGGGATGATTTGGTTGGCCAGGAAGCGTATTTTCATTTGACATTGACAATGATCATTAAGCTTAAAGGGTCTGTACACCTATAAAACCCAGCAGGATTTTAGTGTATTACAAATAGAACTCTTGAAAGTGCCAAGCAATCAAGTTAATAATTTTAAATACACAAATGTAGAGGTACACTTTGGACAAAACTATCAGACATAGTTAATTTCCATGCTTTATTCCTAATCTAGCAGATAGATATATTCATAGGCAGGTTTCTTTAGAATAAACTCTATGTGTTTATGCAGCTGCAGAATGTTCCACTGATTCCAAAAGCAAACAAACAAACAAAAAGTGTTGATACTGATCCAAGTTAAATTTAGCGAAATTTCAAAAGTATTAAAAGCAAGGCTGTCATTACAGGTTCCAACCCCGATCTACTTATAGAGAAGTTACTGTGTTATTGCTGCAATTCAGAATGATATTCATAATCTTTAAGAAACAGTTTTCAGAAAGCTCTCACAAATGTATACTGTAATAACTACTAAGACTTTTTGCTGATACAGTGTAATTTCCAAGCTGCTATTTCCTTTCTGTATCTTCTTTCCTTGGATATATCAATAAATACCTCAATATTATACCCTTAGTAAGCTATCAATAACCACTGAGACAGGCAAGAGTCAGTACTTCATGACTGACCAAGGAACATTTTATCTACCCTACATAGGTCAATAAAATTCTTGTTAAAATCAGATTTTCACTAATTATTTACTTGTTTTTTTTTCAGTATGTACTAGTATAGCTTTACTGTTTCTGTGAAAAATCTCTTGACCTATAAAAATTAAGGTATGGTTTCACTGATAAGTAACTCAGCTTTTCAAATACTGTATTTGTAGCTAAACACAACAACATTCATGTAAGTTTAATAATGTAAAGATTAATGTGGTAGATTCTTTTGTCACAATAGAATCCATATTATTTATAACCAGAGAGATGAATTTTAACAGAATATTAGACCAAAAAAAAAAAAAAAAACAAAAAGATTTGATACAAGTAGTAGCATGACATTGAGCTCAGCACAAAAGAAAGGTGCTGTATTTCCCAAATGCAAATAAAAAGCAAAATACATTGCATTTCAATACAGCAATACAGTTCTGAATAATAACAATATCTACCACAGTACCTTTAAGAAATTAATTGAGAATAATATGATATACTAGATATTGCAAGACTATTGACACTCGTGGTTTTGTGCTCAAGAAAGTCTGACTCCATGTTATGATTTTTTGAAATGTGTTTGAGTCCCAGTTGACCACAACTTTATCTCCATGAAGCTCCATAAAGTAAAGTATTAAAACAAAGAACATTTTCCAGTTTTTGAGCACAAGGATTTTAAAACATCTCTGTATAATTATTTTTTTTCACTCCAGATTGATTTTGATTATTTATTCAAAGATTAAAAATATACTCTTCATAATTTAGAAGCCTGAGAAAAACGTGCTGACAGAATGTTTTATGCCAAAACAGTTTATCCTCCATTAAGTTATCAGCCTTGGCAACATTCATAAGTACTGAAAAAAACAACTGAGCACAAAGCTGTCCTTTTTTCAGGCAAGTACATGTACTAATTTATTGGGAAGTTAGTCCTGATGGGTGTGGATTAGGCTTACCTGGGAAGGTTTTGGTAGCCAGTGGGCTACAGGGGTGGCCTCTGAGAGGAGTCCAGCAGCTGTCCCATGTTAGGTAAGGGCCAGTTCCAGTCAGTTCTAAAAGGGACCCTTTTCTGGCCAAAGCTGATCTAATGAGTGACGCTCATTGTACCACTGTGAGGATATATTTAAAAAAGGAGAAAAAACTGCTGTGCAACAAGCTGGGAGAGAGGGGTGAGAAATTGCAAGGAGAAACAACCCTCAAAACAATGTCAGTGAAGAAGGTGGGGAAGAGGTGCTCCACTGGAGCACTGGCACTGGAGTAGAGCCAGTTCCCCTGAAGCCTGTGGAGAAGACGATGGTGGAAAAGGCTGTCCCCCTGCAGCCCATGCAAGTACCTTGCTGGAGCAGGTATCCATGCTGCCCAGAGTGGATCTGGCCTGAAGGAGGCTGAAGCCTGTAGAGCCCATGGTGGTATAAAGTATAAGCTGGAACTGCAGCCTGGGGAAGGGAGCACCCAATGGAGCAGAAGGTTTGAGGGGAGCTACTGCTCCAGTAACTGGAGCAGTTTGCTCTTGAAGGATGTCCCTGTGGACATATTGGAACAGTTCTTGAAGGACTGCAGACTATGAGAAGCCCAAGTAGGATCAGTTTAGGAGGGACAGCATCCCGTGGGAGGGACTCCATGCTTGAGGAGTGGGAGAGACTGACCATGAAGGAGTCAGTGGTAGAGATGAAGTATTATGGACTGACCACAACCCACATGCTCTATTCCTTTGCACCACTTGGGGGAAGATGGTGGATGGACATTGGTGTGTTTAGTCTAGTGGTTTTAGTCTGGTGTTTAGTCTGGTGTTTTTAGTCTGCTCTTAGTTCTCACTGCTCTAGTCTGTTATTAATAGGTAATAAATTACATTAACCTTCCTTATGCTGAATCTGTTTTACCCTTGATGGCAACTGGGGAGTGATTTCCATGTCCTTATGTCAACCTATGAGCTTTTTTGATGCTATTTTTCTCTCCCAGTTCCTTTGAGGATGAGGAGTGAGAGAATAGTCTGGTGTTGCATAGCTGCCCATTGTTGTTAAACCACCACAGGAGGTAAGGTGATTTTAACTCATGTTCTACTCCCTTGCTGTGACACTGGCCATTCACAGCATCCCTATAGGCTCCACAGTGCCAAATCTGGTTGTTGTCAGCATGCATTGAGTTATTCCATCTAATAAACACAAAAAACGAGGAAGAATAAGAAGGGTTCTAAACTTTATAATTCAGATGAGACAGGGGTTAGGGCTGCCTTAATCTCCCATTTGCATTTGAAACACCCTGAAAACACAACATAGGAAAGGTCATGAAGCCAAACAAAGAACAAAGAAGAGACCTCCTTTGGTTTTCATTTAGTTTCTTTTCATTCTTTTCTCTATTTCTAGTTATGCAATGAATCATGATCAATATTTTAGACAGCAATCCTTTTCTTTTTAAATGCATTACTTAAGAAGAAAAAAATATAAGCAATAGGTAAAATCTCTGGATATACAAGAATTTCAGTGGTACTAGTCATCTGAGTAACATACAGTGTCAGGCTTTTGGAATATAACAAGCATTTATGTTCTAGTAATTATTAATTATTTTTTTTCAGAGAAATTAAAGTAAAAAATATTTCCAATTTGGGAAGAAAGTTTTATAAATTTATTAATCTTTTTTAAAAAAATCATCTATATTTTTATGATTATTATATTTTATTATTGCACAGGTACACAATGTAAAGCAAACTTCTCATTTTTATGAGCTATCCACACTGACCTATTTGGGTGTTTACATTTTCAGTCTTTTCCAAAATAATGAGGAACAACTGCCATTATTTGGCTGTTTGATAATCACAGAATCACAGAACACAAAATTGTGGGGGTTGGAAGGGACCTCATTGGTCCAACCCCCCTGCCAAAGAAGGTTCCCTAGAGCAGATTGCCCAGGTAGGCATCCAGATGGGCCTTGAATATATCCAGAGAAGGTGACTCCACAACCTCCCTGAGCAGCCTGTTCCAGTTCTCCATCACCCTCACCATGAAGAAGTTTTTTTTGCATGTTAATGCGGAACTTCCTGTGCCCTTACTTCCAAGAATTAAAACAAAATGCAGTAGTATTTAAAGCTTATATACCCAGAATGTTCTCTAATAAATTCTCTCAAACTTAGAAATTATTTGCATTTTAAATACTGTATGATCCCACAAAGTAATGTCATTTGGTTGGCTGAAGCAAACTTAAAATATATAGCTCTCCTGCTGATGATTATATGCCTTGGTCCTGATGGTCTCAGAATTCAATTTTTGATATGGGAGCTTTCTATTTCTACATCAATGCATCTATGATTCTCAACCAAATGCTATGGATTCATTAGGCTGATAGCTTAAGAAGAATTGTATCATACCATCTGTTTAGGAAATATTAAAAAGAAAAAAAAAAGGGGGATTAGACATTGACTCACCTGTAAAGTTCATAGATCATTTGGTAGCCCTTGAAAAAGGAAGTCTAGCTTAGATCTGGAAGAAAAAGGGAAAAGGGAAAATGTTCTTTCTCAGTTTTCAAAACAATTTTTGCTCCTTCAGAAAGGACAGAGAGATGTGGGGCCAGATTCATCAAGTTGGATAGCAGGTTGCTCCAGAGGAAGATGAGGAGCTGATACAACTGCCTCACATATAGTGTGGTCATAGGAATTACTGGAAAACACATTAATGAAGTTTAAATAACTGCGGAAGTGGGAAGGTGGCAGTCCCTGAAATTGTATTTGAGGGGCAGGGAATTACATCTTTTGCACTGCATAAATGAAATTGTACTGTTCCCTAGGAGAAACGTAACTTCTGTGATAAAACCAGGGGGCTCAATAAGACTCAAAGATGTATTTAAAGAAATTAATGAGAAAGGGACTGCATCATTAGAGAAATTCTTATACAGAATTGATCAATATTTAAATCTGACATAATTCATATCAAATGTTCAGTTAACCTCTTATTTTTTAGAATACAGTCTATGAAGTTACGAGAAATATTTTGTATCCTTTAGATTATCTTTATTATCGAAAATAACCTAGATGTCTACATTGTTTGCTCAGAGCTGCTTGAAATGCTCTTCACATTTGTTTTAATGTTTCTTTTTCCTAATGCAAATTTGAAATAGATTTTTTCTTTGTGACATTAATATTAACTTTATCCATCAAAAAATAAAAATAAAAATACCAGATTTTTTTTTTTTTTAATATTGTCAAACAGCATAAAAATAGGAGTGAATCTGAGGAGTCTTTGGTCCAGTATATTACTAATATCTTTGTATGCTTGTTCTGATGTTGTCAAAAATAATACATGATTGTCTATCCTTTATTCATTTTACTGTGTTTTGTGGTCTCTCTCAATTATTTCATCTCCAGATGCTAAAACATGAGGTGTTTTACATCTGTGATACACTTGGAGTAATGATTTAATATTCTTTGTTAGATGCAGATAGCTCATCCTATACTTCCTTGAAATGTTGGTCACTAACCACTTTTGACCAAACCCATCAATAAATAAAAATGACCTTTTCTTCTCAGCTAAGATGTAATGAAAGCAAAATATTCAGTCTACACTCAGACAAAATCCTATGATCTACAATATGCCTTGCGCTTGTAATTTTCATGACAGAATTGATTTGTTATGAGACTTTTTATGTGCAAAGAGGAAACTCATTTCTCTGAAGTCATCTATTCCTCTATCCCATTTGTAAAAGATACACTAAGCTCCCAATAAATCAATCAGACAACTGATTTGTTGGGTTAGTCAGGGTGAAAATGGCAATTTTAACACTTTATTGTAAATTAATGGTGAAAATCTTTTAACACAAAAATATATATATACTAAAAGCTCTTTGATGTCTACTGGAAATAAATTTGTATTGAATAGTAATGAAATTCTGCCTAAAAAAAAAAAAAGAAAAAAAGAAAAAAGATATTTATATTTTAAAATATGAACAAAGTAATGGCAAGTCAAGTTAACCTTAAAACAATCTTTTTATAAGCAAGTAATACATGCATGAAGGTCTGCTTCTGTAGTGTTTCAAAGATTATTACCATATTAAATCAGATATTATTGCCTCAGGAAAAAGCATGTTAGTATTATCTATGACTTTTTAAACTAAGTGACAACCTGATTTACATGGTATACAGCTTTATAGTAATTCCAGTTTAGCTAAGACTTTATCCTGTTTCCATTAAAGGCGGCTTAATCTCTTATGGGAAGCTTAAAGGAATCTGTGTGAAGTTGCAAGTACTAGGATAAAGCTACAAGGTAGAAAATAAATAAATAAATAAAAATCTTAAGTCAGAATTAATCTGAAACACATGCTTAACTCTCTGATGAAGTCCCAGTGCATACTCAAATACTCTAAGTATTCATTATTTGTGAAAAGGTACTGTGATAACCACCTGCTTTTTCTGTTCTCCTTACCAAGCTTTACACCACATAGCTTCACTTGGACTTTGCAAAATGTACTGAGCCCCCCATAACATTCAAAGATAACTCTGAAGGAATCACAAAAGAGACAGTTTTCTCTTCATCTCAGCAGTGGTATTACTTACCCCATCTTTCCTTGTTTTTGCTCTGATGAACAAAGTCACAGCTCCACCTATTCAGAAAGGTTGAAATGAAAATATATAATTTCAATGCAGAAATCAGGAAAAGTCTACAAAATATGAAAAAACAGTAAGATTAAGAAGATATTAGTGACTGTGGGAGGGGAAAGGTACATTCAATACAGCCTTACAAGGATAAGGGAAATTAATAAGCATGAAAAAAAGGATGTTTTAATGTTTTAGTACAATAACCTTATTTTCATATTTGTATATTATCTGGCACACAGACAAAATATAGGTTTTTACACATTTTTACATCTTTTAATTAAAGCACCATAACTTTTCTACGATTTTAACTTAAATTTCTTACTTGTAAACTCTAGTGTTTTGTTTCTTTTTCTTGTTTTGTAAATTAACTGTCTCTGTCAAGATTGTCAGAGAGAGTAGAGAGATATGCTCAAAAGGGATAATAAGAGGGATAATTCATAACTCAGTTGAATCAATGAAGCTCATGACTTATGTCTCTAAACAATTCTTTGTTCAGGGATAAAGATGATTACATACATTGCAAAAAACTTTTAACCAGATTATTTATGATACCTTTCATAATGGAGAACAATAGAGAACTGTTAAAAAAGATATACATTTATTTTAAATATTATTTTTTTTTCAGATTTTCCTTACCTACTGTCTTAAATATCATCTTTTATTTTCATTGTTTCAAATGCTAAATATACACTAAAAGAGTGAAAGCTATAACATAATACCCCAAATATAGAGGCATTTTATAGAGGCATTTTATGAAGTCAATGGTTGAATATTTTCTTTACAGTTTAATGCTGTGCCCATTTCCATGCAATTTATAATGTGATGCATTAGAGAGTCTTTAAAATTGCATAAGACTACGAGAGACAGAACTCAATACTAATATGATGTCATTATATCATGAGATTAGTGTTAGAGATGAACAAGAATACTCTCAAATAAGACCACAATTAAGTGTTATGTTTTCAATTTATTTTACAGGATTAGTTGTAACACAAAATCTGTCTATTAAAAATTTTCATTATATAATCTCAGTTTTAAACATATACTCCTTCAAAACGATTTCCTAAATAGGTCCACAAAATCCAATTGTTTAAATCAAAGCAAATGAAAATTACTGCAAATATATTACAAAATAATCTGAGTGACAGACCAAAAAAAGTATTAAGAAGAATTTTGTGCAGTTCCCCAGCTGCATAATAGTTACTGTGAAACAAATCATATTTGTGGATTTAGTATCATAAATAGTGCATCCACAAATCTTCCTGCAAAACTTGCTGTGTTTATGACAAAGAAACCAGTTTGGTTGCACTGATAACTTGGGGGACTCTGTTAAAAGAACTGTTTATTTTATTATTATTATTTTTATTTTTATTTTAGAACACTTTCTACCTTTAACCTTCCTTAGATTTAGAGTTTTCTTTCATTTGCTACTCCTATTCCCCATCAAATTAGTACTTCAGGTAAGCATTGGAATGCCTCTGGTATCAGTTTAATATAAAGGCAATCTGAATGAATGAACTTCAAAATGAAGTTCAAAGGCTGTTACGTTGTGTCATTTGTGTTTCCACTCTTCTTGGGAAAATGTTGTTGGGACTCCGATTTTCAGCTTACCCTTGAGTTTACACTGTTGGTATTCCAGAAGGCTATTCTGGATATCAAAGATTTCTCAGAAAGAAACCTTCAGCATTTTCACAGCCTTCTTGATATTATTTAAGAATTAAGCATAATAAGACTTCCATCTTCTGAAAGAGAACAAAGACCTCTGCCTGCCTGTCCTGTTCCTGTTGGTGCAGAAGACACCTTGGCACAATGTTTTAGCTATTACTGAAGACGTGGAAATTTGGTATGCCTAAACAAAATACATGTAAGAAAATAGAAATAATGAAATACCCAAATAGCATGACTGACTTGTCCTAATTAAATAAAAGCAATAGAATAAAAAGTTATGAAAGCTTTTTCAAAATCTAATCTGTTGCTTCTCCTTAATGCTAAGCAACTAACTTGACTGAAGACCTTGAACCATTGCTATAATCTATGATACTATACCAATATAGGTCACATTGGAATGCTTCCAATCTTCTGTCTCATATTTTAATTCATTTTTATTATAAAACTAATACATGAAAACCCACAGATGCTGAAGCAATTTTAACAAATGTTCATGCATTTATACCAAAAAATTCATATGGTCTGTCAAATTATATATTCCATGAGTTTTTTTTGTTGTTGTTTTTTTTTTAATAAAATGTCTGTCTTTATTAAAAGTACATTAAAATGAATGAGGGTAGAAGATGATGTTCACTGAGCAATTAGGCTGATTTAAACGTGCCTGACAAGGCTCTAAAAAAAAAATAAAATAGCAACTTAGTGTAGTATTGCATACATATATCATAACAGATTTAAATACACACTAAAACACATTTAGAAAACTACTACATGTACTGCAAGAAACAGTAACCGTTCATATCCTTTAACAAATATGCATAAGATGGGAACAAAAAGCAGGTTAGCACATATTAAGTGAAGCTGTGTCAAATATCTTGCTACAACACATGATTTTTAAATGAACTTAATACTACTGTAAAGGCAATTATGCTACTGCATAATGAAGGAACTTGTAAAATATCATTACAATAGTTGTAAATGGTATTACTGTCAGTACTATGCGACTAATTATGTCCAGATAGTAATGATTATTTTACCTGTGCAATGAGTGTGTTTCTAGTGTGCTAATCAGTTAGAGCATTAGTTATGAAAATCAAGATATAAAATTATAAAGCAAAGAATTAACCCACATTTTAATCATATTGAATAATTTACTTGGCTTTTGGAATATGTTGTCCAATAATTCAATGGTAAATGTTCCTTCTATTTGGTCACTAACTACATCACTGATTTAGGATATATAAAGCAAGATAGCTTTACAAAATACAAGAGAATTGCAACAGAATTATATTGCTAATACTGACGTTAAGCCTTTAGATATGCAAGATGTATATCATATAGCTTAAGCCAGCTAATATAAAATGGTTTCAAATTTCTGAACACAGATACAATTGTGTCATTAATATAATGTTTTAACATTGTCATGTCCAATCTGCATTTGAAATCATAGAATCATTAAGGTTGGAAAAGACCTCCAAGATCATCTCGTCCAACCATCACCCATATGGTCCAACATGTCACCCATAAAGCATGTACCTAAGCACAAAGTCCATCCTTTCACTGAGTATGTTCAATGAAAAGTTCACTGTGTATTTTATTCTCATAAAGAAAAATAGAATTTCAGATTTCAGGTCCTCTGCTGTCTGTATTTGAGAAGATCAACATAAGAGCTGAATTTGTTTCTACACACTTTTAAAAAAGATATAATATGAATTTGTTATTAAGTATAATTAATATTAAATATATTTACTTTGTAAGTGGATAGCACTACAAAATGGGAAGTAAGCATGACTTTATGAAAAGCTATTTTTGTGAAGTTATGATTAATTATAATATCTGAATTTAGTTTGATTCCTATTGCTAAGATAGGATTAAACTATGCAAACACACAGTGATATGTTTAGATATGCCCACATGATTAACTCCATTTCCCCAGCTCTGCAGATTTTGGCCCATTCTTTTGTAAAACAAAGGACTCCAAGAAGCATGTCTGTGGATGTCTGTCTTACAAAATCCTGTGTTTAAAAATAAGTGTTATTAGGATATTGTATAAAAGTACTAAACTAATTTTAAAAAGACAGACCATAATTAATATTTTCCTAAATTATTTTACAAGTAAATAAATTGTCCATTCTTGAGAGGTTCGTGTAACATGAAATCTTGTTATGGACTTAAAAGTAAAATGGATTTCCCCAAACTCCTTGAATGAATTTCCCCAAACTCCTTGAATGAAGCAAATATTGAGTAGGGATTTAAATTCTTCTCCTTGAAGGCAGTTTGTCCAAGACCTTTTGTGATATTCTTAACAGGATTATAAAAAAATTCCCAATCACAGCACACAGGTGCAGCCCAACCAAATGCTTGGATGAAAAACATCTGTTCTTTCTGTGACTGCTGGAATATTAATGTAACTTCACCTTTTAATTTGCACAGGCTAATTAGAGAAGAGTTGTTACTGCAAGTTTCTTCACCCAGCTTGGGCAAGTCAACATGACATTCTTTTTATTTATTTATTTATTTATTTATTGAGTAGAAGGTGATTCAAGATAATTTTTCACTGTCACTACAGACTTTTTTTTTTTTTTTTTTTTTTTTTGTCCTCATTACGTATGTCTTAAATTACCTAATGGTTTGCTTGCTTTCACAGAAAAATTCTTAGTATGCATTCGGAGAGAGAGATATTTTTTTAAAACCAACAGTGTAATAGATCAGCATGACTGAGTGTTTTTCCTTACGGTATTCATTGGTTCAGCATGAAACACAACACATCACTTAAATTGTATTCATTAAAGAGTCTGCACATAAAATATTTAACGTAAGAACAGAGAGCCCTCAACAAAAGTTAAATAGCCCTAGGGGAGAGGAACTATTGCTCGAGTCTAGTCAGTCTATCAATCTTAGAAATATTAACACCCCAGAAGAATTTAGTATGCCTATCAAACAAAATTCCATAAAGTTGTACTAAAAAGCAAAATAATGCCAGTCTTGCATATATTATATTTTGTTTATTGAAGATTGTTTTTAAAAATAAGTAAGTAAACAGGAAAAAAAATAATAAAAAAAAACATTTGTAGGTCTTTATAAAGATTGTAAAGAACTCTATTTGCCCACTAACATGGACATAATAAGCCTACATATAATGCTTTAAATGAGAAACAAACAAGATGTAGCCTAGAAAAATAACCTAAAATTGTATCTATACCGATTTTTTTGTTGTTATTTTCGTTTTTGTTTCCTAGTACATATTCCATCTGGATTAGAAACCCTATCCCTTCCCCTCCCCTCCTATTGTCCCTTTTTTAGAAGCCCAGTAGGTGTTTTTCAATCTTTGAATTTGTAATGAATACTGATCAACATACTTGCTTTTCAGACAGTCTCAGTTTAGTCTCTAGTTGAGTCTCTGTCTACCTTTTTTGGTATGTCTTATCAGTAAATTCATTAGAAAAAGCTGATGAATACCTGCTATTTTACCTCTATTTGCCCCTAAATCATGGAGGTTCCATAAGAAAGTGAAACTTTTTGAAAGATCTAGAAACACAGGTATCTGTAAACTCACTATTATTAATAAAGAAAATATATTATTTGAATTAGTGGAAATAAAACCTGTGTTCATTAATAGTAGTTGAAAGAATAATTCTTTCTCATTATGTTCTAAAACTTTTTGGGTTTTAATTGTCCACTTTTTACTTGCCGAACAACAGTCAGAAAATTATACCGAATATTTTCTGTATAAAGGTCTTGCTAATGAAAACAGACTTAGTCATAAACCTAAATTTAAGTACATGGTGAAGTGTTTTGCTAATAGAATTATATATGTGTTTTAGGAGGCTTGGCAAGACACTTCTTCATAACAGAATTTTAATAGAAATGAAATTAAGTATCAAAAATTTTGTACGAGTAAGATTTTACTTTTACTAACATATACTGGCGGTAACTTCATTGAATTTACAACCACTATGTGGGAAATCAGAATCCAGTAAGAAGACTGTACAGAGAGGAAACTTTAAAAGTAAAACTGGAAAAATTAAGAACTTTGCTTACTTTATTTTCATGTTTCTGGTAGATAAATTTTGCTCCTTCTTGATAAAGAGTTGGACTTTGGTCAACCCTCAATCCAGTGCATCTGCAAGCATCAATGATTCAGGACCTAATAAATAAAATGGGTAATTCGCCTTTTAAGTACAGTATTTTCCAAAATGTCCTTATTGCTATTTACTTTCATTGTAAGATGTATTGAAATCATTAACCAGCATGTGATTTCCAAAGTCTGAAGTGTCCCAGTAATCTATATCAGGTGGGTTTTCAAAACTGAAAGTATCAACATCTATCTGTCCCAAACTTTTTCCTCACTGGTGATTCTCATGCTAAAAAAGTGAATATCATCCTTACAACAAATGAGTAAACAAAAGGACAAGCATATGTTTTCTGAAAATATTTTCAGAAATAGATTCTAAATTGATGACGCTTATAATAACATATTTTTATCAGAACCTATCCAATACCACTAATAAAGTGACTGAAGACTAGTGACTGAAAATCTCTAAGGGAATCTGGATGGTAGTAATGTGAACAGAGAACATGTATGAATATTGTATGAGAAGATAAACTATAACTTCTCTTTAAAGAAGAGGAGTAAATATTATAGGTTACAATATACCTACATATACCTACATATAAATAGGTTACAATAAATAGGTTACAATACCTACAATAAATAGGTTACAATATAATACCTACATACACAATCTGATAGTTGCACTTCTGAGCAGATAAGACTCTTGTGAAATATTTTACATTGCTTCCTCAGGGAAAAAAAATAATAATAATAATAAAAAAATATTTTTTAATTTCATCTCAAAGTCCTTCACTGTTTTTCATCTTCACAGAAATTCGTAGCGAATTGAACGTCTTTCAAAAAGTCCTATTTCTACCTTTGCTCCCAAGAACCCAGAACCCCTGCCCTTTTCTACCTCCTAGACAACTTTATCAGTTGTATCATTCTCATGAAAACGCTACTTGTCCTCCATTGCATTGTTTCCAAAGTTTCTTAAAAAATAATTTATCTGTGTTATTTATTTTGTACCTCACTGCACTGCTTCAATATGTCTCCTAATACTGCAACAGAAACAAGTGTTGCCTCTTTCTTCCTTCTGTGTAAAGAGGACAGCATCAGCATTTAATACAGGTAATACAAATAAAATAAAATGATGTTTTTAAAGTCTATGTAGACATAACCTCATCTCAGATACAATTAAGGCCATCCCCACAACTTTTAAGCACCAAAATTAAAGGAATCTTTCTTTGCATTTATCTTATTTGCCTAATACAATATAACAAAATACATACTAAATTTTAATCCTGTATATAGTTCTACTCCTTTGATGGAATTCTCCCCAATAATGGATTTATTCAATCTGTTTAACAAACTGATTCCTTATCTTTCAAATTCTTTAGAAAAACAACTATCTTTTTGGTCTATAACTGTACAGTACAATTTCTGTATACTCTTTATGATTCTTAAATCTTAAAGGCATGACTCTGAAATGCCTTTTTAAAAACTTTTTCAAATCCTGTATCATCCCTTTGTTCTTCTGAATTGTCACATGCACTTTGCTAAACTTTTATCACTTTTTCAATTAAACCCTTTTGATAAAAGTTCTTATTAAGAATTGAAAAAAAATCTAGTTTGTCAATTTTCAGTGAAAACATAATTTGATATTTATTTTAAATGGAAATAATTTGATAAGTAAGGATTGTTTTCATCAATTTTTTTGCAGAAACAAGAATATTTATAAGAAGATTATTTTATATTTTCTATGAAAATATTTCAGTTTGTTTGTTTTTCATATAAAATATATATACATATAAATAGATACATAGCTTTCACAATGGTTTTCTCTACTTTGAAATCTGAGGTATGACAAACCTAGGGAAGCCACCAGAAAAGAGATGTGTATGTCTGTTTCGTAAGTATGAAAGTGATTGTCACATAATAAACATAATAAAAAGAATAGCTAGCAAACCCAACTGTATATACCCTATCATATTATAACATTTTTTCCCCTGGTGTTGAGGTGTTGAGACTAGAAAAGCTTTAGGAATTCATCCTGTCTACTTGCTTATGAAGGTATGGTTAGTAGAGTTAGTAGAATTAGTGGTTAGTAGAATATTACCTATGGTTAGTAGAATATTACCTTTCCTACTGTAGGACATCATTCCACTTCTTTTTCATTAGGCCTCAGGAAGTAATGTATTGGTTAAAAGAATAAAATGTATTCCAAGAGAGGAGTAAGAATTCAATAGTAAGAAGGCCATACTTATGGCTAGTACCAAAGGAAAAATAAAACTAAGTCCTGTGTTACTACAAGAGTTACTACCGAGTTATTACTACCTTTTGGACACCTATCTTTGAGACCAAAACCAAAGTCATTTCATATTGTCCTGTCTCGTTTATGTAGCAGAGTAAGATACCTGAAATCAGAAACCTGGCCAATTTTTACCCTTGGTAGTATCATCCTTCTCTCCAACTGTCTGTCCATCAGTCTAAGGGAAAGAGGGATAGCCCTCTCTACATTAGTGATCAACAGCTAGTATTACTTTAATTCATTTTTTCCAGGTTCTCCCAGAGCTTGCAGACAAATTTGGTGGAAAACATTCACTACCTCTGGCTTATCTCAGCACGACAACATTTTGGCAGGTCAACATGTATTTCTTGCTCTGTATGTATGTACCAAACATATACAAAATGAAAAGTACACACATCCAGTAATATGTGCTATCACCAGAAGAATGTAAGTTTAGACAAGTATAACATCGATCCCCAAATATACTCAACACTTGAAGATTTAAGCGTTAACATTACTCATCAAAAACCATGTTCACTAGAACATCTGGAAAGTGTACCTCTGGAGAGTCTTTATTAAGTTTTCCTTTGCTGTTGTTTTTCCCTAGTCTCCTAGATAAATGATAATCTGCGATAACAGCAGATTTGGGGAATTTAATTACTGTTTATAAAACCTTTATTCTCTCTCAAACCTATAGTTGTTTATTCAATTTAGAAAATTATCTTGTTCTAAAATTTCCAAGGATAAACATCCTTCTTGGAACAAAGAATGTTTAACAACCAATATGGTGAATTTAGAAAATAGGTTAGCATTATATTTAATAGCTGTTGTGAGGCTTATTTGAACACTATATTGAGACAATGTGACATTTTCTAAGTCTTACATAATATGTTCTTAGGAAATTATTATATTTTTCAAAGCAATACAGTTTAAAAATAAGAAGTGTCTTCACTGTGAAGAAAAAATTATCAGAAGCTGGAGAATTAGAATGCTTGTAAGCTGAAAGATGGTGTTCAAGCAAATATATCAGGTATTTCTATGGATTATTCCTGAAAGACATCTGTATGTAATCAGTTTCTTGTGACTAGAACAGTGCTAATGCATTCCTCTGCCCTCTCATCTGTCATTACCCTCAGCCTCACAAAGCCTTCCAGCCATGCAATCCTTTCTGTTATTTTCATCTACTTTTCTTCCTCCCAGTTCACCACTATTTGTTAGATCTTGTCTTTTTTCCTTCCACATCCACATAAGCTGCTTGTTCATCCACTCCAAAGCCAAAAATCTGTCCAAGTACTTCTTATCTTTTTACTACTGATTGTTACAGTCTATTCCTAGCTGAACTCACTGATACACATCTTCCCTCTGTTCAATCCATTTTAATACTACTGGCAAAGTCACTTCCTGACTGCTGTTTTGATCGGATTTGGTTTTTCCTTATACTTTAGGACTCCCTCACAGACTGTGTCATGTTCAGGCTCCTCAGTTTCTATTTTTCAAGCTTTGAGTAATGTATAGCTCCAGCCTAATTCTTCAGCATTGTCTCTTTTTACCTATTCTGTGACTGTGCGTACAACTTGCTTCCCTTTATTTTTTGATTGCAGGATTTCGCCTTTTCCTTTTCTGCTCATTCTGCCTTGAGCTGGTCTCCTGATTTTTTTTTTTTTTCTTTTAAAGGGAAATTGCCCTTTCAAATACAAAGTACTGATGTAAAGTCTTTCAGAGAAATGCTGGTTGTTACTAGTAATAAAATATAGCAAAGACAGACCAACCTGACAGTCAGCTACAATGAGGTCACTAGTGGATGAGGGGAGAGCAGCAGACGTTATTTTGACTTTAGTAAGGCTTTTTTCAGTGTCTCCAATAACATTTTGATAGACAAAGTAATGAAATAAGGACTAAATAAACAGACAGGCAGGTGAACTTAAAGTGATTAAAGTGTCAGGTTCAGAGGACTGTGAAGAGTGGTACAAAGTCCAGGTGGAGGCCAGTCTCTAATGGAACCCCCCAGAGGCCAATACCGAGGCTCATACTGTTTAACATCTTCATTAACACTTTAGGCAATGGGACAGAGTGTACCCTCAGCAGTATTGCAGATGATACAAAGCTAGGGGGATTCATTGACAGACCAGATGGATGTGCTGCCATTCAGAGGAGCTTGACAAGCTGGAGAAAGGGGTTAAAAGGCACCTCATCAAGTTCAGCCCATGGGGGAGAAATAACCCCAGGCAACAGTACACACAGGGGGATGACCCCTGTGAAAGAAACTTGGCAGGACAGATCTGGGGGTCCTGGTAGACACCAAGCTGAGGATGCACCATAGAGGCAAAGAAGGACAATGGCTTCATTATGCAGAGCCCTGAGAGCAAGTCAAGGTGGGTGATCCTTTGTCTCTACTCAGCCCTGGTGAGACACACCTGGAGTTTTGGATCCAGGTCTGGGCTTCAAAACATAGTCTTACTGGACCAAGTTCAACAAAGTGTCACAAAGATTATTTGGTGACTAGAGACTATTTGGTGACTCTCCTATGAGGAGAGTTTGACAGAGCTGGGACTGTTCAGCCTGCAGAAGGCACTGGGGATCTTATCAGTATGTATAAATACCTGATGGGAAAGAGTAAAGAAGTCAGAGCCAGGATCTTCTCAGTATTGTCCAGTGATGGGACAAGAGACAATGGGGATAAACTGAAAGATGACCTTCTATTTACCCATAAGGAAACACTTTTTTTTTTTTTTTTTTTGTGGGCATGATCAAACACTGGAGCAGATTGCTCAGTGGAGTTGTGGAGTTTCCATCCTTGGAGATTTTTAACATTCCATTGGGCAATCCGCTCTAGCTGGTCTCCAGTCTCAACCACCCTCTGCCATTCTGCATGAAATTTGCTGTTGTTTGTCCCACACCTGCTTCATGATGCTTTTTGTTTAGTTGGCTATTCTTACTTTCCTCAACGGCCTGCTAACTATTAAGTTTAAAAGTTATTTTGCAAGAATAATCAATATGAACTAGATTCCTAGCTAGCTGATTTTGAAAGAATTGCCTCATATCCTGAAAATGTAAACTCCTGAAAATGTGTGTTGTGATTGTTGTATCAGTTAATAATAACAGCAATTCTTCCTGGCAAGAGCAAACAAGCCATAATGTTGGCTTCTGTTTCTTCTCTAGGCTTTTCTGGCACAGTTGTGGTTTCTAACATCCAAGTAATCACGCATTAGTAAAACTGTCAGGCACTTGTTAAACTTCAGGCCCTTTGCCATTATATTTATTTGCAAATCTGTTGTTTTTGCCAATATTGTTGCCAATAAGTTGCTGTAGTTTTAGATGAACAGTCTTCAGGTCTGATCCTGCTTTTAACTTAAGCATTAAATCCTTCTGTATAATTGAGAGCTGTCCTGAGATGCCTTGTTCTATTACCTACAGGGCACAAAACAATGTCTCAAAAAGTATGACACACCAGATTCAAAGCTAAAATCTCATTTGCAAAGGTAAAAACAGAGGAAAATAATTACAATTTTCACATGCACTGGGAAAAATGTTCATGAAGCTCTTTCACAGATCTTTGTCCAGTCTTGCAACGATAAGAGCGAAACAAAAGTGTGAAAGAAAGGTTAACTAGCCTTTCTCTAGCACACCTTCATCTCCAAGTTCCTGGCCATTTAGACAAGCTGCAATTTCTGTTCTGATTGCAGAAGTGAAGATCCTAAGGAACCCCACTGTGCCCAAGAGCCACTGGAGACTCTGACATTCAATCTGGCAAATCAAGAACTGAAATTGAGCAATGCAATTTATTTCAAATTTTACTATAATTCTACAGTACCAGAAAGTAAGGAGCAAGTGTTTAATTAGATATTACTATAACACAGCTATAGATAATAATCCATTTCATACAAAGGTAGCCAGGGAAAATACATGCAAGTTTACTGCTCACTTGATAACATCTTAATTCCTACTTGGATTTGCTCCTATTTGGACTATCTCTCTTATCCAGCTCTGTCTGATTATAACTCTGTCAGCAATGAAACTTCAGTGACAGATTTTCATTAAAAACCAATAGTACAACTATTTTAAATTTAAAGATCCATTATATATATATATTTTTCACAGAATCATCTAGGTTGGAAGAGACCTCCAAGATCACCTAGTCCAACCTCTGACCTAATACTAACAAGTCCTCCACTAAACCAGATCACTAAGCTCTACATCTAAACGTCTTTTAAAGACCTCCAGGGATGTTGACTCAACCACTTCCCTGGGCAGCCTATTCCAATGTCTAATAACCCTTTCAGTAAAGAAGTTCTTCCTAATATCCAACCTAAACCTCCCCCAGCGCAACCTTAGCCCATTCCTCCTCGTCCTGTCACCAGGCACGTGGGAGAACAGACCGATCCCCACCTCGCTACAGCCTCCTTTAAGGTACCTGTAGAGTGTGATAAGGTCGCCCGAGCCTCCTCTTTTCCAGGCAAAACAACCCCATCTCCCTCAGCTGCTCCTCATAAGACTTGTTCTCCAGACTACTCACCAGCTTCGTTGCCCTTCCCTGGACACACTCGAGTACCTTGATGTCCTTTTTGGAGTGAGGGGCCCAAAACTGAACACAGTACTTGAGTTGCGGCCTCATCAGAGCCAAGTACAGGGGGACAATCACTTCTCTAGTCCTGCTGACCATACTGTTTCTTATACAAGCCAGGATGCTGTTGGCCTTCTTGGCCACCTGAGCACACTTCTGGCTCATATTCAACCGACTATCAACCAATACTCCCAGGTCCATCTCTGACAGGCAGCTTTCTAACCACTCATCTCACAGCCTGTAGAGCTGCTTGGGATTGTTGTGCCCCAGGTGCAGGACCCGGCACTTGGCCTTGTTGAACTTCATACAGCTGAACCTCAGCCCATTGGTCCAGCCTATCCAGATCCTCCTGCATAGCCTTCTTTGAGCAGATCGACACACACACCTAACTTGCTGTCGTCTGCAAACTTACTGAGGGTGCACTTGATCCCCTCATCCAGATCATCGATAGAGATATTAAAGAGAAATGGCCCTAGTACTGAGCCCTGGGGGACTCCACTAGTGACCAGGCTCCAACTGGATTTAACTCCATTCACCATGACTCTTTGGCTATCCAGCCAGTTTCTAACCCAATGAAGCGTACGCCAGTCCAAGCCAAGAACAGCCAGTTTCTTGAGGAGAATGCTGTGGGAAACGGTGTCAAAAGCCTTACTGAAGTCAAGGTAGACCACATCCACAGCCTTTCCCTCATCCACTAAGCGTGTCACACGTCATAGAAGGAGCTCAGTTTCGTCAAGCAGGACCTGCCTTTCATGAACCCATGCTGACTGGGCTTGATCACCTGGTTGCCCTGCAAGTGCTGTGTGATGACACTCAAGATAATCTGCTCCATGAGCTTCTCTGGCACTGAGGTCAGACTGACAGGCCTATATTTTCCTGGGTCTACTCTCCAGCCCCTTATGTAGATGGGTGTCACATTTGCTAGCCACCAGTCAACTGGGACCTCCCCTGATAGGCAGGACTGCCGATAAATGATGGAAATGATGATGTTTTGAGATGGGCAGGAAGAAACCAAATGTGGTTTAATAAAAGCAAGCGTAGAGTCCTGCACCTGGGAAGGAACAACCAGAAGTAGCAGTTCAGGCTGGAGGATGACCTGCTGGAGGGGAGCTCTGAGGAGAAAGACCTGGGGGTTCTGGTGGATGACAGGTTGACCATGAGCCAGCAGTGTGCCCTCGTGGCCAAGAGGACCAATGGGATCCTGGCGTGCATTAAAAGGAGTGTGGCCTGAGTCTGTTCAGCCTGGAGAAGAGAAGACTGAGAGGGGATCTCATCAATGTGTATAAATACCTGAGGTATGGGAGACAGAAGGATGTAGCCAACCTCTTTTCAGTGGTTTGTGGGGATAGGACAAGGAGCAATGGCCGCAAGATAGAGCACAGGAAGTTCCACACTAACATGCAAAAGAACTTCTTCACGGTAAGGGTGACAGAGCACTGGAACAGGCTGCCCAGGGAGTTTGTGGAGTCTCCTTCTCTGTAGATATTCAAGGCCCGTCTGGACGCCTACCTGGGCAGCCTGCTCTGAGGAACCTGCTTTCGCAGGGGGGTTGGACCCGATGATCTTTCAAGGTCCCTTCCAACCCCTACAATTCTATGATTCTGTGAAAGCGGCTTGGCCAGCTCTTCCCCCAGTTCTCTCAGTACCCTCAGGTGGATCCCATCCAGCCCCATCGACTTGTGTACATCTAAGTGCTGTAGCAGGTCACCAACCATTTCCTCGTGGGTTGTGAGGGCCACATTCTGCTCCCTGCCCCCTTCCACCAGCTCCAGGGCTGGGTACCCAGAGCACAACTGGTCTCGCCACTAAAGACTGAGGAAAAGAAGGCATTAAGCACCTCAGGCTTTTCCTCATCTCTTGTCACTAAGTTTCTCCTCACATCCAGTAAAGGATAGAGACTCTCCTTAGTCTTCCTTTTTGTGTTCATGTATTTATAAAAACGTATTTGTTATCTTTAACAGCAATAGCTAGATTTTGCTCCAGATGAGCTTTGGCCTTTCTAATTTTGTCCCTACACATCCTTACAACATCCTTATACTCCTCCTGAGGGGCCCGCCCTCTTTTCCAAAGATCATATATCCTTTTTCTTCCTGAGCTCTAGCCACAGCTCTCTGTTCAGCCAGGCTGGTCTTCTTCCGCGCCGGCTCACCTTTGAGCACATGTGGATGGTCTGCTGCTGTGCCTTTAAGACTTCCTTCTTGAAGAGTGTCCAGCTTTCCTGGACTCCTCTGTCCTTCAGAACTGCCTCCCAAGGGATTCTGCCAACCAGTGTTCTGAACAGCTCAAACTCTGCCCTCTGGAAGTCCAAGACAGCAGTTTTACTGGTCCCCCTCCTGACTTCACCGATAACAGAGAACTCCACCATTTTGTGGTCACTCTGCCCAAGGCAGCTCCCAATCACCACATCTCCCACCCGTCCTTCTGTGTTTGTGAACAGAAGGTCTAGCAGGACACCTCCCCTGGTAGGCTCAATAACCAGCTGTGTCAGGAAGCTGTCTTCCACGCTCTCTAAGAACCTCCTAGACTGCTTCCTCTGAGCTGTATTGTACTTCCCCCACAAGTCAAAGTCCCCCAAGAGAGCAAGTGCTGGTGACTGAGCAACTTCTGCCAGCTGCTTGCAGAATGCCTTATCCATCTCCTCATCCTGGTTTGGCAGCCTATAACAGACCCCCACCAGAATGCTTGCTTTGTTGGCCTTCCCGCTGATCCTAACCCATGGGGACTCAACTTTATCATTCCCAGTCTTGAGCTCCACAACTCTCTAATATAGAGAGCCACTCCACCACCCCTTCTGTGCTGCCTGTCCCTTCTGAAGAGCCTATAGCCAGTCAGTGTAGCACTCCAGTCATGGGAGTGGTCCCACCATGTTTCAGTGATGGCAACCAAGTCATAGCTAGCCTGCTGCACGATGGCTTCCAGCTCCTCCTGCTTGTTGCCCATGCTGTGTGCATTAGTGTAGATGCACTTCAGTTGGGCCATTGCCCCCTCCCCCGGTCCTGATATTGTTCACCCAGGCTCATCTTTAACAAGCCTCATTTCATCCCCATCCCCCTTCTTACCTAGTTTAAAGCCCTCTCAATAAGCCCTGCCAGCTCCTGGGCTAGAATCTGTTTTCCCCTTAGAGATAGGTGGGAACCGTCTGCAGCTATCAGAACAGGTAATGAGTAAAGTGTCCCGTGGTCAAAAAAATAAAAAATAAAAAAAATAAAAATTAAAAAATCTGTGATGGCACCAGCCTCTAAGCCACATGTTTATCAGGTGGGCTTTCTGGGTCCTCTCTGTACCCCTCCCTTCCACTGAAGGGATGGAGGGAAACACGACTTGTACTCCCACTCCTTCTACCAATCATCCCAATCCCCTACAGTCCTGTTTGATAACCCTCAGGCTTCTCTCAGCCATTTTACTGCTGCCAGCCTGGACTATTAATAGAGGACAGTAGTCAGAGGGGCAAACCAGGCTGGGAAGGTTTCTGGCAATGTCCCTGGCCCCAGCGAGGCAGCAGACTTCCCTAGGGGTAGGGTCAGGGTCAAGAAATAGGACCCTCTGTTCCCCTGAGAAAGGAGTCACCTACAACAATTACCCTTCTTTCTATCTTAGTGGAGGCAGTCGTGAGGCGTGGAGTTGACTTCCTCACCCTAGACATCCCCCTGGCTGGACTTTCGACCTCATCCTCATCCACCAGTCTCTCAAGCTCCAAGGCCTCAAACCTGTTGTGTACAGGCACCTGGGAAGGTGAGGCTGATAGGGAGGGGGGTTGCCTGTGACACTGAGCAGGGACCTGTTTCCATTCCTTTTCATCTCCTAGGTCCCCTCCCTCTGCCTGACAGCGACAGGGCAGAGACACCCCAATTTGGGGTATCTCACCCCGGTGCCCTTCCTTCAGGCCTGGCAGGGAGTTGCTCCAACAGTCTGTCTCCTGCTCACATGCCCTGATAGCCCTCAGCCTCTCTACCTCCTCCTTGAGCTCTGCCACCAGGCTGAACAGATCATTCACCTGCTCACACCTCACACACACGGTGTCTCTGCCGCCCTCAGATGGCAGCAACAGGCCCAGGCACTCCCTGCATCCAGAGACCTGAACTGCCGCATTTTTGAGCGGGCAGTCAGTCTGGGTGGCCACAGACTTTCTAGAAGGAGCTTTCTGCCTAGTGCAGACCATGGCGGTTTAGCTATAGGTAGGCAGCAGGTAGATGAGCTGTTCTCCTGAGCGGGGAGGGACGCTCTGCCCTGACCGAGCGCAAACTCCCCGCGCACACCGCCGCTCCCCGCCCTAACTGCCGCGCCCTGCCCTGTTTGCCCGTCGTGGTCGCGCCGCTCCCTCAGGGCTGCCTCTGAACAGGAGGCAGGGATCGGACCCGCTCCTGGCTCCGCCCACGCCTCGCCGGCCGTGCTTGCAAGGGCGGCTGGGTGCTGGTTGATGCCGTGGATGCCTCGACGCTGGAAAAAAAAACGAGATTGCCCCGCAGCCGATCGCCTCGGAGAGTGTGTGTAACATCTACCCCTTCATACACCTTCAAAACCATTAGATGACTTGTTTTAAAGTCGGTGCTGGAATTTCTTTCACAGTATCCTGTACATCCTGGAAGTAAAAGTTGTAATCAACCTTCTTAGCTTTTTACTCTTCATAATGAGATTACAGTTTTAAAAACTAAGTATTTTTAAGATGTAGAAAGTTGTATGTGTGTATCTCAGTTGTTTTCTTAAGTCTCCTAAACTAGAAAACATAGTTCTTCAATTTTACATTATTCATCTTACAAAAGAGGGTTAGTATTTCCTCAGTGCAAATAAAAAACAAAATTGCCACAGTACATCGAAATCATAAGCATAAGAAGGCTAAATTTACATTACAGAGTGAAAGGACCTTGTTATACATAATTTGAATAGGCTACTGCAACCTCTAGGCATCCGCTTTAAAATCTTAGCTTTTTTGTTTGTTTGTTTGTTTTTTGTTATGAAAAACTACAGGTAAGTACAGGATGTACTGTATTTGCAGATCAAAACCGTAAGTGTAAAATAATTTCACATATAACAGTACATATAATATTTTTTAAAAAATATTCTGTCAATCATTTAGAGATAAAATAAAGACTATTTCAAATACATACTTGACAGACATAGATAGTGTCTGATATATTTTGATTCCATACCAGTAAATGCAGAAGGGAATAATGATAACATTTCTTACAGGTACAGGGACAATCTCTTGAGGATTGCTTTCCCATAGATTAATATTTTTCTAATCATATAATGGAAGTATCAACAGGTCTACATATGGAGGATCATTTGCTGTACAAAGACAAGTCTTTATAAAAGCAAGCGAACAAACAAAATCCCACCATGTAGGCTAGATCTAAACCCATTGGCCTAATTTTTACGGGTCCTGAGCATTTGATTCTTCCTTTGAAATGAGCCAGTGCCAACATTTACAGAAGTAATACTAGCTGCTGCCTAATTTTAGGCACATATGTGAGAACATTGGCTTTCATGTTTTTCAAGCAATATAATGCAGGCTGAACTTCTACTTTTTTTAGCTCTGGCAGCTACAGTCAGTATACAAATGACATTGTGATACTTGAGCAAGTATATAGGCAGTCAGGGCATTGTCTGTGAACATCATGTTTACTTGTCAGAGGTAGGATCCACTTGTCAGAGGTAGGATCCAAGGCAAAGAAAGAATAGAATTATTTGTTGGTCTAGTGCTCATGTTTAAAGTTGGTATTTTTTTCTTCTTTCAGCTTACAGCTACGTTGCAAAAGCAGGTCAAATGCCTGAAATGTACTCAGGAATATAGTGTTACTCAATTGGAGGAATGGGAATGCAGAAAAGAATAGTAACATTTTCTACTTTTATAGATTTATCTGGGACATGTTTAGGCAAGATAAAAAATGATACTTTCCAAAAGCAATGATTTGTGAAAATGATATTGCAGTAAAAAGTTACTACTACTGTGAAGAAAAACAGTGTGCAAGAACTTCTCCCTAATGTTTCCAGAAGAGGAGGGGTTACTCATATTCTAAATGAAAGGTTTAAAACTCATAAGAAGCACATTGTTTAGCTTTTAAAGTTTAAAGAAAAGATAATAAATTTAGCATTGGGTACTGCAAAAGATTTATCAGGCTACTGCTTTTAAATCACTTCTTGCTACAATGGAATTATATCTATACATAAATATGGGAGAAATAATTGTGAAAAGGATTTTGGTCTTCATAATTTTTTTGTTTCCTTGTAGTTTGTTTGACTGTTAGTTCTTGCAGAATATGCTGATGATCGTCTGTTTTGATCAGACATTTATTATATGTAATATGTTTCCATACCCCAAGTAGATTAGAATCATACTCATGCAATTTCAGGGTCACTATGTTTACAATTATGAGTGCAGTATTAATTTTATTCAGTGTACAGGATGTTTTGTTTAGAGCATTCATTCAACTCAGGGCACTCTTCGTTCTCCAGAGGAATATTTTGGAAAATGTTATACAGAAATCATATAGTGGAAACTTTATAATACATTTGCTAACATACAGGAAAAGTAAATTGCGGAACAATAAATTCTCTGCCGGTTATTTTTATCCTTCCTAATTAAATGGTAATGATTTACAGACATAGAATCATAGAATATCCCAACTGGGAAGGGACCCAAAAGAATCATCGAGTCCAACTCCTGAATTTTTACATGACTTATTATGTCAAACCAATATTTCAAAAGATCTACCATCACACAGAGACCACTTACCAAAATAATGCTTTGTATCCACTTGAATTCCCATTGGCCTCTTTTCAAAAGTCTTGATGAAACTGGATGAAATTAAGGAGAGGTGTTGGCTATTAAGAGCCCTTATATTGAAGCTACTTATATTGTCTATCCTTACATGGATATAAAAACATCTTTTATCAAAACCAGCTCAAAGTAAGCTGGCGTCTGTAAGAAAATAAGGGCTAGGTACTCTATTGTATAACAGACATGTTACTTAGAGTTGCTGAGTACTAAAGGTATAAAAAAATTCTCAATGTTAATTTTGTAGGGCATCAGGATTTCCCAGCTTGCCACAGGCAAGGAAAAAAACTCTGGAGCAGATTTTTTTTATTATTATTTGTAAAATAAATAAATAAATAAATAACAAATCTATCTTAGAGAAGAAAAAAGCAGCATTCCATTGCATTTATATTTACTTTCCTTAGCACAGAGGTGATGAGGTGACTATTAAATTTTGGTAACTGTTCTAACAGACTATATGAGATTGTTAAAAATCCTACAGGAATATTAACATATATTCTTGCAGAGAATAGGACAGTACCTGCACATATACTACTAACTTATTTCTGAAAAACATAATTTAGAATATTTAAGGAAAAAATTTATTACATTTGTCATTAAAATGAAATGCACAACATATAAACTGTTAATAAAGTGAGTCTCTACATCTAAAATAGTTTATGTCACAGCATGTGTCATTCTGGGAAATGATGGACATAATAATTTGTCATGTTTATAACCTGTCACTGCATGACTTGTCAGCCCATCAAATACAAAAAGTAGGGGCTTTCAAGAAACATTGAGGAGGCGGTGGGTGATAGTTTCTTTTTATGTGTTCCATTGCTGTCATTATGGACTAGATAGTAGAACATTTCTGATGCTGAATAGAGGCTGTGGGGAGTGTTGTGGAAATTAATATACCGGTATAATGACCTCATTCAAAAAGTAAGATGTTATGCCTATATGAAGAGAGTTGCATATATGTATGCATGTGTTAAGAATATCTTATTTTAAAACATTATTAATACAAACTATTTTTGCTAATGCCCATTATGGGTTTAGATCACACCATCTATATTCAAACAATGCATTATAGTATACTCTGCAAATTACTTACTGGAGCAGTTTGACACCAAAAAAGTGGCAGAACTGACTTAGTAAAATGAATTAGGTAAATCCAAATATAATTTGGAAACAAAGTGTAAACATACATGGCTCTTCTTCGTTTTAATTTTTCACATTTTTCAAGTCCTTAGCCATGCTGAATTAAATTTACCTTATGGCTAAAAACAAAACAAAAAGCATTAAAGCCACTCACTAAAAGAGTTGTTTGTGGTTGCTATTATTTATTTATTTATTTTCCCATTATGTACCACCTTAATACGAGCTATTACTAGTTATACTAGGCTCATCTGTTAAAAGGTGTTGGAAATAGCTTGATATTTATGCATTTCCTTTTGACATTATCAGGGTTAATTAAATGATAACCTCCCCATTCCTGGAACGTATAAGAGGCAATGAAGTCACCTGGGCTCATAACCACAGAAACTTCACAAGGTAGTGTTTACTATTACGTGAAATGCTCCAGCACCCATCATGCAAGTAACAGGAAAGAGAAAGAAAACCAGAAAATCAGTCTTTAAAGCACATTACACTGGACTATAGAGAGGGATAGAAAAGGTATCTGTATAAATATCTTCAAGTGCAACATTACTTTGGCAGTCCAGTCCAGTAGCTAAGGTCAAAGACTAGGTTTGACAGGGCTGTACTCAAAGAGAAGCGTATCTCATTTGAGTAATCCCTATCTAAAGAACAAAAAGATATCACTAATTCCACTTTCAGAAGTCTTTATATTCAAAAATGAAAATGCTTCAAGTATTAAATTTCAAAATAATTAAGTCAGTACTAAGGCAAGGTAGGGAAGTTAAGAATTGATTTAATCTTTTAAGTAACTGGATATTGAGGAATGATTCATCCCTGCAGCAGCTACATTGCACGCTAATCTATGATGTGATGACAGAATTAGAAAACAGGAATTTGCATCCCCAAGTTACTGATACCATCCCTGATTTATTTAAATTTATTTTAATTTAATTTGTTTTAGTTTTTACAAATACACCTTACAGTGTGACTTAAGTGTTTTATCATGAGTAATTGATACGTTGTAATTTTTATGTTCAAAAATGAGGAAGTGGGAAATATTGTAGAAGAGAGAATGCAGAATGAGGAATATTTTATTAAATTCAGATTTTGTAAAGAAATGTATAAGGAGGAAAATGAGCAAGGGAAAATATGCCTGAAAAAACGGATCATTTTTGAGGGAGAAGTAGTAGCTGTAAGGGGAAAGGGCAAAATTTAGTCACTCTATCACAACTCTAGCTGGATCTTTCTAAAGGAGTTGGAATGAAGTTAACATCTGAATCTGAAGGAGTGGCTGAGGCATATAGAAGTTGAAAGTATTGCTGAAATGGGAACTCCATTTTTAGCACAGAAAATAATATAAAAATATCATGAACGACTAAGGAATTCACAGATCTCCTAAAATGCCAAGATAATTAGGAATTTTAACCCTTGTACCTTGACTCCCTCTCATACCATAGTGTGTGCTTTCTATTCAGAAATGTTACTGAAAAATCTGAAAATACATCTTTCTGTATGCAGGTAAAGACCAAAGTGATACACAGTAGAGAATATGAGTCCTCGTAGATGATTTTCACAGCATTCTAGGTACCTGCTTAATTTTCTTAACTGACAGGGTGGTTACGAGCTGCTCTAAGAGAGCTTTGTCTGTAAGGAGAATTGAGGGAGACTTGCACATGCTAAGGAAATTGGACGTAAAAATTTAGTTAGGGAATACTCATACTTTTTTTTTTTTTTTTTTTTTTTTTTAATTTAACCTGAAATCTGGTAGTGTTGTAGTTTAGCTCCAGCAGGCAGCTTAGCATCACATAGCCATTTGTTCACTCCCCCAAAGTGGGGTGGGGGAAAAAAAGGTTAAACTTGAAGGTGGAGATAAACAAAGTTTAATAGGACTGAAAAGGAGGGTAAAATAATAATAATAATAATAATAATAATAATAATATAAATATAAATATAAATATAAATATAAATATAAATATAAATATAAATACAAAGCAAATGATACACAGCACAATTGCTCACCACCCAACAACCAATGCCCAGCCAGTCCCTCACAGTGCCTCCCCTCCTTCCACATGGTATGGAACATCCCTTTGGCCAGTTTAGGTCACCTCTTCTGGTTCTGTTCTCTCCCAGCTTCTTGTGGACCCCTAGCCTTCTTGTTGGCAGAGCAGTATGAGAAACAGAAAAGTTCTTGGCTATGTGTAGGCACAGCTCTGCAGAAACTAAAACATCATTGTGTTTTAGGGATTGTGATTTCAAAGGATACAGGCCTGGCAAAGAGCAAAGGCAGGACCCTGAATTTCAGAAGAGCCAAATTCCAGCTGTTCAAAGAATTAGTGGATGAGATCCCATGGGACATGGTCCTTAGGGACAAAGGATCTGATCAAAGCTGGCAACTCATTAAGGATATTTTCCTTGCAGGAAGAGCTCTCTATTCCCCTATGTAATAAATCAAGCAGGGAAGGAAGGAAACCAGCATGGTTGAACAAGGTCCTACAGGTCAAACTTAGGCAGAAGAAGGAAATGCACAGATGGTGGAAACAAGGCTATGTGCCCTGGGAAGAGTACAGAAATGCTGTCTGGATGTGCAAGGGTGGGATCAGAAAAGACAAGGCACTGACAGAACTAAATTTGGCGAGGGATGCGAAGAATAACAAGAAGAGGTTCTACAGGTACATTGACTGCAAAAGACTAAGGAGAGTGTAGCACCTCTGACAAATTAAGATGGAGAACTGGTAATAACAGATGTGGAGAAGGCAGAGGTGCTTAACAACTTCTTTGCCTCAGTCTTAACTAGTGGTCAGGCTTTCCACATCTCTTGAGTCCCTAAACCTCTAGGTGGGAGATGGGGGAGCAGACTCCCTTCCGCTGTAAGCAAAGAGCAAGTTCGCAACTTAACAACTACAAGTCTATGGGCCCTGATGACATGAATCCCAGGTTCCTGAAGGAATTGGCTGAGGTAGTTAAGAAGCATCTCTTTATCATATTTGGAATGTCCTGGCAGTCAGACAAAGTTTTCCAAAGACTGGAAAAAGGGAAAATTCACTCCCATTTTTAAAAACGGTAGAAAGGAGGACCTGGGGAATTACAGAATGGTGAGCCTCACCTCTGTGCCTGGGAAGATCATGGAACAAAACCTCCTGGAGGCAATGTTAAGGCACATTCAGGACAAGGAGGTGATCCAGGACAGCTAGCATGGCTTCACCAAGGGTAAATTGTGCCTGACCAATCTGCTGGCCTTTTGTGATGCAGTGACTGTATGAGTTGACAAGGGAAGACCAACCAATATCATCTACTTGGATTCTGTAAGTCTTTTGACACAGTCCCACACGACATCCTAATCTCTATATTGGAAAGATACGGATTTGAAGGGTAGACCATCCAGTGTATAAGGAATTGGTTTGATGGCTGCACCCAGAGTGTAGTTGTCAATGGTTCTATGTCCCAGTGGAGACTGGTGATAAGCGATTTCCCTCAGGGGTCTGTCTCAGGACCAGTGCTTTTCAATATCTTCATCAATTACATAGACAATGGGATTGAATGCACCCTCAGCAAGTTTGCAGATGACAAAAAGATGAATGATTCAGTTGATACAACAGAAGGAAGGGGTGTCATTGAAAGGGACCTGAACAGGCTGGAGCAGTGGGCCCACTAGAACCTAATGAGGATCAACAAGTCAAAGTGCAAGCTGCTGCAACTGGGTCAGGGCAATCCCAGACATGAGTACAGACTGGGAGAAGAACTCATTGAGAGCAGCCCTCTGGAGAGAGACTTGGGGGTTCTGGTGGACAAAGAGCTCAACATGAGCCAGCAGTGTGCACTTGCAGCCCGGAAGGCCAACTGTGTCCTGGGCTCCATCAACAGAGGGGTGGGCAGCAGGTGGAGGGGAGTGATTGTGTCCCTCTACTCTGCCCTCTTGAGGCCCCACCTGGAGCACTGCATTCAGCTTTGGGGGCCCCAGCGCAAGAAAGATGTGGACCTGTTAGAGGGAGTCCAGAGGAGGGCTACAAAGATGATCAGAGGGCTGGAGCAACTCTCCTATGTAGACAGGCCGAGAGAGCTGGGGCTGTTCACCCTGGAGAAGAGAAGGCTCTGGGGGGACCTCATTGTTGCCTTTCAATACTTAAAGGGGTCTTATAAAAAGGATGGAGAATGACTCTTTACTCAGGTAGGTAGGAGAAGGAGGAACGGTCTTAACTAAAAGAGAGGATAGATTTAGACTACACATTAGGATGAAATTCTTCATGGTAAGGGTAGACAATGAGTCACTGGAACAGATACTCCATGCAATTAAGTTCTGATAGCAAAAAGTACAAATTCAAAAAATCACCCTGCTTTGTCTAAAGAGGCATTAAGGACAAAGCCCTGTCTGCTTTATTTTCACTTAAGAAAAAAGTCCCTCAGGTACTCTATGTATGAAAGCTTACAGAGACTTCATTGATCTAGAGAGCTTTCAGACTAGCTGAACAGAAGCTGAAGATCATGGCCCAGAAAATAAGCAAATGGAAAATATTTGTTTTGTGTCAGTTTTCTATATTATCTATATAGAAGTTATTTGCAATTGTTATCCTCCTAGGATCTTCCTATTTTGTATTCACCTTGTAAGTTCCCTATGCGATCTAATAGAATGATGTCATATTAACCACTAACCATGCAAATAATATTATGTATTCAAAAAAAAAAAAAAGAAAGAAAGAAGGAGGGGAGTGGGATAAAATCAAGTGGGGATGTAATAATTGAGGAGTACCACCATGCATCATGAAGGGACAATCCAGGTGGAATGTCCTGGAGCACTGCTTTCACAAAGAGTGGCACAGGCAACTCTCAGCAGGCCAGCCTGGGTTGTTGGCTGGAAGGAGACCAAGAAGCTACCATCTGTCAGGGCTTAAGACATCCAGTACTGGAATTAGCTCATGGTACTGAAAAAGAGGTGTGACCGAGTTCTTAAATGTTTCAGGATAGTTGTAGTTATGCCTATATTTCCAAGTAAATGCAAATGGAAATCTGCTCTGAAACAAGTGTGTGTTAGAGGTAATGGTGAAGGCAATAATTCTATGCAAATAATATTTATTATTATTTCCCCTTTTATGTTGAATTAGAATTTGCCTGGTCTTCTGAATAAAAAGTTTCCACCATGGTATGACTGGAAGCTCGTTAGCTAATGTTTCAAATTATCATGTGCCCATAAAGGGTTGGGGATGATTGGTATATGTCTGGGGCTTCTAGTCTACTTTCCTCCCAAAGGAATCTAGTTTTGTGAGCACCAGAATTTTGAGAGTAAACCCAGGAAAGAATAATCAGGAAATTTGCTTCAAAATTGTGTTAATATTGCAAACCAAATTTCTGTTGTAGAGCCAACCAGTATCTCAAGTGCTAGAGACAGAAATTTGCCGTGACCAAAACCAGCCTTCCTGGCAATTCCACTGGGTGGGGAAAAGGTTGAAATGGTTATATGTGAACCAACACAGAGGTTAAACAGAAGAGTTTAAATGTGATGAAAACAGAAAAATAAATAAATAAATAAAAATAAAAGCTAATACAATGAAGCTTCAAGAGGTTTAGTAGGTGACAGTTGGAAGGCAAGCAGAAGAGCCTCTTTCAGTTGTAGCATACTAAGCATGACAGCAGGTACTCTCTTGTATCTGTGACCGTATGTTGCATATCACTTAAAGGAATTTTATATAAGAAGTTTCTTCACTGTCTTGGCTTCTAAATAGTTGAGAAATCTCACAGCAGTCAAATTAAAAGGCTTATTTATTTGTCCTCTATCACATGCAGCAGCTTATCTGAATGTTTTCTAACTTATTTGAAAATATGCCAGGTTAGGTTAAATAGAAACATAGAATCATTTAGGTTGGAAAAGACCTTTAAGATCAAGTCCAACCATTAACCTGACTTATCAAGTCCCATCACCGAACTTTTTTTTTTTTTTTGGGGGGGGGGGGGAGGGGGGCTGGAGGCAGCAGAAAGGGAGGTCAGAATGGATGGTAATCTCTAGCAAAGACATTCATTGCAAACAGCTGGATGCAGACTGGAAAAAGAAACTCTACCACTATGGGAATAAGCTACATGAAAATACCCCAAGCATTAAGTTTATCACAAATACAAAAGCCCACTGAGTTAATGTTTAAGTTTTCACAAGTACCTTTTGATCCTTTTGTTCTGAGTATCCTACTTGAATTTTCAATATGTATCTCTAAATAATTAAGCAATTATTGCCAATTTTGACTTTTTGAAGCTATCCACCACATAACTGAAAAAGTAAAATTTCCAATACTGTTATCCATCTTTCTGTAGTATTAAAAAAAGTTTCTTTTGATGCTTTTCTAAATAAGATAAGATTGTACATGCCCTCACACACACACACACAGACACACAGAGTATTGATTATTGCTACAGAAAGAGAACAGTGGATTTGTGGATTCAGACACTGTTAATTCTGTTTCCTTTCTTCTTTTTTTTTTTTTTTTTTTTTTTTTTCATGGATTGAAGGCATTCTACCATATAACAGAGTAATTAAAGTCTATTTGCTAACAATGAGGAAGAAAATGCTATTGAATTTTGCTTGACTGTTTTAAGACCTAGTAAAAACACTCTATGAAAAAAAAAAACAACTTTACATCTGAGAAGGTTGTTCACATATTTCATAATAAACAAAACAGGAAAATGGATGTGATATTATTCACAACTAGATTTGTCAAATACTGTACAAGCATAAATTGAATGGCCCTTTTAGAAAATAAGGAGTTCATTTCTTCCTTTAGTAACACAATGGAAAATCAGTTCTAACTTAATCTGCTTATTTCAGTTGAAGCACTTCAGGGAAAACCTAGGATAACTGAAGCAGCATTTAGATCACTGTTACCATCTTCAGCATTAAAGTCAATTCCTGGTTTTCTGTTTTACCTAAAAATAGCATATAAGGTAATAAAAATATTTATTTTTTTATTCAGGCATGTGCACTAGTGGAGAACATACCTTACCTCCTCCCAGAATCTGACCTGGAGTCACAAAGACCATCAAGGATCCACTCTTACTTTTTTTTTTTTTTTTTTTTTTTTT
>CM021698.1:73926440-73942960 GCA_011074415.1 Stictonetta naevosa | reverse complement strand
TTTTTTTAGCCCACAATAACTTAAGTGAAGTTAATTTTAACAGTATGGTAGAGACTATGAAAGGGAAACTACTACATTGACATTTCCCAGAGTTCCAATTACAAAAATACTTATGGAAAATTTATCATTGTTAAAAGCAATCAGGTCATGAGTAAAAAAACAACAATTAAAAAAAAATATATCTTTTTTCAGCTCACTTTACCTCATAAAAGCATTAACTTGGCTCTTGTTTGTTCCAGGCAGTGCATTTCTAGACACTAGCAAAACGATAACAGAATCACAGAAATATTGAGTTTGGAAGGAACCTTTGGAGGTCATCCTATGCTTACCCCCTGCTCAAGCAGGATCTAGAACAGGTTGCCCAGGGCCATATAAAATTGGAAACAGAGGCTACCAGAACTAGGAGTTCTACTAAGACTAGGAGTCCTACTAGCAGAGTAGACTAGACTAGAGTCTCAACTAATTCATCGAGGTCTGGCAGCACAGAGAAAACCAGGCTGAAGAGTATCTTCTCAGAGTGAAAATAGTAATAATACTTTTTATCCATTTACTTTAAAATGTTTGTTGATGGGTGCAACAGTGTTATGGAAAACAGTTGTAAGCATCTCCTCTGACTACAGACATATCTAGCTGCCACTTGGAACAAAATGAAAGAAAAACAGTAATAAACAATAATTAGTCTTTTAGTTATTTTTGAATCAAAAGTATAAAATGGGATTGAATAAAAAGTATTTGGGACTTTCCATTATCTTGCCTCTCTGCAAGAATAAAATACATAAAGCTCTGTTCCACTATAATTCTTTATGCAAACCTCTTCTACAACTTCTGTCAAATTCTTTCATGCTAAGAGACCTTTCCTTCACTCTTGATTCAAACTGCTAAGGTGCCAGTATTCAGAAAAGTCAGTTTTACAGAACATTAGAAAGAACTATATTTTCCTCTGACAACAAGCAGACTAACATGGAAAAAGAACTATTGCCTCTCCATATTTGGCAAGAAATAATGGAGGGAGAATTGCATTTTAAAATCATCCCTCTCTCAAAAACAAACTAATGAGTTGTAATTAGACTACGTTCTTTAAAGCTTTCCCATTTTAATACTTTCTTAGGTTTTCTTTAAAACTAGCTACATCTAAGAACAATGAAAGATTTTCTTTTTCTTTTTCTTTTTCTTTTTCCTTTTCTTTTTCTGAATAATAGACTCCTCATTCAGACAGTAAAGAATCAGTGTTGACAAACCCTTAATTATCAGAGCCTTCATGGTATTTTCAAAGCCCAATTTGCTGTTTTTTACAGCTAATTGCAGCTGTTCCTCCTCCCCTCCCCCCCTCCCCATTTTGTTTTTCTTTCAACATGGTGAAAAGAACAGTCACAAAGTTAGCTAGGATGCTAGTCAAGGAACTGCATCCTTGAGAATCAGCATAATATGGAGAAGTGAATTAAAAGCCAAAAGTATCTGTGCCTGGTTCCTAATTGCCTCTACTTTTTACTCATCCCGTGATCTTGGCTGAGCTTTTTTCACCTTTCTACCTCAAGATTTTGCTTCTGTAAAATATGCATAACATTTTCTCATTGCTGTTTTTGGGACAGAGAATGCTTATGTCGTGATGCCTACACAATGCCTTGAATATGCAGTATATTATATAAATTGCATATATTTTTAGTTTCAAAGAACTTCAGTAGTTAGAACATTTTAAACATAACTCTGAATTAAAAGAGCTTCCTAATGACAGGCTCATCAGCTGAACCTGTCACTTACAAAGCTGCACTACTGTAGATTTAGAAAATGAAAGAAACTATTAAGGGTCCTATAGTACTCATAGTAAATGGATGAGAATTTCTCTGCAGCAGGCAAATGGGGAAAGGGACAAAGTGTAAGTGGCATGGCATGATGCTTATACAGGACTTTCTTAGGCACACTGGCTAGAGAAAAATAATTTCTGGATATCACAATGAAATTTGTTTCAACCAAACTCAACACAGTAGGATAGTGAATAAGGCTCTTATACTAAGATGGAAGAAAAATGGAATTTAATTTTATATTTTCCATGAGCCTATTAGAGGACTCTTATTTCACTACTTGATGGTATTATTTTTTCCCTAGTCAGTATATTGGGACTGCTGTTATTTATATCCATTAAACAAACAAAACAGTTTGTGATATAGAAAGAAAGTAAGGTATATAAAATATTTGAAAAATAAAAACATGCCTTCTGCCATGTTTACAAAAAGAGCACTTACTTGTAAATTATATTTCTGCTTATTGGGTAACATCCCTCTTAAGGACAGGCAAAGATGAGTAATACAATTAGACTTCATATTCATAGACAATTAATACCCTATTTTCTCATTTAATATCAAATTTCACAAGGAGGAAAAAGAATAGAAAGAAAAAGAGAGGAAGGGAAAAGGAGACACCTATTGAATGAATTCTAAACATCAGAATTAAATTATACCTGCAGGCCAAGTACAAGTGAAATCTGCAAAGAGCTGGAGTGCAGCACAACAATTTTGGAAAAGTAAACTAACTGGAAGAGATAAATGCAAACTTTTGAGTTCTGTTACGTGAGGGGAAAAAGAATATCTTTTACCAAAGGACTTTTTTTAATTGTGGGAAATGTACTCATTTTACAGTGTTTAACTTGAAGTGTAAGTCTAACTCTTCCCAAGTAACAGTTGTTCTTATGAGCCAAAGGGTCATTAGTCTATTTGTGGCTGATTTCCTACCACTTCTGGAAATAAATTCACCTTCTTCACCAACTAGGACAAAATTATTATTAATATTATTATTTTAAATCCTTATCTGTCTTTCAAATCATCTCTCTCTCTTATTTTCTTTTCTGTCAGTGTCAATAATATTACCATCCTAAACATTATTGCAGTTGCAGATATGTAGCTAGGATAAATTTCTTCCTTGTTGTTTCTTACTTGTGTTACACATGCAAAGTATGTAACAAATACATTACAAAGCATGTAATTATTACTATGTAATATATACAATGTAAGTTATTCCTATGCATAGTATTAAGTACTCACAAGAGGATTTCAAGAAATAGGCTAATGACTGTAGGCAAGTTACAGGAGAATCTCTCTATGTCTGTTGTACAACAGGCACTTGGTTGACAAAACAAAGGTATGCTTAATGATATATGTATGTATAAAGACAGCAACACATTCTGACTACTGTTATTTAGATGTTTCTGTCCTAAAACCAACCAAAGCCTCTATCTTTTGAATTTTCAAGTAAAATAAAAATAATATTTCTTAAAATAAAATCCTAAACTATGAGGCATTTTGTTTTCAATATAATTAATAATTTATACTTTATCTGTCACAAAAATCTTGTCATTAGCCAAGAAAACAAACAAGCAAACAAAAATGTTTTCTTGTCTGTTTTATGAGAGGTGTTTTCTTTGCTTGTTTGTTTGTTTGTTGTCGTTGTTGTTGTTTTAATTTCAAAATTCCTTGTCCTAAGAACTGAAAGCAAAATTCAATGCTCAGAGAGGCTATCACAGGGTTTTCACAAGGCAGATTCACTGCAGCAAACCTGATTCTTTTCAGTATACCAGTGCGTATTTTATAAAAGTATATGTTGAATGCCTTTTCAGGTAAGAAAAGGTAAGTATTGTGTTAAGAACTCTGTTGGCCAGTTTGAGGACGTGAGACTTTATGACAATATAAGGTCACATTTGTAACCTTGGATGGTTTTCATTTTCAATTTGTGAAAGAGGGCATTAGTTATTACCACACAAGACTTCTGCAGAAGAAATTGTCATTTAAACAGCTGTTCCTGCATTTTGGGTATCATTTTCACTCCCTCCTCCTTCCATAATGAAAATTTAAAAGATAATAATATAATAGTCTGTTTCCATAAGTACTACTAGTCAGCATGATGTATATTAACTGCACAACTTGTGTTCATTTCATGAGGCTTTCTTAATCAACAGATTAAGAAAAGATATAGAAGGAAGATATAAGCATATCTTCCTTCTCCATTTCCTCAAATCAGTAAAAATAATAAATAAATCTAATTATACATTGGTTTTCTGTCCACGTCTAAATTCTGTAAAGGTCAGATTTTCCATAAAAAGGGATTATAATCAGTGCAGGAAATAATCATCCAGGCTAGCACTTAAAGGAAGAATAAGTAAACAAACAAACAAACAAACAAAAAATGCATGAAAATAAGGGTCATTTTCCCAGTTTCATCTTGAATACCTTCCAAAATTTACAGGGCAGAAAAAATCAGGTAACTCTCAATTTATTAAGTTAAGCTTTGGAAAGAGTTTTCTTCATCTACTATTTCTTATATTCAGGGTTGACTTTTATGGAGAACAATATAGAAGGAAGTCTATGACCTTTAGGAGTGTATATAAAGAAATTGATATTATTTAGTTTTGTAAGCATCTGAATGCTTTAGGAGTCTGTTGAGATAATTAAATGCTGATTTCAAAACACATAAAAATAGTTATATTTAGGTATCTGGTACAGCTTGCACTGGTCTTCACCTTTTTGACAGTTCCTGTAATAAATAGTTCAGGGTCAAGCTTCAAAATTGGCTGTGACTCAACAATATTTACTCCAAAGAGTATTCAAGAATGTTGATCATTTGGCAAAACTGTATGTGAATTTATGTTCATGCATGGAGTCCACTGCTCTCCACAAGGGGAAGCTGATTAAACTAAGAGGCCTGTCTTAATCATATAGAGAATCACATGAAATATGAGTTTTAGTTGAAGTCTGACAATAAAGATAGCATTTCCTCACTTTTCTTCATGGACACACCAGAGGTGCAAAATGATAACAGTACTTAAGTTTAGGTTTTACAAAAGCACAAAAGTAAATAGCTAGAAGATGATTACATTTTATTTACAGATATTCAAATTTTGTGTGTGAAGATTGTTAAAAGGAAAAAAAAAAAAAAAAAAGTGAAGAAATCTTCTACTTGCTTGTTGAATTCTTACCTGGATGCTGTCAAAAAGTATCCTCTTATCCAGTAGCTTTGAAACATGAAGAAGCAAGCTGCATGCTCCATACAGAAGGTCCTCTATGAAGACCTGCAGACAAAATGTAGCCAACATGCTCTCTGGGGTCAACAGATTTTCCCATCCTCTAGAAGCTGCCACACAACCCTAAGTCTCAAAGTTAGGACAAGAACATGGCAGGCAACTTCCCTTCTCTTTAAACCACCATACCTTTTTCAGCTGGAGTGTACAACACTAATTATAACATCCATCACTTGCAGCTGAAGCATCCATCACTGGCCATGGTTCCCCCCCCCCCCCCCCCCCCCCCCCTTTTTTTTTTTTCCCATTTCCTTTTGAAGTGGAATACTTGTAATACACCTCAATAACAAAAGTTTGAGGGGGTATGACCTCATCTCACAAAGGGCCAGGTTTCATCAGAGATGAGAAAAATAGTGACAAAGTGTTCCCAAGGAGAAAGAGGAAGAAGCAAGTCAAGACCATCCATTTACTCAGATGCAGCTGCTTAAAGTCAGGTAGTCCCCAGGGCATTATTCACAGTACATCCTAGAGACAGACTTCTAGCCAGAGGATGTAGAGGATAAACCCATGTGTAAACTAGTGTTACTTCTTATTCTGTATGGGATGTTGCAATTGAGCAGGAAAGAACTTTTGTTGTTGTTTTGTTTTGTTTATTTTGGATTTTGCACTTGGACACATGCAGATGGGTAGAGAGGTCCATCAAACTCCGTACAGTCTTCTTGTAACTGTCCCTAGGAAAAAAAGCAGAATTCATTCCAGGTATGTATACACATTATATGTGGATCCTGAAAACTAAGCTACTAAACTAATGCATTACTGGCATTGGCCTGGAGAAACTGCTTTGGCGCTTAGATAATGAATCATTCTTCCTCCTTCTCTCATCCTATCTGACACATACCCATGCACTTCTGTCAGCCATGGCTAGCAGTAGGAGGAACAATTACTCCAGTGCCTATTCTGACAGTTCATGGCCACTCCTTCCCACAACAGACTTATGATCATTTTGAGTTTGCAGAAGTGTTTTCTAGCACTTGTTAATGTTGAACTGCTAGTAAACAGTTTGAATATAGGCAGAAAACACTATTCAGCATGCCTGACAGAACAAGTTCATTTATCTATATGCTTTTCCCTGTGTAGAAAATTAAATATCCATCCTTTCCTCCTGGTACCTGTAGTGAGTAGGAACAGGTTGCCTATGTAGTGATGACTCAATTCATGAACTTTCTGCTCTGTCAGAGTGATGGTGTGAATTAAACATGAATACAAGATGGAGACCTGTTGCCTAATGCAGACCAACACTGTGTTTACAGTCAGAGTGGTCACTGTCTTCTGTGCCTGGGTTTAGTATTGGAGATATTTTCAGAGTATAGCAAGGGATGCTCTGAAGTAACTGTGCTAGGAAACAGCTTGGTCTAATGGACTTCTGCTGGGCGGGAGGTAGAGATTTTCATCCTCTAGGTACAGGAGAGCTCTTGGCAGTCAACAGAATATAAAAACTAAATTAAAAAAAAAAAAAAAAAAAAGTCACCAAATAAGCAGCACTCAGACAGTGAATCAGTATTCACAGTATTTTTCCTAAGCAAGTTCATGAACAAAAGTAGACCTTCCACTCTCTTATAACATTGAACTGTGTTTGAAACAATTATTGTTTGATCATGTTGTCAAGCCCAGGAAGGAGTTAAAAAGCAATTTCTCTGGACATTTTTTTTCATAGCTGGTAAATTCTACATTTCTCTTCCCATAGGTCTACCTTCACCTAGGGGAACTCTGTTTTGAAAACTGCTGAGGATAAAAATCACTTAACAGCAAGACTGTTTCTACTCAGGAGGGCACGTCTGAAGTCCAGCAGGATTTCCACAGGAAATGTTTGCTGAGCAATAAAATATGCCAAGAGAAAACACCACAGCTTGTAGGCTTGTAAAGCACACAGACTCACAGGAAAGATTGGATAGCTTTGAAAGGAAATATAACAGCTTAGCCTGGTTATAGCTGACGCTATACATCTCTTCAATGGAAGGTTCTCCCATCTCTCCCTTTCTAGGATATCATCTCCCAGATGCAAGATAAGAGCACTGAATTGCAAGGAAGACATCACCAACAGAGGTCTACTGAAGCTCTGTTTCAACCAGTTCCCTATTAGTATCTTTCTGAACAAAGGGGTGTTTATCAGTAGTCAGGTGGCAGTAAGCTCATAAGGTCACACAGTCCCTAAAGCACTAGAGAAGTGGGAGGAGAAAAAGACTAGTACTGTTAGAGGATATATTATATATCTTGATAAGATTTTATTATTATTATTATTATTATTATTATATATTTTCTTTTAATGGGCAAGTTTGACTCCGAGAATATGTAAAAGTCAAATAAGAGACTTCAGGTGTGAGCTTTCTAACTGATCTATAGCTGTCTGACATAGATAACCTCCATGTTGGAGCAAATAGCACTTGATAGTGTGCCTGTTACTTAAGAGTCAGTGTCACCTGTTCTCAGAGTTAGAAGAATGGATGCTTTCTTCTCAAGTCACTACAGGCCTTTTCTCATTTGGAAATGTATTTCAGTTGTATATCAATAATTTGTGTTGATATGGTGGACTACCAGTGGCCCTTCATAGCTAGTTTCAGCTGTTAATATATACTACAGGTTCTTCACAGAGACTCTGGACCAATGTCATCTTTGACTATATAAATCTGTCATAAAAGACTGATAACTCACTTATCACAAAACATTTAATTATGGCTGCAGCCTGAAATGCCTGGGAAGTTGTGCTGGTTTTACTTGGGTGGGGGGCCGAGCTCCACCACAACTGCTCTCTCACTCCCCCTCCTCAAAGAGGAAAGGGGAGAAAATACGATGAAAAGGGCTCAAGGGTTGAGATAAGGACGAGGAGATCACACAGTAATTATCGTGATGGGCAAAACAGACTCAGCATAGGGAGATAGTAAGATTTATTGCCTAATACTAATGAGCTAGAGAAGTGAGAAACAAAGGAAAGAAACCAAAAGCACCTTCCCCCACATCCACCCTCTTCCATCTCCTCCCCCCGAGTGGCACAGGGGAACGGGGGAATGGGGGTTATGGTCAGTCTATAGCGCTTCTTCGCCGCCGCTCCTTCTCAGTCACTGTCGTCTCCTGTGCTGTGGGGTCCCTCCCACGGGATGCAGTCCTTGCTGAACTGATCCGGCGTGGGCTGCCCACAGGCAGCAGCTCTTCAAGAACTGCTCCAGATATGAGTCCGTACCACGGGGTCCATCCCTCAGGAGCAAATTGCTCCAACCTGGGTCCCCCACGGGCAGCAACTCCTGCCAGGTCACCTGCTCCTGCGTGGTCTCCTCTCCACGGCCTACAGGTCTGGCCCAGAATCTTCTCCGGCAGGGGTCTTCCAAAGGCTACAGTCTCCATTGGTGCAGGTCCACCTGCTCCACTGTGGTCTGCTCCACGGGCTGCAGCGTGGAACCCAGCTCCACTGTGGTACTCCATGGGCTGCAGGGGGACAGCCTGCTTCACTGTGGTCCTCACCACAGGCCGCAGGGGACTTCTGCTCCAGTGTCTGGAGCACCTCTCCCCCTCCTTCTTCACTGACCTTGGCGCCTGCAAGGCTGTTCTTCACTCCTCTCACTCTCCCAGCTGCTGTGTATGGTGCAGTGTTTTTTTTTCCCTGTCTTAAATATGCACGCACAGAGGCGCAAAACATCATCACTTATTGGCTCAGCTCTGGTCAGCAGTGGGGCCCTTACCAAACATAGGGTAGCTTCTAGATCCTTTTCACAGAAGCCACCCGTATGGCCCCCTGCTACCAAAACCTTGCCACGTAAACCCACTACGGATGTCCTTGGCATTAATTTTCTCCATTGTTTCATGCTAACAGATGAAAAATTCTCTCTTAGAACTGTGGAACACCGATCTCTGTTGAACCAAGAGCTCCAGTTCCATTGCAAATGGTCAAATAGAAGCTAAAAGCCTAATGTGAAACATTGCCAAGCATGGCTGAAGCATTGCTTACTACAGACCAAAAAGTATGCAAGGCATACTTGACCTGCATGCAAGGTCAATCCTACAGCATAGTGCAAATAAACCTTACAGTTTAGTATAGAGGGCTCTGGACCAAAGTATTGTTTTTGTTTTTGTTTTCAGTAGTGGTGGTAATTCCAAAAAACAACATCTGCAATCAAAAACTTCAGACTAAATGCGTAGACTTTTTACCTAAAGGCACCCAATGAAATTTCTACTGAATAATCCAATGGATATATCTCTATATCTGAAATTGATGTTCTAAAACTGAAATATATGGATAAACATTCAAATAATTTAATAAATGATCAATGGAAAAGATGTATGAGAAGAACTGCCATTTGCTTGCCCTCTTTTGGTATCCTGTTTATCTATCCTGTGAAATGCTAAAGTAGATTACCACTGCTTCTATCCCACACAAATCAACTATATGTCTATTGTAAATGGTCTCTCTAAACAAAGGCCTGATAGGTATAATGAAGTAGATACATAGGGGTTTTAGGTATAATGTCAGCTCTTTGAAGATCGGGTTTACAACCACCATATAGTAGGTTGGAAATGATAGTGGATCTTAATGTATGTACTGTAAGTAATTGCAATATAGCAAATTGAATCCAGCACTGGCCTCAGCTCACGTGGAAGGTCTTTAGATGTTACCAAAATAATATGTTATTATATATTATACGTTATTATATATTATATGTTAATATATGTTATATATGTTATACCAAAATGTTACCAAAATAATAGGTCAGTTCATTTGCAGCTTGAGCAGCAAAATCCAGAGTTCTTCTCCCTCTCCTTCATACCATTTGTCTATGCTTACAGTGACGACATACAGGGTTGGAAAGTTTACAATACTTCTATATTCCAGTGAGTTACCCTAAATAAAGTATTCTCCGATTTGTAATTTTTTAGTCACTATGCTTATGATTTTTTTCGGCGTTTGATCAGGCATACTAAAGAGCAAGGGAAAGATTCTCAGTTAAGGCAAAAATGTCACAGCCAACCTGGAGGTGTTATAAGATGTATTTATCTGTGTATTTAAATTAACACGACCATAACACAGCTTGTCCAAACTAAGAGACAGTATAATCTTTCTTAACATGGTAAATATAACTGGAAAAATCTCTAGTATCTCAGCTAACAAAGATAACCAAAACAAAATCTTTTCAGGAGCCACTTCCAACTACTGGAATAATGCAATTTCTGCAACTGACTGAGCACACCAAAAAATATTTCCAGCTACTACAATACGTCTTTGGCTCCCTAACACAAGCAACCACATACTTGTTTACATCAGGGTTGACTTGCAGCATTCTGTTACAAGAATTCCAAGGAAGAAATATTATTCTCAAGCCATACTGATACGCTATAACTTTGATTTCTTGTACATATCAGTAGGCTGGAAAATAAAGTTCTGACATAAAATGCACAAAGTAAAACTGCAGTTCGCCAAGAAAAAACAAACAAAACAAACAAAACAACAACAACAACCAAACAACAACAACAACCAAACAACAACAACAACAACAACAAAAATGCTATTTGTCAACACAGGAGAAAATGAAAATATCTGTGAAGTAGGAAAAAACCTTTCCCTTCTCTGGGTTATTGCAATTAATAAAGATGTGAAAGCACAACTTCTTCAACACTGCAGAAATATTAGTTTTCACACTTCAACACTGTCCTCAGGAACTAACAAAGAACAAGTCTGACTGAAAATTTTGCTTTAGCAAGCTGTTAGCTGTTAGTACTATCTATAAACTGTGCTTGCTCTAAGTAGCAGCATATGTTCTGATAACCACAAGCTATTGGAAATCTATATTTAAAAATGACTACTTGCAGAAACAACATAAAACTTTCCATAGTTTGGGCAATTTAATTTTATACTGCATACTGACAATGATCAGGAATTTCTCTCTATACTCTTGCAGTGTTTAATTTCATGTTAAAACAGTTTAGAACTTGACATTTTACAAATTTAAAGGAAAACCTTTCTAAGCCAGTGTTAACCTGACTGAAACCGGCACTACTACATAGAGAGTCAATGTAATCGCTATCCAAATTTTCAGCATTCTGTTCAGGAAATGTTTTTACTCTATGAAAAAAAAATAGCTGAAAATATATTTTGTGTTCATAGTCTGTGTTAGAAGTCTATTTTAGAATTAGATATTGAGAATATTTCTTACCTCCAGAAACTTCAAGAGAAAAGTTTATGGAGTAAGTTAGTTTCAAAAGATATCTAAGTTCCTCGCTACGTTTATTGTTAAAGCACTTTTTATTATCTTCATAGAAGCAATGCTATTGTATATGACTGCAGTATAGATATTTTATGCTAGATACACACTGCCATGATACAGAACCACACAAGCTTATCTTGCAAGTATGTTTTCATAACATGTTTCTATAAAAGTAGTGGTAATAATCAAAACATTCTATGTTACATACTGTCAACCATTTCTATATCAAGAATGAAATATATATAATGAAAGAAGATAGAAAGTGTATTTAAAGTGCAGTTACAAGGCTTAAGATTATTATTATTATTATTAAGTATGGAAACTTCAGATAGAATACCTAGCCAGTCCTGCTGGGTAGTTTCTCTCTATTTCCTCTGTGTTAAAGGAATCACATCTATCTTCAAGAAGGTGAAGTCATTGGGCAGTTTTTATTAACAGACTAAAGAAGGCAACTTGACATATCAGAAGAAATATGAGTACTATTTTTCTGCAATCATTTAAAGAAATCAGGGTAAATCACTGGTAATAATTAGTAGTAAAAGAAGGGGTACAGAATAGTAACAAGATTGAAATTCTTACTGAGCTGTCTATGCTATATTCCTGTCTCCAGGACCACCTCTGCACAGCTAGTATATGTGCGACAGAGAAATACTAGAGAAGAAAAAATAAATGAACAAATAAATAAAATACATTAAACTTGTTAATAATGTGTTTGCAGAATACTGTACATTAAACTACTAGCTGGGTGAGCGAGATATTTCTATAATTTTTTCAATTTCTAATGATATAAAATCAAGGATTTGTGTGGATGCTCATAACACAACAGTACTGTGCTCTAGAGTAAAACAACAGTACAATGCTCTAGAGTAATATACAGTAGGACCTTACCTGACAGTTTCATTCTGCAAGCTACGTGTTATGATGGGTTATGATGTTTCTTCCATGTGAGACTGCATTATCTGCCCAATGCTCAGTATGCTATTCCTGTCTTTGAAATATTTATAGCATGAAAACCTTTACCCTGTGTTTTCCTTTCCATCATATACTAATTGGAAAACAAAACAAAACAAAACAAACAAACAACAACAAAAAAAAACCACAACCAAACAAAAAAAAACTTTGTTTGGGGTTTAAAATTGTTTTCAGCTATAACTTTCATTGATATATATACTGCATTTATAGTACCTCAGCAAAACATGCTTAGGTGTCACAGAAATCTTTGAAATAACAGCTCTATATAAGAAAATATTTATTAGAATAGAAAATGATTTTACATTATTTAATTACTAAAATAAAACTTCCTTAATAACAAGTGTCTGATGCTGACAGCTTGCAGCATTTTCAAGTTTTGTCTCATAGGCTGTACAATGTTAATTCTCCTGTAGGCTTAGTGTATGCCTCACTGTGGATTAAAACGTCCAGAAATACCTGAGCTCCACCTCAAATCTGAGCAAAGGTTAATCATGGAGCTAAAAACATGGCATTACCAAGAACATAACAGTGCCTTTATTGGCAACTTGATTCCATAACTGTTAGCCTGAGGATACATTAAAAATAGTGACAACCCATTTATATTAATTTGGAAATACAATATGTGAATGAGTGCCCTTATTTCAGGCTTTTCTCTATAAAAATTTTGGCGAGAATTCAGGATATTACTGGGGCCACCTATTAATTTTCATTCTTGGTAAAACTGCTGCATATTTTCTAATTCTCCAAAATACGAAAGTTTCTGGTGTTTAAATGACAAAGCTAATCTTGACAAGACATCTGCATAATCAACTAATGAAGAAATTTCTGTGCTTGATAACAGGTGTAGGCAGATAATAGAAAAACCCACTTCTACATTTTCTTGATAGTTGAAAATGTGGTCCAAAGGTAAGATAGGAGAAGAAGATCTGTTAGAAATGTGAAACTTCATCCATACAAGTAGCAATGAAACTTGCACACTCTGAAGAGTGGGCCATGCTCCCATCCAAGTTTGCATAGTTGCTTTCTGCTTTGCTTAGTGTCCTTAAAGAAAAGGTAATTGTTTTTTCCCTCTCCTCTGAGCATAGCATGGGATATGACTGCTCTCACCCCACAGGGGTATGCATCACATGCTGATTGTATTGGCAAATCAGAATCAAATTGTGTTAAGAAATACAAGACTAGTAGCAGGCTTCATCTATTTAAAAAGTTATGGCATTCATATCTATTGAAATACAGCATATTCCTTAACGTTGAATATCATAGAAAGAATTCAAATATAACAGTAGGGTGATAAATTAAGTTTATATAACATTTTAGTAATCCTATAAAAAAGGTGAAGATGCACATTTTCAGGATATGTTATTACATCTTTAATAGAGAGAACTGATATTTAACTGCAGTATCTGTCAAGTTCTGTTTCATGACCAAATATTCTAAAGGGATTATATTCTTTTTGAACATAATGTCACGTGTCTTATCTTCCAAGCTGTTTTTTTTTTTTTTGTTTTCTTCATCAGTAATGCTGCAATTATTACTCACCTCTCCCCCCACCCCCTATTTTGTATGTATCATTCTGCTGTTGGTGGAGAAGGGTGGTCGGGTGGAGGTAGGAAGGTAGGAAGTCAGGCAAGGGGGACCATGGAGAGAGGAGAAAATCATTTTATGTTCTCCTTAACCATCTGCATGTACTAGTAGCTCCTTCTTAATCCCTGACTTGATAGATATATGAAAGGTCTTTATTTTAAGTGTTTATTTGTTTTTAAAGTATTGTTCTGCATTCATTGTGGATGAAATAAAGAAAGATTTAATTTGTAAAAGTATCTAGGTTCAAAATACATACTGTAAGAACATGTCACTTATAATGAACAAGATGAATACAACATTGCTATGGTTTAGAACACAAAATCTCACTTTGACATTATTATTTCCAGAAGCAAAATTAGAGAAACTTCATCTCAGTGTGGTGAGAGAGATTTTGGAATTTACAGAGATGCATGTGAAAAAATCCATGACAACTTATCTCAAATTTGATGTTTTAAGTTTGCTCTTAATGTTAATTATAAGGTGCTGAACAAAGTTTATAACTTTCAGTAACAACTTAATTCTGAAAAATACTGAGCAGAACTCAAGTTTGTTCATATTCTGATCCTACCACTTTGAGTTAAAAACTCTGTTGCTTAGTACTACTTTATTTCAAGCTTTAAGTATAAAGCAAACATTCTACATTAAGGAAAAACAAAACAAAACAATAACAACAAAAAACATAAATTAATATTTGTGTGAACTTCTAAATACATATTTTCATTTGAGTCACTGGTACTAAAAAAGTATATACATCTCCCCTCAAGCATAATATGAGAGCTTTTTTTTTTATTATTATTCATCAGAGTGACATTTTCATTCAAGACACATTGAATTTTCATATATGCTAAAATAACATGAGTCTTTTGCCATTGTGATTATCTGTCTCAAGTAAACAATTCCACTATAGTGAACTCAACATGTTATCATTTTGGTTTAGTAGAACTTCATGCAGGTTCTATCATCTTATCTAAATGCACACACAGTTGAGATGCAGAATTTTAATTTTGGTACGTGTTTCTTTCAGGAAGTGAATCTATTGTACACTGATTCTTCCCTGCCATGTGATCAAAGTTAAATACCATTAATATTATCTAGTATTGTGACCTTAAGTTCATCTCATCAAAGCTATATAACAAAAACATGTTGCTAAAAAATCATGAACAAGTTATTTCCATGATTAAGACTGTTCTTGTTACCTTTAAAAGTACCACTAAAAACTGTGAAAGTTAATAGTAAAACAGATGACTGAAGTCATCTACTTGGGCAGGGACAGACATCTTTTGATGTCTGGAGGATATTGAGAAACTTTAATCAAGTCAAGATTTTCACCAAATTAAAGTAGTAGTAGTACTTGTAGCACTAGTACTACTACCACCACTACTACTACTAGTAATAATAATAATAAATCTCTATTAGGGGTCCCTGAAGATTTCCAACCTCTTTGGTCACGTAACTCAGTGCTTAAATGTCTGTGACTTATTTCAGAAAAAAAATGTGCAATGGATAAAGGAATACTTGAAAGACAACTCTATTGAAAAAGAGATACCTGTACTTACTGTATTAGTTGATTTAATTATAGATGATGTACCACAAAGATCACATTTCAAGGACACTCATAGAATGTCAGTTGGAAATCAAATTTGTTTAGAACACACGAGTGCAGGAAGGGAAGGGAAGGGAAGGGAAGGCAAGACAAGGCGAGGCAAGGCAAGGCAAGGCTAGGTCTCAAATTTTACTCTTCAAAGAAGACAAAATTTGCTGTACAGAAATAAAGTGCCTTCAGGTGACAAAATTTGTGGAGGAAAGGGTTTGTCAGGAATTACCCAAATCAGAGAGCAAGTCAGGGTTCATTCATTCATAAACATTCATTGTTTAAATACTTGAATGATCTCTGAATAAAAAGACAGGATGGTGTTTCAAGTGTAGCACAGGCTATCTTCTTAGGACTAATCTGGTTTCTAAGTGAAGGTCTATATAGTGGTATAGAGCTGTATTTTTAGCTGGAAAACAAAGGTTACAAAACTGTTGTATATGTACTCTACTTCCAGATCATCTCAAAATACTTGTGCAATACCAAAGAAGTAGGTAGCTCTGTAAGTCAGTTCCTTTGTAAAACTACAGATAGGATTTGAAGGCTACTGAAGAAGTTGCTTTACAGGCAGGTAAAGGATGGTGAAATTCCTTGCATCCATCATGAAAACCTCCCACTGTAGTGCTGACCATAAATGTTAGGCAGAATGCCTGATAACCTGATCTACTGGGCAACCTGCTTTTGTGGGTGTTACCTCTGCCCATGGCAGGGGGGTTAGAAGTAGATGATCATTAAGGTCCTTTCCAACTTTAGCCATTCTGTGATTCTGTGATTTTATGATTCTATGATAATACTGGCTAATGTAGTGCTAATATATAGTAGACACCCTACTTTCTGCAGTCTTTCTGAGAATCACCAATCTAACTGAAATTCCATCTTCTGAAGCATAAATGAATTTAAGAAGTCAAAGCAAAGTACCCAGAACATTTGTTGTATTTGTTTTCAATTAGGAACACTGTCACTGGACCATACAGGGAAGGAACCATATTTTCATGTTTCCAACACCAAGTGTTTTTTTTTTTTTTTTTTTTTTTTTTTTTTTTTTCCTGTCGCCCTCTTTATTTACTATAAAAAAAAAAAAAAGGGAAATAAAAAAAGCCCCCCACACACTCACTGCGAC
>CM021698.1:73906235-73918376 GCA_011074415.1 Stictonetta naevosa | reverse complement strand
AAAAAAAAAAAAAAAAAAAAAAAAAAAAAAAAAAAAGATAAGAGAGTCAGGTTGCTCTCTCCTAGCATCCCAACTCACAAGACATTGCAAAGAGATAGAAGAAGGTTTGTGGAGGTTGGAAAGTAAGGGAGTGATGAGAGGTCAGAAAAGGTGGTTCTAGTGTCAGAGTTGAATGTGGACATGGGGGTTAAGAGAGGAAGGATTCAGTTTGATATATTCCTAAATCAGGTAAACTATAACTGTATGCTACAGTCAGGATATCAGTTAATGAATGCTAGTCTTGATTTTATTTTATTTTTTGGAAGGTTTTACTTTAGCTGAAAAGGTAATTCAGTCTGCACCTGTCTCTCTCTTACTCTCTTCTCTTTGATATCAATTCTAACTTGATTGTAACTTAATCTTTTTTATAGTGCCCAGCATAGAAGGCTACACAAGATTACATTTTCTTATTCTGTTTAGTGTAATAATTTTGTGTACAGTGTTGATGAAATATCCATAAATGGAAGGAAGGAAGGAAGGAAGGAAGGAAGGAAGGAAGGAAGGAAGGAAGGAAGGAAGGAAGGAAGGAAGGAAGGAAGGAAGGAAGGAAGGAAGGAAAGAAAATAAATATGTCTCCCAGAATAACATTGTTGCAAGATAAGGTTAGATGAAAGTAAGAGAAGATCAGTTGTGATACCACAAGTATCTCTGCAAATCAGGAAGTTTCTATTTTGCACCCTGAAAAAGGAGTTACCATTGCTACAGTGACTGCTCTCAGATTAGACCTCATTCTGCTGCTCTTCCACAGCCTAAGGGAAAGACTCCTTCATTTTAACAGTACATGAAGAATTCATCAGCCAAATTCACCCATGCACAAGAAGGAGCAGACCCATCCTCTTCCAATTTTAAATCCCTACTTTAAAGTCTGTGAGAGTTAGAAGTCTAAATACATTTGCATACCTGGGATCAAATCCAGAATTTGCTTATTCAGGTGACTCACTGGAGACTTTTATAAAAAAAACACCTTGTGATTTTCAAAACTGCTGTAATTAAAATATCTATAAAATATTTAAATACCTATCATTCTGGTATTGATTTTATTTATATTTTATTTTTAGATATTTAAAGAAGCGATATTAATTTGAGATTCTGGCAAATTTCTGTTTTGTGTTAATAAATAAAGTCTTAGATAATATTAATATCTATGAATATTTCTCTGGTATTTTTTCAGATCACATTGAAAAACAAACAAATAAAAACATACATACTATGCCACTGCATGTAGGTATTGCAGTTTTACACCAGCTCAATTTACAATTCAATCAACATGAGACACACTGGAGGCTGTGCTAAGCATAGTCTTTCCGGATTCATTACAGTGGCTGCTCATTCAACAGCAAGGCTTCTCTTGCCAGTAGTCATTCACTCTAAATCTTTGCAAGCCTACTGAGGATGCAGCTCTGCTAATAAGCTGCACTGGGGCCTTGTTCTTGCAGATATATATATTTTTTATTTTTTATTTTTTTGTACACTATCCACCTCAAACATTACCAAGCTGCTTAGTTTTTAAGTCAATAGTCGAGTAAATGACACATTTTCATACTATACATATCAGTAACCCAAATGGGAAAAGTGAGTATGTGTGTGTCATGCACAACCCAAGAAGAGGAATAACACGATTGTCTGTACTGCTCTCTGAGCTTTCATCTCCATGCTGATTTTCCCTTTCTCAATGTAACTAACTGGAAAGAAGATTGTGACTAAACAAAAGGAAACTCCCTTTAATTATTCCTATTCCTGTATTGGAGAGAGATGAAAATATAACTGAATCCCACTGCTTTTTTAAAGCTTATGCTGTTGGTGATGGCCCATCCTCCATACAGACACCTAACTGGAAGTCAAATCTGTACTTTCACTTCAAAGCTTGCCTGCAACAGCAAAAACAGAAGGAACTATTTCCCCAATTGTAGCCATAAAACATGTTATTTCTTTGCCCCTCAGAAAAGATAAGCTATTTCCTGAATAACAAACCATATAACAACCAGCCTTCATTGTATATGTTGTTGCGGTAATACTCAGCAATTCCAGGATCCCAGGATCACAAATCAACCTGATCTTTGAGGTAGATCTGACAGCATCTTTTTCCTGTACAAATATCAATTAAACAAACAAACAACAGCAAAAAAGTCATAAAACATTTGTAACAAAACCATGAATGTTTTAAAATATTCTTATTAAAAAATAAAAATAAAAATAAAAAAAACAAAATTTTTTTTAAACTCACCTATAGCAGACAAAACATATTAAGAGAAGTCTTCTCTCACACTTTGTGTCTTCTCAATGGGAGCCCTTTTCGTCAGTCTTGGTCTTAGTAGGGCAACATTCAGCCTTCTCCTCACTAGCAAGAAAAAACCCTTCACAGCCACTTCCATGAAATGGCATGTTGTAATCTTTTTGTCCCACTCCTCGTTGATGTTCTTTAGGTTTTTGAACTCCCATGTTTACCACATCAGTCCTTCTCTGCCTACCCAAAGGGAATGCTCAGCTGCCATTACAGTGGAAACTTTCTCCTCTCCCCACAAAGGCATCTACTCAACCCACATTTTGAGAGACAGGAAAGGGCAAAGCAAGCAAATTTCTCCCTCCTGTCAAGTCATAGTTTTTTTAAAGTAAACCATATATTGAAGCAAACAAAACAGACAGTCTTTTACAGACAGAGAGGGCACAGGGAGGAATGAACATTTAGACCCCTTTGATAAAATCACATACATCTCTATTTACACACTCATGGTCCTGCTACAGATTGAATGTATCTGAGCTTACAGCTGTTTTTGATGAACTCTGCTTAAGGGAAATAGAAGTAGCACAGTCACAGAAATTTCCCGGAGACAACAGTGGGAATGTTAGGACAATAAACTAAACATGCTGCACTTAAAAACCTAGCTAATTGAAGATGTCGTAGGAAAATGAAAGATGTTTCTTTAGATGGTAGACCCATAAGGTTGTGCTATGATTACAAGACTTGCTTACACAAGAGATAGAATTTCCCCATGAGGATCCCATACATTTTTATTGTGATGGAATTTTCACTTCAAAAAAGACTGCTGCTGGTCAAAATTTTCATGATAATATGAACATATATTCCTTTCTTTTGGTAAGTCGCTTCAAATCTTAATTGTTTTTAGATATGTACCTTCTTTCAAGGCTTAAATAGCTTCATCTTAACTGCACTTGGCTGCAGAGTAAAGAGCTCTCCATCAACAGAAATCACTTTCAAATTTATGTAGTTGTAAATTATGATAAAGTCCAACAAAACTTTCTCTTTAGTAAACTAGAATATGATACTTTCTTTTAGTGAGATAGTAATTTCATTTCATCAATTTTACATCTTCTTTGCTACTTTCATCTTTCTAAATTTAAAGTACTGTTTTTAAAACTTAATACACTCCTTGCATGAGAAACCAGCCTGTTTTACCAGTATATATAGGATATGTTGATCCCCTGCTTAGATAACAAAGGAATACTTTTATCTCAGACACAATGAATTGTTGGAATTGTTATTCATCTGATATTAATCATTATTCTTTTCAGCATCATTACTTCCAACTATACAGATTCTCACAATGTAATTATTACAAAAGTTATTTTTTTCCTATAACAACATGTTGATTTTGTTGTTGTTTTTGATTTTTTTGTTGTTTTGTGCCACTGCAACAATTATAAGTCATCTGAAAACTTTATTAGTAAAGATTTTCCATTTTTTCCCCAACCTACCAATAAAGGTATTAAATTACTCAGCTAAGAACAAATCTTCTCTGCTTGACAATTCCCCATTTATCTTGACATTTGATAAATAAGAATTGTGCTGGTTTAAAATCTTTCTTTATGTACTTTATTTATTTTTCATAACATCTGGGATAGAGGAAAGTAGAGAGAGGGAAGGAGTAATGAAAATGTTACAGGATATAAAATAAGATACTTCCAGCAACAAGGAAATCCAGAAAGAAACCATTATTTTTGGCCATGAAGTCAAAATTTCACCCCCTTTTTTTTTTTTTTTTTTTTTTTTTTATAATCTTGAAATATATAGATTGGATGGATTTATATCTAGGCAACAATCTTATTTAGTGTTAATCATTTCTTCTTTATCATCCTTTCCATGCATTCTCAAATCATTTTAAGGTGTCTACTTTACTTGTCCCTTTAAGATGTTAAAATATTTGCACCCTTATACATCTGGTCACCCTAAAAGTCTATACTATTCCAAAGAATTTATAGTAGGAAATATTTACCAAAATCCTATCTGAACACTTTGAAAATAAGTATTACAGTCCATGCAGAAAAAGAGAAAAAGGATATCTCATTCTTTATCTCTTTCTACATATATATTTACTAGTTTCTACTTGAATCTTTCTGATAACAATTGGTTATATAAGCATCTAAACCATTGCTTTCAAAAAGCTTACTCTAGGTGTAAGTTGACTGGCAGGTATAGAAAGGAGATAAAACTATTAGAGAGTGTTCAAAGTAGAACTTTGAAGATGGTGAAGGGTCTAGAGGGCAAAACATGAGGAGGTCTCTTGGTCTGTTTAGACCAGAAAAGAGGAGACTGAGGGGAGGCCTCCTGGTGGCCTGCAGCTTCCTCACCAGGGGAGTGCAGGGGCAGGCACTGAGCTCTGCTCTCTGGAGACAGCAACAGGACCCGAGGGATTGGCATGGAGTTGGGACAAGGGAGGGTCAGGCTGGGTGTTAAGAAAAGGTTCTTCACTGAGAGGGTGGTCAGGCACTGGGACAGGCTCTCCAGAGCAGTGGTCATGGCACCGAGCCTGACAGAGTTCAAGAAGCATCTGGACAATTCTCTCAGAATAGGGTCTGATTTTTGGATGGTCCTGTTGGATTAGATAGAGTTGGACTCCCAGGAATTGGACTCAATGACCCTTGTGGGTACCTTCTAATTCAGAGTAGCCGATGATTCTATGTATTACTGTTTAATTGCAGCTGCTAAAAAAAAAAAAAAAAAAAAAAAAAATCTGCTAAAATCCAAATTATACCAAATTATTATCTCACGCTTTTGTTTTTTGTTGCTTCACATGATGGGAAAAAAAATATTATTCAGATATTGCCATTATACTACTGCTTATTACAGGACAGAGAAAATTTCTTATTCTCTTATCTATTTATTTGTTTATTTATTTATTTATACTAGAGAACAACATCTTTATTGATCCTTCCTGATCTTATCTCCTGTGCCATGATACTAAATGAGATATAGGTAGGGTTTAATGGCACTGGTATCCACTGCTGCTAGTGAGTTAATCGGTGTACACTCCAACAAAGTACATGGTTCTCAGTTACAGCAACAATCTATGTTACTTTGTCCTTAGACTTATCACTCAGTTTATACACAACCTTTGTTTACATCAACAATAATTTCTGTATAACTTTGAAAAGATTCTTGGCTGAATATGACTTTGGATATCTATCATAAATTTACTCTAGTGGAAATCAACATCAAAACAAAAAGTGATCATTGCATTGAAGCAATAGTCTTTTCTGCAGCTGATGTGCAATATATTTCCAAGATTCACTTAATTCTATGTGATTTTTCTCACAACAGAAAATTGGTGTTAGTTTCTAGTTTCCATGATACATAGAAACTAAGACATCATACTCCATTCACCCACCCGTCAAACATAAAGCAAGGAGGAAAAGAGTGATAAAGTGCATGAATCTCTGTAGTGTATACAGGTAAAATGGAAACTCCTAGAGTAATTTCTGTCATATATCTAATAAAATACATGACATTATCTCATTATCTGTTATTTAAAAAAAAAAAAAAAAAAAAAAAAAGCTCCTTGTTTCACTTACTCTTTGGAAAGACTGAATGGCAGATTAGCTGAAATAATTTATATATTTATATATTTCACCTCCAAGGGTCAAAACTTAGCTAGCATGATGTTCAGTTTTGTGCAGTCAACAGAGAATAAGCAATAAGAATAGGAGAAACAAAATTGTAGTGCTCTTCTGTATAAAATCTAATATGGGTGAATGATTTACTGATCATGATTAATGAGCGTCTCAATCTGTATATGAAAAGGGAGAAAAAAAATCACTGATGTTGACAAAATGCATTTCTGCTAGTCAGGCAATACTCCATGCCATTGTAGACAGGGTTTTCACACTTCACAGTTAAACTTGCCAGCCTTGATTATATGTTCTGATGAACACAGTGGGAACTCACAATAACCACTGCTGTCTGACATTAAGTTCTCAGAACCACGGAAAGAGTATCATAGATCAGAATAAAACAGAAACATCATTAAGAAGTCTTACAGAAAGATGTAAACCTGAAGGTGAAAGATCTTTTCTCACTTTGGTATAATATTCTTCAAAACTAGTTGTCCACATGAGACTGATTTAGCACATATACATTGAAGTACAACCTGTTTCCTCTCTACAGAGGGTTTGGACAGTTCTACAGATGCTACTGGTATAATAAGTAAGTATATTTCATTTTCATGCAATTATATTTGGTCCTTTTTAAGGGTTTATATAAAAATTTCTGTAGAATATGCAGCTTTCCAAGGGCCTCACAGTCTTCCTGTGTATTCATATAAAGCCAGTTAACATCCATTCACTTTTATGTCCTGGAGAACACGAATATCGATATTTCTATAATGAATATTAAAGCCGTATCTCTGTTCAAGAATTATATAGGTTTGTAGTTATATAACAGTAATTAATTCAACAAACAGTAAGGAATTATAAAGTATGACTATTATTTTAAGAAATATATAACAATAATATATATATCAGATTTATGTGTGTGTGAGTGTATGTGTGCATATATATGCATATATGGAATATACATCTGGAATCAGTCTTTCACATGCCAACTCACACTGTAGAGATCCTTTATATTTTCCATTAATTTCTGTTATTTTTCTTATATCTAAAACAAACAAACAAACAAAAAAGCATAAATATTCAGCTCAAATTCTCAAATTCACAGTAAAAAAAAAAAATGCGTAGAAGAGGTCTTGGTATTTCACAAAATATAATGATACAAAATTGCAATGTTGCAACCACTGTTACTTAGTATTCATATCACAGAAGCAATAAAAGTCTCATGATCTTTGAGAACTATTTGAGTGAGCAAGTTTTTGTAATTAATCTTTCCTGCCTGATTGCATTTTGGTTCCACACCTTCCATTTTCAGTTATCAAGCCGCAGTGAGCAGAACTTCTATTTCACAACCAAGTACCATCGTAACATAGTAGAGTGAAGCAATAATATAGACTCAAACTGAGATTAGATTGTCATAAACTGTTATAATTATAAAATGATTCAAATTTTCACTCAAATCTAGCTATACAAGAATGAGTGTTTGATTTGCTGAAGCTTTGCTAACTGAAAAAAAAAATACATAATTGAAAATATGAACAAATCTTGGAGATTTAGGAGAAAGAAGAAAAATTGGCTCAAACCTCATAACTCAAGATATCTAAACAAAACAGTATAGCACTGAGGAGTGTGAAGCAGAAGGAATTTATGTAAATGTGAACAGAATGGACAACATTATATATCTCACTTTTTTTCTGTGTATCTAGTTAGATGGTATTTAAATGTATCTTTCTTTTGCAGATTTCTTTTGCTAGCTTTTTACTCAGTGAGGGAACAAACAGTGATTCTAGAAGGGTAAAGAGCATCACACTCCAACATTTCTGCTTTAAGAAAAGTATTAATCAACAATGGATTTAGGAAAAAAAAAAAAAAAAAAAAGTGTCCACTACAGAATTAACATTTTCCAAACACTTCACAGCTGACAATGTGTGAATTATTGAAATGAAGAAATACCTCATTAGCATAGTTAATGTTAAGCATATGAAAAATACAGGTGTTGTTGAACAAATTCATTTTGACACACTTCTGGTCTTTCAGACAATACCTCTGCTTTTACTTTATATATATATATATGTACATATACACAGGCATGGGTGCACACCTTTAATTATATAGGCACAATACAAATAATCCACAATTACTGTCCTAGAAAATAGTTCTGTTATTGTTTAAAGAAATGGGCTGCTTTAAATGTTAAATTTCCACAATCACTTAGTGATAGTTTATGCAAGAATGTCACCTATACTCTCTTATTCTTTTCTATACATCAGAGGTTTTCTGCAGAGAAATGTTAAAGCTTCTATTGATGCTTTATACAAAATATAGAGAACCAGATCTATGTGCAACCTTCCCTTTGTACTGTATGTTCTCTCAAGCTGTGCTCGAATATTCTTTGAAATGCCTCCAGCATGTCTCAAATTTGAAAAGTCATTAGCAGATGCTTAGTACCTATTTAGGTCTAAATTACATGTTCACAAAACATCTCATATAATGTTTGAAAAAATCACTATTGCTTGTTCCCTTGATTTCATCCTTCACAATAGTTAATGCCTTTTCTTTTTCTTTCTTTAACAGACCCATAACTCCTAGAGTCATGTTATTACATGACAATCTTGATATTTGTTAGCAATGGGGTAGAAAATCGTATTTTCAGTTCTAATTGATATCAAGAGAAACTTGTAATTTAAGAAATAAATATTCAAAAAGACTCTTTGTATGTGAAAGCTTGGGATTAATAATGAAGACAGTTTTCAAGATTTAAATCACAATTTTAGCTCCTATCTATCAAGTGTGAGAACACTTTAAAAAACTCAAAGGACAAGATGAAACTATCCAGTTACAAGGAAATTTGTAGATGTTTAAGTGCTAAACAGGTATTTTGTTCAATGTATATTAGGGAAAGGGAAAAACAAAACAGAATAATCTGAGGTGTATTACATTGTAGACCTTCCTCTCTATTAGGGTGATAAAATTTATGGTGTTATTAAGAGGAAATAATCCTGAAGTAGCACTAATGAAGGGGAAAATGGGAAGCATACTGTTTTATTTAGGTATTTAAGGTGTCTATATAGTACTGTGAGGGTATATTAGACAACAAAATCCAATGCATACAAGCAAAAGTTTTAGATAAATGTTCGAAGCAGTAGCATAGTATAGTGAGTACACACAAGGAAGATTTATGTAGAGATATAGTAAATTGCATATGCTATCAAAAGACTTTGTAGAGATTATTTTTAAGGCTACATTTAAGATGTTATTAGTGGAATATCAGACTAAAATAATAAAATTGAAAGGATAAGCACAAGAATAAGAAAAAAACATATCCTGGTATAGAATCATAGATTATCCTGAGTTGGAAGGGACCAACAAGGATCATCGAGGCTAATCCTGGGAGTCCAACTCCATTAAGTACAAAAGGACCACCCAGAAAATTAGACTATGTGTCTGAGAGCATTGTCCAAATGCTTCTTGAACTCCGTCAGCCTCAATGCAATGACCACTTCCCTGGGGAACCTATTCCAAGTGCCCAACCACCCTCTCAGTGAAGAACCTTTTCTTAATATTCAGCCTGAACCATCCCTGACACATCTTCACACTATTCTTTGAAGTCCTATCACTAGTCACCAGAGAGAAGAGCTCAGTGCCTGCCCTTCTGCTCCCCTTATGAGGAATCTGCAGGCCACCAGGAGGCCTCCCCTCAGTTTCCTTTTCTCTGGTCTGAACAAACCAAGAGAACTCAGCCATTCCTCATATATCTTGTCCTCCAGACTCTTCATCATCTTCATAGTCCTCCTTTGGATATTCTCTAATAGTTCCGTGTCCTTTTTATACTGTGCTGCCCAAAACTGCACACAGTTCTCAGGATGATGCCTCACCAGCACAGAGTAGAGCGGGAAAATCATTTCCTTTAAGTGACTAGCAATGCTGTACTTGATGCACCCCAGGATACGGTTGGCCTTGCTGGCTGCCAGGGCACACTGCTGGCTCATGTTCACCTTGTTGTTGACCAAAACCCCCAGTTCCCTTTCTGTGGTGCTAATCTCCAGCCTCTGGTCCCCCAGTCTGTACGTATAACCAGGGTTGCCCCTGCGCAGGTGCAGAATCTGGTACTTGCTCTTATTAAACTTCATATTGTTGGTGATAACCCAGCTTTCTAATTTGTCAAGATCTCTCTGCAAGGCCTCTCTACCCTTAAGGGAGTCAACAGCTCCTCCCAAACTAGTGTCATCCATGAACTTAGTTAGTATACCATCAAGTCCTGTATCCAAGTCACTTACGAAAATATTAGTGAGAGCTGACCCTAAAATGGAGTCCTGGGAATCCCAGTTGTGACTGGCTGACAGCCTGATGCAACCCCATTTACTGTAACCTTTTAAGCCCAACTCTCCAGCCAAATGTTAACACTTTGCATTATATTATTATCTAGCTGTATGCTTGACATTTTGTCCAGAAAGTTACTGTGAGGAACAGTTATGAAGGCTTTATTGAAATACAAGATCATATCCATTGTCTTTCCTTGGTCAACTAGATGGGTGACCTTGTCACAAAAGGAAATCAAGTTTTTTAAGCAGGACCTTCTCATCATGAACCCATGTTGACTTTGACTAATGACTGCATTGTTCTTCAGGTGTTTTTCAATAACTCCCAGAATAATTTTCTCCATATTTTTACCAGGCACAGAAGTGAAACTAACAAGAGTGTAATTAGCAGGGTCTTCTTTCTTGTCCTTCTTTAAAATTGGAATAATATTTGCCAGTTTCCAGGTAGTTTGGACCTCTCTAGATTCAAAAGACCATTGAAAAATTATTGAGAGGTCTCATGATGACATCTTCCAGCTATTTGAGTGCTCTGGGATGAATCCCATTGGGCTCCATCAATTTATATACATCCAAGTGGAGCAGCAAATCCCACACAAGCTCAGGGTTGGCTGGGAGTTTATCATTACTACAGTCACAGTCCTCCAGCTCAGGGTACCTGGGGTCTTAGAGGCCATCAACAGTGTTGAAGACAGAGGAAAAGAAGGGATTAAATGTCTTTGCTTTATCTATGTCCTTGCTTGTGAGGTGACCATACTCTTCAAGTAATGGACCAATGTTTTGTCTGGTCTTCTTTTTTGTGTTAATACATATTAAACAACAACAACAACAAAAACAACAACAAACTTCTTATTGTCCCCCTCATTTCTGGTTAGTTTCAACTCTGAGCTTTGGCTGCATGAATTTTCTCACTATAAAGGTGAACAACATCCCTGTAGTCCTCCCATGTTGCCTGACCTTGCCTCCAATGGCCATGCACTTTCTTTTTCCACCTAAGCTCTAGAAGAAGATCTCTGGTCAGCCAAGCCAACCTTCTGTTCTGCCTACTTGACTTAATTAACAAAAAAAAAAATGCAATCACAAACTGTACATCATTACAGAAATAACTTGGAAAAATCAGCAAACATATCCTATTTTACACTAATAAACACTTCTGTGTTCCTTAAAGAGAAGTTTCAGGATTACAGCTGGTATTCCTGAATTTGATTCCAATTTAATTTCTTTCTACCAGAAGAATCTAAGCAGTAGAACTGATTCTCAGGTTGGAGACAGTGCTAGGAAGTTGAATTTCAGAGCTTCATATGGACACTGCAGAAAAAAAGAGGGAAAAGAAGAGAGAAGATGAAGAATCCCAAGTAACTAAGTTGTTAGCTATGGTTCTTATTTTAAATCATTTAATTTAACAGAAAGGAAGATGAGAAAAACAAAAAGAGAATAAAATTAATAAACAAACAAACAAACAAAAAATAAATGCTAAGAGATGAAGTCCTATCCAAATTAATGAGCATTGACTGATGAAAGGACAAAAGTCAAACCTATGAGAGGATAAACTGTCTTAGCAGAATTTTAATGCTCAGAACTTGTAATGCAGAATGTGGGTCCACAGGGGAGTTAAAGGTCATGCCTGTCCATGCAGCTATAAAGTTCTTTTGGGGCTGGGAGCTCCCTAGGGCTAGAAGAAGAGGGGACTCCCCTGAGTGTCACAGGGCCAGGATCTGATAGAAAGGGCCCATCCTGTACTTAGTAAGTATTAGGAACAGTAAGTATTCCTAACGGTAATTGGTAAAGACCAAGGAGGCAAGGTCCTATGTAGCTGAAGTCAGTGCCCCAATGTTTGCACACTTTGAAGTTATCAGGATCAGACCCTGACCACTATTTTTCTTTCTTTCTTTCTTTCTTTCTTTCTTTCTTTCTTTCTTTCTTTCTTTCTTTCTTTCTTTCT
>CM021698.1:73890231-73905835 GCA_011074415.1 Stictonetta naevosa | reverse complement strand
TTTTTTTTTTCTTTTTTCTTTTTTTTCATTGAGAAAGGCATTTGACTATAAACTCTATTAGCATTAAGCAGCCCTAAAGGTTGATTGCACAACTGAGATTAAGTGACTGTTCGTACTTCTACTGATAAAAAATAATTTTCTTCAGTAATTGCATTCAAGTGTATTTACACCTGGGTGCATTCAGAATGTTTTTAATTGTCTTTGGTATGTTTTACTTTAAGATTGGAAAGCAAATGTGCTGAACTGTGAGGTTGTTTTATGCATTAAAATTTTATAGTAACTTATTCTTTCATTCTTTGCCTCAAGTGCAATACACTTAATTGGTTCCTAACCACTGAATTGCAATCATGGTTTATGGCTTAGCTAGCAGTCTTTAAAGGTTTGATCTAAATTCATTTGCAACATTTAGAGCACACCATTGCAACAGTGACTACCATGAGGAGATAGTGTCCTTTCACTTCTACTGTTAGTGTTACAGTAAGATATTTTTCCTTTCACCTTAGGGTTCACTCAGTCACTAATGATAGATGATCTGTCATAGACCCTTGCCTTTTCCTGCTGCATAGCCTTCAATAACTTTTATTTTTATTATTATTATTTATTATTTATTTTTTATTTTTTTTTAAGAATGAGGCTTTTTTGAGCCCGAGATCTTTAAAGCTTTGTGCAAGGGGACAGTGAGAGAAGCATTAATATCCTAGTTTTTCAGAGTGGAGAGCACTGAATCTCTGTATTTATGTCTTTTATTACTTAGGGCTTTTATTTAATAATCTTCTTGTCGTTGTCTCATTTTGTTTTATATGATAATAAAAGAAAAATATTTGTTTGGGGTGAATTTTCCAGTCTTGGAATAGATGACAACTGACATGAACAGATGCATACATAAATTAACTGAATTTATTTATAGTTTGTTAAGTCCTGCCAATTACACAACTAATTCATTTTCATTAGTAATATTCATATGTGCTCTTCTCTATGGTGTACTGATTTATTCTATTCTAGGGACCACTAGTACAAACATTTTCATCTTTAAAATAGCAGTAGGACTACAGCACGTCTCTAAAGTGTCTTAGCAAGCAGTATTTTGCTTGTTGAAAATTTTACCTCTATTTACAAAAGCAGTCAAGAACATGTTAAATCTCATTAAAATCTGTATTTGCCTCTGTTTGATAATGAAACTGTACATCTTGCATTACAGTCAACAGAAGTTCAGTTTATGTGGAAGTTTTCCCAAATAAGGGCCTCAGTGGTTCTATTTTTGATACATATAAAAAAGGACAGGAGATGTAAATAATAGATATTGCAGTGACCAAGTGTTTCTTAACTCCTCTTGAAGAAACTTAATCTAAGGTCCTGAAGACTAAGCTTATAGTCATCGTATTTAATTGTTCTTACACAAGTACAGATAAGGACCTTCATTTTATTCTGAGTTAGAGTTTCTGGATGACTGTCTTCTTATACTTCAAAATGTGTCTTCCATTAGTTGCAACACATAAGCCTCCTAGTTAATCATCAGAATATAATCTTGTTTCAATGGAGGAAGACAGAAGATGAGACTCTGAGATCACCCAAGCAAACTAGCACAGAAAGAATTGAGAAGACTAACCAGCATAACCGTGAGCTCCACAGGCGGGGTGGTGGGGTTATGTCTTCCTTGTAGACTGCCTCTTTGTTAAATTAACATACAGAACTTATCTTCCACTTTAGAATGGTATTTCTTAGTATATGAAGAATAACTATCTTTCTTTACATTATTACAAGGGAGCATGGTGGGCAGCTTGGGGGGAGGGAGGACCGGAAAAGCATCTCTAGTATTAAAGTTTATTTTGGGTGATTCTGTGTCAATATTCTGTCAGCTTCATTAATATCCTTCAAAATTATATTAAAACATCTACTGAAAGCCTCTTATTGTAATGCTGTGTACGTAGCCTAGGAGTTACACTCCTGAAAGACTCCAAGTGTTTAAACATCATGCATCAATACATCTCTAAGTCCCATACCAAAAACTATACACAGAACAACTTAAAGTGTTAATTGAGTTATAATAAACCTCTGTTATGAGTGCTCTTTCTGATTAGACTATTCTACTTTAACTCGACCCACAGTATTGAACCTACTATAATGCGCAGAATCTTGATTTCTGCTTCAGCTAGATAAAGCAACTTGAAAAACTTATGTTAGAAATTATCTGGATGGAAATTCAGACATTTTTTTTTTTCTCTGAATATTTTGCCTATGATAGAAATAAAAGTAGTGGATATTTTTCAATAAAACAAAACGAATCATCACCTTAAATGAATATAGCTGACTTTAACTTTAGTTGTTATTATCCAATAAGTTTTTGTCAAATGAAGTCTAGAATATGTGATATATATGTGCAGCTGACTTTCTCAGGAACTAAATACTGAAGTGTTCTTCTCCAAGCAAATTTGTACTGGTATAAAAACATACATCCCCTACTATTTTGAAGAGAGAAAGAATCCCATTTCAGCATGCAGTACTTATCTCTCTAGTTGTTTGGGTGGCAATAGAGACAGACTGCTATACCCTCCTTATTTAGGCCTAGGAATACATTTTAAGAAGATTCCAGTACTTGAAGTTGTAATTTTGGTAATTTCATTAATTTAGCTTAATACTAAGAACTCCTAGATGTATACAATTTCACCAACAGCATGATTTATGCTACATTTCCTATGTTTTGTAGACTGATTTCATACTGTTCCATTATTAGCATTTCCTTCCATCAGGTTTCTGATTTCAGTATTGCCTTCATTTAGGGCAAAAACACTTTTCCTACCTTAGTTCTTAAGCTTCTAGCATTTGTATTAAAGCAGGTATACCACAATTCCTGTCTCAAAGAATTTCTTAACAGCGATTATTTTCTACCTGCCTATTTGATTATTTCTGTTCTGTGCCTTGCCTTTCTCCTTAAGGTAATTATCATGACTTCCCTTTTAGGACAGCCTCATTCACTGTGTAATTCTTCGCATAGAAGTTAATTCACAATTGCTTTTACAAACTGTTTCTTTGCTGGGATTCCCACAACTTCTGATGAATCTCACGCCTTCCTCTTTATACTTACTACATTTCTGACAAGAATAGGTCTAACTCTGCCTTTCTCCTTGGTCTTGTTTTAAATAACAGCACAATTAAAGGAAACTTAAAGAGAGAGATTTCACACTGAAACAGATGATAGGTCTGTCCAGCTGGTCACAACAGGTCAGATTCACAGGTATCTAATACTGATTGTATTGATTTTATAGATTCTAATGACTTTACTGACGACAAACAGTGCTTAGATACGTATTAACAGGTGGATGCTTATATATAGGCACCAAAAAAAAAAAAAAAAAGGAATAATCTATTTCTTTTCCCACCTTCCATTATGTCCCTGAGATTTCTTCTGCAAAGAACATATGGAGATTATTCTGGGAGTTATTGAAAAACACCTGAAGTACAAGGCAGACATTGGTAACAGCCAACATGGTTGCACGAGGGGAAGGTCATGTATAACAAACTTGATTTCCTTTTATGACAAGATCACCCATCAAGTTGAGCAAAGGAAGACAGTTGATGCAATCTTTCTGTATTTCAATAAAGCTTTCAAAACTGTCTCTCACAGTATCCTTCTGGATAAACTGACGAGAAGACAGTTAAATACAAGCATAATAAGGCAGGTGAACAATTGGCTGAAGGGTAGGGCCCAAAGGGTTCATGTAAGTGGGGTTACATTGAAATGGTGACCTGTCACTAGTGGGGTTCCCCAGGGCTCCATTTTAGGGTCAGATCTCTTTAATGTTTTCATAAATGATTTGGATGTAGGACTTGAATGTTTTTTGAGCAAGTTCACAGACGATACCAAATCAGATTGAGTTGTTGACTGCATTGAGAGTGGTGTGGCCTTGCAGAGAGATCGAGACAAATTAGAGAGCTGGGCAATCATCAGCAATATGACGTTTATCAATAGTAAATGGTGGATTCTGCTCCTGGGAAAAGGCAATCCTGGCTATATGTACAGACTGGGAGACAAGAGGTTGGAGATCAGCCCCACAGAAAAGGATCTGGGGGTTCTGGTCAACAGCAAGGTGAACATGAGCCAGCAGTGTGCCCTGGCAGCTAGGAAGGCCAACCTGGTGTGCATCAAGCATGACATAGTGTACTGGGTCTGTCTGGGATGGAATTAACTTTCCCATACAGTACTGTGCTCTGCAATACTTCTGAGCAATACTGCTGAGCAATACTGGCATATCAGAACTCCCTCTAACCCCCTCAGAGCCAGAAGATGGGGGGTAGGCAAGACATGAGGAAGGAACATCACCAGGGCAGCTGACCTAAACCAACCGAAGGGGTATTCCATACCATATCATATCACACTCAGCAATAAAATGTGGAAAAAGGAAGAAGAGAGGAGGGGTGAGTCTCACTGTGAAAATATTTGTCCTCCTGAACAACAGCTACATGCGTTGAGGCCCTGCTTCAAGGATGTGGTCAAGCATCATTTCTTAGTGGGAAGTAGAGAGTAATTTATTTCCTCTGCACTTATACACGGCATTTGCTTTTTGTTTGTTTGTTTGTTTTGTTTTGTTTTTTCTCCACTTTTCCCCTTTCCTTTTTCCCTTTAGCATTATTATTTAATTAATAATAATTTTCCCTTAATAATTATTTTTCATTTAATTAAATTATCCTTATCTCAACCCATGAGTTGTTTCTTCCCTTTTCTTCTTCCCCTCCTTTTCTGAGGAGGGGGAGTAAGAGAGTGATTTTGATGGAGTTCAGCTGCCTAGCAAGGTAAAAGCACCTCATACTGCTAGCCAGTTAAGGGAAAGGATTATCCCACTCTGCTCTGTGCTGGTGCAGCCTCACCTTGAGTACTGTGTGCAGTTTTGGGTGCCACAGTATAAGAAAGATAAAAAATTGTTCGAGAGTGTCCAAAGGAGGGCTTCAAAGGCTGTGAACAGTCTGGAGGGCAGTACATATGAGGAGCTGCTGAAATCACTTGGTTTGTTCAGACCATATAGGAGGGGAGACCAGAGAAGTCTGAGGGGAGACCTCACTGCAGCCTACAGCTTCCCTGTGAGGGGGAGCAGAGGGGCAGGCCCTGATCTCTTCTCTTTGGTGTCCAGCAATAGGACCCAAGGAAACAGCTTGAAGCTCTGACAGGTGCAGTCTGGATATCAGGAAAAGTTTCTTTACTGAGAGAGTGGTCAGGCAGTGGAACAGGCTCCCCAGGGAAGTGGGCACTGAGCCTGAAGTGTTTGGACAATGTTCTCAGACACATAGTCTAATTTTTTGGGGTGGTCCTCTGGGGACCCAGGAGTTGGACTCAATGATTCTTCTGGGTCCCTTCCAACTCAGGATATTCTATAATTCTATTATAACACAGGCTTAGAAAAAGAAAACAAATTGATAGTGTACCATGATTTTAAAATCATGGAGATTCTGGAGAGTTTATTTTTAGAAAAGATGAGAAAGATGGTTTGAAAATATATTTTCATTATTGTTAACCATTTTGCAAATTTTAGCTAAGAAAGACACAAAAAGGCATGGAATGGAGAATGGAACAGAAGTTTGTCACAGGGAGTATACTGCAAGTTATTTTGGAAGATTATTACTCGATCAAAACCAGGAGTAGAATAGATTTTTTTTCCCTCCAAAATTTAGAGATGGGAATTGTCCTCTAACAAACAAATGCTAAATGATTTTATCCAGATCTAAGATCACTTCCTTACTAAGTGATCTAAGATCACTTCCTTACTGATGTCAAGAGCACTACAGATTCATTTCATATATAAGACATAGTCTTTATATCAACACATTATGCTAAAGGATTCTGATAGTATAATTGTAGACGGTTTCCATAGATACATGAAAGAAGACTGGCATATTATGGTAAATATTGAATTACATTGAGAATGCTCTGAGGTGTAAATTTTCAGATGACAACATTGATTTTAAAGATTTGCAGGAAGGAAAGACAAAGAGAAGTTTTTGTTTGTTTCTTTGTTTGTTTTATAATATGTGGAAACATATTACAACAAAATAATAAACTCATGGATGAAATAATATGTTGAGCAGGTTATAGAAATAAAATTTTTCCACTTGTAGAAAAATTTGCCCCTCTGAACTGAAAGAGACCCAAGTCCTCACTGTCCCACTAAACTGATATGCCTCTGTTTCCCATTACAGAAACAGGAGAAAACAAAATTACTTACTTTGGTTTAGCACAAAGAGATCTGCAGTGAAAAGAATAACCCAATGACCAGTATACTTCTAGATGTTATTTACTTTCTGACCTAAAGGTGCTTCAACAGAAGGAAGGAAAATATATATATATGACAATATCTTTTCTAGTTTACCTTTTGTGTCTTTCCAACCTTTTTCTTTTGAATGATTATTGTAATACTGTTATTGTTAACTGTTTTTCCATACTTTTTCTAATCAAATTTATATTTGATTCTGAACCAGATTTCAAATAAAACTACATTAGAAATACTACAAACATTTATTTGTTTGTGCCCTATAAAAGAGCTTTCATGAGTGCCTTTTATTTCTAAAAGCTCAAGGTTATTACATGGAAAGAAGAATTACAGACAAATATCAACATACATATACATGCACAGCTTAAACTTTTGAAGAGAAGAAAAAGAATCACAACTTAAATATCACTTCAACGCTTTTAAGATAAGAATGGATCTGTAAATAAATAAATAAATAAATATTCCACAATTTACATTGTAATCTTCAATGGATGATTTGAATTTAAATTTCTGTTAAAATAAATAAATAAATAAATAAATCTTGAACAAATATAATTATTTTCCAGTAGACAAATGTTATTCTATCTGCTTTCTATAGAAAAGAACATTTTAAAGTAATGGTATGATACTTTAGATTAAGCAAGGGATTTTGTACTACTCAACACAGATGGGGACTAGCATCCTCCCAAATACCTACATTCCTTTGAATTCAAATTTTTGACCTAACACGGGCTTACATCAATTATCCAAGAAAGACCATGAACTGGAACACAAAACTCTTTTCTTTCAAGACCATTCTGTGACAACACATAAAAAGAACACTGAAATGCATTTGTATCTTCAATATAGTTTCATTATAGTTAAAGAGAGAGAGAGAAAAAAAAGAGAAAAAAAAAAAAAGAAAAAGAAAAGAAAAAAGGTTTATTAATTTGTAAATAGGGTTTACTCTTAAATCGTCTCATCACATAATGTAATCAGACCACATGATTTTTTTTATATACATAGAAGAAAGTTAAAATGAATTATTTAGAAACATGATGTGCTATATGAACATACAACCCTCCTTGCAGTGTGTTCTTCCAACAAAAGAATTATATGTAGTATAGAACAGTATGTAATAAATATTTATCACCAATGCTGACAACTTTTGTCACACTTTGGAAAGCACTGAACTGCTCAGCGTTTGCATTAGTGCAGTGTTTATAGAGGGCAAAAGGCCTGAAACGTATTAAATGGGATATCACTCATTCACTGCATAACCCTACATAAAATCCTATTTTTACCTGAAAAAACACCAGATAAATACTGAAGAAACTGTCATTATCACTTCTTAGTACTAATTGATTGTTCAGTAAAAGTTATGATTGATAAGAGGTTACAGCAGATAATATGCTGTACCTCTGTGAATAGTATGGAATCAACAGCTACTTGTCAATAGAAAGGATTTTTTCCAAAGCCAATTTTATTTCTGAATTTAATTAATTTTTTTCTTAATTGCTTATTAAAAGGTTGCCTCAGAAAGAATGACAGCATTTTTTGGATAATCACCAACAGCCAGAATCCAACTCCTATTGCTTTGAGTGAAAGATGAAGGTTAGAAAATGTTTAATCCCCAGAGGTGATCATGCAAAGGTAATTCAGCACTCTGGCTCAATTACAGATTATCAGATTATAAAATAGTTTCATAGAAATAGAAATACAATCTCCAACTTTTTTTTTTTTTTTTTTTTTCTCGTAATCTAGATAATGTTGCAATTGTTGCTTTTTTCTCCACATTTAAAAATAATATATTTCAAACAAAACTGGGAGGAAAAAAAAAAAAAAAAACTCTTTTCTCTCTCTCTCTCTATTTTTTTTTTTTTTTTCCAGATCTGCTCCATGGGATCTCACATTTGATAATCTTTCCTGCATTTCATTTGTTTTGTAGATTTGCTCTTCAAATTGATTCTTATATACACACTGCCTGTGAAGACTAAGCCTCTTGGAAGGAAGGAAACTGCTGGTGAGCTTTAAACCACAACACTTGCTGGTTCTAAACCAGGGAAAGGAGTTTGCTGTAGGTCTGTTAATGAATATTACATTATGCTTTTTTAAGTAATCCATTTTCTTCCCTATTCATTCAGTCTTCTACTCATACTATTGTTCATGTGTGTTCCTGTTATTTTAGGCAATGTATATACTTTAGGAGAATATACATCATGTTGAAAGAGATATTAAATAAAAAAAGCAAGTACATAAAGTAAATAAGTAAAGTAAAAAGTAAAGTAAATAAAAAAAAAAGACTGTACACTTCAATGTGGAAGTAGTTCATGAAGTTTAACTACTGGTTTGAATCACTGATTTCTTGCTTAGGTTGACCAACTTCTCCATAATCACTTGTAAAACTAATACATTATAATTAGAGGATGAGATAAGTAATGGAGATTGGTTTCATCAAATAATTATGCTTCTCAGTTTGAAATATATTAAAGTAATATATTTGCCACCTAATGGGTGACAAAAGAGATAATTTATAATAATATATTCTCATTTTCACATTCTCTTACGTGTCTGAAAGGAACAAATTCTTTTCTGTTTAATCAGTTTATCCAGATAATCTGTAACTGCAGTATGCAGTAGGAAGCCATCCATTAAGAAACATCTTATTCCAAAACTCAATTTTCTAGTAGATGATTGTAGTTTTCAATATCTGTGTGGAATGCCAACCACAGAAAGACTGGTTTTCCTTCTTGCTGATTTATTATCCTGTGTTGTCTTCTTGATTCACAGTTTCATACTGATTGTCAGAGATGTGTCACTATTAGAAAATCAAACAAACAAAAACAAACAAACAAACAAAAAATGAATAGGACAAATGTTTTTACTGTGACTGGCACAACGTAACTCTAATTCTTATTGGTGCACTTTGACAGCCCTGGAAAACAAATGCAACAATCCATATATTCCTAGTCATAGTCACATATTGCTATTGATCTTGTCTATAAAACAATTAACAGTGCTGCACAGTTTTAAGAAGTTGTTGAATTTATACATTTAGTACATGTATAAGATACAAGAATAAAGGAGATGCTGCTATGCTTATAGGAGCATCCTACAGAAAGCTCACTTTTTTAATAAAATATTGGATCCATTAAAAAAAATCAAAGAACTCACAGATTTTTCTCAAGAATTAAAAATGAAACCTGTAGAACTCATCAATTTTTAAAAGGCAACTTATATGTAAAAGCTGATAACAACAGGCAAGCCAAGATTTCCTTGAAAAAATAGCTAATGGATGGAAAATATAGATATAAAAGAGTGAAGTGAGTGAAAAATCCTAACATTAAAAAAAAAAAAAGTTATTATTCATCAAGCAGTATTGATGACATTTTCATTTATTTTAAATGTTCATTTTATGCTTTTATATTTTAAATGTTTTGCTAAATTTCCTATTTTTCCCAATATCTCCTATGTCCCTGTCACATTTTAAAATGGAAGGGAGTAAAAAAGATGAGCAATTAAAGGAGAAACAGAAAAGTCTGTTTAATTCTAAAATGTATTCAAAAAAAAAAAAAATAAAAATGTATAGAAAAAGAAAAGAAAAGAAAAGAAAAGAAAAGAAAAGAAAAGAAAAGAAAAGAAAAGAAAAGAAAAGAAAAGAAAAGAAAAGAAAAGAAAAAAAACCAACAAAACAAAACCAAATCCTTTCCCCACAGAAGTCTGAGCAAAATGGAACATTTCTAAGAGTGTTTATTTCTTTTCCACAAAAACTGCCTCAACAGTGCATTTTTGCAACAATCAGTTTTTTTTTTTTTTTTTGGTTTGGTTTGGTTTGTTTTTTTTTTTTTGCATTTATTTAAATATCTTGGAGTTCAGTCAGTTGGAATTCATAACTATGTTTCAGACCACTGAAATAAATAACATTTTTTGACTATTTCATGAAAATACACTCAATGCAAGTTCAATCTTGAGTTTACTTCTAAGAATTGGGAATCTGGAGAGGTCCCGGTAGACTGGAAGCTGGCAAACGTGCCAATTTTCAAGAAGGGTCAGAAAGAAGACCCAAGCAATTACAGGCCTGTCAGTCTCATGTCAGTGCCTGGTAAAATTATGGAGAAGATGATTCTTGAAGTTATTGAAGCGCACCTGGGGGACAATGCAGCCATTGGTCCCAGCCAACATGGGTTCATGAGCGGTAGGTCCTGCCTAACAAATTTGATTTCCTTTTATGATAAGATCACCCAGCTAGTTTACCAAGGGAAACAAGCTGATGTGATTTTTTGGACTTCAGTAAAGCTTTTGACACGGTTTCCCATAGGACCCTACTGGGCAAAATGTCCAGCATACAACTAGACAAAAACATCATACGATGGGTGAGCAATTGGCTGACGGGCAGGGCTCAAAGGGTTGTGGTAAATGAGGCCATATCAGGCTGGTGGATGGTTGTTAGTGGTGTCCCTCAAGGCTCCATTTTAGGATCAGTCCTCTTCAATGTTTTTATAAATGATTTGGATGTAGGACTAGAAGGTGTTTTGAGCAAATTTGCTGACGACACCAAACTTGGAGGAGTTGTCAACTTGAATGAGGGTGGAAAGGCCTTTCAGAGAGATCTGGACAGGTTGGAGAGCTGGGCAATCACCAACCACATGAAGTTTAACAAGGGCAAGTGCCGGGTCCTGCACCTGGGACGCGGCAACCCTGGCTATACATAGAGACTGGGCAACGAGACACTGGAGGACAGCCCCACAGAGAGTGATCTGGGGGTCACGGTTGACAGTAAGTTGAATATGAGCCAGCAGTGTGCCTTGGCAACCAGAAGGGCCAATCGTATCCTGGGATGCATCAAGCATGGCATTGCTAGTTGGTTGAGGGAAGTGATTGTCCTGCTGTACTCTGCACTGGTGTGGCCTCACCTCGAGCACTGTGTGCAGTTCTGGGCACCACAGTACAAAAAGGACATTAAACTCTTGCAGAGTGTCCAGAGGAGGGCGACAAAGATGGTGAAGGGCCTAGAGGAGCCCTTTATTGAGATTGACTTATAAGGAGTGGCTGAGGTCACTGGGCCTGTTCAGCCTGGAGAAGAGGACGCTGAGAGGGGACCACGTCGCGGTCTACAACTTCTTTGTGAGGGAGAGTGGAGAGGCAGGAGACCTTTTCTCCATAAACACCAGTGATAGGACCCGTGGGAATGGCGTTAAGCTGAGGCAGGGGAAGTTTAGGCTCGATGTCAGGAGGAGGTTCTTCACCGAGAGGGTGGTTGTGCACTGGAACAGGCTCCCCAGTGAAGTAGTCACTTCACCGAGCCTGTCTGAATTTAAGAAGCAATTGGACTGTTCACTTAGTCACATGGTCTAAACATTGGGGAGACGTGTGGTGCAAGGAGTTGGACTTGATGATCCTTATGGGTCCCTTCCAACTTGGGATATTCTATGATTCTATGATTCTATGAAAGTTGTTACTTAGTAACTTGACCAAAAGAGCACATCACAAACAGTACATAGTACAATCATAATAATCAACCATTAATTATTTTATGAAACAACACTACTATAAAATTAATATAATCATAGATTAACAATATATATATATCAATATATCAATAGATATAAAATCTAATTGGACAGATTGTATAGTGAACCAAGCTATGGTACTATACTCTTTAAATTTTTACACATCCATAAGGAGAGATTGTGTTTCTGATTAAAATCTGAAAGTAGTTAATTAGAAAATAATAAGTTCAAAATTTTCAGAGAATCATGTACTGAGATTCTGATAATTCATTATGTTGTGTTTTTAAATAACATAACTATTGATAGTCTGTATTATCTGTTCTGTACATAAATATAATTATTTAGGGTGATAGTTTAAAGTATAAGTGTTGTGCTAGATTTGAAAAAACAGAGGCTTCACTTAGATCTGGTCTTTTACATGAGATAGAAAAGTAAGGCTGGAAAAAAAAAATAATAACTAATAATAATAACTAGCAAAAGCAAACATGAGAAGGGCCTGTTTTGCTTGGTCCTTTGCAATACAAGTCTTCATCAGTCTTAAATGAAAAGGTCAGTTTAAATCAGACAGTTAATGCAATTAATATCAGAGACACAGGATAAGATCTCTACTTTGATAGAAAAAGAAAGGTCAGAGATTTTTTATGAAAGCTTCCAATTTACTGGAGTACTCTCTAAATATGTTCTTTATTTCTGCAAGGTTAATCTTACTTCATTGTAGTATTTATTGAGATTGCATCTGAACATTTTGTGAAAGCAATCAACATAAAAACATCAAAGTTATCTGCTGGACCCAGCATATTCTGTTCTAGATGCATGTAGATCTGGCTGAAGCAATCTTAGATTTGCTAATAGTTACCTCTAGTAGTGCATCACATTGAAAGACAGAACAAAAATAAACTGCAGCCTTCATGAAAAATAAAAAGAAGATAGTAAATTAGTCATATTAGACAAATACTGAAGCAAATCAGACCATTTGCATGCAAGAAAACAGCAATCACCATGGACTGAAAAGAACAAGCTATGTATATTTTTACTTTTCTCTATGTGTTAACATGTACTATGAGCAGAATAGAAGCAACAGATCAAAAATCTAGGACGTAATAAAACTCTGACATTCATTTGTGTTCTGTTTTCCTAAGCAGGGTAGGAAAGTAAGTCTGATTAGATTAATTTGTTCTTAAGTGGGCATAGACTTGATTAATGAGAGTGAAATTTGTTCTTTTTCACTGTCCAAAGAAAAAGATGCACAGAGCAGGGCTTCAGTGGTGTCTGATATGAGTCTATCAGTATTGTTCCTAGAAATGACCTCACTGAAATGAACAGAAACTAGATTTAGGAAGTCAAAACTGGACTCAGTAGTATTCCCAGGCTAAATTTGATTTTGCCAATACAGATACTCTCAGTGGACATACACACATTTACAGGTAGGGAGCAGTTCTTCATAAAAAGATCAGTGGTTATAATGGTTCTCTAGTTGGATACGACTCACCAGTGTCACACATGCATTATATATACATGTATATATACATGAATACATAAATAGGAAATAAAGAGTGATATTAGTCAATAGTTTGGTTGACATAGTTACAATTTTTATATGCCACCTCAAGAAATTAGTAATCTCTTGAGTGCAGAAGAAAAAGAGGACTAGAAATTATGATCTACAAGGAAAGATTAAGAAAATATTTCAGTGTTTAATCTAAAGAGAAGACGTGATAGGGATACAATAGCTGTTCTCAGACACATAAGGGAATAATCCACAGTAAAAGTGGATAAATAAAAATAAAATGTGTTTATGCTTCAAAAGGAACGATTTAGGTTAGACACTAGGAGAAGCTTTCTAGTTTTCTAGCCATAAAAATAGTAAAATATTGGAATAGATTGTCTGAAGAGTCAGCAATACTTAAGATCTTGCAAGAGAACATTTGTAAAAATTTAAGTATAATTCATCCTTCTTTGAGATAGGCAGAATGATATAGAGGTTTCTATATAGATTCCTCTATAGGATCTATATAGAGGTTTGATTCTATAACAGTGAAAAACATTAGTAAAATTCATAATGATAGTATAAGGAATATCATCGACCTCTCTGCCAGAACCATTCCTTATTAATTTCTATCAAAACTTCTCTCCTTAACAATTTTCATCTCCCATTATTTCATTTAAATCTACAAAGGTCATAAACTGGTCACATACACACTGGTCACTACAAAGGTCACATACTGGTACATAGTACTTGTGGTAGGCATTTAAAAATGAGACAACAGCATTATTAAAAATAAACAGGTAACCCAGTAAACATCAGGTTGGATGGTTGTATTATTTTTTTTATAACTGTAGTATGAGTTACAAACAAAACTAAATATCAGGTTATTATATTTGGGACAAAAACAAGCTTGGCCTATCCTTTATATGGGATAAGCAAAATATAACCTGTATAATACAGAATAGGAAAATCTTCCTCTCGGAGATGTCTACCCAACTGCCTAATCAAGTCCTTGTGAATTACATCACTACACATGAAACTTAAATGTGCAGCTTCAACCTCATCAAACTTAGAAAAGACAATTAGCTTAAATGCAACCCTGAGAATATAAATTAGATCTTTTGAACTGGAGAAGTCTTAACATGAGTGACACAGAATACAAACAACCTGGAACACCTCTTTTCATGGTATTTCTTGGGCAGATACCTGGAGAACGGAAAAACAAACAAACAAACAAAACCCTTCATCTTCAGAGTAATTTCTCAGTCCTGCTTTGCTAATTTGAGAGAAGACACAATTAAAACCATTAGTCAACAACACAACTTTTTCCTTTCTATTTTGACTTCCACTGTGCTACAAATCCAGGTGAGTAATAAGTGTATTAATTTCTCTCAGTGAAAGAAAAAATATATGTTTTGACGAGAAACATACCTTGCATCTTTTTACAGGATTTGTAAAAACAATACATAACTCTAAAGCAGCCACTGAAAAAGACCAAACACATTTCTCTCTATCACGAGAGCACCCTGTAGTGAGCTTCAAGCAACAAGATGCACAGGTTTTGTCACTCAGTGTTCAAAGCAGGGCTCTTAGCAAGAGTGGTCTACTTGATTTCAAATACAATGGTGAAAAACCTGAAAACAACAACAACAACAAAAGACAACTAGCTCAAGAGAATCTGAAAAATAATAATAATAATAATAATAATAATAATGAAGCATTGGATAGCTAAATTGACGGGTTCTTTCATCTGAAATTTCAATGTAATCTTTTTAGAAGAAAAGCTACAGTTTTACGCATCATTAGAATGTGTAAACTGCAGCAAAATAAGGCTAGGAAAATTCTAACATACAAGAACATTTTTCCTGTACATCCATAGACAATTTTACATGGGGTAAGTATAGAAAAAATACCTTTCTTCCATTTGAAATATCTCTTATGCAAATGCTCCAATCTCAGCTGTATCGTCTTTATGTAATTAATTAATAATATGTAACTAGCTATTTCAAAGTAATTGATCACAAAAATGATGTGCAATCTAGAACATGATCTAATAAAATTATATTACAAGTAAAGAACAATATTCATATTATATTATTATTATCATATTATTAAGATAACAGTCTACTCAGAATTGGAAAAGCAGTTGCTCTTGGTGTCAAACTGAAAAGAAATTGAACCAGTCAGGCTGAAATAGAGAGAATAAAGCATAACATTGCTTTAAATTCTATTTTCTACAGTTTCCTATTACAAGTAGACAACAGAATAAATATTATTTCAATCTATAAATCGAAAAAAAAAAAAAAAAAAAAAAAGGACGTTATTACTTTTTTAAATAAAAAAAAATCTTTTTCAAAATTTATATTTAAAAT
>CM021698.1:73864592-73884815 GCA_011074415.1 Stictonetta naevosa | reverse complement strand
TTTTTTTTTTTTTTTTTTTTTTTCAGTTTCTCAGGTTTTCCCCAGTTAGTTCTAATTTAATTTTCTTTCACTAAATTTTTACATTTTTCTCATCCATCATTCATACATATAAAAGTTTAACTTTTTTGTTTTGGTTGAAACCTCCTCAGTCATGATATTCAAGTAGGTAAAAAAACTGTTTAAAACACTTTGCCTTCCCAGACAAATTCATTCCTTCTGGGGTGCAATGATTCACTGAAAAAAATTGACAACACCTTTAATAATAAATAGAGCCTAAACTTGTAATATGCTTTCTTGAATTCTCTGTGTCTGTCCCAATCATTACTTGCTTTTCCAAAGAATTGTCTGAATTGTGCCATTGTCATGTATATTTTCTTCTATAAATAGAGAAAAGAATAACTTGTTCTGCCTACTACTTGTAACACATTCTGTATGCAAATTAAAGAATATTTAACAAATTTTCTGCACCAAAACAACCTCTAATGAGAAATCTAATATTTGTACAATCCAGTCTAGTGCAATAAAGAGTTATTTTGATAATCATGCAAAGTTTAGATGCTAGATTCAACCACACTGAATCAATCCTTTGAATCATTTGAAGACATGAAAAACCAACATTTTACAAAAGGAAGAAACTATTCAGTTGAAGAATGGTAAATAAGTGAGAACTTTAGCCTAAATTTAGGTTAGACTCTCAACATCTTCATTAGTATTTTCTGATCATAGCAAATACTACACCTACACTAAAAAAGCATGGCATTATTGATTGCAGTGTGGATCTGCTTTTAAATAACTAAAGCAATAACTAAAGCAATACAATAATGTAAGACTTCTGTCTATCCAAGAGAGGGGTCTGTCTGATATGACCTAAATATCAGCGTATAAGTAATTGAAAAACTATACACCTAAGGCTATTTTAACATTAGCAAATCATGCAATTCAGTGGTTGCAGATCTGTGGAGAGACATCCACACTATACTCATTATGGCAGATTTATTTCAGGATAACTGTCATGTTGTTCCATGGAGTGAATGCCACCTAGCAGCTGAAAAACATTAAACATGGTAAAGGCTGACAGGAGCATGGCTGCCTACTCCAGCAGCTCCAGCCCAGGACCTCCTGACTGTTCCTGGAGCCAAGCCTGTGCCCAGTGACCCCAGTGTCTCTGCCCAGGCCAAGGGACATGGATGCCGCTTTCTCCTCTGCAGATCAGGACATTATATGTTTAAACATTAAACATTAATATGTTTAATTGGCAGCCTAATGATGTCCAGCCTAATGATAAGGAACCACTGTGCTTTGCTCCAGCTTGTGTAAGTTAAGGGTGAGACTACTAGGAGAGTGGAAGTTCCAAAACAAAAGAACTAAGACCTCAGGTACACAGAATGAGCTTCCAAAGATAGCACAAACTTTGTCGCAGCTTACAAACATTAGCCACAGAACACCTAGTTACCAAGCTGCCAGGCAGAAGCTTTGAACAGCAGACAGGCAACAACATTACTGTAATCAAAAGATGATATTGAATATGTCATCATTAATTAATTAATTTCCTAGTGGGTAAAACAGTGACAAATAATCAACTCTGCAAAGGGTATGGATGGATTAGGGCATAGAATATTAAAGTATAGAAACAGTCAATCAGAATACAATGCATATACATATATATATTAATGGCAAAGAGCTATCAAATATTTCTAGTAAGGCTTTGTCTGTGTTGACTCTTACGGAAAAGATTTAATACTTAGTCTAGTTGTGTCTTTGTTCTCTCCTGCAGCAAAGTTAATTTTGTTTTTTTCAGAGGAGTAAAATGAAACAAATAGACATGATACCTCCTGTATCTTTGCCTGCATAGTTTAATACTAGATAATTCATTCTAAGTATATCATAGTGCAAGATATATATATATATAATTGATTTTCTTCTCTGTCATAAAAACTGTAAGATATACTTTTTTATATTTTCTTGAATTTTTCCAACAAGCTAATAAATAGAACAGCTCAGATTTTTCATTCTACCAGGCAAGACCTGAACCATATTTGTAAGATAAAATTATGTACATATTTTTCTGTGTGTATATACTTGGGTGAATATTTATTTTTTCATGACTATATTTAGTTTTTTGTTGTTGTTGTTGTTTGTTTGTTTTTTCTCAAGAAATTTCAAAATTACCAGAAGGTATATTGTTTGTACTGCTGCTTTTTTAATGTGATCAGAAAATCTTGCAAGATCACCCTGGTCAAGTAAACAGTATCTGGAGTAATCCTTCAAAGTCTAGATGCTAGCACAGACATTTTGAGTCAAATATTGTAACCATATTGATTAGTACCTATTAATTTTTAAGCTGCTTCTAAACTGTCTCAAAAAGTTTGAATTGCTTATGTCAGTTGATATCAGGCATGGCTGGCAATTGTATTAGCATATTAGAATCATAGAATCATAGAATATTCCAAGTTGGTAGGGACCCATAAGGATCATCTAGTCCAATTCCTGGCACCGCACAGGTCTACCCAAAACTTTAGACCATGTGACTAAGTGCACAGTCCAATCTCTTCTTAAATTCAGACAGGCTTGGTGCAGTGACTATTTCACTGGGGAGCCTGTTTCAGTGTGCAACCACCCTCTCGGTGAAGAACCTCTTCCTGATATCCAGCCTAAACTTCCCCTGCCTTAGCTTAACACTGTTAGTTATTAGTTATCTTTAAAAGATAAAGTAGACTAATTACAAGAATAAAGAAGTGTAAAGAACCTTTCAATCACAGGCCAGTCAAGAATCTGCTATTCTACACCCAAGCCCATAAGTGATAGTGTCCAGAGTGGAGAGAGATAACTGAGAGAGATCCCAGATCCACAGCCCCCAGTGCACTGTGTGACTGGACATAATTCTGTGATTAAAATGTTTTGGTATTTAGTCTCTGCATAGTCATTTAGTCTTAAGTCTTAAGAGTGCCCTGAAGGGATGCAATCATTTCTTTATTTTCATGTCTAATTTATACAGAGAAATCACCAGTAGAATATTCATTAAAAGTTATCACTCAGTATTATCTGGGATTCCTTCTGCATTGCGTTGTGAAATGTGAGAAATCTGACAAATGTTATAAGACATTTAGACCATACTGTCTTAAAGCAGTAAGTTTGAGAAATGCTATAGCTTTCACACAAGTGAAAATGACAGGGAAATTAAAGATCTTAGAGAAAAATAAAATAAATAAATAAATAAAAAAAAAATCCATGTGATGCCTTAATGTAAAACACAGTTTAGTGATGAAATATATATATTTTTTTTCACTCACTAGCATGGAGGCCACCAGGGAGGCCACCTATTTCCTCTTCTGATACTGCTCTTTTTCTGAAGTTATAAGTATCTATTGTACAACATTGTGAAAATAAGTTAATGGATATCAGTTTGAAGAAAAGAAGATGAAGTTTGCATTTAGTGAAAATACTTTCAAGAAAGTAGTCTAAGCTAAATTTTTTTTGCTGTCTCAATACTGGAGAAAGAGGTCTACACCTACATAAAGTAAATTTACCTTCAAAATTTGCAACATATAAAGGCTCCTAAAGAGGATAAGGACTACTTAATTTTTGGTTCATTTCTGCTGCTAGTAGCTTTAGTCTACAAGGAAACAGAGCCTCTCCTTACCTGTACCAGTCCTACAGTCTTCCTTTCTTAGCTAACACTCCAGTTATCTTAGCTATCCTTTTTTTTTTTTTTTTTTTTTCCTCATTCCACTTAAATCAAACCACTATTTCTGCCTTCTTTATTCCATGTTATGAATGACCTGTATTGATCACGACATTGTTAATGTTCTAATTGATAAACACCGGACAGGATTGTTTGTTGGGAACACTAGCCTATGGAAAATTTGAATAACATCTTGAGATCAAACTTTTTTGGAAACAGCCACTCTGCCATGGTATCAGGTTTTGTCACATGATAGTTAGCTATTGCTTTAAGGAGGAATCACCTGATTAGACCAATTGTTTCCTATTGGGTGATAAAGCTATGAATCTCAAGGGGTTTTTTTTTTGTTTTGTTTTGTTTTTTTTGGGGGGGAGGGGGGTAAAAATATGGCTCTTCTTTTTCTACCAGCAAGGTCAGAATATATCTTACTGTTGAAACAGGAAATCTTCTCTCAGACTCAAAAATGTCTACTAAAAGTGATGTTTTCAAAGTAAGCCTAACTCCAACGAAAATGAAAAAATGACTTCATCTTTTTTTGAGTGGTGTCATGGTTTTAACTGGGATAGAGTTATTTTTCTTTATATAACGTTGTGTTTTAGATTTTTGATGAAAATAGTGGTGAAAACACACCAATGTTTTTGTTGTTGCAGAGCAGTGCTTACAAAGAGCCAAGGACTTTCTTGCTTTTCATGCTGTCTTTCCAGGAAGGAGTCTGGGGCGTGCACAAGGATCTGGGGGGGGACACAGCCAGGACAGCTGACCCAGAGTGGCCAAAGGGATGTCCCATACCATGTGGCATCAGACTCAGCAATAACAGCTGGGGAACAGAAGGAGGAAGGGAGGGATGAATGGTGTTTTTCTTCCCTGGATACTGTAATGTGTCTCTGCTTTCCTGGAAGTGGCTGAACACCTGCCTGCCAATGGGAAGTAGCAAATGAATTCCTTGTTTTGCTTTGCTTGTATTTGCAGCTCTTGCTTTAGGTAGTAAGCTGTCTTTATTTTAACACACAAGTTCTCACACTTTTTCCTCTCTGATTCTCTCCCCCTTCCCAGGTGGGAAGGTAGGGAGAGTGAGTGAGTGGCTGTGTGGTGCTGAGCTCCCTGCTGGACTAAACCACAACAAATAGTTCTGTCACTGAAGTCTTATTGCTTATCTTTGGAAATCTCCTCTTCATATTGTTTTTGTCTCCCTTGCCAGGCTTCCAAACTAGCTCCTAAGAAGTTTTATGCATTCCCTCACAAAGTGAAAGAAATGAAGAGGAGGATGGAGAAATGGGGATCACAGACTTCATAAACCCAGCTCAGACCCTGTACTGCTATCCATAGACAAAGCACTTATTTGTGCATGTTGAAATGGCTGAACTCTGAGAAAGATCTGACAGAAGAGATGGCCCACACAATACTGGGCTAACTCATTCCTGTGCTATAAGTGTCTGTTGTCTGTTTGCTTCTTTCCTTTTCAGAAACTCAAAGGTCACTAGACTCACGGTTTGTACAAATCTTTGCTTAGCCAAACTCTCCTCTATCCTTTGAGCACAGCAATAATTCAAAACAACCACTTAAGCTATTCTAAGAGATAGCAAACTCATTTGAACCTATTTCTGGTTTCTCCACAGATAAGAGAAGTGAATGTGTAAAACTATAAGGAGGAGGAATAAGGGGGTAAAGAAGCAGCAGACAAAAAGGAAATTTTAGCATATTATAGAGAAATCAGAAGAATTTTCTTCATGCATTACAAAAAGCTTTCAGTTGTTCAAAAAACAATAAAATAAAATAAAATGATAAAATAAAATAAAATGATAAAATAAAATAAAATATACACTCCGCTATATGGGGATATCAATCATTTGATTCTTTTTATATTAATAAAGCATTTCAATAGAAAACCTAAAACTTAAGAGTTAAAAACATATCTGTCATTTAAGTATTGTAAACCATAAAGCTAGTAAAATACAAGAAACTCCAGGAGGCTAGCACATCAGTGATGTGCATAGTAATTATGCTAGTGTTTTTCAAAACATTCAGAGTAGCTTTGTATTCATGCTAAGCAGAGAAACTGAACCAGGTAAACAAATCAACCAATTCACAGTTTCCTTGATCAGACAAAGCTCTTTGAAGATTGAAAGGTGACTACTATACTATTTCCTTAATAATCCTTTGTTAAAAAGCTACATTGGCCTGCTTCTCTATATGTCCTCTAGAATAAATAACATGATCAGATGTGTATGATGAAGTTACAGATTTTTGATATTATACAGACATGTTCCACCTTCCCATTAGAATGTCAGAAATGAATCAGAAGGGAAGAGATTACCATATGTGATGGCATGGATGAAAAAAAAAAAAAAAACAACTCCACACAATGTTTTTTTTTTGACCCATCTTTCCTAACAAATGAAGATAGACCACAATTATATAAGAAAATAGCAGGTTCTATTAGACTGCCTTATCTGCTCACTTTTCCTTTGATTTCTGTTTTTCTTCCCTATGATGTTTCATCTAGGTTAACTTCAAATTAATTTTCAAGCCAAATTCCTCTCACCCATTTCTCCTTAGTAGTCTTTTCTTCTTTTTTCTTGGTCTCCTTTTATTGATGTTTTCAGATTAAGCCTCTAAAATTCCTCCAATTCCTCCATTCTCAAAGTTCCCTCTCTATAATACAGCAATAACTGTATAACTGGAGATGTATTTGCTATGTTTGCTGTAATTCAGTAAATGCATATAAACAAAACCAATCAGAAAGCAAAAAACAACAACAATAACAAAAATTCATGCAGATACATGGCTGAGACCCTTATTGGTAAGTAGAAGTTCAGAATTTTTTCTACATTCACATTCTAAGTTCAAAGAGCATTTCCATTATGTATCTGAATTTTCTACATCTCTCTCCTCAGAGAATGAAAGAAAACAATAATAATATAACCTCGTGTACTGGGATAAAAAATGAAGGTGTGTCCCAGATCCCCAGGAAGGACATCTGTGTCCTTCCTCACCAGATGCCTCCTATTGAATGAAAGCTTCCTATTAAGCACTAATAGGTTTAATGATCACAGTGACAGTCAGGATAATAGAATTTTTGTAGGACTCATGTTTTACTGATTCGGGTTTTTCAGTTTTTGTCCTGTGGAGAAATCATGAAATGGGCCACTCTATAATTTGTCTGCTAAAGCAAAATTCCTCATCTATCCATTAGATGGAACTTGAATTGTGATTCACTAAGCATTTATTGCATTGGACAATTCCCTAAATAAAGTTTCATAGGAAAATATTAAGTAGCCATTCTAGTTGAAAAAGTTGGTTGAAAAAGTGCAAATGTGAGAACAGCTCAATACAGAGAGCATACAGTTTAGAAAAATGAGCTAGTGTTTAGAACGGTTTTGAAGAATTTGATAGGGATAGTTAGATTAACTTAATTTGATGTCTAATCAAGTTACTTTTGTGGAAACAAAGTGACTTCAGGAAACTGAAATTGGCATGCAGCATAGTTGCAATTTCAAAAGCGTTTTTCTTTAATTTTTCAGTTCAGATTACCTGAAGCTGGCTGACTGTTTTGAATCACCTTGGTTATCTTTTGAATCATCATGAAAGAAAGAAGCTGCAAAAACCTGCATCCAGCCTATCAGGGAAGTACAGATGATAAATGGTGTATTTTATCCTGGAAAACACTATTATTGAGTATATCTCCATAGCTGCATATACAAAGCTACAGTCCAGATGACTGAGTGAAAAATGATAGAGGTGAAACAATTATCATTATTATGACCTTTTCTCTGAGTTCAACAAAAGAGTTTCATATATACATCACCCTGGATGACCCACTGTGCCCAATTAAAACAAATGTGATATCATCTGAATATCTCTGTTTAGTCTAAGAAAGTATCTTTAACCAGTAATGTATTCAGAAACAGAATTCTATCTTTCAGAATGTACCTCCCACATTTTAACAATTAAGACAATGAAAAACACTCCTTAGTAGTGATGATGTTTGGAATGTGGTTTAGTTGTCAAGCCATTTCTAAACTTTCTTTCTTTGATGGTCTTGGTGTCAGAACAGCAAGATATTCTATTAGGTAGGACATGGTGAGGAATAATAGTAATTGAGGAAGGGCTGGAAATTTATGTTATTGAGTTCATCTGTGAGACACAAAGTCATACAACCCCGGGGCTCATTCCTTCCACTGTTCACTGAATTACTTGTACAACACACTTATCTTTAAACATTAATGTACCTGAAGGTTTCTCTATAGAATTCTTGATGGTCTTCTTTACATTATACTTTTTTTTTTTTTTTACAGATTTTGTTTTTATATTTATATTAAGAAAATACATATTTTCCTAAAAATGCATTTATTCATTAAAATAATTATTTATATGATGTCACAGAAAATCAGCCATTTCAAATTATTTTGGCCTATTGTGTAAAAGAATAGGCAGGAAATGAACAAATATAGTTCAGTAATTATTTTCCTACTATAGATTGTTAAAAATCTAATTTTTCCATAAAGCATTCTGACAGCATTTTGACAAGCACCATTATTAATAATATTTTTTCTCATAAGAGTCAATAAGTACTAATTAGAGAAATGTAAGAAGATTCCAGACGGAGTATCAGCAATATTACTTTCCCAAAGGTCATCTGAGGGCTCCTCAGAGAAGGTAATATTTCTGATAACCCATCTGGAATCTTCTTCTTGAGTCCCTCTAAGGGTAACTGTGCCTGCTGCTTCCCTAAAATGCCTGTATACCAACATGCAAGGCATGGGAAATAAACAGGATGAGCTTGAGATCTGTGTACGGTCATGGGATCACAATCTCATTGTAATCATGGAGATGTGGTGGGACAGCTTGCAAAACTGGAATGCTGTCATGGGGGGCATGGAGGAAGAGGAGGAGGAGAATGAGGAGGAAGAGGAGGTATTCTACAAGCAGCTGGAAGTAGCCTCGCGCAGTCCAAATTGTTCCTTCAATGCCTTGAAGATAATTTTCTGACACAGGCAGTGGAGGAGCCGACAAGGCAGGGAGTGCTTCTGGACCTTAGTCTTACCAACAGGGATGGGCTTGTTAGAGATGTGAAGGTTGGGGGCAGCTGGGGATGCAGCAACCATGAGATGGTGGAGTTCAACATGGAACTTGGTGGAAGAAGTAAGGCAAATAGCAGGATTGCTACCCTGGATTTTTGGAGAGCCCAAATTCAACCTCTTCCGAGGCCTACTTGGGGGTATCTCATGGGCTAGATTGTTAGAAGGCAAGGGTGCTTGAGAGCTGGGCAACATTTAAACAGCACTTCTTCCAAGCTCAGGATCGGTGCATTCCGAAGTGTAGGAAATCAGGGAAGGGGGGGAGGAGACCTGTGTTGATGAGCGAGGAGCTCATCAAAAAGATCAAAAGGAAGAGGAAGGTCTATGAAATGTGGAAAAAGGGCCTGTCCTCTTGGGAGGAGTATAGGAGTGTTGTCAGGGTCTGCAGGGACATGATGTAGAAGGCTAAAGCACACCTGGAAATGAAGCTTTAAAAAGAGATAAAGAAAAAAAACAAGGGGTTTTTTTTTTTTTTTTTTTTTTTTTTCCTTAAGTATGTAAACAGTAAAAGGAAGACTAGAGATAATGTGGGTCCCCTGCTGAATGAAGGGGGTGTACTGGTAACAGGGGATACTGAGGATGTAGAGATACTGAATGCCGGCTTTGCTTTGGTCTTTGCTTCAAAGACTCTCCCCTGGGACTCCTGGACCCCAGATGGAGGAGAAAAAGTCTGGGAAATGGTGATCTCCCCCATGGTTGACAAGAGAGTGGTTCAGGAGCATCTGAGTGGGGTCAACGCACACAAATCCATGGGTCCCAATGGGATGCCTCCATGTGTGCTGAAGGAGATGGCAGAGGTGTTTGCTGAACCACTCTCTATTATCTTTGAAAGGTCCTGGAGAGTGGGTGAGGTGCCTGAAGACTGGAGGATAGCCAATGTCCCTGCGGTCTTCAAGAAGGACAAGAAGGAGGATCTGGGAAACTACAGGCCAGTCAGTCCCACCTCTGTCCCTGGAAAGGTGTTGGAACATCTTGTTCTGGATGCCATCTCCAGGCAACTGGAAGAGAAGAAGGTTATGAGGAGTAGTCAGCATGGATTCCCCAAGGGGAAATCATGTTCAACAAACCTCGTAGCCTTATATGATGGCATCACCAGCTGGGTAGATGAGGGGGTAGAGCAGTGTATGTCATCTACCTTGACTTTAGTAAGGCTTTTGATATTGTCTCCCATGACATCCTGCTAGTAAAGCTGAGAAAGTGTGGGATAGATGAGTGGACAGTAAGGTGGGTTGAGAACTGGCTGACTGGCCGAGCTCAGAGGGTGGTGATCGGCGGTGCAGAGTCTGGCTGGAGGCCTGTGACTAGAGGTGTTCCCCGGCAGTCGGTGCTGGGTCTGGTCTTGTTCAACATTTTCATCGACGACCTTGGTAAGGGAAGAGTGTCCACCCTTAGCAAGTATGCTGATGATACCAAGCTGGGAGGAGTGGCCAACATGCCAGAAGGCTGTGCTGCCAAGCAGCAAGACCTGGACAGGCTGGAGAGCTGGACAGAAAGTAACCAAATGAGGTTGAACAAGAGCAAGTGTAGAGTCCTGCACCTGGGAAGGATCAACCACATGTCTCAGTACAGGCTGGGGGATGACCTTCTGGAAAGGAGCTCTGAGGAGAAGGACCTGGGGGTCCTGGTGGATGACAGGTTGACCATGAGCCAGCAGGGTGCCCTGGTGGCCAAGAAGGCCAACGGGATCCTGGCATGCATAAAAAGGAGCATGGCCAGCAGGTCAAGGGAGGCGATCCTCCCCCTCTACTCTGCCCTGGTCAGGCCTCACCTGGAGTACTGTGTCCAGTTCTGGGCTCCCCAGCACAAAGATGGAGATCTTCTGGAAAGAGTCCAGTGGAGGGCCACAAAGATGATACGGGGCCTGGAGCATCTTCTCTATGAGGAAAGGCTGAGAGACCAGGGTCTGTTCATCCTCGAGAAGAGAAGACTGAGAGGGGATTTTATCAATGTTTACAAATATCTTAAGTGTGGGAGACAGTGGGATTTGGGCAACCTCTTTTCAGTGGTTTGTGGGGACAGGACAAGGGGCAATGGCCAAAAAAAGGATCACAGGAAGTTCCGCAACAATGTGCAGAGGAACTTCTTCATGGTGAGGGTGACAGAGCACTGGAACAGGCTGCCCAGGGAGGTTGTGGAGTCTCCTTCTCTGTAGATATTCAAGGCCTGTCTGGATGCCTACCTGGGCAACGTGCTCTAGGGAATCTGCTTTGGCAGAGGGGTTTGAACCAATGATCTCTTGAGTTCCCTTCCAACCCCTACAATTCTGTGATTCTGTAAATGTCAAGTAATTGTTTCTGTTTAGCCTTATTTTTCTTTTGTTTACAATAGTGCCCTTACCACTGTTGTATAAAAATTATATTCTATTGTAAACAGAAAAGAAGCTTATTTAAAACTTACTGATAATCTGTGGTTAAAATTTGTCCTAAGCATTTCCTCTTTAATGCTTCTTTTAGGCTGTCTATATATGTATCAAATTTCTAATATTCTATCAATGTCCTTATGTACTTACAACTTTAGCAAGCCAATATAGTAATATTAATATTGTTTTAATTATATATAGCACTAAATCTACATCTCTTTTGGAAACATTTATTCTATGTTACCAAATCACTTTTATTAACATAAAATTTTTGTGTAGTCTTTTGTCAGTGAGACAAAGAAGAAAAGAAAGAGACTGAAGAAATAGAAGAAAAAACAAAACACTGAAAAACTCTACTTGTGAAGAGCAAAGGTTCTTTTTCTTGATGTATGCTTTATACTTCTTAGGAGTAGGCACCCACTTAAATTGGAATGACTTTCTCTGGACTGCTCATAGGTCAAGGATCCAAGACACAGATGACAAAAACACAGAAAATGAATCTCATTCCCTTGCTCCCCCTCCTGCTACCCATCCACACCTGAGGGGGAAAAAAAATAAAAACCACCACCACCAACAACAACAAACACATTTGTTTACACTGAAATAGAACGTATATTTTCAAGGGTCTCATAAAACAAAATCTGAACCCATTCAGGTTACAGGCAGTTTTTATTGTGGGGAGAAAAAAAAAAAAAAAAAAAAAGTGCTTGGAATTATAATCTGGAAAATACCTTTGAAATTTGGCACTTCCAAATAATGAGCCCTCAAAATGCATAACAAATAAAAGTGTTTTGTTGTTGTTTTTAGAGGAAGAGCTGTAGCTTTCATAAATTTTCAGAAAATTACTTTTCTAATCTCCAAATATTTTTTTGCAAACAGTGCCCAAAAGAAAGACAAAGCTGTTGGGAAAAAAAATCATTTTTCATTGGGATTTTTTGTCTAATGTACTGACCTAGTGATCAGCTTCTTGGCTGATCCAGGAAATCACAAAGTCAGAAAAATTTTCCATCTGTGAGACTCAATTTGTGTCTTTATATATATTTAGAAGTGTTGTTCCTGAACAAGAAAGACACATATTTTGAAAACATCATATTTCCAATCAGCTTCTTGAATTAAAATATTACATCTGAAGTATGAAATAATAATAATAATAAAATCTCAGTTTCATATTGATTAGAAATGTAGTATAAGATTATACTCAATTGACTGTGGTGCAATTGCCTAAAGTAAATAGGATCATTATAATACCAAAACACCCCTCCATCCCAAAAGCTATCCTCCTCCAAGGTGTGACCACCCCTCACTGAGCATGCGCTCTGAATTTCTCGGAACCTATTAATTTAAACAGAGACGGGAAAACTTTTCACCAATCATAACTAAGATATGCTTGACTAGAGTCACTCAAGCTCCACCTAAAAGATAGAAAATAATATAAATTGACAGGACCTCCTGACTCCTGGGATCAGTCGATGGGTTGAGCTTCTCTTCCCCAACCCCCTCCCCCCCCCCCTCCCCCCAACTGGGATGCCTTTGGGTGAGATTTGAACACTTGATTATACTGTGTGTCTCCTTGGAAACTTAGAGATTTCTATAGAGTCTTTGTGCCTTTTAACAAGTTAATTTCCAGGCTGTGCACCCGTGTATTTCATGCATGCTAGCTTGCTTTTGCAGACAGTAACAATCACTAGGAATACAAAGAACCTGTGTATCTGTTTGCTGTAATAAATTGCACCTAACTGCATTGTTCCTAGCCATGATAGTTCCCACTGAACACAACTAGAGTAAGGCTGGTTATACGTTATTGGTGAATCCATGACCATGGTAGTTCAGTGCTCTGAATCCGACCAGACCCATATCGGTTAATGCGTTATTGGTGAATCTGTGATTGTGATAGTTCAGTACCCTGAATCTGACTGAACCTGTAACGGTTAATCGGCTACACCCCTTAACGTGACAGACCAATATATGGTATCCATAATTTTTAATATTATGGCGTAACATTAACATCTATAGTAAGAAAATCCATATTCTCAAAAAACAGTGTGATATATAATACAATAAGTATTTCAGATTGCCTTTTATGTTACTATATTTTATTATTCTAAGTTTATGAGTTAAAATATTACACAATGAATGCACATAATAAATCTCTGGAGGCTAATATTAATTTGTATAAAATAAACTGACTTTGCATTAAGGAAAATATGAATGGAAGTCTTTAAAAACTCTTTACATACACAGTTCTTTATTAAGTATATTATATGTCCCTGTATGTATCTTAATCAGAAAATAAAAAAAAATAAATAAAACCAATCATATCACAGCTGCAAAGCAGAAACCTGTTTCTTATCTTATTCACTACTGGTTTTTGTTCTTAGCTTTCAGTCTTGCCACTAACTCAAATTGTATTTCAGAGAATATTTAATTTTCCAGCAATAGCTTAATACAAGGCTTGGCTGATTTTGTCTTCCATGTTACCTAGACATATAAACCTTGGTGAAATTAATAATGCTGTCTAGAAAATGAAAGTGATAGCATTTTCCACCTATTTGCGCTCACTGTGTACAAGTTTAAGTGATTATAAAGGTACTGGGCTGTAAAGAATCTGGTTGCTAGTCTTTAAAATCAATATTTTATCAATATAAATTAATATATAATCATTACTTCTGAGGCTATGTAAGTCATCTCATCTACCAGAGTTGTGTGAATACTTAATGTGCAATAGGAAGTAGTGAAGCATCTATAATTAAGCAAAAGGTCAAAGCTGTATGAAATCTAAATTATCCTCAGTCTCTGGGATTAGAATTAAAGCACAGAAAATAAAGTGAAAGTTTCACATCCAAGATGTCATAACTGACAAATTTATAATAGGTACTGAAGTGACTACCAGTGAGTTCAGAATGAGCAGTTTCAATACTTTATGAAGACCACTGTTTATGTAGGACTTAATGTGCATAGGGCCAAGTGGTTTCACTGATTTTACCAATATAACACTTCACTGGTGTCCAGAAGAAATTTAAGAAAAGAGATTTTCAGTCAGTCAATAATGAGGTTTCATGTCTTTGTATTTCAGTCAATGGTTATTAGCACACAGACAGTTTTGTTTGCAATATGTGCATGTAGCCAGTACTGATTAATTTTTGGCTCTTAAGATTTAAACTGAAAACATCATAGCTGCCTTTTCAACTTGAAGTCAGCTGTAGGGAGAGAGAAATATTTTCCTTAAAACTGGAAAAAAGTGCTGGATTTCATACCACTGAGGGGAATAAAATAATGTTATGGATTTGGACTTTAGACAAATGTAAAGAGGAATCTCTTGAATGTCATTATCACACAACAAATCATTTAATTTTGCAGATCAGAAAGCCTCGTGAACTTTCTGATGAAACACATTCATGTGATAAAAAAGTCTATGAGAAGTTTACCACATGGACACATCAAGAAAAATTCCTTCCTTGGAACAATTTCCCTTTCCATTCCATTGAATCTTCACCTCTGCTGCATTTAGAAGCCTAAAACAAGACACTATCTTGTGCAGTTGGCATGCAGGTTGAACCCTCCAATATAAAGGAAGTATTTAGTCCAGACCTTACACTTCCTAGAAAAACCTAATCACTGACTTAATGGACAAACAATACACCAGTATTGCCATAAGTCCTGATTTTTAAGTGAACAACAACAAAAACAAACCCTTCTCCTTCCTTGAAAGGTTGCAGGAGCTAAATCAATGCATGTACCCAAACAGTGGAGCTTTCTAACTAGTGACTAGGTGTAAATATTTCCTGACAGCCTCAGAGAAAGAATCATTCCCAAACACACTCCTTTGCAATGTTTGCAGTGAGGCAGTCAACCTCTAGTCCCTGTTAGATGCAGAGAGACTAGGTACCATACTCAGGACTCCCAATTCTACATACAAATTACCAAGTTTTATTGTAAGTTGCCTGCCCACAACCATCACAGGAGAGAGCATAGTATTCAGTCCCAAGCCAGTATCTCTGATACTGTCATTTTTAGTCTGTAAACCTCACTTTGCAAAGACTATAAAGTCATGTTCTAGATGAGACATTCATTTGATATATATTGTCACTATAAATCTATATAAAGCTGGTAAAATTACCTTTAAATACTATTTTTAATAAAGACTCTTAAAAATATAAAAGTCTGTTGTGGTTTAACCATGCTGGCAGTTAAGCACCACAAAGCTATTTGCTCACCCTCCCCCATCCCTCTCTGGGATGGCGGAGAGAATCAGAAAAAAATGAAGCCTGTAGGTTGAGATAAAGACAGTCTATTAGGACAGAAAAGAAATATAATAATAATAATAATAATAGTAATAATAATGTGTACAAAATGAGTGATGCACAATGTAATTGCTCACCACTCAGCCTATCCCTGAGCAGCTGGTCCCCCACCCTGGCCAGCCACCCCCAATAATTGTTGAACATGACATCAGATGGTATGGAATACACCTTTGGCTAGTTTGGGTCAGCTGTCCTGTCTCTGTCCCCTCCCAGCTGCTACACCCCCAACCTGCTCACCTGCTCACTGTCAGGACAGAGTGAGAAGCTGAAAAGTCCTTGGCTTAGTGCAAGCACTGCTCTGCAACAATTAAAACATTAGCATGATATCAACGCTCTCATCATAAATCCAAAACACAGCACCATAACAGCTAGTAGGAGGAAAAATAACTCTATCCTAGCTGAAAGCAAGACAGTGTCATCTCCACTTTTTTTTTTTTTTTTTTTTTTTTTTCCCTGCAGAATCAAAGAACAGCATTTAAATTGATTTATCATCTTTAATTTTATATATCTGTGGATATGCAGCTAGGTTAGTACACTCCTGAACTTCATAAATACCTCACTATGCCTTCTAAACCTATGCAAAATCTTTAACTTGCATCAAACTTGAATCCAGAAGATTGAGCTCTGAGAATATTTTACCATTACAAAAGAAATCTCTGTTGTAGTCTATATGCCAGTATCAAGACCTAAAAAACCTTTACAGCTCAATTTCTATGCAGAAATATTCTCCAGTTGTGTGATTCATGGGCAAATCAATCCGGAGGTTAAACATATATAAACAAACTAGTCTATCAATTTTCCCCAATTACCAGTGCAATATTATCAATAACTTACCTGCCAACACCGTTCCAGAAATTTATTTTGTAGTGTGACAACAGATGTAAAACAAGTCAGACAGATTTTTTTCTCCTTATTTAGGAGAAAAAACTCTGTGAAGAATGATAAGGTTACCCACTTCCAAAACCTCTATTATGTGTACAGAGCCAAAGGTCTCTGATGATTAATAGGTTTGATCTCATTACCCTGGCATGTACATCCACTGAGTGACTGGAAAAGGTACTCCCGACAAGCATTCCAGAGTATCTATTGGAAAATAACATATTCTTCAATATAATACATGTACATGGTTGAGGATGTATAAGAACATAGTATGAAAAATAGAGTCAAAAACTCTCAGAATTAATTCCTTGAAATGACAGTGAAGAGCAGCAGAGATTCTTTTTTTACTTAGTCAAGTTCACACATACTGCCTGGGCTGTGCTTGAAGTATGAATGTATGAAATTGTACATGTCCTCTAGTTAAAAAGTTGTTAGTGCTATAAAAATTACCTGCCAAGTAAACAGGTTCAGGTCATAATAAGCAACAAGATGGAAATGCAAATTTAACGTGTTTAAAGGTGTAAAGCACTCTCAAAGCTGTATAGTATGTGCCAGAACATAGCCCAGTTGTAAACTTTCACATTTTGATCTCATAAGGTCAGTATATATTTAGGAATACATTTCAGCAGGCAGACTGCTAAAAGCAAATACATTCATATTTCAGTTATCTTCTGAGATATTATCTTTTTTATTCTTTTATTTTTTCCTTTTTTTTTTTTTTAATAAATATTCTCTTCTGCACACAAAATTTATTCCTTAGATTCTTCTGTAACTTGTTAACCCCTGTGATGTTTCTCATCCAAATACTCAGGACTTACAGGACCCTTGTCCCTATACATTGTCCCTCCAGAATATATGTACAGAAGCTCTCCTTTCTCAACTCACTCTTATATAAATCAAAGAGATTCTTATACTTAGTTAAGCCATATGGAGGAAAATAACATAAAATAAAATAAAAATGTGCATCTATTCTTACACATGAACATTGACACTCAAACACATTGACATTAAATGAACAATTAGTAACATCAAATATCAGGACATGGATTAAATATGTGAAGGAACATATTTCTTTAAATGTTATTAGACTAAAACATAGAAAGAAGATGTAGTTATTTCAAGACTGCACACGCACGCATAAGCATGTTGTGTAAGTAGTGCACAATGAAGAAATAATAAGCAAGATTCAGCAAAAAGACAGTTGCAGGCAATGCATTTTCATATGGCAGCAAACAGCAAACATTTGCTGTTTTGCCCAACTTGAATTGTAGTAAAAGGCCCTAATGATAATTACCACTTTTTTCTATTTCTAGCAAAATGGCACTGATTTTCTCTGTGCTTGCCACAAATGTTGAATTATACTTTCAGTTATATAATAGTCTATTTTCTATGTAAAAAATTGGTAATTATCACTAAACATCTATTCATTAAAAGAAAAATGCTTTTTTATTATAGGTTAAAAATGAAAAAATATATATGTCATTAGCTTCAGTTAGTCACCAAGCTGTTTATTAATAAAAGACCTTACAATAGAAAAATAAAGCAATCCCTGACACAGTGCCACTCCATCCCACTTCTGAGTCACAGTGTCACAATTACAGAAAGAGGCACCCTGTCTGTATTGGAACAGCTTTCTACTCCTCTTTCTGATTCCACCACTCATTTGTAGTTCTGCTTCTCTTGTCTTTTCTTATCCCAGTCACACTGACCATGCTTTTGAGAGTGGAACTCTATCAAATTTGACATCACTGCAGGTCCTTTAACAGAGCAGAACATCAGCAAGAAAATGATTGTGTATAGTTTGTGAATTGAATATATTCCTGCAGGCTCAGTTCTGAAGTGAAATTATCATGTTTAACTCACTCTGTCCACTGATAAGAACCATTTTAAGCAGCTGGAGGGCTAGCTGAGAGCTCCACTTGTAAAGCACCAGAGTGTGTGTGCATACTCAAAAATGTGTCAGGATTACTAATAATATAAACAGAAGTTTTAATAATGGAACTGAAGTCCACAGGAAAGAGGCCAGTGCTTTCTTTCATGGGAGAAAAATCACAAATATTGTCAACTTGTAAAGTAATTCACTTGTACCACTGATGAAAACAAGGTTCTTTTACTATAAGGCTCAACTAATATAGGTCTTCTCTTTAAACATATATGCTTCCTGAATTTCTTCCCTTGATTTTTTCAGCATAGAAAGTGGTCTAGAGCATATACATCGAAAAGATCATCTGTCTCTGAGCTTTCTTTATGCGTACGTCCATTACAAAAGAAAAATCAAAACCAACTTTATCTGCTTCAGCTTTGCTTACTATCTCTTCTCTGCCCCTTTTTGCTTTTTTTTTTGCTTCAAGCAACACAACAAAATTATCATTTTCTTTAGCAAATAATTTTGAAAGTGTTTTTCAAAACACTTTCAAATACTTTGAAAGTGTTTGCAAATAATAATAATAATAATAATAATAATAACAACAATTCACTTATTTTAGGAACATCTGAATAAAAGGATGATTATTTTTTACTGAATGTGGGCATTCTAAAACCCAAGGTAGACATATGTGATGTACTGAGTGTTTCAGGAAAAACAGTCTTATCTTGGGGTATTTTACTTTGTTTAATTACTGACAATTAGAAAAAACTTTTGATCATCCATTTGGATATTGAAGGAAACAAACAGACAACAACAAGAACAACAACAAAACACAAAAGCAAACAATTAAATGAACATTTCCCTGGTTCAGCTTTAGGCAAGCACCTCTCCTCCCCTCTTCTTAGCCTCAGCATCCCTTTGCTTTTGTTGAGGGTTATGGTCAGTCCCTCTAGCTCCTTCAGGGATGTGACAATGAAGGCAGGGTCATAACAGCTTCTACAAGACACTCTTCACCTCTCACTCCTTTTCCGATGTTGCAGCATGGGTTGCCCCCAGCTATAGTCCCTCCAGGGTGACCCTGTCACAGAGCCACAGACCCTCTGAGACACACCTCCTCAGTTACAGAGTTTCTCCCCCCAGAACGAGTTACCAGCCTTGTTCCAGCAATGTCCCCTTCTACCATGACACTGCTAGCCATGTCTAGTGCACACAGGCACCTGGAGATCCACACTGGAGTTCCACGTACTTTGCACGATACAGGAATCTGCACTAGAAGATCCACAACATCATCACTGAAATGGGGACCAAGACAAAACAAAAAATTTACATCTACTTATTAGAGCTTAACTGATTCTGCAAGAACATCTGTAGACATGAAAATTTGAGTCACAGGGCCCAAGGCCATGGATAATCATAAACTTTTTCTTCACATAAAGGTCTCAAAACTTTCTGAAAAATATATGCCCTGAAAATAAAATACCCATAAGAGAAAACATCTGTCATTTGAGTTGAAGCATTAAAATAGAGTAAGGAGTCATAAAACACATAAAAATGAATTGCAACAAAATAACTGTTTTAAAATAATCTAACACGTGGGATGTAATTTGGGAGAAATTCCCTTGCCATTGATTGTTATGTGTTTCTATGCTTAAGTGGTGAAAGAGTAATATGAAAAGAGAAAAGTATAAAAAAAAATTACAGCAGTCAACTGCAAAGGATTATAAAATACTATATTTTTATCCTTTTCATTTTATCATGTTAAATTGAACAAGTTCTGGAAATTCAGGAGTCCAGAAAAATTTAAGCAGCCTTCATCATGTATGTTGTAGTTTAAACTCCAGTTAAGTAGCATGAAAACTCTCTCTCTCTTCTTCCAACCCCTCAGCTGGATGGAGGAAAGAGAAACAGGAAAGTAAACTCATGAAACTCTTGAAATAAAGTCAGTTTTGAAAGGAAGGAAGGAAGGAAGGAAGGAAGGAAGGAAGGAAGGGAAGGAAGGAAGGAAGGAAGGAAGGAAGGAAGGAAGGAAGGAAGGAAGGAAGGAAGGAAGGAAGGGA
>CM021698.1:73824957-73859592 GCA_011074415.1 Stictonetta naevosa | reverse complement strand
GAACAATCCCAGCTCCCTCAGCTTCTCCTCGTAAGACTTGTTCTCCAAACCCCTCACCAGCTTTGTTGCCCTTCTCTGGACTCGCTTGAGCACCTCGATGTCCTTCTTGTAGTGAGGGGCCCAAAACTGAACACAGTACTCAAGGTGTGGCCTCACCAGAGCTGAGTACAGGGGGACAATCACTTCCCTAGCCCTGCTCTAGTCTGTTAGACACGGGCAGATGTCATCAAAATCTGAGCATTGCTTTCACATTGCCTTTTCCACATGTCAACTTGTGTACCGATTTCTTCCCAACATTACAAAATCAAGCAGGACCAGTATTCATGATTTTTCATCATCTTTTGTGATAATTATTGTATTACGTTAGAGTTCTAGTTAATTTTCACATATAAATTTATGATACAGGTGAAAGATTAAATTCAGTTTTCTTAATAAACTGTTGGAAGCTTTGACTGATATCAAATGTGGGAGTGTTTTCACAATTAAGCACAAAGCAGCAAATGTTAAAAATAATAAATAAGGTTGAATATGACTGTATCATCCCAGGAAACAGGAACGAATAAATTATACATATACTGTTCTTCAAGTAATTTATATTTTTAAAAAATGCAGCATCAGAATATATTTGCTAAACAAGAAATACCCGATAGCAAAATATGACAAAGATTATATATCTATATATCTATATCTATATCTATATATTAATTGAGTTCCAAAATAATTTTCTGTAGTTAAACAACCCAACTCTGAAATGTTTAAATGTAATAACAAACTACTGTGGAATAACATGTCATAGTATGTCATCTCATCCACAGTAATACATAAAAAGCCTCTACTGTAAGGTCAGATTCATCTCATATATCTTGTCACTTCACTGTTATCAAGAGAAATAGGAGGCACACAAAATTACCATGGATCAGTTGATTCATGGTAACCAGTTACTTTCTGGTTACATGCACCTGTGTTTGAGTTCTTAGTTGTCTGCAAAATTCAGTCTGAATCTGTTTTATTATTATTATTATTATTATTATTATTATTATTATTATATTATGTAATATTACAACACAGTGTTTAATTAGAAAAATAGTTTTTTTCATTTAACAAAATGGCAAAATGATACAAATGTCAGTCATATGACCCTCTGCTCATTATTTGGAATACAATATACAGGATATGTTAAAAAGATTTACTCAAAATATGGTACTCAAACTATTCAATTACTCAAACTATTCTATTGTTAAAATATAATAGGAAAGGAGTAAAAATAAAGAGCTTTTTTTTAATGCAAATTTTCCTCTGCCATAATCATCTCTGTCACATTTATTTATTCCACTCTTTCTCTTCTGAAATTTCTCCCCAAAACAGTATCTTCCTCAAACATAATATCATCCTAGATTACATTACAGCAAATTTCAACTTTCAAGCGATATCATAAAAAGCAGCAATTTCCATAGAATTTGTCTGAAGTTAAAATATAAGACCTCATTCAAACCTTACAAAAGTCCATCAAAAATCTGTCTGAGGCTTCATCAGAAAGTGTGCTTTGGATTCAGACCAAGCATCCTGGAACAATGTCAAGAGGCAGAAGCTAACATTAAGTCTTGTAACAATAAATCAGTATTTCTCAGTAGAGAAATAACTCGGTGAAAGAACTTTAGTTATCACTAAGAACTGAAAACTAATTGTCTGCAGATTGTCTGTCTGCCTATTTACTGCTGTTACCAAAAAGGATGACGTACTGCATTTAGAATTTATTGGCTGCCAAGAGGAGGATTCAGTTCCTTACTTCTCTGCCTAATGCACTGAAGATCCATACATCACAATTTGTGTTGCATTCTTTCAAAGTACATGTATTTTTAATATCAATTATTCAACATGGTGATTTGAGGCTTGCTCATCCCCCCAAAAGGGGGATGAAATCTTCTGTATTTGTGAGCTCCTGGATTTGACACAGGGACTAAATGAAATGGATAGTTACTCATTTCCAAGTTCTTTCTGATAAGCCAGTCAAATGATATGGTAATGTTCACAACATAATAAGCAATTTTAGGACAATGCATACTAATAAGAAATTAATCCTTCTTGAAAGGGTTAGCTTCCAACACTGATTCTAGTATTGTTTTCTTCACTTTTTGAATGAATAATTCAACAGAGGGAAAATCATGTGAAAGAGCAAACACAAGCTGATTTATGAAATTCTTTTTCTGACCATGTTATTTTTTAAGTATATATGCCAACTATCTTTAGTTTTATTGTTTCCAGAAGGTAAGAAAGAAATTACATGCAAAACATTGACCAAGTTAAAAAGAAAAAAAAAAAAAAAAAAGGCATCATACATTCCTCATTAAAAGGAAATAACCTGTTTCAGAAAAGGAGGATAAAAATACAAAGCTTTGGAATTCTGTTTGATGTGCTGGAAAAAATAATAATAAAAAAATCAATTAACTATCTATTTCACCTAACAGACATATTTTGAAATCCACTTAACTGGGATTTATCTAAGATAATCTATTGAACCTCATGATACTGGATGACAGCAGATTTTCAGCTCACAGAAAATTAACATAAATGTTGCTTAAAGAAGAGCACTTGCCCTAGGACAAGTGATTAAGCGGTCCTTAATTTACTGACTGGAAGTGAAACTCTTTGATCTGACCTACTGACAAAGTTGTCAAATTAAGAAGGGAAGAGAGATGAAGGAATATAGATGAAATTCAATAAATCTGTCTATTTCCATATATCCCTTCCCAGAAAAATAAATAAATAAATAAATAAATAAATAAATAAAATCACATCTTTCAAATCCTTTTCAAATTCACCACTTGGATGCACACAAAACCACAAGGCCAAATTGAATTCAGCCAGTGGTTCTGAAGGAAGGGCAGAAGGGCTTTCCAAACCACTTTCAATGATTTACCAACTGTCCTGGCTAAAGATGGAGGTCCCAGTTGACAGGAGCTCATCCAATGTAACACCCATCAAAAAGAAGGGTAAGAAAAAGGATCCAGGGAATTACAGAGCTGTCAGTCTGACCTCAGTGCCAGGGAAGGTCATGGAGCAAATCATCTTGGATACTATCACACAGCATGTACAGGACAAAGAGGTGATCATTCAGCATGGGTTTATGAAAAGCACTTCCTGCCTGACAAACCTGATCTCCTTCTATGACTAGAAGACCTGCTTAGTGGGCAAGAGAAAGTTGTGGTTTACTTGGACTTTAGCAAAGCATTTAATTTAGCCTTCACCTGGAGAAACTTGGTGTTGATGGCTTGGATGGATGTCTGGTTCGCTGGGTAAAAATATGTCTGGATGGCTAGGCCCAAAGGGTCACTGTGAATGAAGTCTAATCTGTTTGCCAGCTGGTCACAAGTAGTGTTCCCCAAAGTGCAGTACTGAGGTCACTTTTAATATCTTAATCAATTATACTGATGAGGGTCTTGAGTGCACCATCAGTAAGTTTGCAGATGAGACTAAGTTGGGTGGGATTGCTGATCTGCTTGAGATAGGATCTGCAGAGGGATCTGGATAGGCTGGTCTGATGGTCTACCACATATAATGACATGAAAATCAGCAAGGCTAAGTGCTGTTGGACCACAAACCCCATGCAGTGGTAGAGGCTTGAGGAAGTATGGCTAGAAAGTTGTCCAACAGAAAAGGAGGTAGAGGTACTAATGGACAACCAGCTGAATATGAGCCAGCATTATGCCCAGGTGGTCAAGAAGTCCAACAGTATCCTGGCTTATGTTAGAAATGGAGTGGCTAGCAGGACTAGGGAAGTGATTCTCCCTCTGCACTCAACTCTGGTGAGACCAAACTTTGAGTCCTGTGTTCAGTTTTGGGCTCTTCACTACAAGAATGCTATTGAATTGCTCAAGCATAAGCAACAAAATTGATGAAGGGACTAGATAACAAGACATATGAGGAACAGCTGAAGGGACTGGGGCTGTTTAGCGTCAAGAAAAGGAGGCTAAGGGAAAATTGTCATTCTTTACAACTACCTGAAAGGAGATTGCAGCAAGCATAATGTTGGTTTCTTTCCTCAGATGACAAATGATAATGAAACAATGGCCAAAGGAGGTTTATATTTGATATCAGGAAGAATTTCTTCATGGAAAGTGTGGTTAAGCATTTGAACAGTCTACTGAGGGAGGTGGTGGAGTTTCCATCCCTGGAGGTATTTAGGATATAAGTGGATGTGGCACTTAGGGACATATGAGTGGACTTGTACGCAGTTTTAGGTGGATGGTTAGAATTAGTGAACTTGAAGGTCTTTTCCAACCTAAATAATTTGATGATCTTTTCAGAAATTGGATATAAGCATTAAGAAACAAACCAAATAACATCAAAAACTAAACACTTTTTAAAACTCTAAAACAGATAAATTGAGGTGAGAAACCTTTTATTTTGGAAATAGTATGGATAGTTGATGTTGGAAGATTAAACTGAAAAACTACAAACTTTGCCATGCTTTGGAGTAACCTCACTGATCTCAATTCAAGTCTGTGACAGGAAAACCCATTCAAAAGATCAGGCGAATATTTTTCATATAACTTCACACAGAAAAATATGTTCCTATTTTTAGATATTAATAAATTTCACAGTAATATCATATATCCCACAAGTCAGAAATTGCTTCCCTCCCACCAAAGCTTAATAAAATAAACCTAGCCCAGATGAAAGACAAAAGCTTCAACATTCTGTAGGGGAAAGTAGGAACAGTCAAAGAAATTACCAGTGCATCAGGACAAGAACAAAATACTACCTGCTAGTAGTATTGGAGAAAGAGGTAAGAAGCAGAATCATTTCAAAATCCAGATTTTTCAATTGTCCTGTGTGCTGCAATAGTATATCCCCACTAGTCACTGGAGAGATTTCTCAGTACAAGTCAGTATTCACCATAGTGCACTGATTATCTTGAGTCAGACAATAATTTTTTATTTTTGTCCTAGTCCTTTGCATTCTAATCAGAAAATTGAGTATTTTGTTCTTTCTTTGAACTGCCAATCTCCATTCTAAATCACAGAGCTGAAGCTACTTTAGTCTTTTATTTCTAGTTAGTAAAAAACACTTTCAAGAACAGATAAGCATTTAGAAACAGCAAGAAATTGACATTTTCTCCTTAATTACTTAAGAAAGTCTATCCTATTCCACAACTAATGTCTGAGAAACTGAACTAATAAATATTTTGTAAGAAAATGATTATGGTACACAGAAATATGTCAGTTACATTGTATTTGAATACTCAGAAGTCTTAAATATAGCCAACATCTTATTTCAGATCAGAGTAAGCTTTTTCAGTAAAAAGTAAAAGTTAAAGTTTGCCAATTTTTCAGAAAACTTCACAAGATTTTTTAATGCAGAGATTTAATGGAGATTTATTTTATTTTTCATCCTTTTAAAAATAATATTTAATGGAAACATATATATATATATATATTTTTTTTTCTGAAGTTGCTGCAAACTTTATTACTTGCCTCTGTTTTCACATTTGCATTATTTCCAATATGGAAATGTGTGGGCCATCAGCTTGTTGACATCAATAGATTTATTTCTAATAAATTGATGGAAAAAAGTCCTGAATTTAAATAAAGTGTTCTTTATCTGTTACTATACTCATTACACCAGGCACAATAAAATGCCAAATCAAATGTCAGGGTTATGGTCTTAACAGCACTTAAAGACTTAAGATCCTTAAGACATGAACTAAACTTTAGGGGTTAAAACCACTGTTGGCATCTCTAGTTTCTCAACTCTACTGAAGCAGAACATTTGTACCTGGCACAAAAATTATAACACTCAGCATCCAATGCTTCCTTTGTTTGGTATAGGAAAAGCATATAAGGGAACTCAAGATTTTAAATCTCACCTCCCTCATGTAGGAACAAAGAATGCTACAACTGATAATAAATGCTGCCTGTGTTTCTTAGCACTTCACAAAGTCTTTCAAAGGCAAGTAGTCAAGATGGCTGTCTAAAAACTGAAAACATGGAAAATAGGAGAAATGAAGTCAGAATCATGCTTGTAAATATTTTATGAAATTGATGAAAGTCTGGGGAATGTACAGGAAAAAAAATACTTCAGAAATTACAAAAATATCTTATATAAGATGACCACTATTTGTGAGAAAAGTAAACCAAAATCTAATTAGAGTATACTAGCATGGTCACAGGAGAAAATACTTAATGTTAAGTTAAAAGACTGAGCAATGGCTGAGCAAAGGCAAAATAGAGAAAAAATAAATAAATTGAGGAAAGAATAAAGAAGCTGAGAAGAGAAAAAGAAGAAGAAGAAGGAGAAAAAGAAGAAGAAAAAGAAGAAGAAGAAAAAGAAGAAGAAAAAGAAAAAGAAGAGGAAAAAGAAAAAGAAAAAGAAAAAGAAAAAGGAAAAGAAAAAGAAAAAGAAAAAGAAAAAAAAAGAAAAAGAAAAAAAAAAAAAGAAAGAAAAGGAAAAAGAAAAAGAAAAAACATTAGCACTCATGCTTTCCATCACCATTCTATCACCTTTCTGCCCCTAAGGTGTATGAAAGAAAACAATCTTTAAACTGTAAAGTCAGGAAAAGCAAATTAAATTCAGTGCTCATGCATGTGATGTAGGACCACAGTGCTCAAGCATGCAATGCAAAGAGGAATATATCCATGTGCACTCCCAAACTATTTTATTAAGTGTACAATACATCCATTTTTGAACCTACCATTTTTGCCATAGAGAACATGCTATGCATGCTATGGTTAAATTTTAATAATGGATGTCTGTGAGTATGGACATATCACTTTATGGATTCTTTATTATTATACTAAATTCAGCAACTGTAATTTTAACATAGATTAAATCCAAAAGCACAGAACATTTATTTTCAAGTATATAAGATAATAAAGATGAACTTAAACTTTCAAGCACCACCCACTGTACACTTATACTGTACAAGGACATATTTTTTTGTTGCTTTAAGGTCCTTGACTTTCTCTGTTTATTTTTTACTGTATGATTTATGTAGTGTTTTTGCCAGAAGAGGTGGTATATAATTCTACTTGCATTCTCAACCTCATTATTAATAATGGATTCTTTTTCAGTTTCATCACTAAAAAAATTTCATTATTTGCAAAGACAAAATTATCTTCATACAAATTTTTAGGCAATTGATTCCATCTATTTACATAATGAAGTGAAGCGCACTCACTCAAATTGGGAATGCAAAGTTTTCTTCCCCTCCCTCTTTCTGCCATTGTAGTGGGTTTACATGGCAAGGTTTTGGTAGCAGGGAGCCATAGGGGTGGCTTCTGTGAAAAGGATCTAGAAGATGCCCTATGTTTGCTAAGGGTCCCACTGCTGACCAGAGCTGAGCTAATAAGTGATGATGTTTTGCACCTCTGTGAGAGCATATTTAAGACAGGCAAAAAAAAAAAAAAAAAAAAAAAAAAAAAAAAAAAAACACTGCACCATACACAGCAGCTGGGAGAATGAGAGGAGTGAGGAACAGCCTTGCAGGCACCAAGGTCAGTGAACAAGGAGGGGAAGGAGGGGGAGAGGTGCTCCCAGACACTGGAGCAGAAGCCCCCTGCGGCCTGTGGTGAGGACCACAGTGAAGCAGGCTGTCCCCCTGCAGCCCATGGAGTGTCCTGGGGCAGCAGGATTCCACGCTGCAGCCCATGGAGGAGACCACGGTGGAGCAGGTGGACCTGCACCAACAGAGACTACAGCCTGTGGAAGACCCCTGCCGGAGCAGATTCCGGGCCGGACCTGCAGCCTGTGGAGAGGAGACCACGCAGGAGCAGGTGACCTGGCAGGAGCTGCTGCCTGTGGGGACCCAGGTTGTAGCATTTTGCTCCCGAGGGATGGATCCCGTGGTATGGACCCATATCTGGAGCAGTTCTTGAAGAGCTGCTGCCTGTGGCAGCCCATGCCGGATCAGTTCAGCAAGGACTGCATCCCATGGGAGGGACCCCACAGCACAGGGGATGAAAGTGACCGAGAAGGAGCGGCGGCAAAGCAGCGCTATAGACTGACCATAACCCCCATTCCCCCATTTCCCTGTGCCGCTCAGGGGGAGGAGGTGGAAGAGGGTGGATGGGGGGGGGGGGAGGGAGGGGTATGGGGAAGGTGCTTTTGGTAGGATTTTATTATTATATTATTTTATTAGTCACATTTTTTTATTCATTATTTATATGATTTTATTATTCTTTCTGTTTTTAATTTTGATTTTTTTATTATCTGGAGTGGAAAAAGGGGCATGCAATTTTTATTTTATTTTTTTTTCATTTTTTACTTGGTTTTAGGCTTACAAATTACACAGATTTGTCAAATGAACTTTGTAAGTAATTTACATTTGAGCACTTCTGAATGTGTATTTCATGATTCATCACTGAATCTATATGCATAATAAAACTTCGCGTTACTTTATAGACATGCTTAGAAGTCTGATAAACATAAGAAAATTGTGATCTTAACTAGTTTAGTATAGTTATATACCATATAGGTAGTATAAACTATAGGAAAATTTCACTTCATTATAAAGCATTAAAAAAAATCTTAAAAGTAGTCCTATTTTCATTACTAAATCTATGGAGCAATATTCTTCTTTAATTTTCATTATATCTCAAATAAGTGGCCTCCATGATCTTTTAGTTTGTATTTTTTTTGGTGATCCAAAACCAAGAAAAAAATATTTTTTTATTCTGCCCTTAAACTTTTATGGATGTACTTATTGCCTGAAGTCACCATATTCCACAATATCCTCAGAATAAAAGAAAACAAAAATTAAATCTCTGTCTTTATCTTCTTGATCCATAATTTTTTCCATACTGTTTTGTCTCCTTGTTCTTTTTGAGAGAGTGGCTGAGTAGGGAGCCATCTAAGGTCAACCCAGCACACTGTGCTAGAAATTGAAATTCATTCCCTCTGGTACAAAGCTTACATTCAGCTTGGCACCTCATTAGTGGGTTTTGGTACAAAAGCTATACATTATGTGGCCTCAGTCATGTTCTAAAATATTTAGTATTTCAGTAATAATGTCAATCTCTACAAACTACAATGACTCCTAAATTACCGTTTTATTTTTTCTGATCCACATTTGTCCATTTAACTCCATAATATCTGCCTAGTTACATTAAAACAATATGTACCAACTTCCAAGAAGATTAAGATGAGGCTCCATAAATGTTGTTTTATACAAATGAACAGCTTTCAACCATATATTCCTGTAGAAATTTTGATGATACTTTTAAAGTAGATTGAATAACTTTATGTTACTTTCATCATCAGTTTCATACCAAGTTTGCATTTGGTATGAAACTGCTATGAGATACAGCATAATCTGAGGTAATTTCAGTACTAAAGGCATATCAGTCACAATCACAAGCAGCCTGTATCATTTTAAAACAATCGCTGTCAGAACATTCTTTTATTTTCTTCTGAGGAAACAAGGCCTATGAAGATGCCTAGTTACAATAAGTAATTCCAATTACAATAAACTAATTAGCATTTTTGTAATGCATAATATTTGTGTCACTCTTTCACAAGAGAAAGGCAAATACATAGCTTTTCAGAAAGAAACGTCGTAGTTTCTTTGCAAAGAAAAACCTAAATATTACATGAACAAAATTAAATCAATAAGAAATTAAGTAAACAGAGCTTGTTGACCAGTCTCACTATGCATAAGCATATAAATAGATTATTTAAAGGTTTTTAAAAGTATATATTTCTTTCTTTCTTTCTTTTCTTTTCCCCAGTACACTAGCAGTATACAGCTACTTCTGAATAAATCTGAAATAAATAAAGAAAAATTTGGGAACACACATGCACACAAAACAGGAATGGGTTAGAGACAGAAGAGCAGATAAAAGAACAAGAATGAAAGAAATGAAGAGAGATGAGGAAAAAAAGTAGAGGTAGAAAAACAAAAGCCTGAGGACCAGAAATTGGTTTGGACGAATATGCTAAATAATTCCTACTTTTATTCTATTCCTGAATATTTCAAATGTTACTGGTAACTTTCTTTAACTTTCTCTCTCAAAGCAAGTTTCCAGTACCTAAAAACTCTGAAGAAAAGTCTAGATAGTTCAGTTACTGTTACAAAATGAAAACAAAGATTACTCTGAGGAATGTTATCTCATAAAGGAACCTAATCTACCAGTTTTCACTTTCTTTGTTAACTTTTAATATAGATGTTCTGGGATATTTATTTATTATTATTATTTTATTTTTTTGCATTGCAAAACATCAACAAAACATCTTCATGAAAATGTATATTCTTTTAAGGAATATTTACATTCCTTTGTGTCTTCTGTATTTAGATATAGTTCCCTAAAATGTCTATTAATACCTGTATCAAGCAGTAAAGACAAATGTAATGCAAACTGCAAGTAGAACATGACTGAGGGATACTAAACTGTGATGATAATTTGTGAAGACAAGTAGTCAAAATAAGTCAAAATAAAAGCATGAGGGAACATAGGAAAATTGAGATAAACTGCACAGGAATAAGGGGAAAATGGTAAAGTTTTACAATGTGAATGCCGATGTTGTAGTGTTGAAGGGATTGATAAAATTAATCATTCAAAATTGCTAAAGATATGCCTGCTTAAAACTAAATGCTAGGGAAAATAAGCACACAAAGTTAGAACAATGTTTAGATGATATGAACTGGGAATCAGTCCAGTCTCACAGCAAGGCCAGTTGATGCCTGGTGTTAGAACAAGGATAATTTAAAGCATCTGCAGATTAATGTATTTCTTTGTTCTCCAAGGAAATGTGTACCTTAAGCAACATTTGTCTAAGGAGACAACAGTTTAAAATTTATCTAATTTTTTAATATATGAAAAATGGTATTTATTTTAATTTTTTGTGAAAGCCAGGAATTGGAAAGACTATTAACAGCTAATATACTTAAATAATTATTTATTTGATTATCAAGTGCTTAAGTTCTTTGATTATCACTGTTCTTCAAATCCGAGGTGTTGCTGCAGTATACTAACTTTTGTTCAGGGTCTTCTTTAGAAAGATTACATAATAGAGAAGCAAGTTTCCTATGGAAAACTATTAATTGATAGGTAGCTATTTGAAAAGACATAATATATCTTTAGCATCAGATACACAAAAAATATCTACAGACATACAACTAATTGCTGTCCTTGTGGTAATTACTGTCCCACAGCTTAAGCTAAAATAATTTCTTTGATTCATTTAGTGTATTACAAGAATGTATTTCAATAATTATCATGCATTAACCTCTTCAATATTATACTTTTATTTCATAGAATCACAGAATCACAGAATTATCTAGGTTGGAAGAGACCTCCAAGATCACCTAGTCCAACCTCTGACCTAACACTAACAAGTCCTCCACTAAATCATATCCCTAAGCTCTACATCTAAACATCTTGTAAAGACCTCCAGGGATGGCGACTGAACCACTTCCCTGGGCAGCCCATTCCAATGCCCAACAACCCTTTCAGTAAAGAAGTTCTTCCTAATATCCAACCTAAACCTCTCCTGGTGCAACTTTAGCCCATTCCTCCTCGTCCTGTCACCAGGCATGTGGGAGAATAGACCAACCCCCACCTCACTACAGTTTCCTTTAAGATACTTGCAGAGTATGATATAGTCGCCCCTGAGCCTCCTCTTCTTCAGGCTGAACAATCCCAGCTCCCTCAGCTTCTCCTCGTAAGACTTGTTCTCCAGACCCCTCACCAGCTTTGTTGCCCTTCTCTGGACTCGCTCGAGCACTTTGATGTCCTGCTGACCACACTGTTTCTTATACAAGCCAGGATGCTGTTGGCCTTCTTGGACACCTAAGCACACTGCTTGCTCATATTCAGCTGACTATCAACCAATACTCCCAGGTCCTTCTCTGCCAGGCAGCTTTCTAACCACTCATTGCCCAGTCTGTAGCACTACTTGGGGTTGTTGTGCCCCAGGCACAGGACCTGGCACTTGGCCTTGTTGAGCTTCATACAGTTGACCTCAGCCCATTGGTCCAGCCTATCCAGATCCTCCTGCAGAGCCTTCCTACCCTTGAGCAGATCGACACACACACCTAACTTGGTGTCGTCTCTAAACTTACTGAGGGTGCACTCGATCCCCTCATCCAGATCATTGATAAAGATATTAAAGAGAACTGGTCCTAGTACTCAGCCCTGGGGGATTCCACTAGTGACCGGCCTCCAACTAGATTTAACTCCATTCACCACAACTCTTTGGGCCACCAATTTCTACCCAATGAAGCGTATGCCAGTCCAAGCCAAGAGGAGACAGTTTATTGAGGAGAATGCTGTGGGAAGCGGTGTCAAAAGCCTTGCTGAAGTCAGGATAGACCACATTCACAGCTTTTCCCTCATCCACCAAGCGCATCACTTTGTCATAGAAGGAGATCATGTTCATCAAGCAGGATCTGCCTTTCATAAACCCATGCTACTGGGCCTGATTGCCTGGTTGCCCTGCATTTGGTATATATCCTTTTATTTGGTAACAGGCATTTATTATTCTTATCACACTGTTGATAAAGTTTTAATGGATGTCATACCTACAATTTAACATTTTGCTAGATATGATGCTTGTGATAATAGAGATTGACAAGAAGAAAGGAAAAATGCCTACTGGAATCAACAGCTGTTAAATACTGAAGAAATAACACAAGTTTTCCATATGATTTTATCTCATGTACTCTAAATAATTTTTTGAATATGCTAGACATTAAGACAGAACAAGAAAAATAAGAAAGTTTAGTTAAAATTTTGTATTTTTATAATAAAGGTAAGTTGATTTTTATTGTGAAGTTAATGCCTGGTAAAATCTTGACTTTCTAAAAGGAAAAAAAATATAATAAAGAGGCAACAACAACAACAAAACCAACAATACAACATAACCAATAGTGGAAAACAGAATCAAAAGCTAATATCCGAAAAACTTGTTACAAATTCAGAATTGGTTAAAATATATATTAAAAAAAAAAAAAAGAAAGAAAGAAAGAAAGAAAGAAAGAAAAGCAACAACAACAACAAAAACACTTTCCTATTTTCAAACTGATCCAGCTAGATTGACTTGCATAGGAAAAAATAATAAGCATGGAAGTCTCTAAATTAATGTCTGGGATTGGGTCCAATAAAAAATTGAAAGAGTACATTTACCTCTGTCAGTCCTCTTCTGGAAAGCACGGATCAGTATTTTTGATAATCTAGTTGGCTGGAATTCAAACCCATCTTGAGTGATGTTCTCAGCTGTACCCAGGCAAAGTCACCTCTTATTGTGGAGGCAGCAAGAAGAGAATGGCTGACATCTTTGTTAACATCCATAAGATTTGAAAGTCATCTGTTCCTCTCAGAGTATTTTTTATGAAATACAAGGCTAGTATTACTTAAACCAAATATTACGTAGGGCTTTTTTTTTTTTTTTTTTTTTTCCATTGTACACTAAAAGGGAAGGAAATGCAGATTATTTCATACACAACTAAGACAATGGAACTGAGATTTAGATCTCACAAATCCACAAAAAAAAAAAAAAAAAAAAAAAAAAAAAGGTATATTAAGTATATTCCTAGACCTAGGGACACTTACCGCAAAATAAACCATCCTCAGCACATGACATAACGATTGAAAATTCAGACAGTGAGCTATGGTCAGACTGGTGCTATGCTATTCTAATGACATCCTCTAATGACATCCAAAGCAGCACTGATGCAAAAATCTAGCTTTTAATCACATGGGCCCCATTTCTGCACTTGGCTGTAACCAAAGCTCTTATGGAAATACAAAAAGGAGTCAAATTTGAATTAGAAAACAAAAGACACTATTTAGGTATAAAGGTACTGTGCAATTTACATGTGATGCATTATATCAAAACCAGGTATATAATAAAAATGAACTATTTTGCATACGTTTGAGCAAATGATTGCAAACGTTTAATGCTGAGGTGTGTATATGAGAACTAGAATAGCGACATTTGTGCAGTATTCCACACAGAGTAATGAGTCTTGCTGTGCATATTTCTCTCTGTTTTATTACTCATAATTCATTTGTTTTAAAGCAATACTTGCGGGTATATTACTGCTTTTATCAAAACTCTTTTCACTACTTATCTCTAATAAAATATGAATTTCACAAGAAAATGAAAGAACAGAGAATATGTTTCTTGGTGGCTTCCTCTATTCCCTCATTCCTCTTTTACTAAAGGAACTCTCTCTCTCCTTCCCCTCTCCTCCTCCCCCTACTCCCACTTCTTTTTCTCATTACTTGGTTTCTACATGATCAGCTTTCTCTTTCATTTCCCTTTTCCCCCTCATTTCTATTCAGTTTCATCAGTTTTTGTAGAAGCCTGTACTCTGGGTTTCCTTTTGCATCCCATCGTTCACTAGGTCTGGTTTTGCAGTAAAGAGGTCAGCTAGATTGCCTGTAGTGAAAGACAATGTTTCAGAGGGTAAAGGTGAATAATAAAAAAGTGTCAGATTTAGCAGCTTTTCATTAAATAAATAAATAATATATACCCAACACATAGGCTTGATCAAAAAAGATCCCACAACTTAATAGAAAGTCTCCTTCAGAAATGTTTCAGTAATCACGGAACAATTTATCTTTTAACATCAAGATGTAAAAAGCAAAGCTAGTTTTCTCCCTAATGAGGATGGGAGCTGTTGGATTAAACAATAAATTTACCACTTAAGCCTCACTGACTTTTTCTCATCAACAACTTTCTCTGTGAACTAAACATCACCTTCGCAAGCTCCCTCTGGAGACCATCATTATCATGATAGGAAGCAAGAAGTGAATACCAACAACAGAAAAAATTAAATTTCCACTTGATCCAACATGTTCTAACTACCACCCAAGCCAATCTTTTCATGAATGCCTAAGCACTTCAGAACAAAGCACTAAAACATGATGTTCTCAATCCTTTTCTTGTTATGGTTTTAATTTTATTTTTTTTTCAATAAATCAAGAAACAAACTTTTAATTTATAGCGTAAAATGCTTTCCCATCCCATTTTCTTTGGACTTACCTACATTACAGAAATCATATAGATGGCAAAAAGTCAAAGAAGTATTAAAAAGGAAGTTAAAGAGACTCTATGTCATTGTTTTGTGAGGATTTCCTGCTCTTCTATTAGTATAACTAGTGTCCTAAATTTGACTTCAACTTGCTATTAAGCCTTTTATAAAAATGACTGGCATGTTCTGTAAAGAAATAATAGATGTTTATGAATTTCATTATTTTGTTCACAAACCACATTATGACCAAGAGATTGCTTGCTCCAGTTCCTGCTATACAAAATGGAATGGTACAAAACTTGAATTAGCAACAATTTATGCCTTGGACTCAACCCATCTCTTCAAACACCATAACAAAATGACAATTATTAAAGTTGGAGTAACGTAACACACTTGTATTTTTTACATTAACATTCAGCAACAGAAACTTTATTCTAATTTTTTATCAAAATCACATCTTGGCAAACAGACATGCAGCTTTTATTTAGAAGTAAAGATGCTACAGTTTAATATCTTCAGTTCATTATCAAAAGTCACATCCAGGTGTGAAAACAACTGTACAATGAGTTTATCTGAAATAAACAGATCGATATGGAGCTATGACGGATATAGACAACTCAAGAAAAATATAAATGAGTTTGCAGAAAAAAAAAAAATAATCATCACATTTCAAAGCAAATTCAATATAGTAGAGAACAAATTAGTAAAAAATAAACAATGAAATGTTTGATGAAACTAAACCAAAAAGTAGAAGATTAGAAGACTTTATGTAGTAGAACTGAAATAAAGAGGCAGATTGGAGAAGGCTGGAGAAAATACTTTCACTGGTATAGACCAGAAAAAAAAAAAAAAAAAAAAAAGTTAATTGTACAATGTTCTTAAAATGCCCAGACATGCAGATACTGACACCTTATTCATCTACTTCCAGATGTTAGTACCTTATTATTATATATTTTTTTTTCACTAAGGTATTTATTTTTTCACCAGGGCATGAAAATGAAGAGAATGAATAGTTTTCCATTCAATGATCTAGGTTTTCAGGGAAAGGGGGAGAAAAGTCTCCTTGTACAGGTTTAGATCCAGGCAGAACTGATTTTCAGATAAAACAAGTATTTCCTGGAATGAACACTGTATTGATGAACATGGTGTTCCACTTTCTTGTTCAGGTGACCTGGAAGCACTGAACATGCAAACTCATAATGTAGACTTTCAGAGATCCCAAAACCATTCTGTGCTATTCAGTATTTATTGTGTTTTACTTTTTATTTACCTTTCCTTAGCCTTTTCACTTTGCAAATTTTGTTCAAAAGATTTAGATTTCTACTAAAAGTTTTATTTTTCTCTGTGGCAAATACTAAAATGTTCTGAAAGGTCCAAGCATAATTGGAACAAAAACAAGAGGAAAAGTTAATTTAGGGGGTTTCCATTTTACCTAACTGATCTATCATAAGATCATAAGTCTTTTAGCCACTTTAGAATGTTTAACATGTGGAGTATTATATTCAACCACATTAAAAATATTCTGTAGTATGGTGTCTGCTATATCTTTTTCAAGCTTGTGCAGGTGTAAAGCAAATATACATAAAAGAATAACATACCTGAAGGCTAAAAAAAAAAAAAAAAAAAAAAAAAAAAAATCCAATTTTAACAATTCCAACCTGATTCCAAAAAAACACAAGTTAAAAAAAAAAAAAAAAGTGACTTGAAAAAAATAATAATCATTAAAACCTTGTCACTCAGAAGTCAGTAGCAAAAATCCTAATGAGGTCACTATGAACTAGAACTGACCTCAGAAAACAACTAAAACATAATTACTTTCAAATTTAAAGGTGTTAATAGCTGTGAGATGTTGCTATAATATTATACCTGGCAGAACATTTGGAAATAGGGTCTCTTATTCAGGATTTTCTAACCTAAATATATATATATATTTACTCAGACACAGCTCAGCTGTATTACCTACCAGTAATTCATCCTTCTCAAAAAAATCCTGTACTCTCAGTTGACTAGAGAGATGAAATACATGAGATATTAATTCAAACACATTTTACACAACTTTTTACACTGAGTAGATATTGTGGATCTTTTCCCTTATTATACTGGTGTAGAAAGATGACTTTCAGCATCAGAAGAAAAATAGTTTTAAAAAATAGATGAGGTCTAAATAGCAAGACAAAACTGAAGAGATGTAGATAAAGAGAACACATTACCTATCTGTGCACTGTTTTTGTTAGCTATGATTAAGACATTTTTGCCTCATTCTTATTTGGGATAATAAACAATCAGACCATAAAGACAATCAGAGTTCAGACTGGTCTTTTCTATGCCTACTGCACATCTGAGCTAACATGGATATGGATGTTCTGGGAGTCCAGTCTTCAGTGCAATCCCAAGTCCTAAGATAGCATGGCAGTTCACTATTTGGGTACCCATATTTGTCTAAGAAGGGTTCTGTTATCAAAAATAATAATAAGTAAATAAATTCTGCAATGACAACTAAGGCTCAAGAGAGGAAACTACAATGCGTTAGCCAAGGAAGAGGTTTGTTTAGCAACACAAACGTGACAACTAACAATATTTCCCATAACTAAAAAAAATATTTTGTTTTTCTATATCGTAGAGTGGTCAGTGTTCTATCCAGCTGGATTTTTAATATCTCCAAGGATCTTCACCACCTCTCTGTTTAATCTGTTTCAATATTTAGCCATCCTCAAGTTATTATGTTTTTTTCTTATAATTAATTGGAATGTCCTGTTATTAATTTTGGATCCATTGTGTCTTGTCCTGACACTGGATAAAAGTGAGAATAGTCTGACTGTCTTCTTTATTGCTTCACAACTTATATTTATACATTCTTACAGGGTCCACCTGAGACTTCTCCAAGTTAAGGGATCCTAGGTCTCTCAGATTGCTGCATATGAAAGATGCATACATTTGTGACCCTGTTCTAGAATTGCCCCAGTAAGTTCATGTCTCTAATGAATTGGGTAGCCCAAACCTGGACCTAGTACTCCAGACGTGGCCTCACCAGCACTGAATAGAGGTGAAGGATTACTTCACTTGACCTACTAGTGACAGTGTAAAAGTCCAGGATGTTGTTGGTCTTCTTTACCACCAGTGTGTGTTGCTGGCTCATGGTCAGCTTTTGTCAACCATCACCCTAAGATCCAGCAGCTTTCTAATTGGGAAGCCCCCAGAATGAACTAGTGCCTGGAGCAACTTGCTCTGTGCAGAACTTTGTATTTTGCTTTGTTTAATTCCATGAGATTCCTGTTAGCCACTTCTCCAGCATTTTGAGGGCCCTCTGAATGAGTTTTTGTTAAAAAAAATAATAAAAAAATAATTAAAAAAATGCACTCTATTTTCCAATATTGAAATTAATTTGATTTTACCTTAAATAGCTGCTTACATATTTTTGGAAACATAATCAATCTAATCACAAATTGGCATTCTTTCTTTTATTCTTTTTTTCTTAAAAAAAAAAAAAAAGCAAAAAAAAAAAAAAGCATAATGCCACCAAGATGCTTTTAAGGTGTGTCATAAGCTGCATACTGATTGATTCAATTCCCAAATTAACTAGAGAATAAAAGTTGAAAGAACAACAATAACAAAAACAACAACAACAAAATCATCATCTTGGCCATGAAAATCTCAGGTGTTTGATTGTATGCAAGGATGAAATATCTTTTTAAAGTGAGCTGGTCAGAAACCTGGAAGGTTATTTTTATCTCTTTTATACTCCCTCTGGAGGAAACATTTATATGAGAGATGTAATTGAATCATCCTTGTAAGTAGCATTGAGAAAAGTCAGCAGATCTGTCAGGACCTCATCAACTTGACATGATAACAATGTTAAAACAATGTTATGTTTCATTCCTCTAGTTGTAAAGACAGTCATTATATTGTGATGAGAAGAGCTTATTGTCACAGAAAATATCCATATAGGGATAGGAGAATATTAAATGGTAAACAAGTAATTTTAATTCTGTTTTCCTCTATATCATACATGGAGCAAAATAAAGCATGAGAGAAGAACAACAAGTACTGGTCAGAAAGGGAGAAATATTCATCACAATGAGTTGGTATTAAATTGCTGCTTGACAATCATTTCCACAAAGCAGTATGCAAAATATCCAGCATTTTATTTACAGTGGATTACTGATAGCTGTGATAACGGTTGTCAAATAATCATTGCCATTTTAATGACTGTTTAAGGGTTAGCAATTAAGGGTTAGCAATTATTTCTACAATAATCCAAACATAATTTTTTTTTGAAAGTATTTTATTTTCTCTCATCCTTTCTTCAGTACAACCTTTGGGAAACATAGTGGACATTTCCAGAGTGAGCTTTTTCTTCAAACTGTGAAAAATTTTCCGTCAACTTTTCTCTTGCTTGACAAAAGCAACCTGAATGATAGGAAGTTTCCACTCTCCACTTCATGGTGGAAATTTAATTGAAATAACAATCAAAACATGCTTTAAAACTGCAGTGGTATTCTGTTAAAAAGTGTCATCCTGCACAAAGTTACGTTTCAAGTGCAATATTTTACATCTATAAGGTGATCAATAGTTAAATACCATTATTCTATGTCCTGATCAACAGATAAAGCAGATACAGTACAGTGTATCAATGTATTTTGAAAAGTGTCAAAAACATAATCTAGTTTAAAAATCAAATATTAGGAGGACAAAATAAGGTTTTGGTTATATATATTTACAACTTCTATAATCTAAATAAAAATAAAAATAAAAAATAAAAATAAAAATAAAGCCAAATATTTCAAAACCAGAAGTTCTAAAAATGAATTAAAGTAGCTAATTCTGGAATTTGCATATAAAATCTACAGGTTCTAAAAAGGGAAAAAAATACTTTTTTTTTTTTTTTTGTCTCATAAAACAAGGAGAGTTTCTTTGCAAGCCTCACTTACATTTCTTCTCAAGCCTGGAAATCTTTGTGTAGTGAATATTCTTGAACCGACGTAAATATTTACACTGAAAAACTTTAGCCATTTCTGCTGTCATAAGGACTCCAGTGTATGACTGCCAACAATACAGTGAAACTGCTTATGAATTTTACAGTGTCTGTGAGTTTAGATTTATGTTTCTGTCCCGTGAAACTACCACAGTCTGAAAAGATTTTTCATTTTACATCATTCCATGGTTACAATAATGGAGATGTGTTTCAATCTGAAGGTTGTTAACAAAATGCTGAGACTATTGTGACGTTTGATATATTTATAACCTGAACTATGAAGTTCCCTGTATGAAATACTGATAAGGTGTGGCATACAAGATATTCTATTGGCTACATGACATTGCAAGACTGTCCAAAAAAAAACTGGAAAAATCCTCCCCCTCACATAAGCAGGATTTAAACATATAATCCACTGGCAAAGTATGAACACAATGGAAAAGCACCACAAGCTGCCCTGGTGTACAAAAATAGATCTTACAAAACTAATATTTAAAATGTGATACAACTGTTCATGTATGAATGTGTTTAAATTTATACATATTTAAGATGTAAATGTTATGAAAATAATCTTTTAAATTATTATTTTTATTATTATTTAATGGAAAGATACCAAAAGGTTAGCTATAGAATAACAATGAGAAGCATTAAAGTGAGTTTTGAAAACACATAAGATACCGTCCAGTGTTTGATTTGAGGGTTGGATGAGATTTTTAAGTTAAAAACTTCTGCTGAGTTTTCTATGACTCTGTTTCTGAGTAGATAATTTATGGAAAGATGAGCTAAATAAGAAATGCTTTAGTTAAAGTAAGTGTGTAAACCTAATTCTGTGACAAATAAAATTAACAAATACATCTGAAATCTAGTTCTTGAGCTGCTAAGTCAGACACCGTGAGATTAAAAGCATTTCCACATTTATGTCATGTTTTCAATCATATGAGCAGAAATAGAAAAAAAATACAGTTCTGTGGATGTACTTTTTATACAAGCAAATTATTTGTTACCTCTAACCTGGTCCTCTACTTCATCCATGGTAGGGACAATTAGCAATGTGTTTCATCCTTTTGATTATAACACCTTTCCTGCCTCTCTCAAATTTATGAGCCAATGAAATTATATTCTGCTTTCTCAAAGTGAATGTTTTCCCTTGTCACAAGTTTTATGAAAATTCTCAAATCATGGTCAGTAGTAAATCTGATCTGTTATTTTTCATAAAGCAGTATGAATGTCATGTTGTCTTTTTTTTTTTTAAAAAAAAAAAAAAAAACACTTCTGTTTATTTCTAAGCAAGTATGGAAGTGAGCAAACATTTCTGAACTTGCCTTCTTTCCATTTTGGAAAAGTGCTGTATTAAATAGTTTTGGTGTTTTAGTTTGTTTAGTTAGTTAGTTAGTTTTGTTTCACTTCTGCTCAATATGAAAATAAAAATTAGAACTTCAAAGTTTAGGAAGGAGAAAATAAGAAACTTCTTCCTCTTTCTCCTGTCTGTACTTTATATACTGTGATTAAGAGATGTGTAAAGAAAGCAACAGCCTAGGCATGCAACTGCAAGGAGCATACCTAAATCATAGTTATTTATCTATCTAGGAATAATTGTGCTTCAAATTATTAATTGAAGCAGTAATATTAGCTTTTTGCTCACGATTCACATCAACACAACAAACTTATTAATTAATCTAATTATTCAGTTCCTAGGTTGAGGATATTTTATATAAACATTCTGATCAGGTTAAAAAGAGTAATCATTGCTTAGTTACCCACATATCCATCACAATTATTTCAGCATAAGATTATACTCACCTCTGCCAAGATCCCTCCATTGTCTGGCACCAGCATGCAGGTCCCAGGGAAATATTTTTATCTTACACCAACAAAACAAAGACTAATAGAAAAATATGCACAATTACATAATTATTATTATCTGTAATATCAATTATAATGTATAACAATATAACACATTCATATTAATTGTATAATTGCATTAAACTTTATATTGTAATTTACCTTATACTGGTTAATACTTGTGGATTTAAATGCATCACTTTAAAATTTATGGATTTATTTCAATTGTTTTCAGCATTAAATATTTTACATATGTTTGCATATTCCAATAGGTAAACTGCCATCCTTTTCTGAGAAAAAAAAATATATATATATACTTTTCTTTATTTCCTTATGTTTTTTATTGCCAAGCATTCTGAATTTTTAAATTCTTAAATGATCCTTCATTAAATGTGAGTTTCATATAAATTCTTACATGCATGACATAGTTCACAGAAACAACTAGAAAAATGAATTTGTTCCCAGTGACAGAATCTAATATTTTAACTTGCAATTATCAAGTTAGAAGATCTCAATTTCATGGGCTAGAATTTAAAAAAATGACAAAATAATAATAATAATAATAATAATAAACATACTAAATAGTTTCAGAAGAAATAAAATTAATTAATTTGTTTCAAAACTTCATTTGGAAATACAATACGTCATAATAATGAACCCGTTCTGTTGAACATATTAATTCAGAAAACTCAGATGCATTAAAAAATTCAGGAAATCAGTACTTTGGGAAAAATCTTCAGACCCTTGAGTGAGAGAAAATATACAGAACAACTACTAAAGAGAGAAGTCCTGCAACATTGTTATGGGGCAAGTATTGTCATACTTGCCTACATTGCATAAGATATGGCACTACAGCAGGAAAATATTACATGACATTCAAGAAGGTGAACAGAACCTTTCTTGGGTTGAGTATACTCTCTTTATTTTGACAACTGTTCATTTTCCCACTTTTTTTTGCCTTTAATCTTGAGTAAATTTGATACTGCAGTAAGCAAGTGACCTTTCTTATCCACAGACAACTTCTAAGGAGATAACCTTAATTGCCTTTTCCATACAGATTTGTACTACGTTATCATAATTTCCATTTTCACAAAACAAATACCTTACCTTTTACACACTAATGGCATATAAAGGTTAAGGTAAAATATAATGAAGGTACCAATAGGGTGCTTTCTTTTTAAGTCAGGGTACTGATAGGATACGGATAACAATAGCTAGTGTTTTTTTCCTCTTTTGCAAATGTTAAGATAGGTATTTATTGGTATATAGTGTATGCATATAAATCAAAATTACAACTTTGATACCGTATCTGCAATGTTCTGTCAGAACACCTAACACATCAGAAGCATGAAAAACAGAGATAAATATACATTTTATTTTCTCTCTTGAGCATCCTACAAAATTTCTATTAAATGGGTTTATAGTCCAAATTCACTGGACTGAAGATTCTGTAAATTACTCAAACACTTGAATGTCTTAAGAGTCTCCTTTTACTATCACTAGTTTCTATTTTCCTCCTGAGAGATTTTGTTAAAACACTATGATGGTATTTCTTTGTATTTATACAGGGTTCCACCTACAGCCATTCTTTAGACTATGAGACCTTGATTCTCTGACATTTGCTTGAAAATATAAATAAATAAATAAATAAATACGTGATTGAATATAAAGAGGAATGAAGTATTTGCTCCCCCAGTAATTTCCTTTCTTGCTATTGCTGCATCATAATTTAAAGGGGGAAAAAAAAATAAAAAAAATAAAAATAAAAAAATAATAAAAAAAAAAGATTTCTGTATTTTCTAAAGGCTCACTTTCCCCTTTCACTGCACATTGTGACATAGAAATCAATGATGCAGTAAGTACAGTCAGAAGATATTATTTGCATCTTCACTGCCACATTCAAATTATCTAAGAACTTTCTACATAAAAACATCACACCAAAATTTACTAGAAAGTGAGTTATTGCATGTTTTATATTTAGTCATTTTATCAGTTCATTATAAAGTGAAAAGGAGAGATTTTCATTTTGTGATGAATTATTTGGGTGGATTGATGCAAACTATGTTTCTAGTGATGGATGGACAAGAGTAACAAAAGATTTCAGATACAGAAGAGAATATAGGGGAACATGTGCTTTAGAAATCATGCTTGGCTTTGAAGCGTACAGCTTTTCTTCCGCTTCCATTGTAGCTAGTTTTCATCAAAAATATGAAAGACTTTTTACCATTTCTTAGGAGTCGTGTATCTGTCACTCTCCAGGTTGTACTTTCATAGTTTTCTACACCAACACTTAGTAGAAACTCTTTATTAGAAACCTTATTAAATGTAATATCCAAATGAAGGCAATGGCTAATTCTGCCGCTACATTTTCTGTCCTCTGTATGCTCCATTGAATCAAATTGATGCATGCATTGGACAAAGTGTACTGTGTGCTTTTGTATTTTGTCCCCCTTCATTCTCATCAGACAGGGAGCTGAAGCACCTATAGCTGTGTCACTTCCTGGAAGTGCGTTATGTCCTAACAGTAAACAGGACTATGATTTTCTTCGACCCCAGCAAAACTTCTCCCCAGAATCTGCAGATGGAGTTCCAGACTGGTCATGATTCAAAATACAGTCCCACAGCCCAGGACACATATCAGTTTATTACAAGGGCTGTTGAATATCTAAAGCCCATTGCTGAATTTAGTTTCAGTTTTCAGCTGTAATAATGTGCAACACGACACAGAACATAGCTTATCAGGTGAATATAGCTTAACAGATGTCGCTTGCTGTTTTCACTTCTGAAAGCTTTCAGTGTAGGCAGTGGCACTTGGCATTCTTCACTGTTTTTCCTTCCTTTCTGCTCCATTTCTCCAAAAGAGCTGAAATCTAAAATAGCAACAAACTTTCTGAAACCCCAATGAAACTGCACTTACTGTTTTTCAAATTCATACTTTTAAATATTGCTATTTCTCCCCATTTATTGCCACAGTGCTTCTAAAAAAACAACAACAAGGTCTGTCTACTGTCAAACATTAACTGTCTAAAGCTATCTTTGTTTATATTTTAAAAAGAGGGCAGAGAATTTTTAATATATTTTAAAAGAATATCAAGACATAATATGTGTTATGTCATTCTTCACTGAAAAGGAATTCCTACTCCTTTCATGAAGCAACGGATGACTCATGTCAAAATGTGTGTACGTGTAGCAGGTATGACAAATGCTTTTATCCAAGGAAAGTAAAAGATATAAAGGAAGTCAATGCTGGAGAAAATTGTCCCTTGGTAGAGAATACATTCAGGACCAGGTGAATGAAAAAGGGTTTTGAGGACAGTTGTCATCTTCAGTGGTACTGCAGTTCTTTAAAGCTAAGTTCTTTAAAACTATGGACATATTATAACTTTTTAATTGTTCTTCTTTCAGTGGAAATGTTATTGTTTACAAATACAACTCTGGGATTTTGAGGATAGGAAGTAGGTAGCACAAGTAGCATCACTATTTTCAAGCACCACGTGGCGACTCCAAATAACTTCAGTAAATGACTTTCCATGTGAGGGAAGGGCAGTAATCTAGATATTTTGCTTTAATTAGAATTGCTAATTGTTATCACTCATATCATACGCACATAAAAGAAAGTTTCCTTACACATTCATAAAGATGATAGGGGCCCAACAATTCCTCCAGGTGTTCTACTGGGTATTGATTTTATTTTATTTTATTTTATTTTCTCTCTCCCACTCTCTTTTAATGTGGGATACTAGGCCAAATGCTAGGCCAGAAAAATAGTTGGTATCTTATTTCTGAAAGTCAGTGAGCAGACTTATGCTCTTCAGCCAGATCCAGGCTGAAAAGAGTAGTTATAATTTACTCTCAGCAGAAGCCCATCCTGACTTTCTGTAGTTTTCCTAATATGTGGCAATTACAAAACATGGCTTTCAGCTTCACTTTATAAACATTGTGCTACACAACTGTTTCATGATACAGGTTACTATTTAACAAGAAGAAATTTAGAAACTAAATTAAATTAAGTTCTTAAAATAAGATAAAATTTCAGCATAACTTCAATCTATAACATTTTTCCTCAGAAAGAAAATGCATAGTTTGCCTTTCAGATATTGTATGTGTAGCCAAGATTTTATTTGTCACTCCAGTGATGAATTAACTGCATTAAAATAAGAAGTAGAAACAGAAAAGAAGTAGTAATAGAAAAACTAACCTATCAGGTTAAACTTGTATTTTCTAGAAACTCATTTGAAGTAAGTAGGCAAAATATCACCCTTTAGCTAAAACAAAATTTTCTGTTGCAACTATTATAAAGAATGATATAATTTTAATCAGCTTTCTTCTAAAGGAAAGATTGCAACATTCAGTGTGAAGAGTGCATGACAGATTGCAACCTCCCTTTGAAACATATAATGAACTGATGCAGAAACTAGATACTTAGAAAATAAAATAACAAAAAGATAAGAACTTGTTCTTGGAAAAAAAAAAAATCTTACAAACATGCTCTACTTAAACCTTAACATTATGTGACAGACTATTCTTACTTTAATTGGGCTTAATGAGTTCTGGTAACTGTTTCAAAAATAACATGAGCACAGTATCAAAAAAATAATTAGGACCTATTCTATAGAGCAGGTTTTGGAGCATGTGCTGAAATACAGCTTCCCCCCCCCCCCGCCCCAGAAATATACTGCAACATTGCCTTGAACTTATTAATGTTCCAAATAATGACAAATGACAGTAAGACAACTCAATTGGTGGCTTATATTATGTTTCTGTAGCATTAATTATATGTACAAAATCAAGTGACTTAAATCAATCAAGTGACTTAAAACAAATTTTCTGGGGAGTTATTTAATCCCAAAATCACAGATCTGCCTTAAAGCACTACTGAGACTGAACAAACCATTCCAGCTGAACTTTAAAGTTGTGGTATCTTTTTAAAACATAGCAGCAAAACATAGTTTTGGTTGTAGAACTTATTTTTAGATTAAGGGAAAAGAATAAGAAAATATATATCAACCCTTCATAAAGCAGGGATATAAAGAGTATGCATGCATTTGCTAGCAGGACAAACTCTCCTGAGAGCAAATAAGCTGCTTTGTAAGCAACATACAATGAACAAAGCCATTACAAGCTTCATACTGTCAGACTACAGCTATGACTGGAAATGTACAATCTTATTTTATCCCATGGTCAGAGTCTGCTTGTCCTTGGGACCTGTGGCAATTGTATGCATAATATACAGGTAGATACTTGCCTCTGGAAGGTATTTGAAAGAGGATTCAGGTTTCTCAATATGCATTCAAGAAGCAGCTAATTAATCACCATGAATTAAACACACTTAAATGAATGTAAATCACATTGACATTCCAAAGCCTACTGCTTAGGTGGGGAAAATAGTGTTGATTTTTCTTTCAGAGTGTCTTGAAAATGGATTCAAGCACTGTTGAAAACTCTCATCTAAGTGAGTAATTGTTATCTTTGTTTTTCTTTACTATTTTATGGTAACAATAAATTTTTGGTTTTCCTTTTTCCCCACATGAGGCATGCTAGGTGTTACTTTTGGTTTTTCTGTTCAACAGTTTTGTTGTTGTTGTTTTTATGTGATTATAATCAAGACAACTTTTGCTGTCAGTAACATGTTTGCCATTTTTTTTCTAATCTCGATGCTGTTGTGTAAAATCAGTTTATGAATATTTCAAGAAAAAGGGAGAAAGTTTGAGCTGTTCACTTGTCTATGTATGCATATGAAGTAGAAGATAATTGTGTGAATGAACCAATTCATTCTCTGAGTGGTTGTTTAGGAACAAATACTTTTTGTGATTTTATTTGTTTTTTATTTTTATTTTTTTGAAATAGAATGTTACATCCTTCTCTTTCAAACCTTTATTTATGTAGTGATAAGGAAAATGAAGACCCAAGTATGTAGTATGTGATTAAATTGTTAAGCAGGTTTCAGGACAGGTATAGACTAAGAGCAGTCAGTCTATTTGTTATTAGACTGTAAATGCCCTGAAACAAGTTTCAAAATTTTGTGGTATGCTTATCAGGTATGCTGACACCAAAAGGTAACAAATGCAATATGAAACTGATGTACAAAAATGTTTACACTGCCTTTGTTCAAAATATGCAGCCAATCTAAAAGCAAAAGTAGAAAGTTATTCTTTGCATGTCAGGATTTAGAAGCTTTTGACACAGAGGTAACAGAAAGCAAATGACACATCAGTCAATGTCGCATCAATGCACCCATGACTGGGGGCTGCAAAACACAACTAATCCATATCTATTTTCTGTTGTTTCAAAGTCTGACTGCAGCTGAACTGCAAATGTGAAATAGGCTGCAGCAACAGTCAGTAAAAAGTCTATTACTCATTCTAGGAAGCCATTAATGTAGTCTCATTTAACCTGAAATTGAGGAATTTTCCCTCACATAATGGATAAAATTCAAAACTAGCTGGACTCACACTGTACAGCTGTAACATTATGGAAATTTACTTTTCTCAGTTCTTCGTAAACAAATCCTGTGAATAGCTAATGACAGCCACAGCAACCGTTGTGTCAAGCCAGCTCTCTCGCAACTTTTCCAAGGGGTACTCCAGGTCAGTGAGATTGTGAAACTCTCACTTTCACTCGTCTTATTATTCTGTCACCATGCCAGACAAAGTTACTGGGTGCAGGTGTTGCTGTGGGGCAGAGAAGAGATAGTAAGAGTTTGGCTTGAACCACCATCGTGTCCTCCAGCTCAGTGCCCTTAATCACACATCCCCAGGGCAATGCAGCAGGTACTGAGAGCCTCCCTGGCAGAGATGCAGTAAACTGGACATAAACTGTGACACTGTGAGATTCATTCAGATGCAAATTTTACAGTATGAGTATTTTCTGCAACCAGCTCCAAAAATGGAAACCCCTCCTGTGGGGGCATTAGAATTAAGAGTGGGGAAATGAGAAAAAGAATGGGAGTGAGAGAGTTCACACTCTTCCAAACATTGTCACAAATTGGTTTGAAATGATTTCTCAAGTTAGCTTTCATGCTTCACAGTTATTCAAATCTCCTTATCTGTCTATAAAGGATTGATTTTGCTCTTTAACAGTGAAAGCAGAACAGAAATCACATTCTTCAAATTTCTTTGAGTTCTTGGATCACTTCACAAAACATGTATTGACAGGTGATATGGGTTTGTCAGTCAATAGACTGGTGGTATCTATCCACTACATGTCAAACATAAGTGGTTTAAGGAAGAAAGAAGTATACAGCTCAACTCATACATAAACAAAAGAGTCAGGCAGTTTGACTAGATGATTTTAGAAAGTGACTTCCAACTGGACTATTTTATATATGTTATCAAAGTGAAGTAGTGATATATCCCAAACTTCAGGATGATGTCAGGGCCCAGAAATATCATTGTCTTGAAATATTGTTTTTCTCTCTACCACCTCCATAGAGGATAGAACAAATTCTTTAGCCAATCTGTATTTTAAAAATGTAAGTATTCAGACTAGGAACTATAAATATGTCATAGAACAAATACTTTTATGATCATTATACAAACTGCCCAAATAAACATTTATGTATTAATTAATTTATTTATTAGCTAAGGTTGTTAAACTGTAATAGAGTTATTTCTTACCAAACTAAAAATAAAGGTGTTTTCATTGCTTTTGGACAGGTTTATATTAGAAACCATTCAATCAAACAGTTATAATATATACATATTTATAATGAATAGCTTGACCTGAGCTACTTACAGCTCCATCTGTTCTACAGAATTACATTTAAAAATATAATAGTAATAATAATCCGTTGGCCTTTAACCTTTAAACAAGCAAGTCTGGCAATGCTTTAGAAATTTGTATCACACCTACATGGCAAACGATACAGTCATCTTTTGAATGTAATTACCTCTGTCTATGATTGAAAACAAGATACTCCAAATTGAAAAATTTGTAAAATACTCCAAATTTAAAAACTTTAAAAAATTTAATGGTGTGGTGGTTTTACAGTGCTAGGCAGCTGAACACCACAACCACTCTCTCACTCCCCCGCCTCCGATGAGGAGGGGAAGAAGTAAAGGAAAGAACAACTCATGGGTTGAGATAAAGATAATTTTATTAAAGAGAAAAAAATTATTAAGGAAATATTAATTAAACAATTCAAACAAAGGGAAAAAATTGAAAAGGGAAGAGGGAGGGCGAAAGGGAATAACAAAACAAAACAAGTAAAGGCTATGTGTAAGTGTAGAGGAAAGAAATTGCTCTCTACTTCCCATAAATTAGTGATGCTTGACCACATCCTTGAAGCAGGGCCTCAACGTATGTAGCCGGTGTTCGGGAGGAGGACGTTTTCCCAAAGACAGCTCACCCCTCCCCTCTCCTTGCTTTTTCCACCTTTTGTTGCTGAGTGTGACATCATATGGTATGGAATATCCCTTTGGTTGGTTGGTTTAGGTCAGCTGCCCTGGTGATGTTTCTTTCTCACTTTTTTGCCCACCCCCTAGGAGGGTTAGAGAGAGTCCTGATGCTGTGCCAGCACTGCTCAGCAGCAGACACAACACTGGTGTGATACCACTGCTGTTCTAACTACAAGTGCAGAGCACAGCACTGTATGGGCTGCTGCAGGAAAAGTTAACATCCCAGCCAGACACACTACAAACGGCTGAGACTTTTGGACTGTTATTACCTTGCATTCTCATTGATAGTCCTTACTTTGCAGTGAACAACTCAGGATATCTGTACGTAAATCTTCCCTTTGTGAACACACAAAACATATAGAAAGTTATTTCCTTCCGTTTCTCATTCAAAGATGTGGTAGTAGTAAATACTGAGCAAAAATATATTTTATTACAAGAGAATATTATGAAGAGAATTAATAGATTCTGTTAACATTGTGTCATAGACACTCTTTTGGTTATTCAGGCTGTTTGGTTTTACTGTACCAAGAATTTTTTCAAGTTCATTCTTTCCCCAGATGAGGAGTGCTGACTCTCTGTTTTTGGTCACCGGTTATTGACTGTGTGAAGGGCCTCACCTGAAACTAGATGACAAGTTTCTCTTTCTCCTAAAGGCAGTTCCCAGTTTTTCAGATTCCTTATGACTTCCAGTGAGTGTAATGGCAAGTCCTTCTATTATGTGCTATAATTAAACCCACTGTAAACTTCATGGCTCACTATGAAATGGGTGTGTAAATATAAATTTGTTAAAATCACTTATTGCCATGAGGTTCAGGGCCATTGTAATGTTTTCTCCTTAAGAGGAGGATCTTCATTAACATACACAGGGTCAACATTCCTCAGCATAGGCATCATCATTTCTGTGCTTACACCTCAGCTTTAGCAGCATTTTTATATCCTCAGGTACAACAATTTTATAATTGTTGTTGCTGAAAGGGAGTAATGCCATATGAAATTGGCCACAGTTTTGTGTAGCTCAGACTGCTGTTTAATGTGAAGCATTCTTTACAGCCACCTTTTATTCAGTTACACGGAACTCATCTCTTCCCATTTATTTATGTGTCAGCTACAGATATAGAGTTCAAAAATAGTTAGTATTATGAAATTATTTAGAGTGAGCTTTCAAAAAAGTCTTATTCAGATCGAGTCATAATAGCAGTAAGCACTTTTGATGATAATATCTTTTAAGATCTGTAAAAGGATCATACAATCAGTTCTCAGTAAACTACAAACTGCAGGGTGACAGCATCAGAAAACTGGAACAGTGTAATAAGACATATCCTGTGTTTTTAGAGAACAGATAGGATTTCTTGAGCTAGCAGTAAGAAAAAAAAAAAAAAAAAAAAAAAAAAAAGCCTATAGTCTTTTTGTCTTGAAAGACCAAACAGAAGAAAGAAGTCAGCTGACAGCAAAAATATCCAAATTTCCATCTGATCAGGTTTCAGTGGAGAGCAGGTATAATTCTCTCTACTGTGCAAAGTCTTTTCTGTTGTCTTCTCTTAATGCACTCAAGCTTTTTAAACCTTTAGTATTTTGATTTCATGTGTCTAGAGTTCCTTTAGTTTAATAATAAATTATAATAAATGATAAAACAAAGCAAACAGACAATAAGCTTCTGAAAAGAGGTAAAGAAAGAAATATAAACATTTTAAATAAAAAGCTAGGTAAACCTACTTAGGTACACATCACACAGGAGCATTTCTATTACTTCTGTTCCAAGAAAATTGAGAAAATCTGAACAATAGATAGCCTAGAGCCAGACAAAACCATACAATTTTATACATACTTAGCATATATCTTTTGTTTATGTGTTAGATATTTATTGAAACAAATGCAAAATTGTGTTTCTGAACACATTCAAAAACCCTAGTTCTATAACCCAATTTGATGAAAGTTAATTTATGAGTTAAAATTGTTTTACTTTTCTAGGCACAAAAATAAGGTATTCTTATTAATGAGCAGTAGGTTGAGCTTGGTGGTTTTAGTTGAATTCCAACAACAAACTCTTCTTTACAAGAAATGCATGACACTTAAAGTGGTACTCTAATATCCAAGCCCTAGATCAATATTTCACTTTCAAAGCATCTTTTTGACCAAAGATTTTTGCCTTATCTTTCAACACATTTCTTTTAACAGCCATCCATTGGAAGTTCTCACACCCTTTGTTCAAGCAAGATAGTTAATACAAGTATTCTAAGAAACAAAGAACAAAATTGGCTAAGTTAGTTTATACAAATGGCTTTAGTCAATTTAGTTGATTGTCTGGAACAGAATTGTGAGACTTCATGAAATTCACCCAGAAAAAAAAAACAAACAAACAAAAAAACCATCAAACAAACAAACAACAACAAAAAAAAAAAACAGCTGATGAGAAGCATTGAGCAAGTGAAGACAGAAATGAAAAGAGAATAAGATCTGTCTACAGCCTCTATCTCAGCATACAATATGTCTGCTGTATGTCTAAGTTTGTTAGTGGCTAAGGATCAATACTGGTTTCCACTAATTAGCCTCAATTTAGTATGAACTTGGCATTTACCATCTAAGTCACAGACATGGTTATTTGTCTCTGCACATAGGACAGTAATTTGACAATGTTGACTGTTTATTAGTTATTCTTAACATGGTAACCCTACTTGCCAGAAAGTCCTGCAGACCAAAGATGAAGCATATTCACGTTTAATAATAATAATAATAATAATAATAATAATAAATAAAATTTTAAAAAATCAGTGCTGCTGCTCATAAGATCTCAAGCAAATCAGCTGTCTTAGTCTTCATGAGCATAACATTTGTGAGCCTCTAAAAAGGCTAGAAATACATGCCAAGGAAAAATAGTCAGGTTTGGTATCATCCTCTGCAATGTGGAAAATCACTAATCAAAAATCACTATTATGCAACAGGGAGATGCATCAAGAATTAAAGGGCTGACTAAGTTAACTGGATTTTCTTTCATATAAATTTTACAGTAAAATTATTTCTTTTTTAGTGGGGACATATACCTATGAATTTCTACAGACATTCTGAACCATATCTGAGTACATTATTAGCCCCTCATACAAAAAAAAAAAAAAAAAAAAAAAAAATAATTAAGAAAAAAATGTTCTGCTTCAGGGTTTCATTCAGATACTCTGTTAAAACCATATATTTTAAAAAGAAGAAAGGTTAAAAACAGCAGGCTATGTGATAAACTATTAATTGGAAACTGAACACAATTTTACCCCCTCAGAACTGCCCAGGGTGATTTTTAAAAATGTAAAGCCAATACTGAACACAACAAAAATTCCATAATCCAACTCGACTAAAATTGATGAGACAGAATAACTTTTCTGGATCAAAGAGAAAAAAAAAAAAATGTTCTGATGTTCTGAGTAAGGCCAAAATAAGAGTGACAAGCTACAAGCATCCTCTCTGAAAGAACCTCTTTCCACTGAGTTAATCACTGCCATAGCAAAAAGCTGTAGAAAGGCCATGGCTTTACGCAGAACTATGTCCATCAGTTTTATTGTAAGCAATATACCTTCACTCTAATGGAAACTATTTTTATTTTGTCACATTAGACTTAAGTTTCAGTACACTGACAATGTCAGCAATCTTAGCAGTAAGCCCACTGAAATCCTGAAACTACAACACTTACCAAGTTTTCTACCAATATAATTAATTTTAAAAACTCCTTAAAAATAAAAACTATCATATCTTGAGATTATTGAGTTTTCTGAAAAAATAAATAAATAAATAAATTCCTCATCAGAATTCTCTGGTGATATATTGGATAAATAAATATAGTCCATCAACTCTCACAGCTTAAAACCATTTGAAATAAAAATAAAAATGCAGTAAACATAAGAAGGGTTAAAACAGTCTTACTGGTTTAGGAGACAGATTCTTGCCTCAGTACAGGAGAACCATGAACAAAATGTAATCTATTGGTATAGACTTTAATCAGTTTATAGAGCACTGAGCAAGTTCTCTCCCCTAGAATGAAGATCACAAATTGACCGAGCATTGTTGCAAATATATAGGCAAAAGTTTTGTTTGTTTGTTTGTTTGTTTGTTTGTTTTTTCACTAAAAGCAATGATCAATTTCAAAATATTTCATTTTCAAACCAAGCATCATTTTAACTGAGCACATGATGTAGTTTTATTTGGAAAAAAAAAAAAAAAAGATATTTTCTTGAGAGGCACATATAACTTCTTAGACTGTGGTTCTGAAATTAGTTCTAAAAGTGGCAGTTTCTATCTGAGTTGCAAACTGAGTTAATGGGTGTCCTTGGAAGAAAGAAAGAGAAAGAAAGAAAGAAAGAAAAAGAAAGAAAGAAAGAAAGAAAGAAAGAAAGAAAGAAAGAAAGAAAAAAGGAGGGGGAAGGAAGGAAGGGAGGAAGGGAGGAAGGGAGGAAGGGAGGAAGGGAGGAAGG
>CM021698.1:73723201-73824857 GCA_011074415.1 Stictonetta naevosa | reverse complement strand
GAAGGAAGGAAGGAAGGAAGGAAGGAAGGAAGGAAGGAAGGAAGGAAGGAAGGAAGGAAGGAAGGAAGGAAGGAAGGAAGGAAGGAAGGAAGGAAGGAAGGAAGGAAGGAAGGAAGGAAGGAAGGAAAACTGTCTGAAAGTTTATTCCTATGAAATCTACCAATCTAAATATATATGAAAGAGGGAGCAAGGTTTGGTTTCAACACCAGAAAGGTTTCATACTAACTTCTGGTCACATTCATCCTTCACAGAAGTTGAGACATAATGGACAAAATCAATGTGTCTCAGCATTCAAAGGCAGGATTTGAAAATCTAGCAGTGGTAGAGTGGCGGGGGAAGATGAGGAGGAAGAGAACGATCAAAAACATATTTTGACTTTATCACTGAAAGTCACTATAGAAAAACAATTATTGTATCTAATAACCTTATTAAAAACATTTTTTAAATGACTGTGCTTTGAGTCAGACTTCTAAGACATATATATCTAAATCTATATTATACCGTATCTTTATTTTTAAACAGAATCAATGTGACAAATAATTTCCAAGTGTCAGTCTTTAGTTACCATATTCCACGCATATTCCACTTTTTTTCTCACTACATGACAGTTATCTAACAGAACATAACTCACTGTTTTCTTAGTCGACGTCTTACACAATGTTATTCAAAAATAGCCAGTAAAAACAACCCAAACCAGAAAATTACTGCAAAGAAGCAGTAATGATCTATAACTCTCATTAGCTACTAACACTGAAGAAAATTAACAGTAACAGTTTGTATGTAAAGTTAATTACATACAATTCGGACACACACACACACACACACACGACATGATGACAGAACCACAACAGCTGACCCACACTGGACAAAATGTTGTCCCTTAACATATGGCATCATGTTGAACAATAAAAATTGGGGAGCTGTCCAGGGGAAGAGGGGAGGGTTCTGGCTAGACATTGGTCAGTGGGTTGTGAGCAATTACACTGTGGGTTACTTGCTTTGTATATTTTTATAGTATTATTATAATTATTTAGTAGTAGTAGTATCCCTTCCTTTTCTGTCCTGTTAAACTGTCTTTACCTCAGCCCACTGCTTTTTACCTTTTTTTTTTTTTAATATATTCTTCCCTTTCCCACTGTGCTGGGGTGTAGGGAGCAAACGACAGTGTGGTCTTAGCTGCTTGCCACATTAAGGCATAATACAGTTTTATCTGCTGGAGAGAAAATGTCTTCCAAGGTGAGTCCATGTAGTGTGAAGCAACCATGGAGTGGAGTGCTTAGCCTGTCTTTCTGACCTTCCAGCAGTATTGTTAGAACTACAGACAGGAAGACTGCAGAATGAAGTCCTCCAACAGCAAGCCTGTGGGTTTTCAAAATGGTATACTAAGTGCCTTGATCCACTTGCACAATCTCTCTTAACTTGCAATTAGCAGGCGAAGTCCTTGAACAGATAATGTGAACAGTAGGGAGTTTCACCCATAATAAATATGATAAATATTTTAGCCTGAAAAAAATGAAAATTGAAATTATTATTTGATTGAATATTTTATTGGAAGTATGAAAAGGCAGGTTACCATATTTTGAAGTCACCACATGCAACTTCTCACTTAACTTTTTTATATTTAGTTCTATGGTCAAGAAGCTAAATTACGGAAAGGAACAAAATCTAATGACATGTTGAGCTTAGACATATCATAAAGATATCTATGACTTGGCAGCATACAATTAGAACTTCAAAAATAAAATAGCACAAAAGCACATACAGTGTATGCATTTTAATTTTCTGTTTTATGCCACAGTGTCTATGTTTTGTGGTCTCAACTGAAGTTAATTACAGCTCTTCTATTACTTCACAACTGCTACCAAAGAGAGCTGCAATACCATTCAGCAGTATTCAAAAAGTATGGGGAGGAGGTAAGAAGGTCTTCAGTATTTCTGGGGAATTTCTATGAATAGTGGAGATGGGAATAGTGGCTCTTAAGCTGTGAGTTAAACTTTCCCTTCCATCTGAGGGTATAGAAACCCAGAACTTGCTAAGTTCCAGCAAGAGTCACAGATCAAGGTGCCGCTTACATCAATGACGCCGCTTACATTAAATATATATATATATTCATATATTAGAGGATGACTTACCTCTTCTACTTAAAGTACTAAAGTACTTGCCCTTATTTGTATATATATATTTAACTCCAGTGAATAAGTGGCAATGACAAGTTAGAATGATTAAAACCTATAACTTCAGGAAAATTAAAGCTCACAAATGAGCTGAAACTATTTTTAATATATATAAACAAGCCAGAATTGGAAAAGTTACATTCTTAACTTTTTTTTTTTTTTTAGGAAAAAAAAAAAATCAAGCTCATCATCCAAATTCCTCCCTACACTGGCACTGTACCTTTTCAATGAAACAGAATTTGAAACTACTTTTTGCTACTGGCAGATGTGTACCTACAATTCTTCAGCAATGATGATTTAGGCTTAACTAAACATCTACAAAATAAAATGGATACAGTACAATGTACAGGGTTGAAGTGGGTATTTAGAGAAAAATCTCCTCTGAGGAAGAAACAGGGTCTTTGTACAAGGAGCAGAGAATAATGCAGTTGTTTTTCTCTTTCCCTCTGTCCTCCCCAGGGTCAGACTGGAGAAAGACAAGACTTCTGCCTACTTCTTGATGTGTCCCTGGCTAATCCCATGCAGAAGGTGGAGAAGTTAAACAACAAGTCAAAACGCATTTTCTCGTAATCAGAATTAAACTTTGTGGAAGGAGTGGATTTAAAAATAATAATAATAAAAATAAATTAAAAGAGGAAAAATAAAAAGGGAAAAGAAAAACCCCTTCTAATAAATGTAATTTACATCTCTCACATAAAATCAAAACACCTCCACTAAGGTCCGTATATAGGGTAATATTTAGGTAGTAACAGGTTTGGTTATTTAATAGTATTTCTGTTAATCAGGTTTTTGTTGTTGTTGTTGTTGTTGTTTTTCCAGGCTTGGGTTTTCTACGAGTAAATATAACATAGTTTCTCCATACCTCTTTTCCACTATTGTCTTTTTGGTTCTGATATTATAATCAGGGCTCTATCTCAGTTGTCTTGCAGACATAGAATATGGAAGCATTGTTTAGTAGAATCATGCTCATCATCATACACTGATAATCCTTTTCAGATATCCAGATACCAGGGATCATTGCAAATTGATCAGAACATGAGTAACCCCAACAGTCCCTTCTGAGGGCAACAGTTCTAAGTATAGAAGAACAGAGTATTTGCCAAGCATCCTATTTATTCTTAGGTACTTCATGTCACAGGTTGTTAGTTCTAAAAGGATTAAATATTAGCTGTCTGATCTATTTATATTGGGGGTCTGGTTCTGCCACATTTAGAGTCACCCTATGAAATATTACTAGACTTGTAAGCATAAGCATTAATCACCATCCAGTCATTATATTTTGTTTGCTAAGTAATTATAACAGATTGAAAGTATTCTGAAGTTTGTATGAAGTTATCTCTATCTCACACTTGTTACTTATTAAACTATTCTAACAGCTGTTACATACTTTTCCTCCATCTTTTTTTTTTTTTTTTTTTAGTTATTTTAGTTAATCTGTACCTAAATTATTTATAAGAGATGGGGGAAAAAAAGCTATTTTGGGAACAAAAAATTGCATAGCTAGCAAAGCAGCAAAACTGAGCAAAAGGGAACACACAGGATATATGCCAAGATCCAGACAGTATTACCTGCCTGCTTTGTATTAGAGCTCATGGTGTTTTAAATTATTGTTGCATGTGGCAGAGAATTTTCTGTCTTCCCCTAATGCAAAAAAAAAGTCATATAGCAACATCTGTGTATTAATCAAAGGATGCCTCATAATACTTATGTATTGGTGAAAAACAACATTTCCAGAGATGAATGAAAGAATCTCTTTCAGAAGACTCTCTCTATTACCATGCCAAGCTTCTTCTCTTTGGCAGGACAACATACTTTGAATTGCAAGTGTGTTGTGACAGAATCCTTTACTTGGTGGTATATGGTATAACAGTATATAAAACAGGAATTAATGACTCATACTCTGATGGCGCATGTGGAGATTCTTGAAATGGAAAGAAACATTAACATTAACTCCCCGCCCTGGGAAGCTCATGTTGCAAACACAAATGTGGGAATGTTTGTATGTGCTGTGGGTATTTCATTTTTGTGGGAGAGACATGGCAAGTGATATTTTCTAGATTGTCATCAAAAATAACACTGTCAGTCTTTTAAGATCAATCTACCATTGAACCATTAATATTTGATTTGATGACCTGTTAAAATCTATTCACAGATAGAACTTCTAAACTGAACTTTCAGTTCATTGTTAATATGTACAGAAAAAAATGTCTAAATTATATGTATTACTGTTGCATGTAATATAAAGAACAGAAATGCAGAAAGACACTTTATTAATGCAATAAAAAAAAAATAAAAAGTGAAACGGACACCATCTAGTGATGCAACTGAATTCTATTTGCAGTATATTATCAAAATCACAAGAACTAAAACATATCTATAGGTCACCCAGAAAGACGTTATACTACCAATTCTATAATACCCTTCTGTAGATTCACCCTCTTCTGATGGTCCTTTAAAGAAACACCTTCTGGTTGTGTGTTTCCTTTCCTATAAGAAAACTATTCCCAGCATCAGTTAAACTTAATTTTGAGGGCAAAATACATGGATGGTGAAACCCTACCCCTTAACTCACTAAGCTCCCAGGATCTTGTGATCCTTAACCCAGCTTTAAAGAAGAGCAGAACTGCAGAAGTCACCTAGTGCATGGCTCACTCCCTTTAGGGACTCCTGTCCACAACATTTTGAGGGAAAAAAAAAAAATGTTTTCTGTTCAACTGTAAAGAGAGAAAATAAGTCATTTGCTGAAGACAAGCCTGAAGTGAAAGATATAGCCAACATTAGAACAAGGCCATTCTCTTCCAGAAGTCAGAAGAAATTGCTAAGGCTAAATGTCTTGGTTACTTCTAATCAGTCCAGCAGTGTTTTGGCAGCAGAATTTCAACTCCATAAAGAGTTCCATGATTTATTTATTTTTTTCTTTCTGAACCAAATTGAAATATCACACATCCTTGATTTATTAAAAAATATTTAAGGAAAAGCGTAATGAGGCAAAAAAAAAGCATCAGGAGACTGTTCTTTCACCATGACAGTAGACAAATCCCGGTTATATCAAGATCATTCAAGTCATATATGTCTCACCTGTTCTTAAAAATGTCCACCAATAGGACATTATATCATCTCTGAGCATTTCATTTGCATTTTGCATTTCATTATTGGTTTGATAATAAAATGTTTTGTACTTATACATCAAATAATAGATTATTTGGAAGCAGAAACTGTTCAGTCTTAAGTAATCTTGATATATTTGATGATTTTTTTTTCTTCTACATGAAATATCCAGAATTGGGGTATTACCAAAAAAAAAGTTTAAACATTGATGGAATAATGTTTTCCAAATAAAAATATAATACAATTTTGTTGTATTTTGTTGTACTGTGTGCTCAAACAAAGACCTCTTGCTGTACTGTTTAACTTCCCAGCATAATTACAAATTCAGAATTATTCTTTGTCATACAAGAATATGCATTAAACATTAGGAGATCAAAGAATCATTCTTAATAACATTAACCTATTATATAATTTATTATTATTATTATTATTATTGAATGCATTTCACTTGATCTATTTTAGAATGGACTTTTTTCTTTGTTTGTTTTTTGTGTCATTTTGTTCCATTGGCCATATATGAGAAACTAATTCTGATACCTGTTATATGCATTTAAATTTTCAAGAGACAGGCTCTACTCTACTCACCACTGTTGTTGGATATTATTTCATGAAGTACCTACTCTACTATTTTTCAGGAACAACATCAGCGTTTCAGATGAACTCACTGACTGAACTAGTACTGCTGTACATCACACCTGGGTATTTTGCCACCAACCTCAATGTGCCTCTTGCTGTGTGAAGTCATTTTGAGCAGTAACTTCCCTGCCAGCTTGAGCAGTATTACAGAAGAAAGAGTTCTCAGTGTCACAGCAGGTGAGGCAACTAACAGAGACTTCAGTCCTTAGTCTCTAGTTCTTACTGAATTTTAAAGGAGTTCTTATTTCAAGCCTTTCTTTAAAGAGCTATGAAAAGTTTCTTACATATAAGTATATATCCACGAGGGGGAGAATGGGTGGTGTTCAAAAAAACAATAATTACAGGTTAGGTTTCTTGTATGATTAGTAGTTATAAGGTCCTGTTTAAGACTAATATAAAATAAAATAATAATTAAAAAAAAAATCAAAACAAAAGAAGATATACTTTTTTTTGGTCTACTATGTTTTGAAATGTACATATGTTTCTACACACAGCTTCTCTGAGAACTCAGATCTCTCTTAACTCTCTTTTCATGTCTGATTAAACAGGTTTTTATAGGATTTTGATTATATTTTACACACAAGCTCTGTATTCCACAATGACTTTCCCTCACTGTTTATTTTTCCATTAAGCAGTCTCAAGTTTCTTGGCACTTCCTAGCTCTGTCAGGTAATCTTTGCTTAAAGATTCTGCTCCCTTGGTTCAAATAGGCAGACTGGCCTTTATTATTCTAAATTATTCAGTGCTTCTGCTACTGCTGAGTGATACTCGTAGATCTGTTGGCAAGAATTTCTGGAAGAGGACTTTAATAGGCTTTCATATGATCAGATAGGCTTCCAAACTCATGATGATAGGCATCACACATCTCAGCCTCTAGCCTCATGGCCTGATTCGGTACTTTTATGCACTCAGGACTCCAACAAGATGGTATTCCAGATCCTGTAATCAGGCACCTGTGCAAAACAGCTCTGATGCACTACAAATCATCAGGACCTCACTGATTTTAGTAGAATTTCAGAGTGCTCTTAGGTGTCTTCTTCCTGCTTGCCTGCTGCCCCGCCTTGATTTTTTTCCTGCAGTTCTGAAGTCCGGATTTATTTATTTATTTATTTATTTCAGTTCTATTTATACTATGAATTTGTTTTACAATGATGAAACTAAGCCTGGTTTAGAAGCTGGTTGAAGAATCTGCCCAGAAGAATTTTGGTTGGCAAGATTCCAAACTGTTCAGAGAATAAATATATATATATACATATGTATTTATATATAAAAAGTAACTAGTAAATATTTCTTAAAAAAAATAAATAAAATAATAATAATAAAAAAAAAAGAAAAAAAAGGTTGTTTTACAATTAAAACCAAATGGGGTCTGGGTGGGGAGAGTGGGGGCAATTTGTTTGGGAAGTGTTACTTGTTTGTTTTTTGAAAGACAGGGTTTTCTCTAATCTTGTAATGCCAGAAAATAAACTTTAAAATTAAGGTAAAAAAAAAAAAAAAAATTAATTAGACACACATGCACACACCAAAAAAAAGAAAATCAGAGTGAAAGAGTTTTATTATTTTGAGCATATGCTCACTAGAATAAATATAACTCTCTGAAGTTCACATGTTCCCTGGTTTGAAATATAATGTAACTTTCAGCAGCTATAGCTAGAATGAGAAGCAACAGATAAATCATCAAGAGACAAATGACAAATAGTGGTATATGAAAATGGCCTTTCAACTTAGCAGATATATCAATTATAATAACAAAATCATTGCAATTTAGCAATAATAAAAGTAATATGACACATTAGCAAAGCCAGATCTTCAAAGAGCAGGAGTGCATAAAGGAGTGCATAAAAAGAATGTAAGCAGTTTATAAATACATATTATTTTCTCCTGTTAACATGCAGTTCTCTCCATGTTTTGATTTATTTTATTCAGACAATTTATTAACTAATGTAGCAAGTGAATTCACAGCAATTAATGATAGAGAAAACATAGGGGACTCATACAGGCTTTTCCTACATCTGCCTGTTTGCCACAGTACAATCCCCTGTAGTTTGCCCTCTCCAGCTTAAATGGTTCCAAGTTTTATCATTTTGATGGAACTGATTACACATTTTTCATTCCTTTTTCCCGCATAGGTTCTATTTTTAATTTGTCAAATACAATGTTTTCAGATATTTGCAAGTGGTGACATAGAAAGAAAGAAAAACATGGATGAGGTACAGAGGTAAAATAATCATATTTAAACAGGTGCACAACACATAGGTTTTCCAGACATCTGGTTGGATTCAATTGCACTCCAAGTCTATTAAACCCTGATGCCTCCCGATTAAATGAGAATACATTATACTAACACATATTTGTCTGTCTTGGGTCTGGCATAAAGTCTCCACTTCTGTCTTGGACTTGGCAAATTCTGACTAAGATGAAGATTTTTTAATGCTCTTTGATTACAATTGAGCTTCAGTAAAAATAATCTCTTTAACACAAAAATGATCTATTGAAAGAAACATTCAGTGAACAATTCACTTTCTTAAACTAGCTCTGGACAGGAACTTTTGTAACTGATAGAACGACTTAAATAAGTAATAGCAAGAGGTACTTAATAGTTTGCCAAGAGTTTGCCTTTAGCAAAGTATTTACTTTTGGGGGGCAAGAGTGATGTATAAAACTTATCTAGTATCATGAATATATTATTATATCCCTACAGCTCAACATCACAGGTGAGAAAGTGGTATAAGGAGGAGGTTACCATAAACTAAACCATTATGGAGCTGTGAACTAAAGCATCAAATAGACCAAGATACACAAGATCACACAAATTTTATGCTAAACCAGGAATTCAGCATAAGTTGTTTTGCTGGTAATTTTTTTTTCCTTGTGAATTATATACTATTTTTTTTCCCTTACAACTCTTAAAAAATGAAAATTGAAAATTAATACCCAAATTATTATGGATGACAGCTGAAAGATCAAATCCTTCTATCTATCTATACAGAAAGCGACACTTTCTATACATTCACTAACCTCAGACAATATAATTGTGGGATAATAGAATCACTTAGTTTGGAAAAGACCTCTAAGATTATCAAGTCCAACCATTAACCTAGCGCAGCTGAGTCTACGACTAAACCATGTCCCTAAGCACCACATCTACACATCTTTTGAATACCTCCAGGGTACTCAGCTACTTCCCTAGGTAGTTCCAAGGCTTCACAACCGTTTCAGTGAAGAAATTTTTCTTAATATCCAAGCTAAGCCTCCCCTGATGCAACTTGAGGCCATTTCCAATACACATGAGCTGTATAGTTATGCACTGCTACTTCTTTAGCTTTGTTTAATGGTCTTAATATTTTTGACAACATATCAACACTGTTTTCTCTAAACTTCAGATTTCTACAGTAAACCTCTCTTTTTACATCATTCATAGTAACAATATAGTATATATTATAACATAGTAAGCACCTACACTATAATATCAGTTAAAGCTCACTTAAAACATAAAACATTTTCCTAAATCTTTTTGTTGCTGTTGTTTGGTCTATGTTTTTCATTCAAACTTTTATACATTTTATTTTGGTATAAGCATAATATTTTCCCTTAACATCTTCATGTTATTTCCATAATTTTTTCCACTTTATTCTAATGCAAGTCATTACAAAGTCAACCACATGTTCAGTTTTCATTATTATTCAGTAGCTGTTCACGATCGTATTTTAAGCAAAAACAATTTGCAGAAGATATGATGTTCCAGATCTATTTTAGTTGAAGTTAAGTTTTACAGAATTAGATAGCAGTACACTGAATTCATATACAACATTCTTTACTAATCTATCTTTTTTCACATTAACAAAAGTTGTATAAGCATAATAATTTTGAAGTATTTCCTTCCAATATTAGAATGCTATTGTAGCTACTCATTATGTTTTTCAGACATCTTGTTCTCAGGATACAATGCTCCACTATCAGTAAAACGGAACATCTTGTTATGGTTTAACCCGGCCGGCAGCTAAACACCACACAGCCATTCTTTCACCCTGCCCCCTCCCTCTCTGGGATAGGGGAGAGAAACGGGAAAGTGAAGCCTGTGAGTTGAGATAAAGACAGTTTATTAAGACAGGAAATAATAATAATAGTGATAATAATAATAATAGTACTACTAATAATAACGTGTACGAAACAAGTGATGCACAATGCAATTGCTCACCACCCGCTGACCAATGCCCAGACTACCCCTGAGCAGCCGGCCCCCCCACCCTGGCTAGCCACCCTTATATATTGTTGAGCATGCTGTCAGATGATATGGAATACCCCTTTGGCCAGTTTGGGTCAGCTGTCCTGGGTCTGTCCCCTCCCAGCTCCTGCTGCACCCGCAGCCTGCTGGCAGGACAGAGTGAGAAGCTGAAAAGTCCTTGGCTTAGTGTAAGCACTGCTCTGCAACAATTAAAACATAATAATAATAATAATAATAATAATAATAATAATAATAATAATAATAATATGTACGAAACAAGTGATGCACAATGCAATTGCTCACCACCTGCTGACCAATCCAAACATAGCACCCTACCAGCTACTGGGAAGAAAATGAAATCTGTCCTAACTGAAACCAGGACATATATCCACCCCTTATTCCATAGTATTTATGTCATGCTCATGTTACACTCTTTCCAATATATTCTAATTAATCACCATTTTCTTCTATGGTATATAGCAATCATGGTAGTAATGACATGCAGTATTATATAATAATTAACATAATACAATTCAGCTAATGGGCTATTCTCACTCAGTATTCAATCCCCTTGAGGTACACATCGGACCTCCCCATTCTTTTGCATTACCCACCAAGTGCATCCAGGTCCCTGAGCAAAAGCAGTCCCACGAATGGGTTTGCCTTTTCCTGAGGCAGGAGTAGCCTAGACTGTCTTTCCCAGCATGTTTCTTATGTGCACTACAGGAACTTTATCCCCTTCTACAGTATGTAACAGGTTTGATTGGGCAGGTCCAGCTTGGTTGGCAGATCCCCTAGTATTGACTAACCAGGTGGCCTTTGCCAAATGTGTGTCCCAATTTTTGAATGTCCCAGCACCCATTGCTTTCAGTGTAGTCTTTAACAGTCCATTGTATCGCTCAACTTCCCTGGAGGCTGGTGCATGATAGGGGATGTGATACACCCACTCAATACCATGTTCTTTGGCCCAAGTGTCTATAAGGTTGTTTTGGAAATGAGTCCCATTGTCTGACTCAATTCTTTCTGGGGTTCCATATTGCCACAGGACTTGCTTTTCAAGGCCCAGGATAGTGTTCCAGGTGGTGGCATGGGGCACAGGATATGTTTCCACCATTGTGTACGTGGTGCTTGCTGTTGCGGGTTTGAGGGAGTGTGATGTAATCAATCTGCCAGGCCTCTCCATATTTATATTTCAGCCATCGTCCTCCATACCAAAGAGGCTTTGACCGTTTGGCTTGCTTGATTGCAGCACGTTTCACAATCATGAATAACCTGTGCTATAGTGTCCACCCCTCAATCACAAGCCCATCTGTATGTTGCATCTCTACCTTGATGGCCTGAGGTGTCATGGGCCCATCGGGCTATAAATAATTCACCTTTAGGTTGCCAGTCCAGATCCACCTGAGCCACTTCAATCTGAGCAGCCTGATCCACCTGTTATTTGTTCTGTTCTTCAGTAGCCTGATTTTGGGGCACATGAGCATCTACGTGGCGTACCTTTACAACCAGGTTCTCTACCCGGGCAGCAATATCTTACCACAATGAAGCAGCCCAGATGGGTTTGCCCCCGTGCTGCCAGTTGTTCTGCTTCCATTGCTGTAACCACCCCCATAGGACATTTTCTACCATCCATGAATCAGTACAGAGATAGAGAACTGGCCACTTTTCTCGTTCAGCAATATCTAAAGCTAGCTGGATGGCTTTCACTTCTGCAAACTGACTCAATTCACCTTCTCCCTCAGCAGCTTCTGCAACTCATCGTGTAAGACTCCATACAGAAGCTTTCCATCTCCGATGCTTTCCCATAATACGACAGGACCCATCAGTGAACAGGGCATATCTCCTCTCATTTTCTGGTAGCTTGTTGTACAATGGGGCTTCTTCAGCACGGACCACCTCCTCCTCTGATGACATCCCAAAGTATTTGCCTTCTGGCCAGTTCATAATCACTTCCAAGATTCCTGGGCGACTGGGGTTTCCTATCAGAGCCCGCTGAGTAATCAGTGCAACTCACTTGCTCCATGTAGCATCAGTTGCATGATGTGTAGAGGGGACCCTTCCTTTGAACATTCAGCCTAGTACCGGCAGTCAGGGTGCCAGGAGGAGCTGCGCTTCAGTACCGACCACTTCCGAAGCATATCGAACTCCCTCATATGCTGCCATTATCTCTTCTTCATTTGGAGTGTAGCGGGCCTCAGATCCTCTGTATCCCCAACTCCAAAACCCTAGGGGTCGACCTCGAGTTTCCCCAGGCTCTTTCTGCCAGAGGCTCCAGGTGGGGCCATTCTCTCTGGCTGCGGTGTAGAGCACATTCTTTACATCTGGTCCTGTTCGGACTGGCCCAAGGGCTACTGCATAAACTATTTCCTGCTTAATTTATTCAAAGGCTTGTTGTTGCTCAGGGCCCCATTCAAAATCATTCTTCTTATGGGTTACTTGGTACAGCGGGTTTACGATCAGACTGTAATTTGGAATGTGCATTCTCCAAAACCCCACAACACCTAGGAAAGTTTGTGTTTCCTTTTTGCTAGTTGGTGGAGACATAGCTGTTATTTTGTTGATCACATCCATTGGGATTTGATGACGTCCATCTTGCCATTTTATTCCTAAAAACTGGATCTCTCATGTAGGTCCTTTATTTTGTTTTATGGCAAAACCGGCCTTCAGAAGGAGTTGGATTATTTTCTTCCCTTTCTCAAAAACTTCCTCTGCTGTGTCACCCCACACAATGATGTCATTGATGTACTGCAGGTATTCAAGGAGCTTCCCCTTGCTCCAGCGCAGAATGGATCAGTCCATGGCAAATGGCAGGGCTGTTTCCATCCCTGGGGCAGCCGATTCCAAGTATATTGGACACCCCTCCAAGTGAAAGCAAACTGTGGCCTGCACTCTGCTGCTAGAGGGATGGAGAAAAATGCATTAGCGATATCAATTGTGGCATACCACTTGGCTTCCTTTGATTCCAGTTCATACTGGAGTTCTACCATGTCTGGCACTGCAGCACTCAGTGGTGGTGTGACTTCGTTCACGCCACGATAGTCCACTGTTAGTCTCCACTCACCATTAGACTTTCGCACTGGCCATATGGGACTATTAAAAGGTGAATGAGTCTTGCTGATCATACCTTAGCTCTCCGGTTGATGAATTAGCTTATGGATGGGAATCACGGAGTCTTGTTTGGTGTGATATTGCCGCCGGAGCACAGTTTTGGTAGCAATTGGCACTTGCTGTTCTTCGGCCCTCAGGGCTGGCGGGGACGGCTCGTGGTGGTGCGGCCATGCCAACAACACAGCAATCTCCTCAGGATGAACAGGAAAAACTCCTGGATGAAGCAATTCAGGAGACATAACAACAAGAACATGCTGGTCTGAGTATCCCAAGGATATTCAACATCTTGGAGAATGATCATAACTAGCTAGGAGGATAAGAGGGTGGTGAAGGAGAAAGGGAGAGTGAACAAGTAGGAAAAAATATCTTACCCTGTCCCCTCCACAGATCTCCCTGACGAAAAAAGGCAGTAGGTGTAATTGTTAATAGTTTCTGAGATATGGTTTCCAAAGTATAGTCGACGACAGTGCTAAGTACTAATACGAGGTTAGAGTCTTGACCAGAAATTTCATCACATCATAAGCTATTGTTACACTGCACAGTACCATAACGATCTTAGACCAGGGCCTGGAAATGATAAACAGCATGACACAGAGCACATACAGAAAGTAACATGCTATAAAACTCAATTTGGAAAACAGGCACAGCAGACTTGAGATTAAAGCAATCAACATTGTGACTAGCAATTATTAAGCAGGCCTAATACTTATACAAATTTTAGTTTAACACATTCTGGTCAGATCTGTCATTATCTCAATGCTTCGTGCCCCACGTTGGGCACCAAAAGGACTGTTGTGGTTTAACCCAGCCGGCAGCTAAACACCACACAGCTGTTCGTTCACCCTGCCCCCTCCCTCTCTGGGATAGGGGAGAGAAACGGGAAAGTGAAGCCTGTGAGTTGAGATAAAGACAGTTTATTAAGACAGGAAATAATAATAATAGTGATAATAATAATAATAGTACTACTAATAATAATGTGTACGAAACAAGTGATGCACAATGCAATTGCTCACCACCCACTGACCGATGCCCAGCCCAAACACGAGCAGCTGGCCACCCTTATATATTGTTGAGCATGCTGTCAGATGATATGGAATACCCCTTTGGCCAGTTTGGGTCAGCTGTCCTGGGTCTGTCCAATCCCAGCTCCTGCTGCACCCGCAGCCTGCTGGCAGGACAGAGTGAGAAGCTGAAAAGTCTTTGGCTTAGTGTAAGCACTGCTCTGCAACAATTAAAACATCAGCATGTTATCAGCTACTAGATGGAAAATTAACTCTGTCCTAACTGAAACCAGAACACATCCCCACTCACTACATTTTTTCTAATGATATTCTGTGATTACACTGATACCAGGATAAACTTTGGAATGCACAAAATATATTTTGTCTATATAAAATATAAAACAATAGCATTTATTGTCTTCCAGAATATCAGAACCTTCACAACTGTGAGCCTTAATACTATCACCCCTTGTACAATCACTACTTTGTATACAGGTCTGGAAAGAGAGAAGTATTTTTACTAGACAGAATGGTCTAGGTTAGAGGAATCAGGTGAACCTTTTTTTCCTCTTTAATAATTATATCTATGACTGGAGAATTGCATTGGTTATATTCCATGGAAAGCCATTTTTTTGGAACTGGTACCAGCGTTTGTTTCTTAAGCCTTTTATTTTAAGCCTCTAGATACTCCTTCAATTACCAAGTGTTTTCCTTAACACAGTGACATAATCCCTCTGAACCACATAGCTCTATTATCATATCTATTATCATATGTCTCTTTTCACAGGTCTAACCCAAGCCCACTTGAGATCTACATTTTCCCCATCCCACCCAACAAGAAGAAACCCAGCCAACCTCCCACATAGATTACCTGGTTGAGTAACTGTGATTGTTAGTTGTAAATCCCATGACATAAGAACATTTTCTTCATTGCCTTCACCTAATTATGACACTACCTATTTTGAACACTTACCCATCCATTTTATGAAAAGCACACTAATGACAATAATCCATGAGCTCAGAAACCAAACTCATGTTGTCATTTGGTTAGAACTATTGGTGAAATTGAATAAACAGAGGCTGGAGAAATAAATTAGGATTGTTGAAGAATGAGGTCCGTGTACATGACTTATTTCAACAGACAAATCTCTCTGCTCTGGAACAACAACTTTTCGTGTCTGGGTAAGAGAAGTCTAAAAGTTCAAGCTATGAATTTGATGCATTTGAGTAAATAACAGTGATTAGACCACTTACTGATGTATCAAAACTCTAAGCGCTCATTTTAGGCCCTGCATTTCCTTCCACCAATGTCAGCAGTAGACTTTTTTTTTTTCATTTAGAGTTTTTTCTTTTTTTCTTTTATTTTTATTTATTTATTTATTTATTTAACTGATAACTTGTACTTACATGTCTTCTAACAACTATGGAATGATAGCTACATCAAAAAAAAAAAAAAAGACTGTAAACAGGTTAATTTTATTTACTAAAAATATTAGTCTACATAGAATCACATCTAATTAAGACAGAATTGTTTAGCTTAATAGAACTGAAAAGGCATTTAATTAGCATATTCAAATTCTTAGAAAGCTTCAGATACATATCCCTGGGTATTTTTATATTTGCTAGGTCTTTTCAAGATTACAAATATTCATATAAGAATCAGATGTTTGAAACTTCAGGGAAAAATGTGAGGTTTTAAAAATAAACTCTTTTGTTTGGAGATCAAAATGCTTGTATCAAGCAGAATATGAGCTGTACATTTGAAATCTTCCCCATTGTTTTCCCATACATTTCAATGCAGAGTTTTGACACTCCAAGTGATTTCTGTCTGTCCTGAGATGGGATGTATAAAGTCATTTAGATATGCTTAAGTATAAGTTATAAAGCTATTGCATAAACATATTTCAGGTCTTATCAAGCTCTGCACACAGATCTTAGTTATTTTTGTTGTTTGAGACACACTGCCAACATTTAATCTGCAAATATCTCTCAAAGCCACCAAAAATTGACATACAACAGAACAGATGTATCAGCATATCTTTGGATAAATTTATTATGCATCCAGAAATCTTATTTCATTCTTCATGATTGTATTGCCATTTACTCATCCAGTTTCTACAATGATTTAAAGAATGCCTAGCAATAGATTTCATTAGAAAATAGAGCTTTTAGGTCCCAAATTAATGAAATGTCTACTGTTATATTTGTAGTGCTATTTCAAGCTATTCTCTTTTGATGCTCATTGCACATATATAACTATTGCACATATATAACTGCAGGAACAAAACATTATTTTTAAAGTTCAACATCAGTCATACATTTCAGAAAGATGAGAAAAAGCCAATGCACATGTTATGTTTCTATTTAGATATACATTTTATTAACATTTTTTTTTCCCTCACAAATAGAGGATAGTGAAATTGCTGGGGGGAAAAAAAAAAAAAAAAAGTATAATTACAAAAACACTTGGCTTGATTGATGAAATCTAAATTATTCTAAGTTACCCAGAATTAATCAAAATGAATGACAAAAATTTGACAAAAGATTCAAAATTAAATGGAAAACTTCAAGCTTTCTCAATGTCACTAAGATTCATATGAAATTAAGACCTGTACAACAGAAAGCTAATACAGAACTGTGAGCCAACTTATAAATACTGTTTTCACAGCAAGTTCAAGAAATAAATTCTTATCAAATTAATAACATAAGAGAATTCCAAATTTTCAGTTCAGTTGAAAAAGTTTCCCAGCATCATCTGCATATATGCGTATGTCAGTAATAAGGCTGGAGATGTCAGTGACAATCCAAGAGTCAATGTAATACATTTCTCACATTCAAAATCATAAATATCTTTGTGCACTGTTTTCAAGGAAAGATTTATAAATTAACATGAAATTCTCCACACAAAGATATTGGAAACTGTGACATGGATATTCAGGCCACCTCTTTTGGATATCAGAGTATAACAAAAGAAAACAAAAGTAAAAATAGTATGTCAAGACTAGAAATAAACCTCAACAAACATACACAGGTTAAAAAGTATCAAGAAAGTTGGTGATAAAAGCCAAAAACCAAGGACATTCCAGAGGCATCCTGAAACAACAGAAAATCAACAAAGATACATTATTTTTTTTCTATTTAATGTCAAATATGACCACAACAATGACTGTTTTCTCTTGAATGACACCAAAATTTAGGTAAGTAAGGTCATGTGGAGCTAAGGGAAAGGAATTGAATAAACCAAAACCAAATCAGAACCAAAATTAATTCTGCAAAAAATGTCATGGATAAAATAAAAACAAAACAACCTTAAAAAGCCTGTAAAGAAACAGAGCAGATTAAATAGAATAAATACACTTAAATAGAAGTGTATGCAATTACAGTACAACATGAAATAGTTTACCTCTAGAGAAAAAGTGTTTTGAAGAATCATTTTAGACAAACTAAGAAATTGTTAGCAAGAAAATAAAGCAAGTATCTCACTAGGACTCAGATGATCATAAACAAAACAGATCTTACAAGTAAAGTAGGTAGGCAGCTATGGTACAAGTGGACAGGAGCAAAAATTACTTAATGTAAACTTCATGTATTTCAATACATCATTTCACCACTTCTATATCACCTCAGAACAATTTATCTCACAAATCTTCAACTCAAAATTTCCTTCATGATGGAGGAACTGAAAAGGTCAAAAAGCTCCAGACATATCTCAGCAGCTTCATGAAGGAAAGCACCATAAACACATTTAAGGTTAAATGCTGAGTATTAGCATTCATGGAGAAATCAACAATGTCTTTCCTCAAAGATACACAGAAAAGGAGGAGTCAAGATGTCAAAGCAGAGAAGTTAGGACCCTGGAGAGGCTTCTTTGCTGCAAAAGGAAAGCCACTGAGGAGACAGAGGAAACAGACTTTAGTATTAAAGGTGTTACTAAGGGCATCATTTTTCCCCTCAACGAAAACAAGAATTCCTATTTCCCCCCCAATGAAAACAAGAAACCTCCTTGTAGTTGAACTCAGGGGAAAAAAAAAAAAAAATAAAAAGACTTGTCCAAGGCTATATAGGCTATATAAGCCTATGTATAAGGCTATAACAAGCTTGTTCATCTGTAGTCATCATCCCTCAAACTAGGAAAGGTTTTAGGTTAAATTATAAAATTGTTGTTCCATCTCTAACAGGGGTATATATCTACCTATTTTCATCTATCTATATCTATATCATCTGTATCTATACCCATATTCAAATTATATCTATATCCATATCTATATCTGTATCTATCTATATCTACACCTATATCATCTATATCTATCTGTCTTAAAAAATGACAAAAAAAATAACAAAATTTGCTTTTTGTTGAGACTCCATAGCCTAAGATTAGCATACAAATGAAGGGTATACACAGTGTACCAAATTTACATAGAAATGCATTTAGTGGATTGCAGAAAGCTGACATTTGAAATGCTCAAGATTTCTCAAGACTAGCAAGTTGCTTACAATTTCAACAGCACTTATAACACTGATTTCCCCATGATCCATATAGAGAACAGCAAGCTTTACCTCCATTTCACTTTGAAATTTTCCAAGAATTAATATGCAGTAAATGTCCACACACACAAAAAAAATAAACATATAAAAGAGAAGATTTATGCATATTTCAAAATAGGTTATACTCCAACTAATATTTTTATAAATATACGAAGATGTATTTCATTTCAAAACAAACAAACAAATAAATAAATACATAAATTATTAGTGTGGTATGAAGAAGTGGAAGAAATAGGAACTATATTAGTGTGGAAGAAAATGTCAACATAATTAGCGTGGTATGAAGAGGTTTTCATCTTCTGATGAATGCTGATTTATATCATCTGAAACACAGTCCTCCAGCTCTTTCTTCCTCCTTTCTTAGAAGCTCTTCAAGATTAGAAAGATAATTATCTTCACTGAGCAGTGGGAATGGGCATCTGGGTATGTCAGTTTAACTGACCTACTTGAAAATCTTACTGGTCTCTAGTATATTGCTTGTGTTACTTATGTAAAGAGTGAGTTTAACTGTTGCAAAGATCAAGTGCCAAGCACCAAGTCACAGCTGTTCACTGAACAGATGGGAAAGGTTATAGTATTTGAATATTTCATTATTAGTGAGACAGGTCACATAACAAGCCATAAATCATCTGTTTACAGTGACTTTATCTGATGTAAAAGATGACCTTTTTGTTTTTGTTTTAGTTTTTACAACTTGAAAGTTTTAATCATTGACAAAGTCAGCCATCTCCATACTGAAAATACCATTAGTGTGTAAATAATATCTCAGACAGACAGGACATAACATGATGCCTGATACCTAATTTATTTTTCAAAGACACACCCTTACATAAACAATATATTTACTAATATTTCTCATATATCATGTAGCTAGTATGTGGTAATATATATCAGTGGAATAAAAAAAGTGTTCTTTTTTTTTTTTTTTTTTTTTTCAGAGTACAAGGGGAAGCGGGTATCCTATAACACCATCTCCAAAAAAGTTATATGCATTCTTATTAAAGCAATTTAGTATTATACAGGAAAATAATAAAAGTGATTCCTATTAAATTTTATAAGACTTCTGTGTGAATTTAACAAAAAGTAACTGAAGTTGCCAGTTACTTTTCAGGTAGTTAGTGAGATGCAGCAAAATAAAGATGGACTGTAAACAATGAGACTGGGCAGCAAGATATAAATTTGGCAGGAGGAAAAATTTCACTTTCAACAAGGCCAGAGACTGGAAAAAAAAAAAAAAAAAAAAAAAAAAACAAGAAGTACCATCATGTATTATGAAACATTTTTGTTTATTCTTGGTGCTCCTTTAACATGCTTACTATGTCTAATCCCTTTCTAATCCTCATCTAGAAGGTAAAGTTAATTGCATTAGGTAATTGCAAATTGACTGTTTGATGTCTATTTTCACAATATGTGGCTTCATCATCTCCTTCATGTTGAACAATCTTGTCTTGCTTATCCTTACTTACATTCATGGGAAGGATAGCAGTAGCATAACATTGCATTATCCGCGGTTCTCTTTCCCAGAGGCATACATATCCATTCATATTTTTACTGTTGCCTAGGGTTAATAGTGAGAAAAGTTATTTATGATTTCTGTACTATTGCTGTTTTAAGTATTTGAAAGAAAAATCATGTTTGTATACCACAGAAAACATATACAAAGGAAAAATTAACAACATACATACCATAAAATAAGACAAATAATGCACACAGGCTGTTATCCAAGTTTCATTTGTATCACAACAAAAGACTGATTTTGAAACAGAAATGGATTTTAAAGCAGAAAAGCTACAAGCCATGGACATTAAATTTAAGCATACAAATAATTTCCAGAAATTAGTTAAGAGTGATAAGATAAAGCAGTTGAGCTCTGTCATTACACTAAGGGTTTATACTTCGATAAGCATTTTATTTTCATTCCACTTTTTAAATATTTACTCAGCATTTGTATCATCGAAAAAGTGACTGAAAAATGCAAAATTATTACTTCAACTCTGTTCAACCTAAAAGTCTACAACTATAAATAACCTAGCTTTCCGAAGACCATTTCCTCCATGGCACATCCATAGATTTTAAGTATCTCTGGATCAATCATTAATTGCATGGAAGACAGAGAGTAAGAAACGTTACAATAAAAATGCAATGATGAGTGAAAAAATTGAGTGAATTTGAGTGAATGATTTTGAGTGAAAAAAATAGGAATGGGATACAGTGAGAAAAATACAGACAGAAATTGACAGCTTTGAAGTGTGCAAAATGTTTCCTCTTCACAGGGAATCACAAGCATAAAAAGGCATACTTTGTACACTCCTAACCCTACTAAATACAATGACTACATTGCAGACTACAATGTCTTAATTGCTTAGCTTGATTTCCAAGAACAATTTTGAATGGTTGGTTAATTTTAAGAAAATCCAAATCTAAGTTCCCACAAGTTTTGTTAAAATAGTTGGGTGAGATGCTGGATTTTCAACACATATTTTCTATTCTGATCTTGTTAATTATTTTCTAAGTCTGACATAATTTATTTCATATTATCACCAAAATATTTCAGGATGTGAGTTTTGTGAAGAGTTGTGTAGAGAACAAAAGTGAATTCAAAAGTGAAAAGGAAACATTTTTTCCTAATAACTTAAAATTCTGAACTCTGACAGATATCCTCAATTAATTTAGAAAGATAAATCCACTTCACATTAAGGACCACATCTTTGACTCCATAACTCCATAATCGTCTGAGTTATAGGCCATTTATTGGCTTTTTTTTTTTTTTTTTTTTTTTTTCAGGAGGAAATACATAAGGAAAGACATGCAGGGTCTTTCTGCAATGCTGAAGGACATTACTTAGAGCTCTAGTGATCAGACTCCTACTGTAATCCTTGTACTTTGACCTCATGTACAAGAAGTCACTAGAAAACAAGAGAAAAATATTTGGGAAATAAATTCACAGATGAGCTTCACTTGGCACATAACATAAGATGTATGTAACGTAAGAGTTATACAATGCTTTCCCCAAGTACTCTAATAGTCTAAGGATTCTCCATGGAAATGTATCAATTTACCAATTTGTCTCTCTAAATTATTAGGTTTTATAAATATCTGACAGTCATATGAAAAATAAATAAATAAAAAAAATCAAATGCCTTTGTTTGGAGTTAGCAGAAATCTTATTTCTCTTAGGAAAGGAAAAAGTATCTCACCTTTTTAAAGGTACTCCTCTGAAAAGAATGCACTGCATAGAACAAAAAATGATTTACTCTTCGTCCTTTAGGGTACACAGAACGTGTCATATTTGCATCCAACATATTGTTATTGCTGACACCATGCCTCTGTCCCACTGTCATATCTAGGATAAAACATGTCACAATACAAAGTTTTTGATTGTTCTGGTCAAATGTCAAAATTGCTTAGCATATAAACAGCAATAATTCTGAGTGAAAAAAATAATAAGGCAAGATGAAGTTCATTTTGTATATCTTATGAAACAACTGGATGTTTTTCTTATTATCATTATCTCTTAGATATATCTTCTGTAACACAGACAATTGAACAGCTTCTTCACTGTCAGTAAAATTCGAATGAGTGTGTCTCTTCAGGGAATTTCAACACCAAAGTTTCACTACTGAGGGAAGGGTTGCCTGTGTCGCAGCATGGATTTCAGAAAAAAAAAAAAAAAAAAAAAAAACACACACACACTAAGATCTGACATCAAGCATATTGCATTTTGCCTTTTTAATAACATAGAACATTTAATGACAAAATCGGAGTGATAACAACATGCTAGAAAATTAAGTACTCCTATAAGGATATAAAAGGCACTGTAATTTATTTGCTCTTTTGTGGGTCAGAAGAGAGAGGCAAGAGCAACCAGAGATGATTAAAACACTGGAAACAACTTTGAACAACAACGTTTTTTTAGCTTCCTGCATACAACAAGATAGCTTCTCCCAGCATCAGTCTTTCCTACTACATTTGTATCAAAGCTGTGCCTTTGGTGCCAGCAGTTTCCTGCAAGGCAGCTTGGTTTCCATATTTTCCAACACTGAAGAGTTACATTTTGATTTGGTAATCCATATTAAAGTGGGTATAGAGGATTTTTACCTTTTAGAATTAAAAACAAACAAATAAACAAAACAGACAATGAAATAACACAAAACAGAAAATATATTGGATTTTAAAATCAAAACAGACACAACTTTTACTAAATCTTATCCATAAATTTCAAATAAAATCTTATGGAATGCTAGATTAAGTACCAGAGAGAAGGAAAATATCCTATATGCACTTTTGACCAAGCTATCTGGTCAAATGTAGCAGATAAAAAAATATATAAAATAAAATAAAATAAAATAAAATAAAAATAATAAAATTAAATAAATAGTTTTCTACAGACATATACAATTTCCAGAACTCCACTTGTTTGCCTATGCAAATATTTTTGGGGAATGGTGTTGGAACTGATAAACCACATGAAATGGAAAAGCTTCAAATTCTTTGTTACAGGTGGCCAACCAAACTCTGTAATCAGTTTATCAGAGTATAAATAAGTGTGTGAATTAAACAACGGAATTATTGTCATCCTCAACTTCCCTGTGAAGATTTTACTTCCTTTCAACCAAATGGGTTAAGACTCACAAGCCTGTAGTTCTATGCAGTTTAAAAACATTCATTCTGATAATGAAAATAAGGTCTCTTGACAATATTAATGTTGAATCAGGATGAATCTACAACAAAATCTCTTAATCTTTGCTGAACTGCAAAATACTATGTTTTTTCTAAACTAAACTATCATCTAGAGAAAACTTAATGAGAAATAAAGTAAATTCAAGAAGAATCTAAAATTATAATGATTTCCCTTTCAATTTTCTTATATATATATATATTTATTTTTTTTTCTGGAAATTTGGAAAAAAAAAATAGCCTTATCCATTTGATAATTTTTAGCTCATACTTTTCAGTAAAAGTTGTTTGAATTAAATAGGACTTTGCAGCACCATATGTTGAAATTTTAACATATGAATGCAACAAAATAAGCAATAAATTACAAGCTGCTATTTTCTGTCCTTCAGTTTCTTGCCTGTGAGTTTTGCCTAAACCACTTTTTATATGAAATACTACTAATAACATTATATCAATCAAGATTTCAAGACAGACAATATAAATAGTTACTAACCTCAATGATATTCATTCCAATGATATTCATCAGCTTAGCTCATCAGTCATAGCAAGCACTCAAAACTTATGCAAATACATATATCTTCATAATTGATTAACATATTTCTGGCCAAGATTCCTCTCAGCAATTCCATCTCCTTTCACTAACTCAGTATGCCTGTATTTACTGTGATTAATATCATATTGAATACCAACATGTGCTCAAACCATAAATACAGCATTGATATAAAAGAGGTTACTTATTTCCAAAAAGTTAAACTACAAATTAAATATACTCTGTTTAGGATTCTTTTGATTTTATCTTTTTCTTTCTTCTACAGTCCTTAATTTACAAATAAATAAATAAACATAATTTTAAATAAATATAATTATATTAATCATTCCATAACAGTAAACACAAAGTCTGAGGCCCACTGGATGGTATGCTTCAGTTTTATTTCCTTGATATACTTTTTTTATTCTTTGTTGGACTTTTTTTCATTTTGTTTTTAAATCTTTGACTTTCCCTTTAAATATTTAATTTATATTCCAACATTTTATTTTATTTTTCTTTTAATAAACAATCATAATTGATACTGAATAATATTTATCCTTTTAACATTTTGAAATTACATATTTCTGTTCACTATTATGTAAAACTATGCAATCAGAAGTAATTTAGAATTTAAATCAATTTCTAATGAAAAGTTTAAGTTGCAAAAAGTACACAAAGCACAATATTTTCTTGTACTTGTGGACAGCTGAGAGGAAAGGCAGAAAACAATAATTAGAGGTTAAAGATCTCAATCCTGTTAAAAGCAAACAAACAAAAAAATGGTATTTACAGTGAGAACAGAACTTGCAATACAGTAAGTAGTTAAATAGCAGTCATTTTGAAACATACCTATATAACTTAAAAAAAAAATAAAATGTAGTGTTACACTCTCTTCCTCTACAATAACTGCTAACAGGAAAAAGTTATTAAAGAGTAGCAAGTCACCTAAGTTCACTTGGATTCACTTTTCTTGGGGAACAGTAAAATCAGATTAGTAAATCATCATTTAAATACCGTATTCCCTGCCTCCATTGCTCCCATTTGATTGTTGTTGTTTTTAATTTATTTTGCATAGACTACTTATAAGCTTTCATGCAAAAGTACATATTATGCATTTTCAAAACAATATCAGAAACAAGGCCATTAATCCTTGCAATGACATACTGTATTGAGGTTATGATGCAACATTTGGGTAGCTGGGGGGAGCTGTAGGGGTGGTCTCTGTGAGGAGTCCAGTGGCTGCCCCGTGTTAGATAACAGCCAGTTTCAGCTGGCTCCAAAAGGGATGCACTGCCGGCCAGAGCCAACCAAGGGAGTAATGCTGGTTGGGTCTCAGGGAGAGTGGATTTAAGGAAGGGTGAAAACAAAAACAAAAACAAACAAAGAAACTATAAAACCTGGTGCACAATAGCCACTGGGAGAGTGAGGAATGAGAAACAAACTTGCAGCCTTGCAGACCCCAAAGTTAGTGCAGAAGGAGGGCAGGAGGTGCTCCAGGCAGGCAGCAGAAGCTCCCCTGCGGCCTGTGGAGAGGCCCCTGGTGGAGCAGGCTGTCCCCCTGCAGCCCATGGGTCCCACATGGAGCAGATCTCCACGCTGCAGCCCGTGGAGGAGCCCCTGGTGGAGCAGGTGGATGTGGCCTGGAGGAGGCTGCGGCCCATGGAGAGCCCCTGCAGGAGCAGGCCCCGGGCCAGAGCTGCAGCCCGTGGAGAGGAGCCCACGCAAGAGCAGGGGGTCTGTGGGGAGCTGCCACCTGTGAGGGACCTGTGCTGGAGCAGTTTGCTCCTGACGGATGGACCCCGTGGTACGGAGCCGTGTGGGAGCAGTTCTTGAAGAGCTGCTGCCTGTGGGCAGCCCCCACGCGTTCAGTTCAGGAAGGATGGCATCCCGTGGGAGGGACCCCACATGGAGCAGGGGTAGAGAGTAACCTTGAAGGAGTGGTGGAGACAAAGCATTAGGGACTGACCACAGACCCCATTCCCTGTTGCCCTGTGCTACTCAGGGAGAGGACATAGAAGAGGCTGGATGGGGGGGAAGAGTGTTTTTAGTTTTAGTTTCTCACTGCTCTAGCTAGTTCGTTGGAGGTAATAAATCACATTGATTTCCCTATGCTGAGTCTGTTTTGCCCATTACAGTAATTGTTGAGTGATTTTCCTGTCCTTATCTCAACCCTTGAGCCCTTTTCATCATATTTTCTCCCCCCTTTCCCTCTGAGAAGGGAAAGTGAGAGCGCAGTTATGGTGGAGTTCAGCTGCCCAGCTGGGTAAAATCACCATAGATACATATGATAGCCTATATTAATGTGAAATTAAATGGAGTATTCTGAAGCTTCTTCTGAAATTAAATGAACTTGTGGGAAGGAAGAGAAGCAAGCAATGGTAGGAGTGGTATGTTTAGAACCTTTTCTGACTTCTACAAAAAAAAAAAAAAAAAAAAAAAAGCAGAAAAGCAGAAGACTGGCAACTGCACTGAGGAACGCTTGAGTGGACTTTTCTCAAAGAAAGTCCAATAGAAGGAATGTAACAGTCAGTGATCTTGGAGGTCTCTTCCAACCTAGATGACTCTGTGATTCTGTGATATTCAACCTGCAATGGAAAGTCACTGCTTGCATTCACACTGGCAAGGACTATTTTTACCTACTACCATTTATGTCAACATACCTGGGGGTGAAAATACTCTTGGTAAGAGTCTGTCTTTGCTTTACTTTAAGGAGTCTTAAAGTTCTGGACGGCTTTTCTATTAGTAATATGATAAGTGAAAGTGCATAAATTATGGAAGAAAATTGTGGTTATTTCAAGGCTTATGTACAAGATCAACGAATATGTGGTTATGCATATTTAAGCAACATGGTCAACAATAATGGGCAGTAATAGGCTTCAGAACAATATAATCCAGGATGTTCTAATGGGTAGGAGGGGAGGGAGGAAACGGGAGTATTTATAAACTTCTGGCAGTGGCAAAAAGGGAGAAGATTTAACCCTTTAATCTTACCGACTTTTAAAAGAAAGAGGTAGAAATGAAAGACTGACTATACTTTCCATAGTTAGATGAGGAAAACTTGTTTTCCTGACATCTCTAAGAACTGGTCAGACTTCACTGGATTTCACATTTCCAGACTCATTTCTACTATGTTGACACACAGTCTATTTCTGTACACGCTCTTAGTTAAACACATGCTTAGCTAGGTTTCTCTTAACAGTTCAGTCTTCAGTAAGGTAATAATTCAATAATCTGGATGCTCTTAGCTGAGATTGGGCAGGATGATTTTTCTCATCATATTTGTAGGGTTCCTTCTGTACCATAACTTTCTTTAAATATATATATATATATTTAAATTTGTCAGACTTCCCACAAAAAGAAAATGAAAGACCAAGATGGGTAAGGACCTTTTACTGTTAAGCACATATTAAGTACACTCATGCTCAAAGCAAATAAATTACTGCAATTTTTTTGAGTGGAATATAGTAGAATTAAAAGCAAATTCAGTTTAAACTCTTACATGTTCAACTTGTGCAGGTTATCCAACAATTAAATTCAACCATCTTCATAATCAGCAGAATCCCATTCCACAGTTGATTTACTCACTAATATTGGAAAACAAAACAAACCAAAAACTTATTTGTTCTGGATATAGAACTTGAATATTTGAAGTCAAATTTAATTTTTGGATGAAGATTTTTGTAAGTGTATACATTTGCTTTAAGCATTTCTTTATACTACTGTTTCATTTCATAGTATTGGCTTCAGGGCCCATACCTAGGAAGAGAACAAAATTTTGGTCTCTATTAAAGAGAACATATATATACATATATATATAGTAATAAAAATGGTTGTTACAGAAATAACTTACCTTCCTCTAAAATTATTTTGTAGTTGAAAATTGGATCTAGCTGAATCTAGAACTGAAAGTAACCAAAATCAAAATCTCTGAAACAAACTCCTTTTGACCTCAAGCTAAAAATCCTACCAACTGGCAAGCAGGAAAACTTTGCTTAACTGGAAAATGCTAAATTATTCAGAAATCTATTGAGAGAAAGAGAGGGAGAGAGAGAGGGAAACCTTCACAGCTCCAGAGGAGTGCTATTTTCTAGATCAGCATGGACAGAGTTTTAAAGAGCAGAGATGGACACATGAAAAAGACTTTTCACTGAATCATTAAGAAGATCATTAAATGAACTACACCCAAGAATTAATTGCTGACTAGTGTTTCATAACCATTCTGATCTGTGCACTTAGTTCAGTATGGGCCGGTCGCATGTTGTGGTTTAACCCGGCCGGTAGCTAAACACCACACAGCCGTTTGCTCACCCTCCCCCCTCCCTCTCTGGGATGGGGGAGAGAAACGGGAAAGTGAAGCCTGTGAATTGAGATAGAGACAGTTTATTAGGACAGAAAATAAATTAATAATAATATGTACAAGTGATGCACAATGCAATTGCTCACTACCCGCTGACAGATGCCCAGACTATCCCCGAGCAGCCAGCCCCCACACCCTGGCTGGCCACCCCTATATATTGTTTAGCATGATGTCAGATGCTACAGAATACCCCTCAGGCCAATTTGGGTCAGCTGTCCTGGGTCTGTCCCCTCCCAGCTCCTGCTGCACCCGCAGCCTGCCTGCTGGCAGGACAGAGCGAGAAGGTGAAAAGTCGTTGGCTCGATCCTAATAAAACCAGGACAAGCATGAACTCTTGATATGGAAATTGAAGATGTCTAAAATTAAGGTAGTCTTTCCATTATCTTTATGGGTACAATCTAAAGGCATTCGGTACAGGAGGAGAAAATAAATCTCTACTTATACTGCCAAATTTTCCAGGGGTTACATGCTGATATCAAAGCTTTTTACAAGCTTCTCCCTAGGGAAAATATTATAAGCTTATCCTTCTCAAATGCACAATACCATAAAACTTTCAAGGAGATCAGTCCCTCTCCTGAATTTTTGTTTAAAATTGAGAAAACAATTTGTTCCTCATTTTAGTAGTATTTCATTGCACTGTAAAGCTCTGTCAGTCAGTTGTAATAGAAACTACTAGGATGCCAAAAGGAGGATTATCATGTCTTGATTATGATCTGTGCAAGCAGCAGGGGTAAAGGAGACATTAAAAAGCAAATGTCCTACCTTCTTACAGTATCTCTTAAAAATAAAATAAAGCAAAACAGAAAGCTTTTTAAAGATAATTTTACATCTGCATCATAACTGATCTAAATTTTCCATAAATGCATAAAATTTTATGTTATATAAGACAACGTACTACAAGCTTCATAAGAACAACACAATCATTTACAAAAACAAGAGAGGAAATGAGACCTGCATTTTTTAAGCTAATGATTTTTTTTTTTTTTTTTTTATTGTAATTCGAAAGCATCTTGAGGGAGTGCTTTTACGTTATAGAAAATTTATTCTAGATTTATGGAGATTGCAAAAAGCTTTATGCTGTTTGTAAATATTTAGCTCTTGACAATGATTACTGCCCTTTAGCTAAAGTACTCTGAGGACACAAGATTGTGAAGCTCATGTTACAGGTGGTTGGAAAATTAAGAGCACTGTTGGTATTATGTCCTAATCATCCCAAATACATAAATATGCTGTGGTGCAATATCACAGTCTTACAAATTATTCTTGTTTCCTTCAAAATGAAAATAAAAACAAAAACCTTAAAGTATTATAATAAATGAAACAAACCAACAAAAAGATCACAAGTATCATTCATGAACTCTTTGTTATTCTATGCTGTATTATATATATTTTAATTATCAACCTTTCAAAGCGAGAACAACCACCTCTTATGCTTGGTATAGCACTTAGTCGTAAGACCTGGTCTGACTAATAAGGTTTTCAAGTAACATTCTAGTGTAAATAACTAGTGTGTTATGCTTCAAGAGTATGCTGAAACTAAAAGTAGTTGGTAGTGAGAGAGAGATGTCCTAAATTTCTGATTCCCACAAGAAAATACCCTTGCAAAAGAAATTAGAGAGCCTGTGTTAATATTTGTGAGTGATGTTACAGAAAATCATACACTAAGAGAGAAAAGTGTTTAATTGTCTGTTGTTTGAAAAAATATGATGTTTTGCATATTCTATATAACTACATAAAAGTAGTGAGGCATCTAAGGCATACAAGGAAAATGAATATATATATATATATATATAAAACTTGACTTTAATTTACTGAGCTGTCCATTATTTTGGCAGATTAGTAGCACCCTGAAACACAACAATGCTAAATTTGCAAAGCTAAAACTAGTGAAGATCCAGTCTATAAAAATGTCATATTAGAGGAAAAAATTCCTGAATTTCAAATTCAAGAAGGTAAGAAAAATGTGGAAGTCTTTGTTATTTAAAAATGTGTATTTACATCAGACCAATATTTGCAGTCCAGATTAAGTTTTAAGCGTTTGCTTCACTTACTGTCCAGGTATTCATTTTAAAAATTTCCATGTATTGTTATCAAGCATTAAATGATTTCTCCAGGGGAAACAAAGAAAAGGGGAAAAAAAAAAAAAAAAAAAAAAAAAGAAAAGAAGCTGCCCAAAAGTTTTACTTCCGATGTGAACAATTCTAGCATCCAAATTCTGAGGCAAATACAGCAAGATTACACAATTCCTGCATAATTAATGAGGTATTTATTCTCCCACCCTGTATGCATCAGAAAGGAGAAGGCACTGAAGAAAAATTCAGGAAACAAAAGATGAGATGCAACAAGCAGTTTAGAGTATCTAGTAAGGAATAGCTCTCCTAGTGCCCTGTGATATTGGTTATGCTAAAAACAATGGTTTATATTGAAAAACAACAGTTTATGTCACTATGTTGGAAAAGTCATCCCAAAGTAAACATGTCAGATACTTCAAAAAGATCAAAACAAATTCCAAATGGCTTTGAGTGTAGTCTTCAACCCGCATGCCCACATGTATAATTGTAGTAGATTTTCATTACTCAGAAAATGGAAAACAAACAAACAAACAAATAAAACATACATACATACATGATAATTAAAGCCTAAAGAGCAAATTTAGGACACTGAATGCATTTAGAGAAAATCTGTATCTAGTTATGATATAATTAACTAGAAAACCAGTTCCTCACCTGGCTATATCTATCAAAATTTCAAGAAAGTATCTTCTCTGTTTTGCACCTAAAGAACCTTAACCTTGGCCTTGAGTACAATAGTTTAAGTGACACCTTAAGCAAGAAGGGGAGTCATCACAGGGACACCAGACTTCTGGTACTATGCAATTTATTTAATTGCAATACACACACATATACATGTATGTATATACATATACATATCCATCATAGTTGTGAATTATACATACACACATGTACATACATATACTATATACTACCATGAAGGCCCCAATTTTCCCCTCCTGGCTGGGTTGGGGGGGGTTGGCTGCTGGGCTCAGGGCCAGCACTGACCCTGTGAGGTGCAAGAGGGCCCCCAGCAGTGCCAAGGGGAAGCCACTGCCAGGCCTGACACTGGACTCTGAAGGCTGATCCTGGCCCAGGCTATGCAGTGGGGCCTGGCCAGAGTGAGTCACAGACTGCCTAGGCCTGGTCCATCCTACCCATTGGAGCTTACTCTGGGATGACTTTTTCAATACCCTGACATAAACTATTGTTTTTCATCTGTGCCTGTCCCCAGGGAGGTGCCCAGGGCCCAGAGCTAGTGCTGGCCCCAGTGGCCTCTACATCAGAACCTGCCTGGCCCTCCTGTGGACATATCGTGCTCCAGGCCCTGGGGAGGTACAAGCCCATGCAGCACCCTGATGTCTTGAAGACAGGCAGCACTTTCCAAAATTAGGATTAGTTAGGTGTTGAAGGAGATAGGAGGAATAGAAATCTTTTTGCTTTTCTCAATCAAATTTATGTATGAATATATGGAACAAGATAAGGATGGAGGACAGAAAAAAAATATATTAGGTTTTGATGGTTTTGTTGGTGGTGTTGTCAGATTTGTTGTTGTTGCTGGGGATTTTTGTTTTGTTTTATTTTCCTTTTAATATAGCTGTAGCTATTACCTTAGTTAAAATACCTATAGCTACACCTGCAAAAGAAGGGAACCTGAAGCTTAGCAGTAATAGCTACAAATCAAATCCTGGAGAAATTAAAAATTCAACATATCCCTTTAACAGATATAATGACAAATATACAGCACCCTGTCTACCATTTTCCCCCCACTCTCATTATCCATTTCATAAGTTGATACAGCTCCTCATCAAATAGCCCAGACAAGATGTAATTACAGATGTCACTGGGACAATAATGACAATCAGTGCTTGAAATCTGGGTCCTTGGGACACAAGCCCTCCTGTAGGCTGATGTTGTCAAAAGACCATGATGCCATTCTTCTTTTTGCCTTAACATCCACTAAGTCTCAAACTAAGCTGAAGTACCCTGATTTTAACAAGGACACAGCATGTTTAAACAAGTCTTATTACTGTCAGCTGTAGCACGTGAGACTTGATATACAATATATATCATGCATATCAATTCCAAAGAAAGAGGAAAATAGTAATGCTGAATGGCTGTTAAATTCATGTAGGAGGCCAGAAAAGGAAGTAGTAGGGGAAACAAACCTTGATTTCAAGGGGTATTAATGACATAGTTCAGGGATAGGTCCCATGCTCATAGTTCAAGTTTTTAAAGAATAACCATAATGAGAAAAAAGATTTGTTAAACATATAGCTATAATGCATTAGCATTGTGTAAAAGGGAATCTAGTGAATAAGGCTTCCTCTTTTTACTTTTTTGCATATGTGCAGTTTACTTTTTGTATAGCTGTTCTCATGTTTAATAATTGAACATATCTGTTCTAGACAAGCTGTGAATGAGCAATGGGAAAAGCCTTTCTACTCTCAGTGATTAATTTAGCTGCTCACACAAAGAAGGTATTTCTTCCCTCACTCACACTGAAGTAATTGATTTATACCAGTAGAATAAGCAGGAAGACAAGCTGTTATTTCATCTGATAACTCCACCTTTAAAGTCCTTCAAGATCATTTTCATCTGCTACCTGAAAAAGCCTTTCTACTCTCAATGATTAATTTAGTATTGCCTGAAAAATAAATAAATAAATAAATAAATGCCCCCTAAAGTTAGTTCCTCCTAAATACATCTCAAAAGTAGTATTTTTGTGCTTTATAAAGTGTATATTAATAAAGAGGTCCAGAGAAAAATAACTTTACATATTTCCTTGTCCTTGCACATCAAAGGCTTTAGCTGCCTACCTAAATAAGAATGGAAGTCACACCACAGTATATATTTTCTATGAAGTAGCTCTGAAACTGTCAAGTTTTATACACACATTTTTAACATACAGACTTGAGTCAGGGAAAAAGCTGCATTTGCAAGCAAAATCTGCAGTCTTGAAAAATTAAAATCTAATTCAGAAGCAGTGCTTTTGCCACTTGGGTCTTGATCGTATACTTTTGGCAGAATATTATTTCACATAATAATCTGGTACATACTTCTGTCTTTTCTGAAATATAATTGTCATAATTATGATTACCTGATGGAACCATACTGAAATGTCTCTCCACATGATATACTACGCACAAGTGAACACAATTTCAGCTGACCAATTAAAGCTGTGAGATACCCAAATTGATACCCAAAGACAAGATTTTCCTTGTCTTTGTCGCTGGGGTGTACTAATCTGAATGCTACTGACTAATTCCTTCTCCCTAGTGATACTGAGTCAGTGCTGAACAACACCAGAAATGGCCAGATCCATAATGAAAATTAACATTTACAAGACTATGTTGGTCAAAACCAGAAGCCTACTTTTTCTATGACAATGTGATTTGGTCCTGATCACTATTGTATTGAAGTTACTTCAGCAATGAAATAAGGAGATGTGAGGCATGCGTGCAAGAATGATGTACATGAAAAGAGGAATGCAATGGAGAACACTGGTTGAACTGCTGAGTTTTAATGGAGCAGAATAAAGAACATGGAATGTACTATGATAAAATGCAAAAATCTCAATAAAGTGGATTTTTACAATTTTGGTATTTCAGGGTGTTTTTTTGGATGGTTGTGGGGTTTTGTTAGTTTGGTTGGATGGTTGGTTGGTTTTTGTTTGTTGTTTTTCACTCAGAATATTTGTTTGAGGCTGGACATTTATGACTTCTTTCTGATCAGGCAAAGCTTTCCTTTTCTAGCCTAATGCCTTTGAACATGGTTTTCCACTTGACAAAGTATGACTGCTCTGGAAAAAAACAAAAAACAACAACAACAAAAAAACACTCCTGCCTAAACATCTGCTGGTTTTACAGCTGCTCAGAAGTCTGTTTCAAACTTTTACATGTTGAAGGAATCCTGACGAGAAATATGTCTACAATACTGAAGTATTGAAGCTGCAGTCTTCTTTAAAATAACTGAATGGTCCTATCTCCACAAGCAGTAATGGACTAAATACCAGTGTGCCTGAAATTAAATGTAGTAACAGATCACAGCTTGTAAATATGATTACTGGACTAACACATTTTTATTTGCAAAACTTTTGAATGAAAATGGGAACATATTTATTCATTAAAAACCATGAAAAGTGACATTTCAGAAAATTCCTACCTTTGTTTTTGTAAAGAAATAAAAAGTTGTGACAGCACGTTAAATGATTGATTAAAGGCAGTGATTTACATTCCTTTTATATTTTCACCTTGCATACGTTGATCAAAAATGTTACTTTTCATTTTGATAAGTTGGAGTGCATTTATATACTAACTCTCTCAGAACAAAAATGCAATTTTACACTTTGAAAAAACAGCACACATAAAGGGGGAAAGATACTTGTCATATGACCTGTGATTATTCCTACAGCTTCCTTCCACTTTCATTTCCTTTTCATAGCAACTAGGCAAATGGTTCTAAAATTCAGAAGTGAGAAATCCTTAAAAGAGTTTATTAGAAAGATCTTCCTGAGGCCATGTCTTTGGTTGGACCCAGAGTCCACAGACTTTGTCCTTAAATTTTTAACAACATGCACAGAATTTCTTCTGCAAGACTTCAACTTAGACTTTCAATACGCCTCAAGTGGTATGGGGTGCAAATGACCTGAGTTCCTACAAAGAACACACTGCAACTCACCTTTCAGTTAATCTTCTGTTAATGTCTCAAAAGAGAAAGCAAATACTTCGCCTAGGAGGAGATGTTTCACTTTGCAAAATTGGCATATCCACTGCTGTGCCATCATCATAACACTGCATGACCCTTTCAAGTGACTAACACAGATGTGTTTCTTAAAAGCTTTTGAGACTGACCTTTACAACCTTTTTTTTTTTTTTTTTTTAACAGTCAGACATTACATTTCCCAATATGCCAAGTAGCTGTAGCTCTACAAAAACAGGTCTCCAATTCCTAGGAAGTTCTTTAGGTTTTGTAGTAATCAAATAATAAATTTTTCATTCAAAACATGGTTTTAATTATATTTGCCTAGAGTGTTGCTCTCCTAACAAGTCCACAGATGAGAGTATGAGACTGGTATTATTTTCTCCAGCCCATTCTCTCCCTTTCATAAAAGGAAAACCTTTTGGACCAATTATTTTCCTGCAGGATAATTTTCAGATATTCTAAGCCTGCTGAGTTAACAGCAAATAATTACATGTGGATTCCCAAGAAATCCATCACATATTTTTTCTTGGCAATACATTTCAGCATAATCAGCATAATGATTAAAATGTGGGGGGTGGGGGCGTGGGGGGAATAAGATAAGAAAGCATGTGCCATAAACTCATAGGTACAAGTTGATGTATTACAGAAAACAAATGTTGGGTTTACAGATTTGGATGACTATGTATAAATCCATACAACTGTCAAACACAAGAAGAACATAAATGACCAAAAATGTCAAGTCAGTCTTCCACTTTTTAAAGACAATTCTTTATCTGTCTTGAGGACAAGATAAAGAAGAAGGGAAATGCTTCAAAAAAAATAAAAATAAATTAAAAAAAATCCAAACCTGGTATTACCGATATCAATATTTTACATTGAGCTATATGAAAAGATAAAAAATATAGGGACATATGTAGTTACTAACTAGTTATCAGCTTCCAATTCCAGTCTAATTTAAAATGCCCTATCCATTTAAAGAAGATTTTGTTTTTTTAGCCCTTTGTTTAACCTTAAAACACAGTTAAAAACTATCACTTCCGGAGAGAAAAATTAACACATTTTCCTTAGTTTGAGAGACTCCATAACATTATACAGAATCTCCTAAGTCTGTAATGTTCAAAAGCTGAATGATCTATTTCAGAGCAAAAAAGTAAACTACAGTTAAGCTGTTAAAGGACAATGATAAACAGGATATGCTATTAAATGCATATATAGAATGGAATTAAAACTTGTTGAGAAAGGAAAACCTGTTAAATCAGAAAACTGAGATTACCTAAAATTTAGTTTATATGTCATCCAACAGCTTTACTCAAGAAAAAACAAAAGCTTCAGCTCTGAATGCCAATAAAACAAGATATTAATTGACACAAACAGCATAGAAGCAGTAAAACAGTGTTTGTGGAATTTTAGCCCTAACTGTATCTGTGTTTAGGCATAAGCATATATCAATATAAAGCTGACAGGAAAAGATTTAAATCAAGAAGAACCATAATACAGTGTCTGTTCAAAGAACTCATAATTTTCCACCTTCCAAAACAACACAAAGTTTGTCTTTTAACCATCATTCTACAACCATATTCTTTACCACAATACAATATAGAAATAGAAACTATGTTAACAACAGCATTTTCAAAGACATTTAAGTTCCCACAGGGCTACAAATAACAACAACAAAAAATCCTGATTGGAAGCTTTGATGAAAGGTTTTTTGTTTGTTTGTTTGTTTTTAATGACTAACTCCTCAACCATCAAAAATTCGAAATCAACCAATCAAAATTTCAAAATGTGAACTTTATTTTGGCATATAAATGGTATCCATGCTGTAAAATTACACCTGTATCTCCACACTTTATTACGTAGCACCTTAGAATAAATAATTACTCAAAAATAATTTCTATTACTAATTCTTGTTCATTTTGCCAGTTTAAAGAGTCTTTCTTTCATTTTTAATTTTAAAACACAGAACCAAGTTGAAATTCCTCACTGAGAATGGCATGGCATATAAACAGTGTTACATAAACAGTAGTTTTAGACCTATGCTGTTCCTTCACTGTTCCTTTTAACTGAAGACAGAAAGTGTCAAAAAAGCGTCTGGAATTGCACAGCAGTAGTGTTAGCTGAAGATACTTTTTGACACATTTACATATGTTTCATAGCACAATATTCTGTATTGCTTTACACCTAATGCAGTCATAGCAGAGTCAGACAGCAGTCAGACACCATCACACCTATACCTTACATATACCTATACCTCATTTGAAGTGGTTCTACACAAACACACACAGTATGAGGAATAAAATGGATGAGATAGAAGTCTTGGCCCAGTTCTACAGCTATGACATCATCGGCATAAGCGAAACCTGGTGGGATGAGTCCTGTAGCTGGTGTGCGGCAACAGATGGTTACAGGCTCTTCAAGAGGGACAGGCAGGATAGGCGATGTAGCAGGGTGGCGATGTATGTGAAGCAGGGGCTGGACTGTGTGGAACTTCAGGTTGGCGATGGCAAAGTTGAGAGCCTCTGGGTAAGGATTAAGGGACGAACAAATAAAAGGGATGCCGTTGTGGGAGTCTATTACAGACCACCTGGACAGGATGACAACACTGATGAATTATTCTTTGCAGAACTGAGAAATGCCTCAAGATCAACTCCCCTTGTCCTTATGGGGGACTTCAACTTGCCAGACGTCAACTGGGATCACCACAAGGCTGACACAAGCAAGTCCAGGAGGTTCTTAAAGCACCTAGATGATAACTTCTTGGTGCAGGTGATAAGGGAGCCAACTAGGAACGGTGCCTTCCTAGATCTGTTGATAGAGAACAGAGAGGGTCTTGTGGGAGATGTGGCAATTGGCAGCCGTCTCTGTCATAGTGACCATGAAGTGGTTGAATTTAGAATTTATGGTGACAGAAGGAAAACTGCCACCAAAACTTCTGCCCTGGATATGAGGAAAGCAGACTTCAGGCTGATGATTCTTGAAGTTATTGAAGCGCACCTGGGGGACAATGCAGTAACTGGTCCCAGCCAACATCGGTTCATGAGCAGTAGGTCATGCCTAACAAATTTGATTTCCTTATATGATAAGATCACCCAGCTATCCAACCAAGGGAAACCAGATGATGTGATCTTTTTGGACTTCAGCAAAGCTTTTGACAGTTTCCCATAGGACCCTACTGGGCAAAATGTCCAGCATACAACTAGACAAAAACATCATCTGATGGGTGAGCAATTGGCTGACAGGCAGGGCTCAAAGGGTTGTGGTAAATGGGGCCACATCTGGCTGGTGGATGGTTGTTAGTGGTGTCCCTCAAGGCTCCATTTTAGGGTCAGTCCTCTTCAATGTTTTTATAAATGATTTGGATGTAGGACTAGAAGGTGTTTTGAGCAAATTTGCCAACGACACCAAACTTGGAGGCGTTGTGGACTCGGATGAGGGTGGAAAGGCCTTTCAGAGAGATCTGGACAGGTTGGAGAGCTGGGCAATCACCAACCACATGAAGTTTAACAAGGGCAAGTGCTGGGTCCTGCACCTGGGACGTGGCAGCCCTGGCTATACATACACACTGGGCGACAAGACGCTGGAGAACAGCCCCACAGAGAGGGATCTGGGGGTTGTGAGTGACAGTAAGTTGAATATGAGCCAGCAGTGTGCCCTGGCAGCCAGGAGGGCCAACCATATCCTGGGATGCATCAAGCACGGCATTGCTAGTCGGTCGAGGGAAGTGATTGTCCTGCTCTACTCTGTGCTGGTGCGGCCTCACCTTGAGTACTGTGTGCAGTTCTGGGCAAAAAGGACATTAAACTGTAGGAGAGTGTTCAGAGGAGGGCGACGAAGATGGTGAAGAGCCTGGAGAGGAAAACATGAGGAGCGGCTGAGGTCACTGGGCCTGTTCAGCCTGGAGAAGAGGAGGCTGAGGGGAGACCTCATTGCAGTCTACAGCTTCCTCGCAAGGGGGGAGTGGAGAGGTGGGTGACCTGTTCTCCATACACACCAGTGATAGGACCCGTGGGAACGGGGTTAAGCCAATGCAGGGGAAGTTTAGAGTAGACATTAGGAGGAGGTTCTTCACCGACAGGGTGGTTGCACACTGGAACAGGCTCCCCAGTGAAGTAGTCACTGCACCAAGCCTGTCTGAATTTAAGAAGCGATTGGACTGTTCACTTAGTCACATGGTCTAAACTTTGGGTAGACCTGTGTGGTGAGAGGAGTTGGACTTGATGATCCTTATGATCCCTTCCAACTCGGGATATTCTATGATTCTATACCTTGCTTTTACTTTGCACAGGTAAGGGACTTAGGAAGTTACATGGTGATGAAGGATCGTTTCCTTCATTTTTTAAACATTGTTGATCATTTTTACTAAATAAAAAATACCATGACATACAATATATATTTTCTCTTTGCGTATTTACACACTTAAAGTAAAATTTGTACCATTTTGGTGTTTTTTTTTAACCTTACCCATGTGGCAAGAACATTTTTTGAATCCAAAGAAGAACTAAATTTGCAGGATTCAGTAATGCAGATTCACTTTATTACAATCCATTCCTTGCAGTACAGTACAAAAACAAAACCATCAGGATTAAATGTTTTGCTCTTTTTGACTTAAGAGAACATAATACATATATATCACAGATTCAAGAGCATTTTCAATACAATATTATAACATGTCAACAGATAAATTTGAAATTCAAAAGCAAAATTAAAGCCTCTGCTGAGTTGACGACTTCTGCATCATCTGTAAATTTACGTATTCAATTTGTGTTGTTCATATTTAATTAATATTCAGGTTCACTTCTAGTTCAGTCTCTCTCAGCTGACAGGCACAACTTCCACTTTCTTTTGAACATCTTAGACTTTAATAAGTGGAAATTAATAAGCATTTGATTCAAAATTTAAATTTGTATTACCTTTACATCCTAACTCTGAAGGACAAATCATTAGTGTTGAAGTAGTTAAAGTTTAAATTTTATAAGAAGGTAAAGGGTGAAAAGATGAAATATTTTATTCATGCTTCATGAAAGCAATTCCATTTTTCCACATGAAAAAAAAAAAAAAAAAAATCTTCTTTAAGGTTGCTTTGTAATTAAACATTGCATAATTTCAAATCCAAGTGCTATTAAATTAGGGTCTGGTGTCAGGAAAGATGATTGACCAACTCTAGTTAGTAATTTCATTTTAACAGAAAATTTACATTTTAAATGATAACTTGTAGCTTTTTCTTTCCGAACTCTACTTCCTTCACCTAATTTAGTGTTCACTTTAAAACAGTGCTTATTTTGCCTCTCATAAAATTAAATATTTTCAGTTCTCTAGAGATCATTATATTATCATGTAATAAGTAATGTTGCAGAAGTTTTTTTCATTACCTATGACACATCTTTTATTAAGAACTTATATATGACTTTGCATTCCGTGTATTAGAAATATGTCAGTTGAGCTGTGCTTAATATTTGCTCAATATGTGCTCAATATTTTACTGTTTGGTAGCCTAAACTAATTTGCAATTACTCTGTTTAGCATTTTGCATTAGACCAGAAAGTGTTTAAAAATGTACATTTTACTAATAATGCATGCTAAAAGCAACATTCCACAAAAATATATCAAATTATTTTGTGTGCGCAAATGCAGGTACTTGTTGTTATCACCACATATTTCTACATTTGTCAATGTTACATCTGTTCCTGTTAGATTTTCGTGGTTAAATTGAGACTTAACATAACTACACAGAAAGCAAAGGTAACATTCAAAAGACCACTTTATTCCTGCCTATATGATGATAAAAACTAAAAACAGTCCAAAGATGTAATATTTAAATCTAGATTTTAAAATAATAGCAATTCATTAAAAGGATCATCAGGTTGCAGTGTGTCTGATAACAAAGGCAGATTATTACCTTTGAGAGCTTGAATCCCAACTGAAATTCTACCTTGCAACCTTACGTAGATAAAATTCTTTAGCTTCAGTATGATATTACAATTCAGGACTATTTTGTATCACAATATTTTACTCTATGGGTTATGTTAAAAAACAGAAGTTGTTTTAAAGAAAAACAGCATTTTCTGGTAGGAAGTGAGGCTGTAGACTGGAATTCAGTTTTTAAAACTTCAGATTGATATCTCAAATGTACAACATACTATAAAAAGAATCCAAAATACAATTTTTGACTTAAAACAAAATGAGGCATGGTCCTTAGTGATTAGAATGAACCAGATGGAAACAGCTATTAGAAATTAGAAGTCTTTGTAGTTGTCAGAGTGCATAAATACACTCTTGCTAGAGGCATTAAGTGGCACAAACCACCTTTTGTTCTTTATATTACCAAAGGACAGGCAATGAATGACAGCTTTTGCCGTACTCAATTTTCTTTGACGGAGGAGAAAGAATAGGAGAAAATGCAGAATTTGTAACATTGTAAGTATAATAATAATGGTTGCTCCAGCTGTGAGAGGAAAGAGCTAAGCTTCTGCGAGTTGGTGTAGTCATATGAAGGAGAATCACACTTCAAATTAAAACATACCAGGGCATTTAGAAAATGGGGATTCAAATGTCTGGAACTATAAGGAATAATAGGGTCAAGCTATCATATTTTTGACTCCTATGTGACTTGCATAATTTACAACATTCAACCACCAGTACCACACAAAATAAAACTCTACAGCAACTCATTTTTAAAGTTTACTAGCTGATTTTTAAATTTGTATTTGATGTTTTCTTCCAATTCTCTCTAGAAGACACTTTGGTTAAAAAAAAAAAAAAAAAAAAAGCAACTTATAAAAACCAATATTGGCTAATAATTTTCAAAACTAAGAAATAAAACAAATAGTGTAATGAAATAAAACATCAGGGTAACAAAAGTGATTGAGGATTGAAGATGGAGGTCATATGATTCATAATAGTAATAAATAATAATAGTACTATTAAAATTGTTATGTGCACAGTAAGTTTCTATACCTTTTCTTGATGTTAGGTTTACACTTCCCCTGATCACACCAGTCCCAAGGTGGACCCCTGAGGGATACTACTTGTCACTGGCCTCCACCTGACATAGAGCCATCAACAATAACTCTCTGGTTGCAGCCATCCAGCCAATTCCTTATCCACTGAATAGTCTACCCATCAATTCCAAATCTCTCCAATTTAGAGATCAGGCTGTCATGTGTAACATGTCAAAGGCCTTACAGAAGTCCAGGTAGATGACATTGGTTTGTCTTTCCTTGTTAACTGATGCAGTTACTCCATAATAGAAGGTCACCAGATTAGCCAGGCACAATTTGCCCTAGATGAAGCCATGCTGGCTGGCTGAGATCACCTCTTTGTCCTGCATGTGCTTTAACATTGCTTCCAGGAGGATCTGTCCCATGATCTTCCCAGGCACAGAGGTGAGGCTTACCAGTCTGTAGTTCCCCAGATCCTCCTTTCTACTCTTTAAAAATGGGAGTAAATTTTCCCCTTTTCCATTCACTGGGGACTTCGCCTGACTGTCATGACATTTCAAATGTGATGGAGAGTGGCTTGGCAACTCCATCATCCACTTCCCACAGGACCCTGGAATGCATACCATCAGGCTCCATCAACTTGTACTTGTTCAGTTTCATCAGGTGATCTCAAACATTATCTTCACTTACAGTGGGAAGGACTTTGCTCACCCCACTCTCATCTTCAGTTTCAGGGACTTGAGAGATATGGGAAACCTGACTGGCAAGGGAGAATAAGTACTTCAGCTTTCTCCATGTCTGTTGTTACCAGTTCTCCCTTCTCATTTAGAGGTGGAACACTCTCCTTTTTTTTTTTGTTTCTTTTTTTTGTTTCTTTTTGTTTGTTTGTTTCTTTTTTGTTGTTGTTGTTTCTTTTTTTCTTTTTTTCTTTTTTTCTTTTCTGGCCACTGTACCTATAGAATCTCTTGTTATTCTTTGCATCCCTTACCAAGTTCAGTTCCATCTGTGCCTTCTGATACCATCCCTACACATTCAGATGGTATCTCTGTACACTTCCCAGGCCACATGTCCCTGCTTCCACTGCCTGTGCATTTCTTTCTTGAATCCCAGTTTGACCAGCAGGACTATGCTCAGCCCTGCCTTCCCTGCTTGATTTCATACACACAGAGGTACAGGTAACTACACTAGCACTCATATCTCCTCCCTTTTTGACTATAAGACTGTTACAGCAATTGGTTGAGCACTCCTGACTTCAACAGAAGACCATTACATCCTCTTACTTAGAATATATTCTCCAAGACAGATCTGAAGTTTTGTCTGGCACTAAATCATGATTACAGCAGAATGCCACTATATTAAAAGGATCTATTATAGTATATTCAACATCGGAATTTCTTAAGTTGAACTGGTTTGTAACATATAAATACATTTTCTTAGAATGTTCTTACAACAAAGACAATATGTCTATTTAAAATGTCAGGCATCAAAAAGCCTGAAGACAAAAAACAAAACAAAACAAAACAAACAAACAAACAAAAAATTGTCCTGGTTTGAGTTAGGATAGAGTTAATTTTCCTCCCAGTAGCTGGTAGGGTGCTATGTTTTGGATTAGGATGAGAAGAGTGCTGATAACATGCTGATGTTTTAATTGCTGCAGAGCAATGCTTACACTAAGCCAAGGACTTTTCAGCTTCTCGCTCTGTCCTGCCAGCAGGCAGGCTGGGGGTGCAGCAAGAGCTGGGAGGGGACAGACCCAGGACAGCTGACCCAAACTGGCCAAAGGGGTATTCCATACCATCTGACGGCATGCTCAACAATATATAGGGGTGGCTAGCCAGGGTGGGGGGGCCGGCTGCTCATGGTTGGGCTGGGCATTGGTCAGTGGGTGGTGAGCAATTGCATTGTGCATCACTTGTTTTGTACATATTATTATTATTATTATTTTATTTTCTGTCCTAATAAACTGTCTCTATCTCAACCCACAGGCTTCAGTTTTTCTCATTTCTCTCCCCCATCCCAGAGAGGGAGGGGGGATGGTGAGCGAACAGCTGTGCGGTGCTTAGTTGCCAGCCGGGTTAAACCACAACATGAAAAGAGCAAATATCAGGGTTTCTAAGAAGAGAATTTATAGGGAGCAACTTTCAAGAGTCCTGAATTGATAACAATGAAGATATCGCTCCACAACAAAATTGTCTTCCACACATTTTTAACAATTTTATAGAATCCATTCCTACTTCAGAAGACATAGTGTAACAGTCTATAGGAGAATACAAAACTTAAATCACTGTGCAGAAAGATTAAAAATTGCCAGCTTTAGTTATTAGGATAACTAAACAAGTTTACTGTGCTATATCTATAGCTTTATAGTCTTTCTCATGGTAAAATTATACCTGCAGAATAAATGAGTATCAGAAATATATAAAAGAAAACATGTTCTTCAGACTTATATAAAAAACATCTTGGAGTTTCAGAAAATGACTTCACATGAAGTAGAACCAATAAAGGAATCTAAATCTGTTCTAGATATCTGTGTTACATACCTTGAGTCTGCATAGAAAAAAAAAAAAAAAAAAGGTAAATCAGATAATTCATTAAATTTATGATCCTTCTGGTTAGAGAAACCATATTTTTAGTTTATCGCTTCAGAGTAATCCCAGTGGAAACAACAACAAAAAAAGACAGGAGTAGAATGTGGCATGGGTCACATGTTATCTGATGTACCATCTAACACAGCATCCATGCAGACAAAATAGATAAAAAAGGACAAATGTCACTAAGCACACATATAAATATAAGGCTACTAAAAATGTTTCTCTTACAGTGCTTGTAAATAAAACTTTCATACCTGTTCCCTTAGGCAATTTAAAGAAAGTAACTTATTGTTGATAAAAAATAAAATAAAATAAATAAAATGAAATAAAATAAAAACGATAATAATAAAAAATCCAGTGTCTGCCTAGTCAAGTTAACCTAACTGTATATATAAATTCATTTAGGGCAAGCTAAGCTCTCAAGCAAGCCCCTTCCAGCTATTCCTTGCAATAGAATTAGAAAATAAACGTTTATCATGCTATTCTTTACATGACTGCACATCAGGAGCCATTGAAATAAATATATTTACTTCTGATTTGTAAATATAAACTGTGTGCATGGTATACAATACTTCTAACAGAGATCTATACTTTATTCTCTTTGGGGATAAACATCAATTGATTAAACCTTTTGGTTGCAAAATATAGCTAATCTTTTCCTATGGTTTATATTTTTTCTTCTCGGTTTTATGTTAGTTTATATAATTTAAAAAATATTTTCACAGTATCAAACTGTTAAAACTGAGAGACCTGAAATACAAATATATATATATATATATATATTTTGGAGAAAAGGAGAGTGAGTACACAGCCAACATAAGAGTAATTACACTAATCTGTTTCTACTTACGTAGCTAGATTTCTTACAGAAAAGAGATAAAAGAACTTTTGACTTTTCAAAACAGTAAAGGTTCACATAATGACATTGATATGTACTCAGTGCAGTGATTATAATCTCAGTGGTCACCCACAGGAGCAAATAGTTGCAGCACTGACAAGCTAGAGCAAGGATGAAGGAAGACTATGTGCTCAAGCCCTGATTGTTCTTTCTTGACAAAACAGAGCAACCCAAATGCTGCTGCTTTAAGGTACATTTGCTGACAAGGACTTTGGCAGAGCTTTAGCAGTTTGTATATGGAAAATATGAGAGGCAATGTCCACATCAGCTTTCCTAAAATCATTAAGATGGCACCAGAGACAATCTCTTCTTTAGTGAGTTAATGGAAGAGGCAGAGTGAGCTGAAGCTATTCTGTGCAATCACAACTGAATCCCTCAATATAATATAACAAATAAATAAATAAATAAATCAGTCTTTAATATGGAGGTAATCAATTTTCACTTTACTTGTTACATTCTTGACTTCAGCAGTGTTCTCGATTACTTGAACCATTGTCATACCAAAAATAATTCAGTTAAAGAAGAGATACTTGAATAATGCAGAAGGAGCAAATCTTTCATGAAAATATTTCCATTCTAGACTCATACTTCTCACTGAACTGTCTCAAAGAGAATGATAAGATTGAATAAACTTGCACTGGAATTTCATTTCTTCTCACCATCACTGCAGATAATTCACTGTATAGACATTGGCCTGACACCAAGACTATTAGAAGAAACATTACAGAAGTGGAAAATACAGTTATTCAATTAGAAGCCAGAAAACTCAGATGTTTCATATAAACCTGAAATTGGATACTGAGACATATTGCAGTGACAGTTACTTAGCAGCTAGAAGCTACTGGGAGGCCTCTCTGTTTAGAAGCCTGGGAGACTTCACTGAACACAAATTTATATACAATTTTTGGCATTGCTGTTTCAGTCACCATGGAGCAGGATACTCTGGAAAGTAGAGAGAATTGTTAAACATCAGAAGAATTGTATAGGTGTTTGTGCCTGAACCCATCCTGATGGTATTCCATCAGGAATGTTAATATCAAGTTTCTGATTGAATCTTGAGCTGAGTATTTTTGTGATTTTAAAGCACATCCAAAAGATACCATAGCTTGATCCCAAAACTAGGAAGAGCATTTTTTTGCCTTTCATTAAAAAAAAGATCACATGTTTAATGTAGTTCTGTTATGGTTTTGGCTGAGACAGCATTAATTTCCTTTGTAGAGACTCACACAATGCTTGTTTGGATTTCTGAAGAAAATAGTGGTGATAACAATTAAAAACATCAGTATGTTTTTAGTTGTTGCAGAGCAGTGTTTGTATAGAGCCAAGGACTTTACAGCTTATTGTTCTACTCTGCCAGCAAGGAGGCTGAGGGTATACCAGGAGCTGGAAGAGGACACAGCCAGGACAGCTGCCCCAGGCTGGCGCAAGTGATATCTCATACCATGTGGGGTCATGTTCAACAATAAAAGTTGGGGCCCAGAAGAAGGAAGGGGACGGGGGTGTGGAGTTTGGGGTGATGGTGTTTGTCTTCCCAAGAAACTGTTAAGCATGATGAGCCCTGCTTTCCTGGACATGGCTAAACACCTGCCTGCTGATGGGAAGTAGCAAATGATTTCCTTGTTTTGCATTGCTTACGCATGGCTTTTGCATTACCTAGTAAGCTGCCTTTGTCTCAACCCACGTGTTCTCACACTTTTACCTTTCTGATTTTCTCCCCCACTCTCCCACCTGGGGAGAGTGAGCAAGTGTGTGGTGGTTTGACTTGGGTGGGCGGCCGACCTCCACCACAACCGCTCTCTCACTCCCCCTCCTCAAAGAGGAATGGGGAGAAAATATGATGAAAAGGACTCAAGGGTTGAGATAAGGACAGGGCGATCACACAGTAATTATCGTGGCGGGCAGAATAGACACAGCATAAGGAGACATTATTATTTATTTAGGATTTATTACCTACTGCTAAATAGGTAATAAATAGGATTTATTACTAACAAGCTAGAGAAGCGAGAAACAAAGGAAAGAAACCAAAGGCGTCTTCCCCCCCAACCACCTTTTTCCACCTCCACCCCCCAAGCAGTGCAGGGGAACGGGGGAATGGGGGTTATGGTCAGTCTACAGTGCTTCTTCGCCGCCACTCCTTCTCAATCACTCTCATCCCCTGTGCTGTGGGGTCCCTCCCATGGGATGCAGTCCTTGCTGAACTGATCCGGCGTGGGCTTCCCACAGGCAGCAGCTCTTGAAGAACTGCTCCAGATATGTGTCCATACCACGGGGTCCATCCCTCAGGAGCAAATTGCTCCAACCTGGATCCCCCATGGGCAGCAGCTCCTGCCAGGTCACCTGCTCCTGCATGGTCTCCTCTCCACAGCCTACAGGTCCGGCCCGGAATCTGCTCCGGCAGGGGTCTTCCACAGGCCGTAGTCTCCGTCGGTGCTGGTCCACCTGCTCCACCGTGGTCTCCTCCATGGGCTGCAGCGTGGAACCCTGCTCCACCGTGGTACTCCATGGGCTGCAGGGGGACAGCCTGCTTCACTGTGGTCCTCACCACAGGCCGCAGGGGACTTCTGCTCTGGTGCCTGAAGCACCTCTCCCCCTCCTTCTTCACTGACCTTGGTGCCTGCAAGGCTGTTCCTCACTCCTCTCACTCTCCCAGCTGCTGTGTGGCGCAGCGTTTTTTTTCCCTGTCTTAAATATGCTCTCACAGAGGTGCAAAACAACAGCACTTACTGGCTCAGCTCTGGTCAGCAGTGGGGCCCTTACCAAACATGGGGCAGCTTCTAGATCCTTCTCACAGAAGCCACCTGTATGGCCCCCTGCTACCAAAACCTTGCCATGTAAACCCACTACAAAGTGGCTGTGTGGCACTTAGCTGCCAGGCAGGGCTAAACAACAGCTTCAGGTTATATACACTAGCACCACTCTCTTAATGTAGATAATCCTTTTTTCTAGAGTTGGAACTATAAAAGCAAAGGAAGCACTACTCAATTAGAATAGAAGCTATTTTTTTTTTCCACATTCACCAATCTTCCATGTGAAGACCAGAAAATTTGTTTCACTTTCATTTGAGAAATGATTTAGTGGTGCCAAAACTCAGGTTCAGTGGAAAATAATATACTACCTTCATTTTCCTAATTTGATAAGGGATTTGGATTCTTCGTTTTGTTTTGTTTGTTATTTATTTTTTTATTAGCAAACTGTCATAGCTACCTGATATCAAAAATGCAGTTACAACAATGACATCATGCTGCTACTGTTAATTACAACAGTAAAGCTACTGTAATAAAGTCCACGTTAGAGAAATATCCATTAGGTACACGAACATGTTTTTGGCAAGACCACAGTTTCCTCTGTTCCTGTATGTTTGATTTTCAATACCTTTGTCAATGATGTTGGAAAAGCCAAAAGCACATAAGAAAGGCTTACTTGATGTGGTTTGTTTGTTTGTTTTGTTTTGTTTTGTTTTCTTGACGTTGTTGTTTGGAGTTTTTTTTTTTTTTTTTTTTTTTTTATTGGATGATGCTGCAAAACACACCATTACATCATTCTTGGTTCATGTACATGAATACTTCAATTTCTTTATGTAAAAGTCCATAACAACTACTATTGTAAAAAAAAAAAAAAAAAAAAAAAAAAAGTCAAAATTAAGTAAAGACATTATATTGTTATTGTTATTGTTTCAATCAGAGGTCAGTTCTTTACAACATGGGACAACAAGAATACTCTAAGAATACTCTTCCCCCTAAATAGTTGTGTCTAAAACTGACACAATTCTTATAAATCCTGAAGGAAAACTTCACAGTTAGGACTGCCTATGTGCAGCTATGCTATTTCTCCCAATTTGTTTGACTATCACTATAACGATAGTTGAACAAACTGAAAGCAAGAGGAAAAACAGAATAAAAAACTGCTCCTGAAGGATATCAGAAATGTGGCTGAGCAATGTCCAATATCAGGAGACCACAGCATATTGCCAGACACATTTTCAAGGCTAAGACATCAAATACCTTAAGTGAGTACAACTTCAGTTCTGCAAAGAAAAAAGTAAATGCACATAGAAGGGGTCACAAAAATTTACAGTGCAGACCAAGTCCAACTTTTTTTTTTTTTTCCTGAAAAAAAAAAAAAGTATAAATTTGTATTACCTAGTTGTATATGGAAGAGATTAATTTCACGTCATTTATGTAAAGTTAGAAAAAAATAGATTTTATAAGTCAAGCAAAAATGATAGATAACAAAATCTATTATAAATAAATCAGATTGTGTAATATGTATTTCTATACAGTTCTTCCTGACCCTGGAATCGTCTCCCATTCTTTTCTTCTAATTTGTCAGGACAGTCAACCCAGTATTTCACATTTTATTGAAGTTATGCAGTGAGGGAAAAGAAACAACTGAATCATTCATCTGAACCTCGACATAATGAGGGTAGCAAATGGCACGTGCAAAGAGTGCAACGTGCAATCAATACATGAGCTGGCATGTTGATTTAATTAAAAAAAAAATCCAAAATATATTATTTTTTACATTTAATTAATATATATAACATGTACAAATATATTTGGCATTTAATTACTAAAATGAACAAAGATAAAATATATTAAATAGTTAAAAAAATGCAAAAAAAAATACAAGAAGATGTTTGTTTATTATTCACAATGAACCCTTAGAAATCTGCCAACCGTACAACACAGTTATACACAGAACCTTTATATATGAAAAATGTAAAGGTTTGAGAGTCTGGGGATTGGTTTTTCTTTTTTTTCTTTTTTTTTTTTTTTTTTGAGAACAACACTTGTCAATTAGAAAGAATGGGAAAGACTTTCAAGTAGGAGGAATTACAGCTTTCAACATCTACATGCAAAGACAGACACAATTACTTATAATAAGACAGTGACAGCAAAGATTCCTTTGCTAAGCAACTCTGAGCAGCCTGTTTTAAGGAACAATGACATGCCACATTGAATTGAAGGACAAGCAAAACCGAGTTTCTTAAAAGCAAATGGTTATTGGGAAGAGTTCAGTTAATGAAAGAATGACTGCATACAATAATTTAACAGAATAGTGTACACAAATACAAATTCTTGACTGAATTCCTTCACTCAGTCCTGGTGGGAGTAACCGACAATTAATATATTTTATGAGTCATGTGTACATATTATTTAAACCCAGGCAAGTGAAAACTGTTAAAAAGGAAAACAAACAAACAAACAAAAACGAATAATAATAATAATAAGAAGAATAACAATAAACACAAAGAAGTGCAGTATTTCAGCTGCCAATGATATATATTTATTCATGCATCTGTGCCAAAAGAAACAGGTCTTCAATATGAAGCCAGAGACTGTGCAAAGCATGCTCAAGTGTTGGGTATATCTACCAATTTGATGGGCTGTCCAAATGACAGCTAATTCTTTTGTTTGATGACAGAAATGCACCGTAAAGTGGTGTTCAGAACAGTTTTGTTTCCATTGGAGTGGCTAAGAAGGTACTAAAAAGCTTAATAAAAACTTCTGTGTAATGAGGGATAAAGAGAAAACTAGACGGCGTTTTCTAGATTCAGCTGACCTCTTCCAGTAAGACACACAGATTGTTATAAAAGGATCTAAGTAGATCAAAAAGCAACCTTTGCACTTGCTAAGATTGAGGAAAAATACTTTTCTGCATCTGTTGATTTCTAAAACCATTTTGACAGTTAACATTCACATTTCAAATGCTATTTGAAATGAACAACTCCATCAAGATTTTCCAGTTACACCTCCCTGTATCCCACAATTTGAACATGAGAGCAATTTCCGTTTTCCAGGATACAGATTAGGTATAGCACACTACATATAGGCACTGCATAAACTTGGTACAGAATAGCTGAATAAAATTACTCATAGGAAAAACAAAACAAACAAACAAAAAATCTAAAAGTTTTAATCTAGAAAGCATCATGAAAGAAATGCTTTGGATTAGCCCACATTCATTTACTTCCTTTGTCTCCTCTTTGACCCAACACTTGCTCCAGTACATGATGGAACCCCCAGCAGAAATCTTCTGAGATCTTACTTTAAAGAGGGGCTGAAGGAAATATTAGGAAGTGTTATATCAAATGCAATTGAAAACAGTAACAGCATTTTAAAATCCCTGTATACTAGTCCAATAATCATACTAACTTTCCAAATAGATTTGCTGCATGAACAAAAGTAAATAAATACACAAGCAGATAAAATTCCAGTAAGGAGACATAATTCACTATGGCTCGTTGTCAAGAACATTCTGCTGTGTTACAGCATTCAGATGATGATTTTGGCCACTTCAGCAAAGAGTTGAAACACCTAAAAATGAAATTCTGTTTCACTGTCCAGAATGTTTTATTAATTTTTTTCACAAGACTGTTTCCTAAATATATTTGTAGTTTCAGTAAAACATAATTACTCAGTGAAGAATTTTTATTAGTTATTAGAAATAACAAAAAAAATCTCAAATTGCATTTACCCTATTTTAAGGAATGAAACCATTACTTCACTTTTTAATATCCTTTTAGTTATTACGGTGACAATACTCATGTATTAATTACCATTAGTATGATATGTATATAGCCTTCTCTCACAGACCTGAAACAAATGTTTCATTTCATATTGGCTTTTCAAAAGAGATTAATGAAACCCTTCCATACCTCCCACATAACTTGCTACCCAGTAAAGGCATTTCATATTGATTTATTTGAATATTTCAAGTACATGTAGTCTAGATAAGATTAAAATAAGAGCAAATTAGATTCCAGATCATATTCAACACCCTAAAATATTTTTATTTACACTTGAAACCCTAACATTTGAAACTGAAGTATTATTAATGAGATCAATATTTCTGTATCAAAATGCAAATTGGATCTTTCCTTCACCATTTTTTTTCAGCATGTGCATTCTAAACATGACGTAAAATAGTATCTGGGATAGAAGAACATGTTAGGAGGCAAGAACTACAATTAATTTCCAGAATAATTTCCCTACTAGGTACCCATACTATTCAAGCTACTTTCCGCTTCCATGTTCAAAGAGGAGCAATAGAATAAACCATATTTGCATTCCTCGGCCATCATCATGGTTTCATCCAGGGACCATAACAACTTGATGCTTAGTGAATCTTTTTGTTCCACAAAGTAAGAATTTATTTCTTTAAGCTATTTTCTTTGAAGTATCAGAGTGAAAATGCAGCAGCAACAAATTTTGCTGGTATATGCAAAGATCTGGCACTTGTATGATGTGATCAGTTTCTGGACTGTGCTTCCTTGGGAGACAGTGAAAATACAATGAAATAAAGTTGTATCGGTCAATGAATAAATAAATAAATAGATTCATTTTATCATTGGCTATAAGTACTTGGAAATATTTAAATATTTACTTAACATATGTGATAGTATTTCAGTTGTATTAACTCTTTTATGTCCAAGAGTAGTAAAAGGAGGTGATATTTTAACAACACTATTAGTACCTCTTTATGGCTTTCCAACCAGTCTGTCATAAGCAATACATACAGTATTATAAAGTTTCAAAGGATAACTCAAAAAAATCATTATGCCTAAAAATTTGTTACATGATAGCACAACCAAAAAGTCTGAAGTTACCAGCAAATAATGTCCATTAACATGAAATATATTATTAGGGAGGGGACGCTTGAACAAGGTGTGTCTGGGTTTGGTGTGTTGTATTTCTAGTTTTGTTTTGTTTTGCTTTGCTCTGAGATAGGACTAATGACCAGAGGAAGATGATATTATCTTTTTACTAGTTTGGAAGTGTATTCCTTTCAGCAGACCGTATGTATTGTACAATGGAAAAGGAATTACAAGGAAGATAGACTCAGAGAAATGTTACTGGACAGAAGGCATAATAAAGAGATAGAAAGGGAAATGAATCATAATGATTCTTCCGCAGGTAATATCTTCTACTGCAGTCTAATCACCCATTTAATGTTTTAAAAGAGTTCTTATGGAATATGGTGAATCATGTCTAATGAATAATGATGAGATTCACCTCATTAATGACCTTAGCAGGTGAAACTGATTTTTAAGGAGAATTGTTATCTTGAGAGATAGATTAAATTGATTCAAATTGCAACTGGTTACATACTAATTTGGTTCACATTTTCTTGCAAGTAGTGGGAATTGAACCAGTTTTAAGAACTGTAACAGTATCAACTAATTTTAGTTCTTCTTTGTTCATTTCTAGGGAATTCTCTATAAAAGTGATAATTTAAGAGCCTTCTTTAAACTGTACTATATAGAAAGCTTGGGTTTTATTAAACAGTTATTCTGAGGGGTTTCCCCTTGGCCCTTTCCTGGTTTTGAAATATCAGAAAAGTTTTATTTTCCCTTGTCCCATCACCATAGGATTGGTTGGAAATCTAAGTATGGAGGATGTTCAGATATCTCAGATTCTTAAAAACAACAACAACAACAACAACAACAACAAAAGAATTAAAGAAAAAAGACTGAAAATAAAATTTTTTTTCAAATATAACTGTCCCTACCAATTCAAAATTTTAAATCAAATAAACATTCAGTATATTTTTACCTGAATATATATATAAGTAAATATATATATACTATATATAAATAAATATATGTATATATTTGAGTAAAGCTTACATTGTATCCATATTCATCAGATCTCTCATGACTGGTGTTGTTCTGAGTTTTTTCCTGGTGTACAAATACAGTATGCAATCCAGGTTTTGTAACCTTCCCAATAGTCTTTGGGAGGCTAGGTAAATTTGACAAACTACCCACTCTCAGAAGGTGTAATATTTTAATGTTATTAGTTTATTAGTTCACCAATCAAAAATATTTTCTGGAGAAAACCAGCAAATAGCACAAAATCAATCTTCCTTTATACTATGTACAAAATCTCCACTATTTAAAATATTCTCATATACCATAAGGACTCAAAATATAATAATAAGCTTTTTTTTTTCTTTTTTTTTTCTTTTTTTTTTTTTTTTCTCTCTCTCTCTAAAACCATTCATCCACATTTCAATCAAATCAGTCATTTCAGTGGGTCAAGTCCGTACTATGATTCTTCCTTTGATGAACAACAGAAAGTCCATGTTTTTGTAGGACTGGTTTCTGATTAGCAAGAAATTAAAGTTTTAAAACATGTTGAATTTGTCAATAATTTAGCTACAAAATATAAATGAATCCTGTTTTACCTTCAACAGATAGCTAAAAGTGCACCTAGGAAATTTCATCTACAGAAATTTCAGCTAACATACCACCGATTCTGGTCCTGTTGCCAAGAAACGGCTCTCTTCTGTTTCCCTTGGTGCTAATCTCTACTTTTAGCACTGTTCCCTTATTCTCATTAGTCATGCAATGCTTCTCTTAAATGTTAGAGCAAGCGCTGAACATTTTGCCAATTCGTGTATCTGGCAATCTTGAAAATATGTGTGCTGTGTCGCAGCCTGTGCATTGACTGCCAGGTTACAGCAAGTAGAAACTGAAGTGCACTAATGCATATATGTCTTTATAGATGTATCTGAATTTTAAATAATTTGTTAAGAAATGAAAATTCTTTAAACATGGAACAATTTAGTTTTCCAAAAAGAAATGTTAAAAGCATTGCAGTAATTTAAATAATTATAATTATAGGACAGCTGGAATATTGCTTTTAAAAGTACTTAACTCTGCACACAATGTGCATTAGTAAGCAAGCCATTTTTAATTCCACATCTGAAAAGAATGCAATCTTTTTTGCATTGAATAAGAGAATTAATAACCTATTAATATAATAGATATTTCAGAAATACATAAGGATGTTTACTAAAAGATGTCAGTTAGCAAAGCATCAGCAAAGAAAATCAATCCAAAACAGAAAGACACATCAAATGACTACTCAGTTGACAATCTTGAGTTTAGTGAACTACTCTTTACTTACGCATGACTCTTCATTCAATAACCTGATAGAGCAAAACACTCTAGATTTTAAGAGCATGTTCTATGCAAGTATAGATGGAAATATAAAAGTCTTAACATCTGCTTCTTAAATTTTCATTACAAGCTGTAAATAATCTACAGGCTTCAGATTGCCATGTCGGAGCATGAGGCATCAATACATCCTTTAATTTGAACAAACAGAGCTTCAGTTTTTAATAGAAGTTTAAGTATCTTCAATCAAAAATATTTCATGAAGAATTTTGTGCACTTATTCAGCTCCTTAGATCAGTATTGAAATGTAAACATCCATACAAAATGAAAATCAGCACTGCCAATATCAGTTCTGTGTGAACTTCATGTTATGCTGTACTTTTATTGGAGTCCTGGTTATTCTCGGTTCTCACTTTTAAGAGAATTCATGAGTGCAGAGAAAAGCTTACTAATGTAAATGCTTGTTGCTCAGAAATGAACAAAATAAATTACAATTTATAATCCAAATCTTTGAAGTTCCTAAGAATGATAGCAAACAACATATCCATGATCTAGAGAACTGTTAAGACTACATTTCTGGTAATCTAGAAAACAATGCCATACTGATTTTCCTTACTTTTCTTTATGTATTTTCAAAGAAAAAAAGTGTTCCAGTTGTGAATATCCATCATGATAAGTTTTCAAAAACAACAGTTCGAAAGGCACAATGTAAAGACACATTGTCTCCCTTTATTTTGTTTAGTTTTGTAATCAGTGAGCATTGTAAATTATAGCATACTCCATCCATGAGCCACAATATCTACTTTTCTTAAAGCAGATGGAGGATGTTAGGGGTGGGGGGTGTTTGCTCATTACGTATTTGTTTCCAGAAGAGAAGACCAAGTAAATCCTTAAATGCAGCAAGAGTTGTAATAAAATCTAAGTTGAAAATTAAAGGTAAAAAAGAACAATTAACAGTTCTCCATATATTAATGAAGTAATTGAAAACATTTCACTACCTGATAGGCAAATTCGTTGTTATGTATTCTCATTCATCTACCAAGACTGTTGTTCTGACTACCAGGTCACTAGTATTAGCCATTATAACTTGTTTGGTGCCTGCTTAATTTCCCTGCTGTAGCAAAACTTAAAATCCTGAGAATATTAGTTATTCATAGACATAGGTAATCAAAGAATAGTTCCTCAGTATTTCTTCTGATCATTCAAATAACGTGGATTCATCAGATCCCTAATGCAAAACAATCTTAGAAACATTAAATGGCAATCAGTGCTCTACTGTTCACATCTGCTAACAGTACACAGATAACAGGAAATGCCGTCCAGCACTTCCAGTTCTCTGGGTGCTGTAATTTGAATCACAGAATAATTCTGGTTGAAATGGACTTCAGGAGATCTGTAGTCAATCCTCCTGTTCAAAACAAGAGATTGGAACAGGTTGCTCAGAGCATGTATCCAGTTGGGTCTTGAATACCTCCAAAGGTGGCCTCTCTGGACAGTCTGTTCCACTGCTTGGCTGTCCTCAGGGTTTTCTAATAGGCTGAATGAAGCTCTTGTTTCAACTAATCTCAAGGTGGATTATGATCCATAAACCACTTCCCGCTGACTCCAATCCAATGTTTAGCCACCCAGAGTTAGTGTCAAAAGCTTTTCTGAAGTTGAGGTAGATAAAATTCATTGCTAGCTCTCATCCACAAACCCACGTTTTGTTATGGACAACAATCAGGTTGGTTAGGCATGATTTACTGTTGCTAAATAAGAGTGAAACAAGGAAAAGAAAGTGAACAAGGCAAAGAAAGCATTGCATACCTCAGCCTTATCTTCCTTGTCTTGCTAGCTAAATAATCCATCGGCATCCTACACACATTTTTCTTATTCAGCCTTTTACTATTAATGTAGGAGATGCTCATCTTCTTGCCCTTGAATTTACTTGCAAGTGTCAGCAATTTGGGAGCTTTGACTTTCCTGACACTATTCATATATACTCTTGGCAAGGTTTCTAAATTCCTCCTTCACAGCCTATCCCTGTTTCCAACTTTCTGCATATAAGTTCTTATAGCACAGGAGCTTCATCATGAGTTCTGTGCTTAGACAGGCTAGTGTTCTGGTGTTTCTACTTATATTTTAACTGAAAAAATGGGCCATTTTTTTGTCCCTGAATATCTGCCAATTTCCCTCATTTTCTTTACCCTTCAGAGCTGTCTCCTATTCAGCTCTATACATTCCTTGAACAAACTGCAGTATGCTTGTCTGATGTTCAGCATACTCTGCTACTCTCCTTTGCCACCCTCCTCGATATTCTTGACTTCCCTGTTTCATGGTCACTACAGACAAAGCTGCCATTGATTGCCCCAACCAAACAGTGAATAGCAGATCCAGCCGTCCATTACCTCTGGTTGGTCTATGCACTACTTATATCAAAAAGCAGCACCAATACCCTCTAGAAGTTTCTTTTGCATTACTCTTCTAAAAGATGTGAGAGAGGTTCAAGCCCTCCAGAAGCATCACTCTGTAATCCCGAGACTTCTCAACTCTTTTAAAGAAGGATTTGCCCACTTATTCACCATGATGTGATGGTCTATAATAAAATTCCATGATGTTGGCAACTCTCAAAAGCTTCTCCTTGTTTCTTGAACACCAAGCACTTATCCAATCCATTGTCTATTCCACAGAAGGGTCCATACATCCAAGTTTCTGTTTACCAGAACCAGGGCAACATTTTCCCGATGAGCTTGTTTCCATTCACTGAAGTACTTTATTTGTGGAATCTGTCCTACCAGATCTGTTACGTCACCAACATTGTAGTTTACTGACCTTTTGCTTCTCCTGCTTGTTTTCTAGGCTGCATGAATTTTTGTACATACACTTAAGGCTGGTAACATATCACCATATATTTCCTTAGGTGTCTCTTGTTACATATTACTCCACCCATCACTACCACACCTAACTGTGGGTTGTGTTCTCCCTCTGCCATCAGTCATAGTTTAAAACTGTCTTCATCATGTTGGTCAATCTACTGACAAAGACATTCTTGCCCCACTTTGGTGGATCCTGTCTCCTTTGAGGATCCAGTGTTGGATCCTCAAAGAGCCAGAACCCTGTTGACAACAACTTTAAAAATAGACTCACAGGATCCATCTGCTGCTCCCCAAACCTTTCCCTAAACTGACAGGATTGAGGATGCACCAAGAGTTCCCCTTGTCTCTGATTCCTTCTCAGAGCAGTACAGGCACTCCTGATACACCCAAGATCTCCTTGTAACAGCATACTTGGTGTCCAAGTGAGCTGGGACACCCCACAGGTCACGAGCCCCAGCCTTGCTTCTTGCCACTTAGCTGAGCAAGGTCTGTGGCTGCCACTAAAGGGTGGAGTTGAGGGTTCAGTCTCCGCTCTGTAGGGCATCCTGTCAAATCATTCATCTTCCCTCATTCTTCAGCATCTGCTCACCTCCACCTTAACCTGTCAGCAGCCCCTCAACCAGCACACACCTTTCACAGGTGAGGACAGCCCCCCTTTCTCCTCCATTCATGCAGAGGGGCCCCAGGCACAGTGGAGCTGCATTCCCCCTCTAGACCTGCTCTGGGTCCATATCTCTGTTGTGTCAGGACAGTTGCTCCAGTATCCTGTGGTGTGGCACCACAACTGATGAGTAATTCCACTACCTTCAGCAGAGTTTCTGCCTTTCCTCTGCATTAATTCAGTTATTTGTACTCAGAGATGTATCCCAGACCTGTCAGTTATATAGCTGTTTTCCTAGCAAGGTTTGAAGAAGTACTTGATGCTCCCTGACCCCTAATCTGGAGTCAGCTCAAGACAAAGAAGTACGATTTCACTGAAGTTCAGGAGGCTACAAGCCCTGAGAGAATGGGATCATATGCTCAGAAAATGCATAAAGTAAAACACTAAATAGCACTCTCTAACCATGCCCATACTACTCTTTTGCTGCTTATAAGTATTCAGCTGCCTAACCTGAAATAAGTATGCATCCCAGGTTATCATCTTTTATAAGTGATTAAACTGTCTGGTACTATTGCTTTTTATATAAAGGGTGTGGGATAAAGGCCCCTGTTGAGCTCAAAGATAAAATGCGTAGCACATTATATTTGTATTAGAATCTTTTGTACATTTTGCCTGAGAGGGACAGCTATCTCTCCATAAGGAATGTGTAATTGAAAGGGATGCATCTCAACAGGCCTGCCATGATGAAATTGGAAGGTTATTTATAGTAAAGAATAAATGACTACCTGGTGTGGCAGTGGCAAAATATTACTGAGAATTAGAGAAAGAAAGCATGAAGTTCTGAAGATGAAAGATAAAAATGAATAAAGAAATTTACAGCAGATAAAATACAAGAGGCCAGAAAAAAAAAAAAAAAAAAAGTGTAGTTACTGTGAATAAAATAGTAACTGTAGGAAAAGTGCAAAGATGACGACTAGACATTGAAGTGCTGAGGATATCAGCCATAGATTTTTCTGAATAGATTGCCAACTCCTATACAGTTTTTCATGGGATAACAATTCAAAAAGGACACTCAAGCTGCTTTCTTTTCAAAAGGTTAACCTCTAAAAAGAGTCCAAAGTTGCTAAGATAAATTAGTATAATGCCTTTGTCATATTTCAAGAGGTCTGTCTTTACTAAGTAAAGTACTATTAAGTAGAAGTACTAGTATGTAGAAGTACTATTAAGGTGAAAAAGAGATCATCCAAATTACTTTTTTCCATGTGTCATGAATTGTGGTCTTCCAGCTGGGAGCAGCCCTCAGTTTGTAGGCTCCACTGCTGTTCCTAATAACACCTTGGAAGCTGAAAGAATTTGAATGGGTTTTGCCTCCTGAAAATATCCATAAAACTCTGCTACACACTTCTTTCCACCTCGCATTTGCCACCAACAAATTGAAGAAAATGACCCCCTAGGAAAAGGGAACTGGATCTTAAGAAGAAAACTCTTTCATTCCCCTCACATGCATCTGCTCAGGCTCACAAGCACCAGGACATTCATCTCCAAAAGCTTCTTCTGGGATTCCCTGTGATGGCACAGATGGTGACCACCCTAGTCCAGCTTGTATTTTCCAGTTTCTTAGGTTATTTATCATTATGCATTTGGATATGCATTCTGAACCCTTGAAGTACTGACAGTGATCACCATCTTCTTTACATCCTGTCCTACCTTACAGAGTATTTGAATTTCTCTTTTTTCCTTCTTAAGGACAGAGGGGATTGTCAGTGCTCCAAGTGCATCCTTTCCTTTTCCACCGTTATCTTAGGTTAACTTGTCTCTGAAGTCTGTTGTTGACTTTCACCAACTGGAGGCTGTCCTGTGCTTTTCCCACAAGTGTTCCAATGTTATGTGCCAACCCACTGTGATCCTGATAGATCCTCTAGGTGTTGTCTCCACCTGTTATTATTAACCCTTCTTCCCTTCCTTCTCCTACTCCTACACCTAGAAATTTCCTTTCAGTTTCCATTCAGAGCAAGTTTTACATTTTTATTACAAATCTGCACATTACACAGAAAAAATCATTTGATAAAAGAATCAGTGATGCAGCACCTGACTATAGATATATGTAGCAGAATAACATCCAGCTATATTTAAAAAACTAGTAAAATGCAAGTGAAGAGAACTGAAAACTACAAACAAGCAGCATCTTCATCACTACAAATCTCTTCCCCCCTTTTCACTGAATGATTAATTTTGATACAATATTCAAACATAAGAAAATGCAAGTAATAAAAGTTAGTAAAAAGTGAGATTTTAACATATAAAAAAAAAAAAGGAGATAGATTTACAGTACTTCAGAACTATGCAATACTAGCTATGAGACACCCTTAATTTTCTAGCCGGCAGGAATTAATAACAATAGCGTCTCAAGTGTGAAACCTACATTAGGTAAATACAAAGTTTCCTGATGAGTTTAAAAGAGTTTTACAAAAGCTGTTTCTAAAACACAAACATATTCTTACATGTAAGGAAGTGTTTGTTCACTGTCAAAAAATAAATATGAGATTGAATGCTGACCTAAGGAACAGATGCTGGAGCTCTCAGTGATATGAAGGTGCTTCTATTCTGGTTGGAACTATTTGAATCCCCTTTTACTATCGCTTATCTTGCTATGCTAGCTTTTCATGTGTAGCATCATAAGGCTGTAGCATCTGGTATTTTCTCTTGCACAGAGCCAAAGCCAAGAACAAACTGTGGCTTATAGATATGTACCTTTTAACCTTGAATGGGTTCTGTAACCATGAATTGGAAGAACCTAGTCAGAAGATGCATTTCACAGCTAGAAATTTCTGAGAACACAGTGAAGAGGTTTCACCTGACGTCTGTTTTCTGGCTACTGACTGCCACAGATATTGCTGTCATTTGGCTGTTTCCTTCATCTTGCAGGGGATTTCAGTGAAACATTAGAAATGACAGAAGGAGTCAGCTGGAGTCTAGCTAAGTTAAGACAGAATCAGCTGCATCTGTTAGTAGTACCTTTGGAACAAAGTCTTGATTTCCAGCTTAAACTTCACAAAATATAAATTGCTTGTAGATATGACTGTGGCAAAACAAACAAACAAACAAACAACAAACAACAACAACAAAATAAAACAACAGCATTTAAATTCAAGGTCAGACTAAAGAAAAATATGTATCTGGGAGTCAGACTTTCTTGGACCAGTTCGTAATGACATTTCCTTATGTACAAGTGACATAACAGCTAGATAAAATCCACAAAATCCACTTCTAGAAATTCAAAAGCACAAATTAGTGTTTTTTTTTTGTTTTGTTTTGTTTTGTTTTTGTTTTTGCTTGCTTTTCCTAATAAGAGATGCAGAAATAGGGCCAGAACACATACATGTGTTGAAATTCCAAATGTATCAGTAACCAACTGTAAGGTTTTCCATTCAAAGACTAGTCAGTGCTCTGAACAGAATCCAAAAATCTATGTAGTGCCTGGAAAGAATTAGATAACTCAAAGGTATTCAACAGTTCCAGAATACAGTGCCATTAAAAGCAATAAAAGCATTCTATAAAATCAATTTTTCGTTTAGAGCTTCATAATAGCATACAAAAATAAATAAATAAATAAAAATACACAATATACATACCTAAAAATGAAATAATTTTAGGATTAAAAGTTTATGCTCACCCTTCTTATTTTCCATGATTTATTGCATTCCTTACTGCATTAAATTATTTTTATTGCTGACAACTTCTGCATTTTTTTGGCCCTCAAAGTCAGTTTTCCTTCATTTGTTGAAATTCCTTGGAGATACAAATAATCTGGAATCATTTCTATTTCAATTCAAATGAAATGTTACCCATTATTCCTCTATTGTAAATACCTCAAATATCATATTTGCTATGAAACCCTGAAGTTCCCAGTGTCTAAAAGTGTCAAGTGTCCCAGTGTCAAGAATGTGAAAAGGTAGTATTCTTCCTAATCACTTAGAGTTATCTGCAGGTTCTAAATACACAATTTACTGTATGTTTACAGTAAACTGTATATACTATATCAAAGTATACTAGATAAATTGTGATAGCTTATTAGTTCATGAAATACCAAGAGCATAAAATAAATTATCTTACTTCTTAGAATGTTATATCAGCATTTCAGACTGATTTTCTCTTATTTCCATGCCAAGCAATTGCTTTCCTAGAAAAAAGTTGGGATATTTCCAAGGTTTTATCAGCTGTTTTTGCTGAAAATCCAGGATTTTTTTGCCATTGTTTCTCTTCACATACTCTCCAACCTATTCACGGCAAGCTGGCTTCATGGAAAGTGTCTGTTTCATCAGAAACATGAACATGAAGAAAAAGCATGAAAAGCACAAAGAAAAAGCATGAAATAAAACATTGGATATCATATGCACCTTCTTCAGTCCCTCTTCCCCCCTCTTTTTTTTTTTTTTTTTTTTTGTGAGGTTATGGCATCTGGATTGTATTTTCCAGTTTGTGTGAAGATAGCTGGACTTACAATACATTAATACTTAGCAAGAGGAAAACCAGTTTATCACAGCTTTAATTCCGTGAATCCAGCTGCTAAAAAAGAAGTGGGGCTAAGATGAATCCTTCAAGTCACTACAATAACCCTCACCCCCTCCCAAGACAATGAAGACAACAACAAAACAAAACTCAAAAAAGCAAAGAATAATTAGGTGCAGCCACAACACATGAGATTCTTAGCTGAATTGTACTTATGTATTTCTGGAAGACCACTGTTGGTAGGGGAGGGAAGAATGAATTCCCATCCTAGGAACAACGCCTGTTTTTGCAGCCCAACATTACATTTTTTGACTCAGTCTTCTTCTTTTGAGGAATTATTTGTGAGGAACAAAATAAAACCTATTTGAAAACCAAGCTCAAAGTGATCATAAAGTGTTTATAGAGTGTAACAGGCTTTATAAGACAGTTACTAGAAAAAGTTATTTAGTATATGCTAACTATTTTTGTTTTAAAAAAATAAATAAGCTTTGGTTTTGCACTAATTTTTAGTGCAAAGCTCTTTTCACTATATCACATATACATATTTTGCACTATATAACACTCCTAGCACTGCAAACTCAGCTAAAGAAGTGAAAAAAAGTCTTCATCTTTAGAGGGAAAAAGTCTTTATCCAAAAAACGTGATGAAATAATCCACAAAATTATAAATAAATAAATAAATAAATCATAATAGCTAAACAGTATAAAAGACTATAGAACAACACCACTCACTGTGCCGCATTAAATGTTACACTTTACTCCTATAGAGCAAAACTAACAATGAAAGTAAGCAAAGTTTATAATAGTTTATTGATTACAAGAGGATATAAAGACTGAAAGACTCAATGTTCATTGTATTGAAGTGTCTCATTGCAATTAAATTAGAACAGTGTTTTGTTTATTTTGCCTATGGTTTTGTTTATTTTCCACAAACCTATGAAATTGTACGCATTAAGATATATTAAAATATTTATATAAAAATAATATTCATCCTATCTGCTCTTTTGAACCATTCCTCAGTTAGCCAGTAGAACAAGGGTAAGGAACGGCTTTCAGTGGCAAGTAATAAGAAAGATTTTTTTTTTTTCCAATTTGAAACTATGTTTATAAATTGCCATTGAATTCATGGGAATATACTATAGTATTCATTTCCCTTTTGACAGTGATACTTGCTAGTTCTCAGCTATTTGAAATAATCCTTTTTCAGCACTAATATCAGTTTTAAATGTCAATTTAGAAATGTTATTTCTTTATTCTAGCGTTGCTACACATAAGCAGTTTTATTTTTCAACTGTCACTTCTCTCATATTAATTAAGCATAAAATAATCAAACCTACTGAAGTAAAAAGGCTTCAAATGAGAGCCTGCTTGTTTATAAGATTCTCTTAAAATATTCCCCTAATTAATATGAATATATTCAGTATTCCTTTTATGTTTCAAGGCAGAACAGTGTATTACTTTAGCCAATCAGTTTTTAATTTATTATCCATACACAACTGAAAAACAAGATTTGCAACACTTGGTGTGGAGTTGTGATCTGTGATGTGGTGGAAGAGGTGTTAATTGATTCTGACTGACACAAAAGCTAAAGTGATTCAGATGTGCCGCTTTAGGTAGTCCCTGAGGCCACATAGATGAGGAAGAGCTTCCTTCAGTCAGCTGCTGCAGCCCCATGAATGTGAATATGTCATGCAGGTACTTGCACTTTCAGAACAGTGAAATGTATGTCAGAAATACCAAACTAATTTTAGATGTAATTAAGAATAGATAAATGAGGGTTACTGAGTGCAATCATAGCAGCTGACAATGCTACTTCTCCTAGTCTACAGCACCTGTATCCTTTCAGCCTCTTCACTCCCACTCAGATATTGTTGCGTCTTTAAGACTACACCTGCATTAGCAAGTAATTTCATACAAAGGGAACAGATTGGTGGATCAAAGCTATAGATAGTGAGGATCCTCATATGAAAAGAGCCTTAGGAAATATTATGTCTAGTTCCCTGACAATTTATCTTCATTTTTCCCATGTTCAATGTTACCTAAATTAGCCAGTCCTGCTGAAATAATGTCTTTTCTTCCCCAGCTGAAGGGCCCACTGTGAGCACCACACTGTCCTTTCATTTGTTGTCCTTGATGAAGGTATCAATTAGAATCTCTGCTGTCGTGTAAATCTCACGTACAAAATGCTTCTGTTCTTGTTTGTGCTATTTTCTAGGTGACACAGTGGTGATAGCTGCCCATCCCTCACAGGAATGCTTTCCTTGGTCTCCAGAGAAATGTTACATTGTACCTTCATTTATGTTTCACCTGGAGTTTCCATGACTTGATGAAATTACAGTATGTAAGTGTTCCAGCCCCCTATAATCCCTTTTTGCATACAGAAGTCTTCACAAACAACAACAACAAAAAATAACTTGAACGACTTAAACCTGTCAATAAGCTAAAATGGTAGCTGAGTATAACTTGTTTTCTCATGAGTTATGGATAGCTGCACTATATGCTTTATGCATAAACTACTAGTTACCTAGCTCTATACTATGTATAAACGATGTATGCTATACTATCCATTCCCCATACTTACACTTTTTTTTTTTCCTTCCCCTTTTTTCCTTGATTGACTTGGAACTTAAAACACAAAACACCTCTCTGTCCTTGTTCTCTCTCAGTTGTCTGTTTCCAGGTACAGGTGATAAGCTTACCAAACAAATACAATAACTTGACTTGTTTCTAGGATTTTCCAAGTGGCCCTAATCTCTTTGTATGCATTGTGATACAAGGAGTCCACTAAAAAGTATATTTTCATTCTAGATTTTTTCTTCTCCCACAAGCTATACTATGTAGACATTTCAATTGTATAATAAGGCAGAAATCAGGAAATATGGTAGTGATAAGGACTTTATATTTTCTAATGAGATAGAAAGAGCTTGAGCAATGTGACAGATTGTTTGACTGGTTTGATCTCAGTTTGCCTATTGTATCTTGTTAGAAAAGTGAATGGGTTATACTGATCCTTAGAAGAGAGACTTCTTTCCTGGTAAACAGCTGAGTGTGGGAGAGAAGAATCCAAAGGATCTACGGGAGCAACCTGAGCAATAGGAGCAGTGAGAGAGTCAAACACAAGTAGAGGGTATAGTGGTTAGCAGGGAACAGCCACAGCCAGCTTTCAGAGGGGATGGACAAAGGTATTCATAGGGACCAGAAGCAACTGGCCAAACTTTCTTGCAACTCAAAAAGGCAGTAAGAACCCTTGCCTGGAACCAAAGACCGTTCTGACTTATTTGTTTAAAATGTTAAGTATGGTAGTTTCCATTTTAATTCAACCTGAACTTTTTAATATAGGTAATATATTTCATGCCTTCTTTTGGTATGTATCTATAACGAAAAGTTCTCAACGGATTCACAGCTGCATCCAGCACAGTAAAGTGAATACCTAACATGAAACAAATATGCTCTCTGATCTTTGTTATATTACTTCCAGCAGATTTTTTTGTTTGTTTTGTTTTGGGGATCTCATAACACAGAAGATATCCAAACATCAATGGAAAAGAAATTATCTTGCCACCTGGGCAAGAATAAGCTTAAATTCCTTTCTCAACTGAGAACAGTCTCTTGAAAAGCAAGGTGGAAATACACAAACACACACCACAGACTCAAGAAATTACTATCACAAATGTAGACATTTCTGTGCAATTTATTTCTATGACATATATAAACCTGCCTTATAGCTATGATGTGCACAAACAGTCAGTTGGGCAATTACTATCTCAGATATCCATGCCTCTAAATGTACCTAGAATTTTGTAGAGCACATGTGATTCAAAAATAATTTCTAAAAATAACCAAAGGCAAGATTTTTTTTTGTAATAATATATTTCTGTCCTTAGAACTGATATCAGAGCAGGTGCCCCGAGGCCAGAATATTTGTTCACATGCCTTCTAAAAAAGATCTTGGAAAAAAAAAAAAAGTATGAATTGGCCTAGCTGGTGACATTATCTGTTAAAAATAAATAAATAAATAAAAATTTATTTAATACTTTGTGCTTCATAGAACTAAAATCAAACTGTGGCTGTAAAAGTGACTGAAATAAAAAAGAAAAGGATTGCAAAAATGTCAAGTTTTCACTGATACAAGACATTTAAAGAACTTTATTTCTAATATTTTCATTGTCAAGAAATACAATATCATGTAAATATTATACAAACTATACAAATAGTTACCCATTACTCCTCCTGAGTTGTCTCAAACTGCAAAGATGTATATACTCATAAAAGTGAACTTAAATAAGCTTGGAAATTCAGTACTAAGTAGTTCTTTTAGTAGGTAAGACTAAGGAAAAGGGACATTTGTGAAAAGCTGTCAATTCCTCAAAGAAATAATATTGAAAATAAAGTCAGAAAAAAAAAAAAAAAGTTAGTAAGAAGTCAGCTTGGCTAAACTATGAGTTCTCCATTGGCCTTAAATAAAAGAAGGAAATATTCAGAAACTGAAAATTAGGACAGGTTACTGACAAAAATAAAGCCTATGCATGGAAGAAAAAAAAAAAAAAAAAAAAAAAAAGGTCAAGACACAAATGAGATGCAATTAGCAAAAGGCATAAGAATGACAAGAAATCACTTTCTAAGTATAAGAGGAAGACCAAAAAAAAGCATTGTTCTGCTCTTAATCAAGAAGAAAAGTTATGCACAGATAACACAAAGAAGGCTGCAGCTTTTAATGACTTTTTTTTGCATCAGTCTGCAGTAAAAACATCCATTAAGGAGAAGTGCCTAGCATAATTAATACCAGCAACAAAGAGGGAAGATCTCATCATGGAATAGGAAAGACATAAGTTGCAGAGTACTTAGATAAGTTAAATCTATTTGATCTGATGAACTTCATCCTACGATACGGGTTGATGCAATCAAAGAACTCTTAGTGGTTATCTTTGAGAACTCTTGGAAAAAATAGCTACTGTATTAAACAGTTTGAAAGAAACAGTACATAACAGAAAAAAGAATTTAGAGAAATTTGATTTTATTCCTGAGAATATGTATATATGTTTAAAGCAAACTACTTGTAAAAAGGGTGAAGAAAACAAGAAGAATGAGAGTCAATGTACATTTGTCAGGAACAAATTATATCAAAGCATTGCTTTCCTTTTCTGACCAGGAAACAGGCTTTTGAATAGATGAGTATTAATAGATGTCACATGTAAGCTGCAAAGCAAGGAGAAAGCAGTGCTATAGAAGCCAATTCTGGAGTTTACAGTGTTATATTACTCATAAAAGCTTGAAAAACAGGAATTAATGCATATATGATTTAGCTGCTATGAAACAGAAAGCTAAATGTGAGGTACATATATTACTTAAGAGTTACTTTACATATCCAGTAGAATCCTCGCATCTATATGACAAAGTGAGTAACCAAATCAAGCAGCTGAGTATGGACAAGAATCAAACTAGGATACACTTAGTCTGACTTACATCAGTCAAAGAAAATATATTACACAATGAAGAAACAAAAAATTGTCCATGCCACATAGGGTGGTCAGAGTTAAAGGAAGATTGTATTGCCTGGCATTAATAAAAATTGACTTTGTGTTGGTGGATGGATAAAAGATTGAACAAACTAAGAAATTCATGTTAGACACGAGTGAAATGACAATAACCAGGAGGGGAACACATGATAATATAATAGGAATAACCAAATATTTCAAAAGGGATATTAAATTTCGCCAGGAAAACTGTTTCCTGAAAGGAGTATATTGGAAACAGATTTTGAAACAGACAGCTGAGGCCAGCATCTAAGCAATAACACCATTGATAGCTGAAAATGTCCAAGAGCATGTCCAAGGTGGAGTTCATGAGCTTCCAAAGTACCTGGATGGCCCAGATGTCACTGGCACTGAATAGTCAGTGATATCCATTAGCTTCAAATTCAGAAAAGAACAGAAAACTTAAGACATCATGGTGGCTTTAGATGCTATCTCATACGACATCCCCATAAGGAAACCACAGAAAAAGAGTAAAGAGAGAACTACTCTAATATTCAAATTATATTCAAATATTCAGCCACCTGTGCTCTGTCTCCAACACCTCTGAAACTTTCCTGTCTGCTCCCTGTTCTCAGCAGCTCAGGTTCTTTACCACTCACAGACTCCTACAGAATTCAAGTGACTTTCTCACTCCCTTCTTCTGCTTGCCGCAGCATACAGTTTCCATGAGCATGCCAGACTCAGCTGCTCCCTGGGAAGTAGGTCTCTTCTGTCGCCAGATATGCATCTGAGTTAATCCTTCTCCTGCAAGGCACAAAACATGCAAAATAAGAAGACACAAAGATACCATCTGTCCTGTTCCTGTAAGAACTCATCAGAAATAATCTGTTCTCCATTGCAGATATGGAGAAGAGAAGAAATAATAGTCTTCAAATTTCAACATGAAGGATTCAGGTTAGAGACAAGGCATTGAAACAGATTGTTTGGGAAAACTGTAGGCTTTCTTATCAAAAATACTTTTAAAAATTGTTAACCATTCATCTATCAGCAATGATATCAGTATAGTTCACCCACAGAATATAACCATAGGCAATAAGATTCCCTCTATTCTTTTAATCCAAACTTTATTCAAATGTATTTTGATATTGTATGATTATCACATTGTTGATTTCAATGTATGTTAAAACTGGAGTGCAATTTTGCATATTCATCATTGCTGGGTGAACCTGAAAATCACACAAATTTGGGAATGACCTGAAAGTATACAAGCAAGAAAAAAAATCTTCTTTAAAAATATGTATTGCTTGACTAAGAACTATATGAAACTTAATGCTTTCAAAGAAGTTTTGAAGTTTTGACTCTGCTTGACTCTTACACCCAGGGGTATGCCCTAAACTTGTTAAACCCAATGTGATATGGAACTACCAGTCTGGGTAGGATATTAGACAGTGTTTAAATTCAGTGCTTAAAGGATAGAGAAGAGGGAAAATGCAATGTCTGCAGTTAGTTTTTCTTTGTGACAGGTATTTCTCTTCCTAAAGCTGAAAATGTAGGAATGATTCAAAAATTAGGTATTAGTGTAGTAGCCTTTGAAAGAATTAAGACTGTGTTTAAGGTTTTTATATATTTGGGCAGCTACTGGACAAAGACATATAGTCAAATAAGAAATCACTAAATTTCATACTATGAGAAGAAGGCAGCTGAATTATTTTGTTTTAACTCTTTCCAGAGATGCAATCTTTGAGTTCTAGTGTGTGTTTTTTCTATTTCCCAATTGCCTTTATTTTCAGCTGAGAACAGTAAAGGATACAAGGTGTTGAGCAGCAATTGAAATCTACCTTCAGCTATTTCATTATTAGTTAGTTGTCAACATTTCTTCTAAATGATGTTTTTAACTTGTTCCTGAAGTTATCTGTTCTTTATCGTTTATAGCAGGCTCAATGTTTAGAGGGAAAAAAAAAAAAAAAAAAATCTAAAATAATATTTTGGCATTCCTATGGCAGTTTTACAGAACCCTTCCATATGACATGCAATCTGTATTTTATGTGAAGAAAAAAATCACTGTTGTGTCCACAGCTCACTAGACATGTTTTTCCACCACAGGCACGTGGGTGGGTTCAATATATGTGCAAAGAATATTACAAACAAGGTTCGTGCCATCCGCTTACTTCCCATTACACCCAGAATGACATTTGAGACACTTGTTAGAGGAAAAAATAAATAAATAAATAAATAAATAAAAGAATTATTATCAGATTGATAAACTACAATGTACAACTACAACACACAGGACACTGGAAAGCAATCCTCTGGTCATATGCAAACCAGACTTGTATGCTGTTCAGAGAGCAAATTTGACAATATCAGTTTAGGAACAGATGCAACAGGACTGTCAGTCCATACATGCATGGAAGTTTAGTATGTTAGTATGCACACCTGCATTGTCTAGCTGTATGGAGACTTCAGGATTTTTCACCTGCCTTGATGGAGGACTAGAAGTGAATGGGATGAAATTGGATCCCATTGTATGTGCAGCTGTTTGCCACTTGCACAATTTGAGTGTGTTTGGAAATTTGGAAACAACTTGCAAAGAGACCCTTACATGGGTGCACAAAATAGCAGTAAGGTCAGCATTCATCTTGCATTTGCAGGTATCACCCAGGACAAGAGAGGGAACTGTTACCTGTGCAGGGCTGAAAGGAAGTTTTCTGAGAAGACAGTATGAAATGGAGTAATATTTTGATAAACTGGTAATATTTTTTTTTTACGTAAACATGGGCCCAGTCTTACAGGGTAGACACAGATGTCACACTGACAGAATTACAGCAAAGGGAAGGAAGTAACTACAGCAAATTAGGCAGTACACATAAAGGAGTCTTTCCCAATCTCTCTCTGTTGTTCTTGAGTTCTTTCTCTGCTGTACAGAAGTGTTAAGCACTAAAATCCCCTTCTGGATAATTTTCTTGAAGTGGGGCTAAAATTATGTTTGAAAATTTTAGAAGGTTGTGGGACCACTCAGAAGATCCCTTTAAATAGCAAATAACTCAAGACATAGGCATGACCATCTCTGCTTTGGACTTTCACTCTGCTGCTAAATTTCCTTCAGATGGATACTGACTGTCAGTCCAGTTGTAAAACTGTAGATGAGCAGGTTCCTTATATTTCTATGTCTGTCGCACAGCTTATACTCTGTTGTTTCCTGGTATATGATTCCAGTAGAAGATACAGGTTCAATTTATACATCAATTTATCTAACCCTTGCTTCCACAGATGTCACTGAGAAAAAGGCAAGAGCAATGTTATAAAGAATTTATCTGTAGTAAAGTCCAGGAAATGATTTTTCACAGCAGGGAATGGGCAGTTTTGTGTTCTATAAATCTTTCCAAAAGATTCATTAGGACATATGCTTAAATGTGTGAGAGATTTGAGGCTGTACTTCAACCTTTATATTTCCTATATTAAACAATTATAAAGTTAATTTCTCCAAATATACTAGATTCTGGAAAAAATATAATATCTCAAACTTATTCAACTGAGAAATGTTTAGTTTCCTCAGCCACCCAGCATAAAATAAATAAATAAATGAATAAATGAATAAAATTATTAATAGAAGTCACTAAATGCAAACTGGGTTCTCAGCAGCACTACTTCATACATGGTTCAATGGACTTTATGGATTAGAAGAGTGTTCAGGTGCCTATTCCTTTATGAACTAAATTCTCATGTGTTTTTTGAGCTTATATAATGCTTGACAATTCTCAGGACATTGCCCCTGGGAAAGAGGAGAGAGAAGCTTCAGGGTAGGTATTTCTGGTTTACGCCAATCACTACCACCCTGTAATATAACACACCAGGACAATTCACACAACCTGGGGGTCACTCCTTCCTAACTGTCAAGCAGGAGTTCACCATGCAGGGATGGAAAGCTAGTTTTAGGCTATGTAGGTTATTCTTGCAGATGGCATACTGGTCCCTCCAGCCTTATATTTTAATGAAAGAACCTTTTCATGGATAGAAAATAGGTGTGCTGAGCCACATGGCAGGAAGAACTGCATGTCAGACATGGTATGTGCACTCTTCAGACAGATCTTTGAATTTTCAGGCTCTGCTTATATACCCAGCAGCATTTCTTCTGTGCTACCATCTTAGATAATACCACAATTAAAATTCTGTTTTACTATTTTTAATGAAGAGATGGTAATTAGGATTCACAGTTAGATATCAGTTCACAGTGAAGCCCACAGGTAAGACAAAGGCAATTCTGCTGTACTCTGGGGAAAAAAAATAAAAAATTAAAAATTAAAAAGTGCAGCAGGTCCTTCTCTGTAACACTGTGAAAAACCTCAGCAGACTGGCATGACCACAATGAGGAGAAGGAGAAATGTCAAAGCGTTGTTCATTTCTCCGTAGTATCCACAAAAGCAGAAGAAAAAATAGAGCAGTTCCTAGACAAACCTCTCTGTCTGAAGAGAAGACCTCTAAGTAAAGTAGACAGGAGCAATTCCTTTCATCCCGTTTACTCCACAGCACTAATGCATAGGATTAACCAGTCTTTCACAAAACTAACAAACATGTTGCATACTACAGTCTTAACAGTCATTTACATTTGGACTGGAAATTTTTCACAATTTAAAGCATACTAGAATTTTTCAACAATTTAAAGAGAATACTGAGACAAATGAAAGTTATTTTTCATTATTTATAATAGTTCAATATTTATGGTTTTTTTTTTTTTTTTTTTTTTTTTTTTAATAATCCTTTTCTGTTCAGATGCTGAAATAGATCTTTCAAAGGGCCACATCCTGAGACAGAAGAGGCATTTTACTGAATTCACCCCAACATGATTTTTCAGATCAGAGGCTATTGTTAAACACAAAGTTAGTCTTGCCATTCTTCACATTCTCTGATGATTTATGGATAAAAGCATCACTTGTTTGGATCTCTTCTAAGACATAGCTTTAAAGGACTTTCACAGAGGTTACTTTGTGAAACTGGAAGCCTCCCAAGATGCCTGATCTTGACTAATGGCCAAGATGAAGCTGTGCTTGAATTTCAAATGACTACGCAGCCTCCTCCTCTGCCTGCTTTAAGGGTCCACTCATGTAGTGTCTTTGCGCACAGAGTTACCATGAATCTTAAAGAAATGACACATATAAGAAACTTAGATATTTTTTCCTGGATATACACAGGACCATTTCTCCTACTCCTACACAGTGTACCCTTGAATAAGGACAACACATTAGCAATGCAGTGTAAAAGAAGTCTTTACCAAGTCATTTTCTTGTCTCAGATTGGAACATTTCCTCTTGCTCCATACAAAGATGACAAAGTAACAAGAAGCAAAGTGATGTCATATGATTTGCAGAGATTAATGGTATGATTGTTCTAAAATTATCCTACAGAAACACCACTCATCATATTAGAATTTCATTGGTAAGGTTTCTAAAGAAAATCCCAAGGAGTCCTTTTATTTGATTCTTTTCATTATTATGATCCAAACTAGTGTGTATTTGGATAAGACCAGATATCATGGGCACACCTTTATTAGTGGTTAAGTGTATCAAATGAATTATTCACTAGGAATATTTGCTCAAACCTAATAAATATAATAGGAAACTGCTCCTTAAATCCTGCACCTTAGATCTTAGAAGTTCTTTCTCTGAATAAAAAGAAGACATGGAAATAAAGAGAACAGAGTATGATGAAAGAAAACTAAAGACATTGAAATGATGATTTATCAGAAAGACACAGAAAAATATACTTTTTATGTTGTGGTTTTGTGAAGAAATAATTCTTAAAAATATTCTGGTTATGAACCAAATAATGGGTTAACAGTTGAATAAGAGCCAAATTCTATCAAACATATCAGATGATAATGACTTTCCATTGGGCTTACAGTACTTAATTTGGAAACTGTTTATCTAGAAATGTATCTCACACTTCCAGGCATAATAATTGTGCTGGTGGAAGGAATGAGGTTGTTTAAGCTCCTTCACATTCTTGAGAGATGAGATTTTTTTATTTGTTTATTTTTTTTTTTTCTTCAGCTGAGGGTGTTAAAATAAGTCCACAGTCATTTGTAGAGAATAAAATCTGGTGTCGCATGAGTACAGAAATAAGTAAGTTTAACCAGATCCATGTATTATCTTAGCTCTAAATTCTGGCTGCTAATTACATGCAAAAATTCTGTGTTGCAGAAGCTTTGCTGAGTTTACTATAGAGCTACAGTGATAACCAATGACACAAACTAAAGATTTGAATTGCAGGAGAAACTAATGCTAATAACTGAGAGATGTTTGATTTTTCCCCTAAAAAGATGACTAATATTAACAGCAGAGCATTTGTTGTTACAGCAGAGGATCTGATTCTCTTTGATATTTTACCTAACAGAAGGTCAATATCTATAATTTTAGCATTTTTAGAACAATATATAATTTTATAAGATCCACAGGTTAAATTCCTCTGAAATATTCATTTCCTACTGAAGACAAAAAAAGGTAGAAAAATAAATAAATAAATAAATAAATGCAAGACATTTACAAAGGGAGAAAAAATCTACGTAAGAATATGAGAGAGAGATCACTGAATGCCTTTGGAGTTATTTCTATTTTTATGTTTCATATTCAATGCCAGAGTAGCTTGGATCTTATATCCAAGAATATGTTACACTGTTTAGTCTTGCATTTTAAAACAAGCATTGCCCTGATTTATAAAATAGGAGATCACAAAGAATAATTAAATTAAGAAATGTCTTTTATAGTATGTGCAGGACTTTGTTCTGAGGAGGAATTTCTTGATATGCAACCTAATAGTTACAAAACAGTTATAAAACTGTTTGTGTCAACCTTGGATGATGATGTGATCTTGCTCTGTGTAAAACTCTCAATGGTTCTCTCAAATTTACAACCTCAGATTGTACACTATACTCTTAATGTTGTTCTATCTGAAATAAAATGTTTTGAGCTTAGGCATTATTAAGTCAAAAATTCTGTGAAATTTCTCTGTGTTTTTACAACACTGCAGAAAAAAAAAAAAAGTGATGAATCAAGCTAATGATGGGAAAAATATGTTTTAACTGAACAAATGTTCTGGAGCCTAAGAATAGGGACCAGCAATGGGAAAAACAAAGGATGGACATGCTATAAAGGTGGAAAGAATAGGAAGTAGAAGAAAACCTTCTACCTAGCTTTAATTCAGATTCTCAAAAAATGATAAAAAAATGATAAAACTTATCGACAAATTATAGTATTTTCATGACTCAGTGTTCCAACTAAGGACTGAAGGAGTTTGGTATTGCAGAAAATTAACTAGTTCATAGTTTAGTGGTAGCCTTCCTTTTTTGCTATGGAGACTTCCTTTTTTGCTATGTGAGGGATGAGTTGCTACAAAACAATACAGGTTTTCTTCAAAGGAATATGAGCAGATAGGAGAGCTAATATCATAAGCTGAAAAGTTACTTCCCATCTGGGTATAACAAAAGTTCTGAAATCAGCCAGTGCATCTATTATCTGGTAAAAATAGAGCAGTATAACATGAATCACTTTCTTGGGATGTGATGAAGAGACTCTGCTGTCTCATGACACCTAACTTGTCAGAACCTATTTATTTGCTTTCAGAAACAGGAACAGAATATGACAAGGTTAGTTTCTAGAAGATGGGTTTCTGGAAGCTGGAAACAGAAGATGGATTCTGTATAACCTGATAGGTTCTGTTCAGATAAGAGGTTACATGTGAAAAAGAAAGATCATAAGTTCATAAGTGTTGTGTGAAGGCAATATTGTTGACATCCAGACAAAAACCACTTACTACCTTAGGGTTGCAATTCTAAAGGATGTGGAGGGAGCCACAATTTTAGAGTAGTGGATCTCCCCCCCCCCCCTCCCCCCGCTCCACTAACTAGAGGTAGTAAATCCACGTTCCTCATCAGTCAACAGACATTCAGTTTCATTAATGGCTCTCTGTTACTATAATAAACAATTCAGTCAAAGATTTTTCCCACTGGAACAATAAAGCAGAATATTATAGGAAAGAACAAAAACAAACTGTAACTCCTCACTGAATGTTAGAGAAAGGTTATGCAGAAACACAAAATCTGATAAATACGTCAAATGTGTTAATATCCTAACACAGGAAGCTCTTTGCTTCCCAGTCTTCATTTACCTTACTTCTTCCCTCTGTTTCACACACGAGTTGACTGAAGTTTTTAATTGTGGGAAATGCCTGAAGAAGTGAAGTGGTACATAATGCTGTTACAGGTATATGAAAGAATGTCTCTGAAGACCAAGCCAACATTAATATGTGGTACATATAAATCAAGAATAACGATATCCAAACTCTTCAGAAGGGGACTAGTAATCTTAATACCACTGGACATGTCCTTGAGGCAACATAAAATATACAAATCATGACTTTTCATTAGTGAAGTATTTCATCCCCAGAGCATCATAAAAGAAAATTTATTACATTTACTTAGTGGGATGCAGAGGGAGACTCTTCCAAAATCTAATTTCTTTATAAAATGTACTTGATAAATAGTAATTTTAAAATCTTACAAGCTGTCAATCCACACTGATTTTGTTTTCATAAAGGACTTAAGAGGGTTTGAATTTTCCTTGAACTAATAGCTCCTTTAAGGTCTTTGGAGATTGAGCAGTGAATTTAACCAACTCCCAGAGTGATCTAAATGATGAACAACCTCTAGGACACCTGAGGCAAGTGAACTTTCCCTCACTGCATGCCAGGTCTGATGTACAGCACCATCACTTTTGTGAAGTGAAATCCAGCTGCCAAGAGGCTATCCTGTAATTACTTGGTAAAATAGTGGCTACTATTGCCTGCACAAATCTAGTAACTTTTGGCTGCTCATTTGTAGTCTTAGACTGTTCACAAAATTCTTGGACATGTGGCAATCAATTGTACCAGAAAAGAAAAAAGAAAAAAAAAAAAAAAAAAAAAAGTGTTTCAGTGTTTCAGCTGCACTTTTTGTGGTTTTAATTAACCGTTTTTTTTAAGCATTTCAATGTTTGTAAATATTGGTTATCATCACCGTGTATTTCTTTCAAAATGCTTTTTCAGCTCAAGTGAACTAACTTTAATCTTTCACCACTGTTCTTTAAATTGATGTTGTAAAACAATGAAAAGTGTTATTTTCGTTGACTAAAATTTATATAAGACATTCTTATTTCATCTTGAAGAATCACAAAGGAAAAAAAAAAAAAAAAAAAAGTTAAGATGAAATTACTTTCCAGACAAAATTATGCCAATGGAGCTTCTCATCAATTACAAACAATAAAATAAAACTCTGTCTTTGCACAATAAATAAATAAATAGATAAATAAATAAATAAATAAATCTGTATTTAGTAACAACTGCAGATTCCCTCAAAGTATATCTAGATTGATGAATTTAAAATTCCAGTTTAAAAATATGAAAGATTTATACTGATCTTCTCTGGTACTATGGTACCATATGTACTTTTTCAAATAGTAAAAATTTTAAGTGTAATACATGAAAACTAACAGACTTGTTCACAGAACTTGCATGAAAGCAGAGTGACATACTGTGGGTGGTGGGAACTATAAGTATTTGCTGACTTCTAGAACTGTTTTAGCTGCTAAAGGAACTGAGCATGGAAATCTAAAAGGATTTATTAAAACACCCCCAGCTCACATATTTATATAACATCAGTTTATTGATTTCATAATAATTTCACAAAAAGGTGTCAAATACATTTTAATGTATGCATGTCACAAAAGATCCAATATATTTATTCTAGGAAGCTCATGCTTCCCAAGCTCACTTTAAATTTTCACTGTATTTAATGTCAGCTTTAATTTAATTTAATTTAGTTTAAACACAAATATTCTGTCTCCCCATTAGTGACCATCCTAAATGCCTCATTTATCTTTGTTTGGGGGTTAATAAATTGCTGAAAGGAAACCACAACTAGTATAGCATGTATGCAAATTTGTTATCTATAAGTTTTGCACACTTCTAACTTAATTCCTTGATATTTCAGGAAACTGTGATCCAGGGAATGCCTTAAGATATCCTGCATTTTTCCTGTGTCCCAATGTAATCCCGAAACTTTTGGTGCTTAAACATAAGTGATAGCAGTGGTCCTTGGTTGTCCAAGTGAAAGGCCAGGTAAAGTAGACACTTTGTAAAGCCATTTGGGAAAAAAAAAAAAAAAAAATCCTCATGCTGGTAACTATCAGGGTTGGATTCAGTGACCTGGAGGGTGCTTGCCAATCCGACATTCCTAAGTTTTTCCCAGCTAAAAAGAGACACTGTAGTGTATTTTTCAAGATAATAAAATGTGAAATGTTCACCATATGAATTAAATGAGTATCAGCTATTTTAATTCTACAGTCTATATTCTCTAACATTGAGCATTGAGTTCAGAAATCCATGGCAATGCTAACTTGGGACATCAAATGCCATATTAAAAAGTACTTCATTTTTTCATAATTCAACCAAGCAAGGAACCATGTAGACTAACTTATATCCCTCCCCAACACTTTACTACAGTTTTGATTTTCTAACCTTTGTTCTGAGAGTTCTTTTTTTTTTTTTTTTTTTTTTTGATTATTACAGTTGTCACGGGGGGATACTGCAGTAGTCCTTTTTCTTTCCCTTATTTCTGGGCTTTCAAATATGAGGTGCATATTAGAAATCTTTTTCATAGCTTCCTCAGTGTTTTTAACCTGTAGAAAAAAGATCAGTTCTCTTTTAGGTGTTTGCAAAAACAAACAGGAAATCTTTTTAACCATTATTTATTTATTTATTTTGTTATTTTTACAATATTTTCTTAGTAAATAGTTGAAGTATTTCCAGTGAAGAGAGTGCTTTTAGCAATACACAGGAATATTAAAGGAAGAAACAGATTTAAAAGTGGAAGACAAGACTAAAATATGGACAAATAATTTGAATTGTATATCATTATGCAAAGATTCAGATTTTTTTTTATTTTTATTTTTTTCCTTTTTTCAAGACAGTATAGCTACTTAACTTCTGTGTAGGCTGGTGTATATTTAGGTATTTGGAATATTGTCACTGGTGCATAGGAGAAGCACAGAATAGGACTGAATGAAAAATATCTTTAGGCTAGCATTCTTCAAAAGTACACATTTCTCCCTTAATAAAGGCCTTCCTGATAGACAACCAATCAATGTTTTGCCAATGTGACTTCAGTATAACTAGGTTCAAGTACATCATACCTTCTAGAACAGTAAGGCTGAAAGTCCAAATTTGTTTATGCAAAACCACTTCCATACTCCTTGTACATCTTTACATTGCCAGAAAAACTAGACAACTGACCGAGAAGACTTGTCAGTGCAAAAGACCACCCTGTGTGTTTAATGGTTTTGTTTTTCTGAATTCTATAAACCTGTAGAAATGTTCATTTCTGCATGGGTTTTCTTCAATGAATTGGCTGTTCTACAGGCCTGAAAACAGAGCTGATATCCAAGATGCCCTGAATCCTTATTTTGGCTCTTACAGACTGAATATCCTTAGGCTTGTTGAATTACAAGCCCATAGGCTTGTTGAATTACCATGTTTAAAACAGGGCATATTATTTTCACAGGAATGTTATGGACACTACTAATGCTTATAACTATACTTTGAAGGCACATGATGCTGTAAATTTGAGTTATTGCTGCCTAAAACTTCTTTTATTTCTAGCTATTACACTTGCATTATATGTCTTTATATGTCTGTAGCTGGCTTGTCATACTTATTTAATGAATAAGCACAACAAATATGTTCCACCATCAGCTTAGACATAAATAGTTGCATACTTTCATGGTTTTTAATCTGTTTGCAAGTACAGGGATCATTATTATCATGTAATTACATTTAGCATTCTGGTTAGGCTGCGTTACATTTCATGCTGAAATTCCTTACTTGGTTCACTCCAACAGAAATATGGGCTGCTGTTGAAAGGATTGGTCTTGTACCAAGATTGTTGTTGTGTCTGTATTAGCAGTTATGCATTTAACAAGCCAGATGAATAAGCTAAATTATTAATGCTGAGATAAGTCAGTTTCCTGACCTGAGTAGCTGTATAAATTGCTACTGCTCAGACACAGAAAATGTCAGAAAAAGGCTAAAGGAAGAAGAAGAAAAGTGGGACTGTGCTTTTTGATACAATTCAAATTTATTTTGAAATCAAATAGATGCCCTTAGTGTAATCCCTCCTAAAATTAAGTAGTGGGACAGATTCCAAAACTGACCAGACCAACCTACATTACTCTGTCTTCATATTTGTATCTTCATATCTTATAAAATCTTGAAATTTCAAGTGCCTGTTGATATTTTGGATTTTTTTGGAATGTCCCATTTATGTATATACCTTTTCTGGGATATTTGCAACCTAAATCACTGTATTGTCACATGTCTGTGTTTGTTCCCATATATATATATAAATATAAATTTTGTACCTTTCCTGACTATACTTCTGTGGTATTCATTGATCATTCCATGCAAAAGCTTTAAGAGAGATTTGTTTGACTGTGTAACCTGTTACAAAATCTAATCTGTGCAAAACATAAGAGCTGTATAGACTCTTTAAGGAGTATAGCACAGTCCTCATGTCACTTCTTACCTTCATGAAAAAAAGAAACAAAAGCAAAAAAAAAAAAAAAGCTTATTACCACTTAGTAACAGTATCACTTACAGAAATCTAACATTAATACAGCATACACTTTCAAATACTTAAAACCAACACAATAAATAAACTAATGATTTTCAATTAATCTTAGAAGTACCCCATGCTGTTAATTGGACCAGTTAATTTAGCACAATGCCATCAGGCAAGTACCTCTTACACATGCCATTTCACATACTCAAAGTGCCATTGATGAAAAAATTGTTTTATTTATATCACCTATCATAGCAATTCAAAAGCAATTTCCTGAAGTATTTTACTTTTGGAACTTAAGAGATTTTAAGATTGCTGTTATCTCTCCCAAATCCAGGTACTTTGCAATAAAAGAATACTTTATACTGTTAGAGTTCTTCTGGTTTTCTTTTTTGGCTTTTTCCCTTAGAGGGATTTGGGATTATTATTATTTATTTAAATAGGAAAAGGTAATAAAATAATTAACCTTTAAAAAATATTATTATTATTATTATTATTGGAAGTCTTCTGTTACTTTTTATGAGTTGCCTATTTAAAAATTGAATTTTACAATCTGGTTTCTCAAAATAAATAAATAAATAAACAGTAGTGAGAGGAAGGTGGTTTTTTTTGTTTGTTTGTTTGTTTGTTTTTTCCATCTCCCACCTTTCTGTCTGTTAAAGCCAAGTCATACAGCACCTGACAGTATTGCTAACGATACTCATACTTTTTTTTTTTTTTTTTTCTATGCTAAGATATGAAATACTTCACCTAAATTGACATTGAACAGGATAGGATTGAAAATGGCTTCAGACCAAAAGAAACATCAGAAACATTACTTTGCATAGGCCTGATGAGCAGTAATATTGACCATGAACCATAAACCTTTGAATGTAAAGCATAAAGAAGTATTAGAAAAGATGTTCCTTAAAGTTCTTGATCCTCAGGAAAGTTGTATGAAAAAAAAATCAGAATTCTCTGGATAAGTATCTCCTTTTCAGTGTGAAACTTCCACCTCTGAAGTTTGCATGGCTACTTGTCCCTTCTTTCTTTTTTCTTTTTTTTTTTTCTCTCCTTTTTTTTTTTTTTTTTTTTTTTTTCCCTTGGCTTTGTTTTATTTTGTTTAATTTTCTTCTTTTCAGCTGTTTCCCAGGATTTGTGAAAGAGTCAGCAAAGAGCTGCATGCCAGTTAACAGTAACTTGGAAGCTGAATTTATTTCCGGAAAAGAACACCATGTCTTATAGACAGTATTGAGTCCACATTTTTTTTTTTTTTTTTTTTTTATCAATGTATTCTACATTTCTTCAGTGTTGTACAGAGGCACGTGTAGAGGTTATGGTATATGTGATTGTGTTATAGCACTCTTTTATAGATAAATGATTCTTGTCTACTTGCAAACTACCTGGTTTTCTATTAAAATGACAGTTTAAAAACTTTTTTTTTTTTCTTTTGTCATCTTTTAAAAAACTAACAGCTATGTATTACTTTTATATCTCTTTCACCATGTGTTGTGGTTTAACCTGGCCGGTAGCTAAACACCACACAGCCGTTCGCTCACCCTCCCCCCTCCCTCTCTGGGATGGGGGAGAGAAACGAGAAAAACTGAAGCCTGTGGGTTGAGATAGAGACAGTTTATTAGGGACAGAAAAATAAAATAATAATAATAATATGTACAAAACAAGTGATGCACAATGCAATTGCTCACCACCCGCTGACCGATGCCCAGCCCAACCCCGAGCAGCCGGCGCCCCACCCCGGCTAGCCACCCCTATATATTGTTGAGCATGACGTCAGATGGTATGGAATACCCCTTTGGCCAGTTTGGGTCAGCTGTCCTGGGTCTGTCCCCTCCCAGCTCCTGCTGCACCCCCAGCCTACTCGCTGGCAGGACAGAGCGAGAAGCTGAAAAGTCCTTGGCTTGGTGTAAGCACTGCTCTGCAGCAATTAAAACATCAGCATGTTATCAGCACTCTTCTCATCCTAATCCAAAACATAGCACCCTACCAGCTACTGGGAGGAAAATTAACTCTATCCTAACTGAAACCAGGACACCATGTTGCTGATTTTTGACAGAAAATAAATTTTTTGTTTGTTTTGTTTTTTGTAGTAAGATCTTCAATGTTACATCAGATTTGTGAGAGAAACTATCAAAACAAAATTTGCTAAAATACATTGATGGGATATGGCATCATGTTAAATCCCTTATATAATGGATCTTGTAATTTTCAACTTGAAAACGAGAAGACCATAAACGTTCTTTCACCAAAGCTGTAAATTCCCAAAAATTTGCCATCAAACTTTTAAGAATTATAGTACACTTCAATACATAGTTGTTATGTTTTAAAAAAGAAAACAGCTACTTATAATTACCTGAGCAATTCTTTTCAAATATTTTTTCTAAAGCTTTGAACTGTTCAAGAGTCCACAAGTTTGTAACTAACTACAGTTAATACCTCACTTATTAAATTTGTTCCAAAAGTAAAAGCAGGATGACCTTTTAGAAGCCCTAGGAACAGCCCATTTTCCTGCTCTCTGGCAAGACTAGTTTTCTTCCAACTTGCCAGAAAGTAAAGTATTCATTCTAATGGCTGGGTGACTGACCACTGTTGAACACTATTCAGATCTGTGATAAAAGATTTTTAGATCTGAAGTTATAGGTGTCATTTTTTCCTTCTTCCTTACCCCCTCTTCTGGTCAAGGCCTTGATCTTCAGCTGAAAAAAAAATTTTCATTTCTCACTTCTCCCTTGCAGACAGTGGAAAAAATATTTATACTTATGTACTTAAAATGGTTGCAAAGATTTTTACGTCTGTGTCTAAGATACCATCATGAGTCTTCCAGTTGATACAAGGCCTTTATACATATAAACAAAATCATAATGTCTTCTGCAATAAAAGAAAATGATTGGTAAAATATGTCTCAACTTTATGTTGATTTGCTCACTAGGAAAAATTGTAACAAAATTTGTAGAAATGAAATGTGATGCATAAAATCTATTTGCTGAAGCGATGGAGGCCTGAAATAATAATAATAATAACAACAACAATAATAATAATAATAATAACAATAATAATAATAATGACAATAATAATAACAATAATAATAATAATAACAATAATAATAATAATAATAACAGAAGGGCTTAATAGATGACCTTAGAGGTTCAGGGTTTGTAGTAGGGTAAAAAAAAAGAAAGTCAAGATGTTGTGCACTTACTGAGTTTTTATGCAAAAATATGCCCAGAGTTTTGCACCTAATATCTGAACTTTTTCTAGGAGAATAATGCAAGAGGCAAGGCAGACCAAACTGATAAAAATGCTAAGAGTGCAAAAAGAAAGACGTAGCACAGTAAGAAAGAATTGTACCTCTATTGTAGAAAACTAATCTACAGTAAGATAAGGAAGAGCTTCAAAATGACTGAATTTTCTGAATAAATCACAAAGGTGGCAAAGAAGAACATTAAACTAGATTAAGCTAGTCTGCAAAACCAATAAGATCGATAAATTTACGTTAAAAAGGCATGTGGAATCTGCCTGTTAATTATTAATTATTAATGATTATAGTGATGGCCTATGCAGGAAAAAATATTGCCCATTTCCTGGGATTTACTGGCTTGAACAATGACATTCATATTCAGCTATTTTTAAAGTTGAGAGGGGACAAAGATAGCTTGTTTTAATTAGGACTTGAAAGACGAGTCCAAAGCTGAACTGAAACACTTCTTTCCTAATCTGTTGTCTTGAAGTATAGGGATAATACTATTGAACTATTTGACATGAAGATATACTAGCTAATATTTGTGCAATGCCTTAGAAATTCCAGAGAATTATCTTCAACATAGCAAGAATAATCTTCAGTAAAATTCAATAATGTTGAACAGAAGTAAAAGTGAAACACCAAGTCTTTCATCAGTAGGGAAAAAACAAACAAACAAACAAACAACAACAACAACAACAAACATAGCAGTAACTTACCAGGAAGCAAGTATAACATTATAGAAAACTTATGAGAATCAAATATCAGTGAGATTCAAATCTATCAGCCTTACAAGTGATAGACTGAAGAAAATCAGATTTAAAGACAGAAGCACAATCCAGTGTTTTTTATTCTTTCTGAAGTTTAAAACTTTGTCACACAGACTCAAAACTTCAAGATTATTTTATGATAATGAAATCAGATAGCTAATTTTTAAATTATATAATGAAAAAGTAATGTATAAATAGCATTTTTCATTATCTAATTCCTGTCTTCCATCACAAATGACAAATATTCTATCTGAAACCTTTTAATCCATTAACAATTTTCTCTACTGTAATATAAATAAAGCTGCAAAGAACTGAACTTACACAAGGGAATACTGAGAAAAGCTAAATGAGCATGGAAATATATAATGCTTTTAAGCATATCTGAGGGAGGTCTACAGTGTTTCCATGGTTATATTCTGCTCTTCACTTGCTTAGGGAGATTCAGTAAATGAGTTACAATTGTGCTAATAGAATAAGAGTACAAACTATTAGAATTACGTATTGTAGTACTGTGGTCTACAAGGAGAAAAAACACAAAGGAGAGGAAAGGAAAAGGAAGTTCTGAGCAATCTGAATAATCCAAAGTAATATTTGTGTTTCAGATGATTTTGCTAAACTCTACCATTTTGCTTGTATAGAGGTCAGTCCTAATAACTGATTATTGTCTCAGAATTGTCAACAGATATCAGACAATGAGATGAGGAAATTTACAAGATTTAGTAACTATAAGTACATTATTTGCATGAATAACGGGACAGTAATTCATCAATAACTAAAAAGATAATTAACTTATTTTTTTATGCTCTCTTTCATTAAGTTTCTGTCAGAATCTGTGCTTCAAAACATAATTAGTTTTACAGGACATGGAAGAAGAAAAAAAAATCTTTTATCGTGAACAAAATAAACTTACCAAGATTTTTAGGAAGCATAGGTAGGGAAATATAAGAGGGTGAGTAAATGAGGTCCTTCACTGTGAACTGGTCTGCTGAGGGTTTACAAACTGAGGTCAGAAGTAAAGCAACAGTGCAGTGTTGTGGTGCAGATCCATTGCAAACCACCTGACCAAGAGGAGGGATTGGATGAGGCTTTTTGTACATGACTAATAGAAGTCTCCTGATCTCAAGACCTGAATCTCATTTCAACCATGCAACTATCTGATGGTAAAAAGACACAGCACTATCCAAGCAATTTAAGGGGTTCCTAGATTATGCTGATGATAATTTCACAAAGAGTGGGAGAAATCAACCACTCTAATGCTCCCCTTGTGCTGGTGCTTGCAAATAGGGACAATATAACCATGAACTGATTGAGTTTAGGATCTAAAGGAAGGATCTGGGAAGGTAAGCAGTGCAATTAACAGCCTGGACTTAGTTCGGTTTATTTAAGGAATTGCTGAGCAGAATACCCTGAGTAATTGCCATGAAGTAGAAAGGTGCCTATGAGACATGGTTTATCTAAGAGACAGAGAGAGTTTATAAACAAACTATTGTAACGGTCAGGGAGACCGGGGATTTCACTAGAAGGCCTACCTTGCTAGATAAAGGTCTTCACAAAGAACTAAAATGCAAAAAAGAAAAAAGCATAAAGGAAGTGGAAACAGTGATGGGCAAGGATGAGGGAACCTTAAAGTGTTGTTTGTACACTTGTGTATGAAATCAGAAAAGACAGAGACTAGATGAAGTTAAAATGAACTAGACATAACGTGTAGCAAGTAGGAAATCTTCAAGATGGGCATAGAAAAAGAAAATTCAGGGAAGAGATCTGTTTGTAAATACGGGAGGAAAGCTAGTGGTGGACAATTTGGAAAAGGCTAACAAAGTCCATGACTTACCTACTTCCAACTTCACAAATGATACCTGGGCACATATGGGAAAACAACAGTTTATGGATGCATTCAAATTCATGGCATTACATGAGGTTCACCTTAAAGAGCTGAAAAAGTTTTCTGATGTGATAGTGAGGCTTCTGTTTAGCATCTACAAAAAAAAAAAAAAAAAAAAAAAAATCAAGTGGAAGGGGTCCCACATAACCAGACAGAGGGTGATATTGCACTTACTTATCCTTAAGGAATACAAAAGGGAAGATCCAGGGCCATGTCAGCAAGTCACCTTCAGTGTACTCCTTGGAGAAATCACAGAGTACATTCTCTTGGGGTTTACTTCCAAGCATGTGAAGTAAAACAAGGTAATCAAGAAGATTCTTTGTGGTTTTACTAGGGACAAACCATGATTGACTAACATTATTGCCTTCTGTGGAAACAGCTATGTGGATAAGAAAAGGATTTAATAACATCTACTCTAGTATGGTTTCTGTCTCCTTAGTCTATGAAAAAAGAAGGAAATATATTTTTAATGTCTATGATTTTGGAGGGTTTGCTATTCTATATAACATCTGATCAGTTCAAGGCATATTTGTGGAAAAAGAAATAACTCTACCCATCCTTCTATGATATTTCAACCTTTTTGCTTGGTTTTCTTTCAAGTGAAACTCTTTTCATAACTGAATCAATTATTTGAAAATGAACTTAAATGTAGAATTTGATATGTTGATAACTGTTCACAAACCATTTGCCAAATTCTAAATATTTGTAAAATATAAATATTTATAAGTTTAAAAAATATGTGCCAATTTGCATAATACTGTAAAACCTTGCTATTTTTAAAATCAGACTGCTGCATAATTGCCATTGCAAGTACTCCAAATAAATTACATCAGACTACTAATGTAAATAAAGTTACTCTTTTCTCTGTATGTAAGATGAAACTTTAAATCAAAGCAGAAAAAGTAAAAAGATTTTTTTTTATTATTATTATTTATGAAATAAATAAATTAATGTGCTGAGGACCTGAGGAACACTAAGATCCAAATAACGAAATGAACCTTCAAATAACATTATTAAAATAAGTGACTTTAATGTTTTCTTAGAGATAAATGTTTACTTTTAATTATCTAAGAATAAATTCATACATCTTTATGGCTTAAAATGTATAGCAATTGATAAATATATATTAATTGAATTAAAGGATTTTTTGTTTTGTTTTGTTTTGTTATAAATACAATATCTTGAAGAAGCTGACTGAATATGCATGGGCTTTTCTGTTTCATGGGTCCTTAGAATTAAGTAGCATGAACATCTGACTGACCAATATGAAAGACTTAAAATAAAAATTTGGAAAATAAAATGTGAAATTGCAATTAAAGGAACACTGATTATTTAATAAAACAGCAGAGACATACGGCATTCATTTTACACATTCTTACCATATCCTTTTGTTATTTTTGTAAAAATCTTCTGTGATTTAAAACGCTGTCCCATTCAGAAAGAACAGCTGTTAAGCAGGCATTGTCTTAGACAGATAAGACAGTATCTCCTCTGGATAACTGAATCCCTCCCCTCTATATTGAGCACCATGCTCCTGTGCCCCAACCAGTTGAGCAAGGCCAGGCAGAGGGCTAGGGTTCTGGGGGGGGGCTCCCAACTGCAGTGGGGGGCCCTCACCCTAGCAGCACCCAGCCAGGCTGGGCTGGGCAGGGCCTATCCATTCACCAAGGTTACTGACAAGAAGACAGTGAATGTGTGACTTTTGCCATCACTAGCAGAAGCCCCAGGGCCCTGTGGTGCCTTGGGGGTTCAGAGTCTGTGAGGTCTGGGCCTGGACCTGGTCCAGGAGACTGACAGCCTCAGATGCCCATGGACAAGTGCCTTCTGGCTCCCCAAACAAGAGGGTCAAACAAGAGACCACCTGCCTTCTTGGATCATAACTATATATAACTTAAACAGAAATTACCACAGCTCTAAATCAGATCACGACTACATAACCTCAGATAACTGAGGATAATTTCCCAGAAGAGTATTTCCATTATTTATGTCTCTTTCCTGGTCAGTGACATGTAATCAAGAAGACCGAATTTGTCTTCTCCAGACTCCTTTTTCCTTTTTTCCTCAGTTCTTTTCCTATTTATACTTCTTTTCCTCAATTTATAGCAACTCCTCAGAAATCAGTAAAGGAATTGTGACACATGTTAAGAGAATGAAATAGTTCAGTGGAAAAAAATGTTGCACATTCTTGTGTTAATGTGGAAATATTTCCTCTTCTTGAGGTCATCTGAATCTGGCAGTTAATCACAGAATCATTGAATTATTTAGGTTGGAAAAGACCTCTAAGATCATCAAGTGCAACTGTTAGCCTATCACTACCAAGTGACTAAACTATGTTCTTAAGCACCATGTCTACACATTTTTTGTAGGTCTCTAGGAATGGTGACTCAACTGCCTCTTTGGGCAGCCTGTTCCAATGCCTCATAACCCTTTCAGTGAAGAATGTTTTCCTAATACCCAACCTAAACCTCCCCTGGCACAACTTGAAGACATTTTCTCTTGTCCTATCACATGTTGCTTGGGAGAAGAGACTGAATCCCAACCCACTACAATCTCCTTTGACGTAGTTGTAGAGAGTGATAAGGTCTCCCCAAGCCTCCTTTACTCTAAGCCAAATAATACAATTTCCCTCAACCACTCTTCATTAAACTTTTCTCTAGACCATTCTCCAGCCTTATGGCCCTTCTTTGGACAAACTCCAGCACCTCGATGTCCTTCTTGTAGTGAGGGGCCCAAAAGTGAACACAGTATTTGAGGTGCGGCTTCACCAGAGCCAAGTATAGGGGTATGATCCCCTCCCTAGTCCTGCTTGCCACACTATTTCTGATACAAGCCAGGATGCTGTAGGCCTTCATGGCCACCTGGGCACACTACTGGCTCATATTCAGCTAACTATTGGCTAATACTCCCAGATATCTTTCTGCCAGGAAGCTTTCCAGCCACTCTTCCTTAAACCTGTAGTATTGGATGGGGTTGTTGTGCCCCAAGTGCAGGACCCAGCACTTGGCCTTGCTGAACTTCATGCAGTTGGCCTTGGCCCATTGGTCCAGCCTATCCAGATCCCTCTGCAGAGACGTCCTACCCTTGAGCAGATAAACACTCCCATCCAACTTGGTGTCATCTGCAAACTTACTGAGGGTGCACTCAATCTCCTCATACAGATCACTGATATATTGAAGAGAACTGGCCCCAGCACTGAGCCCTGTGGGATACCACTAGTGACCTGCCTCCTATTGGATTTAGCTCCATTCACCACAGCTCTTTGGGCCCAGACATCCACCCAATTTTTAACCAGCAAAGCATATGCTCATCAAAGCTATGAGCAGTCAGTTTCTCCAGAAGAGTGTTGTAGGAAAAAATGTCAAAATCTTTACTAAAGTCTTTACTAAAGTGGATGCAGACAGCATCCAAATAAGATCCAGCATAAGTAAGAAACTATGGATGTATTTTCAGTACTTGGGTGTTATTAAACTACAATGCATGAAACACATTACTGTTGTGATGATAAAAAAGTAATGCTTTTTCCTCTGTTTATGTATCCTCTTTTTGGAGTTTTTGCTGAGATGAGTGTAACGGACTGCCTTGACAGAGTAACAATTTGGATTTAACTTTTTTTTTATTTTTATTTTTCTGGAAAGTTTTTGTTTTGCAAGGATATCTCACGATGTGTACAAAGGAGAAGGGAATTGTATCTTCCTTCACATCTCTATATTTTTCTTGCAACTGAAGCTGTTCTAAGGTTTTTGAGCTGCCAAGCTGTTTTAGTGATAATCTGTCATGGTGAAGACTCTTAAAGACAGACTTTCTCCTCCTAACTGTGCTATAGTAAAATAGAGTATCAGGGCCTCAGGTCTACAAAAATGTAATGCCCAAGGCATTCATTTATAACATTAAGTACACATTGCCATGAATTTTGTTTTTATTCTTAGGAATAATTCTATTTATCAGAAGATTAGAAATAATTCTATTTATCTTAGAAATAATATAAATTTATCTATTATCAGCTATGCTGCCCTACAGAAAGATGGGAAGAAAAGCAGCTTGTAGACAAATCTATTGACAGCAGTGATGTAAAACTTTTCAAAACCTTTATAAAAAAACTTTCAAAACCTTTATAAAAATATGCAATCTTTCATGGTTAGTATTAATTCATTTGCATATATTTTAGTATTTTAATATTAAAAAGCTTTTAGGAAAATATTTGTGCTACAAAGAATTTATGCTAGGAAAAAAAAAAAAAAACATGCTCAGAAATGTATGTCATCTTTGCTATGTTATTAGACAGTAAATGAAGCTACTGTTTTGGTTCATGGTATCAATCTTTTCCATTCCAATTTGCACTTGTATTATTAATTGCATACAGGAAACTTTATGAAGGTGTTAATGATGCACAGCAGACTCAATAAGCTACTCCCATATGGCAGGAAACATTTCACATAACTTCCTCATATACATACTTGCTCCCTATGAATAATCCTTCTAGATGTCTTCTACATGGAAAGGAGAAAAGAATGTGTGTTGGCATGAAAACAGTGTTTCCACCACTGTTAAAGATTTACACAGAATCTGATTGTTGCTAAAATTAATAAGCCTTGTCTGAATTTTATCTACAAAGAGGGAAACCTACATGTAAAATGGTCACTATAGAATAAGACTTCTGAAATTGCTCGGAAAAGTCAGGAAACACAAATTTGTGACTACTGAATGGTGTTATATCATAAACATTTTAGACCTGTAACTGAACTCCTCAAAGCTGGTATCATATAATGAATCATTCTTCCATTTAAATAAAAAATGTAGACTTATCATGCAGATAGGGAATAAAGGAAAATGTCCTTTGGAAGAAGTGGTACTACCAAACTTCAGAATCCCAAAGAAAAGGAACGCCTTTCTCATACAGAGACCAACTCACTAGGATACTCATCTGAGTCTCAGTAGACCCCATTACATAGCTGTGCAGGTCAGCCGATGGAAAACCACCATCAAAGAACATAACATGGAATAGTTTGAATGATTAAAAAAACACCTTTGAATGGTGAAAACCATTTCAAAGGGCATGTCATCTTGGTATTTTGATTATAAAGTGCTTTGCAAGGGAAGAATTCAGCAGAGTGTTATTCCCTCCTTATGCCACATTTCTTTCCAATCTCTTTTTCACCTGTATGCTTCAATCTGTGAACTTCAAAATCCTATCTGGCATTTATAAAAGGGCTTTGGATATCAAGAAAAAGAAAGAGAGAATATAGAAAACTGGTGTGAGGAAGTACACCGAGTGAAGTGTTACTGTAGGTTTGACTGTTCTTGTACTTCCTGCTTAACATCTGATACTACTCACTGTCAGGTAGCAGTCAATAAATGAAATGGACCTTTGGTCTGCCCCAGAACAGCCGTCTTTTGGTCCTATACTACACTTCCAGATATCAGAGTCAAATCTAGATTCATAAGTAACTTGCATTTTAGCACAAAACAAATAATGAAAATCAGATGAATTTCCTTGAAATCAGGAATTTCATCAGAAAGAATATGTAATAGTGACCTGTAGATCAGAATTGGTATCACAGAATCACTAAGGTTGGAGTGGTCCTCTGGCAATCACTTAGTCAAAGTCCCTTACTCAAAGCAAGGTCATAAGCATCCATTTATGCACTGATCACAACCCTTTGGACCTGGCAGTTCAGCAGGCTTTCCGTCCACGTCAGTGTCTATTTATCTATGCCATACCTCATCAGACTGTATGTGAAGACTTTTTGGGAAACAATGTGAAAAAGATTTCTAAATTCAAGACAAACAAGATCCACTGCCCTCCCCCTGTCCACCAAACCATTCATTTCATTATAAGAGGCTACCAGGCTGTATGATTTCCCCTTCAAAAATCCATGTTGATTACTCCCAATCACCTCCTGCTCCTACATGTGTCTGGAAATGACTTCAGAGGATTTACTCCCTCACCCTCAAGCAGCCTGATCCAGGTCAGGCTGACTAGCCTTTAATTTTCCAAATCCAAACATTTACACAAAACCCTGTAAAGAAAAGCTGCTTAGGTGTGCACTGTAGTCGTAAATATGAACTATATATATCAGCATTTCAGTTATTATAAAGCCTGTGTATTGTTTCTTTCAGAAGTCATGTTTTAGAGGTCTTACATAGGTATAGTTGGAACCAAAATATTCAGGCACTGCATGCTCTGCCAGACAAGACAGACATAAAGAGAAGACTGATGAAAAGACCATTGGGGAAGAAAGCCATTAAAAAATAAAAAAATAAAAAAAAATACATGAACTAGACCTGGTGAATTCTCCTTGTTGCTCTAAAAACAATGTGAGGCATTTCATTGAGAGTTGTTAAATGTTAGTTGATTCAATAGGAAAAGGCTTAATTTTAGTCTCTTTAGCATTTTGACAGAAAGAATGGTACAGAGCTCTATGGCCATAAAATTACAGTCAGGTGAAGAAGCAAAGCATGACACCTGGGCAGATCCAAACAGAGGCTTGAGAGAGACTCTTTTATGGACTACAATGTAACTAAGTAAGCCAAAGCATGTACTTAAACTGACCGTGTTGCTTTATTGAGCTGCAGCCTGAATCAATATTATAGTTTGACTTAGTATTCTTGGTATTTTCCCCAATTCTTATCTTTAACTGTGAGTGTTAAACTGAAAGATTAGAGATTTGTTTCCAAAACCAACACTTCTTACTGTTTCAGTTTAGTACACAGTAGAAAATAAGTCTTCTGACATAGTTAGGGGATTCCTGCTGCCCCCCCTCCCCCCCCCCCAAATGATTTAAACAAGTTATTATTTAAACTCTTTAACTAACTTTAATTCCAGGAGGAGTGTAGCTCCTTAGTGTCTAGTTTATTAACTATTGGAGTTTCTGTATTTGAGGTGGACATATCCACATAATCAATGTTTGTTTTCTGGGTGGAGGCTGTGGTGTTTAATGGTGAAGCTCTACAACAGAGGCTGATTTAAATCCACACTGTCATTGGGGTTTAAATTCTTGTATCAAACCACCTTACATAATACCTCTCCTCTTGTTCCATCAACAGCCTGTAAGGGACTTCATATTGACCATAATAGCCATTAAAAAGATGCTTTAAAAATAAGTAATATGTTTCAGCCAGATAATTTTGTGAATTGTTTCCCTTTCAACCTGAAAAGATACTAGGCTTGATTGAAAGGACAGCGCAGAGAAGTGTGGCTGAAAAAGTGAGGGACTATATTGCTGTTGGAACCAATTTTTGTAAATTAAGGCCAAATCCTGGGATGTTCAGGCCTACACTGCAATTTATTGTATAGTCTGACCACTGATAAAAATCTGTCATGAATATATTCTTAAAATACAGTACAACTTAATAATCTTTGTTTTACCTGTTATGAAAACAGAGAATAAGTTCAAGAGCTACTAAGAAAGAGATATATAGTAAGAAGATTTGCTAAACCATTGATGTCCAAACTAATTTTAATCTGTATGAATTAATCTAAATAAATACCTGATATTTCAAAAGGTATATATTGATATTTAAACCTTTGTTCATATAAGATTAGAAGTACAGAAGCACTCAAATTTTCTTAAACATTTGAATATCAAAGTATCCTTAGATGTATGCAAATATGAATGGCAGAATGTCATTTACGTCCTTTTTCTGGAAACAAATATATTTTGGAAGGAATTTGTATTGGTTACCCTTATGAATTAAATACAGTAGAATATATTTCAAAGTAGAAGTTAAATGATAGAAGACTTACTAGCAAATAATTGTCTATTGATTCCTTTTAACCCACTCATGCACTCTGCAAGGGAAGTCAAAGACTTGAAAGCAACATTTTGATCTCTTAACGAAGTTAAGTCAGAAGATACTAAATGAACTTTTTAATCACTAATTGTCAAAATAATTCTAGTTGGGAAATTAGCAACATCACCTGCTGAGGGGACAAAACAGAAGATTTATCCCAAGGAAGTATTTTTCTTAACACTTAAAAAAGTCATCAGAACAAATGATGAAGCTTGGGCAGAGGAAGGGAGGCTTAGTTTTCTTAATGCATATTTAAGTAACAATTTGCCATTTTCAGCAAATTCTGGATACACTTGTGTTTGCATAGTAAGAAAGTCTTCAGCATGGTAATCTTATGGATTTATAATCAGTAAGTTGTTATTTAGTATGAGCATCATACGGTTACGCTGAAAGAACGCTTTTGTGGGAAAAAAAAAAAAAAAGAGTACATTTCACATAACTACAATTTCCTTCTATCAACAAAACACACAATTCAGCTTTGTGCAGCAATAACAAGTATGAAACAGTGGGATCTTTCAGTCTGACAAATTGCTGTTAATTAGAGAATGTTTTTAAAGGAAAACATACTATGCACAGCAGAATAAGCATAACAAAGGGACATTTATAGGCCAATCCAGCTGTCATTGAAATGAGCAGGATTTTTGCTGTTAACTTCAATATGAGTAGAATCAGCTTTTTAAATTTAACATAAAATGACAAGTCTTTTGTAAGGCATCTCTGTATCTGTGTCAACAGAAATAATCTGATTCCACATTAAGACACAGAAAGTTTCTAGAAATATACTTGTGATGAGTGTATGCCTCTTAGTGAATCCACAAGTATGTTTTACATATTCTTTTCTGCTTATCAAAAGAGATTCCTCTCTAAATTTGTTAGTCTTCAAACTGGTCCTGTCATGAGGATGAAGTATCAGTCCTCTCATACTAGAACAACTAATAGTTCAAGTTAACTGCTGAGGATCCTACTCAGTGTAAAAATGCTCTATTCTCAGACAAACAGTGCCTACCGCTTGCCCATTCATACAAAGATACAGAGAAGATTTAAGAATTGTAAGAAACTATATATATATATTTTATTTCAGTATTTGTGTAATATTAAAACAAAACCAAAATTATTAATTTCTACCTGAAAAGTTAATTCCCTTTTCATCTGTCAGCCAGCAATTTCTCTCAAGGTGCTCATCTTCTGGCTGAAGCTGTTATGTAGCTTTCATTCTTTCCAACAGAAGCAAGCTTCAGAGAACTACACCTTGTTTTGGTCACAATAATATTTAGTGTGTATTCAGTATTTGATCACAATACTCATCTTTTATTGGTTATATTACAGAAACAAGTGCAATATCAATAGTTGCCTTTCAAGATACCATATCTGCCTGTGATGTTTCAAAATAGAAATTGAGACATGCTTTTCTGATTTCCTTACTAACTTATACACAACTTTATATTCTGACCTTCATCTTAGTGGAGGCTGCCAATAGAATATTCTTGAGCTTCTTTTAAAATAGATGGCTCAGAAGATTAAAGAGGGACCCTGAAATGCCATTTTAACCCTTTGTTTATGTCTTCTCTCAAGAAACTAACTGAATTGTAGTCATAAATTTATGCCATAATTTTTACAAACTTCACATAATTTAGAGGCTTTTCAGAATCCTGCAGTAATTATTTTTTTCTTTTTTAGTTCCCTTTTCTCCAATAGCATGACTTACAATATAAACCTTTTTATGGTTCTGTAAAAAGTTACAGCTTAGAAATTTAAACCCTTGTATCTATTATTTCTCATAGTCTGCATTTCAGTGTATTTTGATTCTGTAGGAACCACACATAATATGTTAATGGAAAAAGTAATTCATTAAGTACATGTGGTAACAAATTTTCCCCTTTGAGATATATTTGAGATATTTTGATATATTTGAGATATTTTGGAGGAAATTCTTCACTCAGAGGGTGGTGCGGCATTGGAACAGGTTGCCCAGAGAAGCTGCGGATGCCCTATCCCCAGAGGTATTCAAAACCAGGTTGGACAACGCTCTGGGTAACCTGGTTTAGTGAGTGACATCCTTGCCCATGGCAGGGGGTTGGAACTAGATGATCCTTAAGGTCCCTTCCAAACCAAACCATTCCATATTTCTATTCTATGATATTTTTGAAATGGAACTGAGTACTAATGGAGAAAACTGATTATGGTCAATTAGTAATTTATTTAATTAATATAAATTTTAAATTAATGATTTTATTAATAAAATTTCCTTTACACTATATCTTAAATGGATATCCTAAAACTGTTATTAGGATCATCATTACATAAATAAGCACTAACTTAAACAACAAAATAACCTGAATTACTTTTGCTTTGGATCATAATGAAATGAAAAAACAAACATTTTCCATCATTTTACTGGAGAGCACAAGTGACTCTGTAAGTTTTCTGTCTGATTAAAAAAAAAAAAAAAAAAAAAAAAAAAGTGTTGTGAACAAGACCAGAACAAGAATAAGTTATCATGACTAGATACCAAATTTCTCAGTTTACTTAACAGAATATTCTACATAAAGATATGAAGTAGGAAGTTCAAGTGCATTGAGAAAACTGGTTGTGTCTCCAAAAAGGAGGAGTGCTCGTAGCCCAAATTTAAATACATGACTAGTGAATCTAGAACTGTCTGGGGTTAGCTGTATAAATAGCCCTACAAATTTGTAGCTGTATTAGCATTTTCTAAGTGGCTAAGTGATACTCTTTACCTGTTGTATTATTGATAGCCATTCTGAATGTATAGTTCAGTGATCGCAGAATCACAGAAACACAGAATATCCTGAGATGGAAGGGACCCATTGATCCAACTCCTGGCTCCACACAGGACCACCCAAAAATAAAACCATATGTGTTAAAGTGACTGCCAGTTAATTATGTGCTGTTAAATAAACTACGTGAACTGAGCAGTTTTTGTTTGTTGTTTATTAAACTTTTTTTTTTTTTCCGCTTTAGTTTGGTTTGTTGATTTTTTTTTCCAAGCTGTTGCATTGTATCCACAAAATGTGAACATTACAGCCAGCCACTAGGTATCCTATTACTCATTCTGACAGATAAAACAACAAGTATTTCATAGATTTATTTGGTCCATGCAATTTTTCATAAGTTTTCCTCAATAAACATTCAATAAACAAACAGAATATTTATGCTGGTAAACCTGAAATCTAAGCCTATAGTCCCAAGGGCTACAGCCAAATGCAAACAGGTCTCAGTACAATTCTTTGCATTGCAAGAAAGAAACACTATCAGTGAAGTGAAGCATTATCAAGAGACAGAGATACTGATATGAGCACTAGGTATTTTTCATCAAGAATCTTCAAACCCTGAAGGAAAAAAAAATAAAGAAATCCAGGAGACTTAAATGTTTCCTAAATTGTGAGCTCCTCAGCTACAACTAAAACACTTCTCCTTTATGCATATTGCCTATTGAAATCTTCACAGTGTAAGATTTTGAAGAAAAGTTGGAGCTAGTGTCTAACTTCCTTGTTACCACATCAGTGTACTCAATTCATTCTTTCCAGTTTCACTTCACTTCGTTAAAATTTTATTATAATTTATAACTACAATAATAATATAATTATATATAACACATGGGAAAGAAAGAAGAGAAAGAGAGAAAGAGGGAAGAAAGAAAGAGAAAGGGAGAAAGAGAAAGAGAAAGAATCACAGAATCATCTAGGTTGGAAGAGATCTCCAAGATCACCTAGTCCAATCTCTGACCTAACACTAACAAGTCCTCCACTAAACCATATCATTAAGCTCTACATCTAAATGTCTTTTAAAGATCTCCACAGATGATGACTCCACAACTTCCCTGGACAGCTCATTCCAATGCCTAACAACCCTTTCAATAAATAAGTTCTTCCTAATATCCAATCTAAACATCTCATGGCACAACTTTAGCCCATTCCCCCATCGTCCTGTCACCAGGCACATGGGAGACCAACCCCCACCTTGCTACAGCCTCCTTTATGGTAACTATAGAGTGTGATAAGGTTGCCCCTGAGCCTCTTCTTCTCCAGACTGAAAAATCCCAGCTCCCTCAGTCGCTCCTCGTAAGACTTGTTCTTCAGACTACTCACCAGCTTTGTTGCCCTTCTCTGGACTCACTCGAGCACCTCGATGTCTTTCTCATAGTGAGGGGCCCAAAACTGAACACAGTACTCGAGGTGCAGCCTCACCAGGGCCAAGTACAGGGGGACAATCACTTCCCTAGTCCTGCTAGCCACACTGTTTCTTACACAAGCCAGGATGCTGTTGGCCCTTTAGCCACCTGAGCACACTGTTGGCTCCTATTCAGCTGACAATCAACCAATACTCCCAGGTCCTTCTCTGCCAGGCAGCTTTCTAACCACTCATTGCCCAGCCTGTAGCGCTGTGTGGGGTTGTTGTGCCCTAGGTGCAGGATCCGGCACTTGGCCTTGTTGAACTTCATACAGTTGGCCTCAGCCCATTGGTCCAGCCTATCCAGATCCTCCTGCAGAGCCTTCCTCCAGCAGATCGACACACATCCCTAACTTGGTGTCATCTGCAAACTTACTGAGGGTGCACTTCGATCCCCTCATGCAGATCATCGATAAAGATGTTAAAGAGAACTGGCCCTAGTACTGAGCCCTGGGGGGCTCCATTAGTGACCGGTCTCCAACTAGATTTAACTCCATTCACCACAACTCTTTGGGCCCAGCTACCCAGCCAGTTTTTAACCCAAAGAAGCATATGCCAGTCCAACCCATGAGCAGCCAGTTTCTTGAGAAGAATGCTGTGGAAAATGGTGTCAAAAGCCTTACTGAAGTCAAGGTAGACCACATCCACAGCCTTTCCCTCATCCACTAAGCGCGTCACTTTGTCATAGAAGGAGATCAGGTTCATCAAACAGGACCTGCCTTTCATAAACTCATGCTGACTGGGCCTGATTGCCTGCTGCCCCGCAAGTGCTGCATGATTACACTCAAGATAATCTGCTCCCTGAGCTTCCCTGGCACTGAGGTCAGGCTTATAGTTTCCCTGGGTCTACCTTCCGGCCCTTCTTGTAGATGGGCATCACATTTGCTAGCTGCCAGTCAACTGACACCTCCTGTGAAAGCCAGGACTGCTGATAAATGATGGAAAGTGCCTTGGCCAGCTCTTCCGCCAGCTCTCTTACTACCTTTGGGTGGATCCCATCTGGCCCCATCGACTTGCGTACATCCAAATGCTGTAGCAGGTCGCCAACCATTTCCTTGTGGATTGTGAGGGCCACATTCTGCTCCCCATCCCCTTCCACCAGCTCAGGGTACTGGGCATCTAGAGAAAAACTGGTCTTGCTGCTAAAGACTGAGGCAAAGAAGGCATTAAACACCTCAGCCTTTTCCTCATCTCTCATCACTAAGTTTCCCCCGCATCCAGTAAAGGATAGAGATTCTCCTTAGTCCTCCTTTTCATGTTAATGTATTCATAAAAACATCTTCTGTTTTCTTTAACAGCAGTAGCCAGACTGAGCTCCAGATGAGCTTTGGCCTTTCTAATTCTGTCCCTGCACATCCTTATAACATCGTTATAATCCTTCTGAGTGTCCCACCCTCTTTTCCAAAGATCATAAACCCTCTTTTTTTTTTTCCTAGGCTCTAGCCACAACTCTCTGTTCAGCAAGGCAGGTCCTCTGCACTGACTCATCTTTGGGCACGTGGGAACAGACCACTCCTGAGCCTTTATGATTTCATTCTTGAGGAGTGCCCAGCCTTCCTGGACTCCTCTGCCCTTCAGAACTGCCTCCCAGGGGACTCTGCCAACCAGCTCAAAGACTGCCCTCCGGAAGTCCAAGAAAGAAAGAGAAAAGGACGAAGAAAGAAAGACAGAGAGAAAGAGAGAGAGACAGAGACAGAAAGAGAGAAAGAGAGAGAGACAGACAGAAAAACAGAAAGAGAGAGAAAGAGAAAGAGAAAGAGAAAGAGAAAGAGAAAGAGAGAGAAAGAGAAAGAGAGAAAGAGAAAGAAAAAGAGAAAGAGAGAGAAAGAGAAAGAGAAAGAGAAAGAGAAAGAGAAAGAGAAAGAAAGAGAAAGAGAAAGAGAAAGAGAGAGAGAAAGAGAGAGAGAGAGAGAAAGAGAGAGAGAGAAAGAGAGAGAGAGAGAAAGAGAGAGAGAGAAAGAAAGAAGGAAAGAAAGAAGAAAGAAGAAAGAAGAAAGAAGGAAAGAAGGAAAGAAGGAAGGAAAGAAGGAAGGAAAGAAGGAAGGAAGGAAGGAAGGAAGGAAGGAAGGAAAGAAAGAAAGAAAGAAAGAAAGAAAGAAAGAAAGAAAGAAAGAAAGAAAGAAAGAAAGAAAGAAAGAAAGAAAGAAAAAGAAAGAAAGAAAGAAAGAAAGAAAAAGAAAGAAAGAAAGAAAGAAAGAAAAAGAAGGAAAGAAAGGAAGAAGGAAGGAAGGAAGGAAGGAAGGAAGGAAGGAAGGAAGGAAGG
>CM021698.1:73556666-73715034 GCA_011074415.1 Stictonetta naevosa | reverse complement strand
TCTTTCTTTTTCTTTTTCCTTTTCTTTTTCTTTTTCTTTTTCTTTTTTCTTTTTCTTTTTCTTTTTCTTTTCCCTCTTTTTCTTTCTTTTTCTTTTTCTTTTACTTCTTTTTCTTTTTCTTTTTCTTTTTCTTTTACTCTTACTCTTACTCTTTTTTCTTTTCTTTCTCTCTCTTTTTATTCCTTCATTTATTGAACTCTTTTAATTTCAACTCATGAGCTTTTCTTACTTCTGTTCTTCTGACTGTCCTCTAGGGTGTGCAGGGGAGAACAAGAAGTTGGGTAGGTATTTAGTTTATGGTCAGGATTTACCCACCACAGAAACTATACAGTGATTTCTCGTTTTACATAACTTTCTAGTACAGGTTGTTTGCATTTTAGTATTAACACAACACAATAGTAAATTTACATATTGGCATTATCACATTCCAGACAGTAATTAAAACTTCAAATGGAAAATACCTTAAACTAAAAACCTGGTCTAAACTGTAAACAACAGTTACACCAACATTCAATAGAAAAAATTGCATTATAGGTTTAAACACAGTAAACCTAAAATTATCTGTCCCTTCCTCTTTCAATTGAAAATGATCCTTTTTTACACTTTCTTTTAAGTGATATTCCCTTTACTTTTCCTGTACCTTCTGTTTCAGTGCTGTTTTCAGTGATATACCTGTGTATACAAATATGGAATTTGCATCACTGAAAGAGCAGGATTGAAATGTCAATATTCTCTTTGTAACCGATGTTTTATTCCTACCATGTATTTCAATGGGTAGAGTAAATGTCAAATAAACAGCAATTACACAATGAGTACATGACATTTTATATATTTGGTGACTAAACAAGACAAAAAATATTCACTGAAGATATATTTTCATTGAAAGTCTGACAACCCTCCCCCCACCAGGAAAAAAAAAAAAAAAAAAAAAGATTCTAAAGATTCTATACAAGCAAGAATATATTTATAGTTAAAGACTGTTAAATTTCACTTTGAATAAATTCAAGCCTATATTCATTCAGTGTGACATTTAAGAAAGAAGGGATTGCTTAACCAAAGGACAAGGAAGTGAGGCAGGAATTTTAATTTTTCAACATGGATTTTTAGTGCTGAAGGAAGACACTTAATTGACAATCCTGGCAGCTAAAATCCTTTGCAATATCTATAGACTTTTTATGCATTGCTAACTCAGCTAATCTCCTATCCACCTCACAGCAATTTGGGTTAAATTTTGACCTCTGGAATCATTCTTGGAGCATCAAGGAAGCTGCCTATGTCTGTCCATTTTGTGGTTTTCATGGTGATACAGAAAAAAAAGAGATTTGTTATGATCTTCTGTGGATGTGTCTACTAACAAGTAGGATGAAACACCTATGTCTCCTTGCATCCACCATAAATAGTCACTCACTTTATCTTAGTCATTGGATATGAACATGAGAGAAAACCGCTTCTGCAACAACCATGCTACTGGATCCATTATACTGAAAACTCTAAGTAAACAGATAGTGAGGAAATATACATGAGTTCTAGACAGCTTGAAATGAACTGAAAGTTTTCTTCAGATATACAATGAAAAAGCAATGGACATTTTACTGTGGTACTTATTTTTGTAAATGGTGAAAATAGGAAGGTAAAACAACCAACTATCCCTTAAAATGATAAGGTTAATATAAGCCTAGATCATTAATCAAATTTGATTCTGCTAGTTTAATACATAAAATCATCTTTAAAGAGCCATGTTACTCTCTGGAATGAACTACTTAATTTTAACATTTTACATTTCTGCCTTTAAATTATGGTGTTGGCTTTTTTTGGTTGGTTGGTTGGTTGGCTGGTTATTTTTGGTTAGTTAGTTCATTGGTTGATTTCTATTTCTCTTAGGCAAGTCCATGAAGACAATCCTCTAGAGATCAGCATTTTAAGCTTTTATTAATGACAGCTTCTACTAGGACACAAATCTTTTAGATCACATTTGTGAAAGAAGACTCACAGAATCAAGAAACAAACTAGGGATTTTTAGCGGTACTTGCAGAACAAGATGAGAAGATAACTGTTGTAATATTGATATCCATTTAAGGTGATGTTGTCTACAATTATATACCTAATACTGGAAATACTCTCTCCCAATTGTACGTTCATGTTCAGGTAATCAAAATGTTTTCAGCTTTAGCTAAGCAATGTGATAAATTGCCCTTACATGCATGTAAACCAGAGTTGATCACTTTTAGCCCCTGTTCATCAACTCTACTGAAAATTCTAAAATATATTAAGTATCTACCCCAATTTATAGTTTTGACAGACAAAACAAAACAAAACAAAACAGAAAAACAACATCAACAACAACAACAACCATGGAATAAATGTATCCTTTTGACCTTTCCAAAACTTCAATATTCTCCTTAATATTGGTGATAAAAATTTCTATGACTGTGCTATATTCATTTTTGAATGTACTCATTTTTTATATTGTATTCATTTTTGTAGCAACAATGGACTTAGGATACAGTAGTTTTCCTGAACATATCTGAAAATAGGTGTTTGGACACTTGGAAATGGTATATTCCAGCTCCTCATCATGATGGGGAGACATGGCATTGTTGCATTGTCCTGGAGAGCCTGTAATTATTGTGTTTCAAAGCCATTGTGCTCATTATGTAAGAACATATTTTGTTGTTGTTGTTGTCATTACCTTGCTGACAATAAATGTTGAATTACCGGTACTAATGTCTTGTCTATTCTTGAAGCCAGTAGAAACTCTTGTAGTGTAAACCAGATTCTTGGAGTGTAAGGTAGAGATTTTATATCAGCATTGTTTTATAAAGATTTTCTTAAATCCAGATGAAAAATATTCATACCAGAATACCTGATGTTATATGGTTGTATGTAAATAATGTCGGTATTCTTGGGAAAACTTTTGTAATTTACATGAGATTAGTCTCTGTGAGTAGTAAAATTAAGTTTAATTCATGATCATGACTCTAAGAAAAGACTAATTCAAAACCACATTTTTCAAACATCCATAGTTTTAGAGCTTGGAATCTGACTGTTAGTATCCTTCACTGGTAAAAATAAGTATTCTTTTCACATTAAAGTGTTTGTGCATGAGTGAAAACTGTTATAAGATTCTTTTAAAAATATTACCAGAATTTGATTTTGCCTGTTTGGTCACATCCTTTGATGACAGCATTTTTACCATTTATTTAATTTGAATTTGCATTTTGACCATTTCATTTAATTTGAATTTCTTGAAGAATGAAGATACCATGTGCACTATAATCTTTAAAATTCATTTGACAGTTATATTTTTAGAGAATATGTGAAATAAATATTTGAAATATGATGAAAGCTGTACTTCCACACCCTAATTTTGTTCTGCTGAAAAAAAATGGATGGTTACTTCCAGCCAATTGGATGGCTGGAGTAAGACATTGATTGATGATTTTACATGTCTTTCATTTCATCCTAACAACACTTGTACAGTATATATCAAATTTTAGACAGGATATATATGGAGCAGCTTTCTCTACATCTTAACTCTAGTGAGTTGTCAAAGCACTCATGAGCATCTATTTTAGTATTGTAATTACAATTTATCAAAGTGATGGACACGAAACAGCTGGGTAATGCTGAGCACTGCAATTTTGTGAGTGATATTAAAATGATGGATAGTGCTATTATTTAAGTGGAAAAATTTGAGTGTCTGTTTGTGTGTTGGATGTCTCCACGCTATTGGTATATGTAATGATTGTGCCACTGACACAGATATACGTCATTCATCATGACTGGAACAGGTAAACTCTGTGAAGAGTTTCAGATTAAGAACATGCATTATAGGGCATTTGAATTAATACATTAAACTACATGATCTGCCCCATTTTATCTCCAATAATTTCTATGGTTTAGGCTCCATATTAGCACTAGATCAGGTGAAAGAGTTTAGAGAGTATGTGAATATCTGTGTACATCAAATTCTTGTTTTATAACAGTTACAGTTCACACCTACTCTCTTGCTCCATCCTGTTTCACTGTGCACTCAGTTTTCATATTCAAAATAGATGTCAGTAAAAAATAGCATATTTTGTTTGATTTGAGGCCCAATCAACACACTTAGATTTCTGCCTGTAGCTGTCACAACATAACTCAAAATGGAATCTATTTCACTGAGTCTAGTTTCTCATCTTTGCTCTAAAACTTTCTCATAGCCTCATTGCTTTCCTGCTTGTACCTGAATGAATGCATACAATAACTTTTTCTTCTCAATATGTTCAAACCTGGAAAAGAGGGAAGAGGCTATAAATATTAAATAGGTAATGGAGGACAAGGGGGGCTAGCATGTTGGTGAAACACGGTTTTATATAAATAGAAGGATGTTAAAAAGTTTTAGAAGAGTACTTAACAATCAGGTCTATTAAAATGTTGCTGGAGATCTTCCCAGATTTGTGAACAGTTGCATGTAGAGCAACTACATGCAAACTTCTGAAAAATAGGTATAAGGAAGGGGAGAGGTGCTCCAGGCACTGGAGCAGAAGTTCCCTGTGACCTGTGGTGAGGGACATGGCAGAGCAGGCTGTCCCCCTGCAGCCCATGGAGTACCACTGTGGAACAGACCTCCACACTGCAGCCCGTGGAGAAGCCCCCAGTGTAGCAGGTAGATGTGGCCTGGAAGAGACTGCAGCCCATGGAGAGCCTCCACAGGAGCAGGCCCTGGGCCAGAGCTGCAGCCTGTGGAGAGGAGCCCATGCAGGAGCAGGGGGTCTGGGGGGAGCTGCCGCCCATGGGGACCCAGGATGGAGCAGTTTGCTCCTGAGGGATGGACCCGATGGTACAGACACATATCTGTAGCAGTTCTTGAAAAGCTGCTGCCTGTGGGAAGCCCACGACAGATCAGTTCAGGAAGGATGGCATCCCTTGGGAGGGACCCCACTGGAGCAGGGGACGAGAGTGACCAAGAAGGAGCGGTGGAGGCAAAGTGCTATAGACTGACTGCAACCCCCATTCCCCTGCACCACTCGGGGGAGGAGGTGGAAGTGGGTGGATGGGGAGAAGGCGTTTTTGGTTTCTTTCCTTTGTTTCTCACTTCTCTAGCTTGTTAGTAATAGGCAATAAATCTTACTGTCTCCCTACTCTGAGTCTGTTTTGCCTGTCACAATAATTGTTGAGTGATCTCCCCATCCTTATCTCAACCTTTGAGCCCTTTGCATCGTATTTTCTCCCCCTTCCTTTTTGAGGAGGAGGAGTGTGAGAGCAGCCGTTGTGAAACACGGCTGCCCAACCAAGTAAAACCACCACAACCATTCCCCTTTTTCTGTCATTATCTGCCTGAGCAAAAAGTTGCTCTCCATCTTTTTTATAAGCCCCCTTTAAGTACTGAAAATTTGCAATATTGTCACCCTTGAGACTTCTCTTCTTTAGGCCAAAAATTCTGAGCTCTCTCAGCCTTTCTTCACAGGAGAGGTGCTCCAGACCTCTGATCATCTTTGTGGCCCTCATCTAGATCCATTCTAATAGATCCACATCCTTGTTGTGCTGGGGACCCCAAACCTGGATGCAGTACTGCAAGTGGGGCCTCACAAGGGCAGAGCAGAGGGGGACAGTTACCTCCCTATACCTCACATCTGTTGATGCAACCCCAGACACAGTTACCCTTCTGGGCTGTGTTCTTCTCCCAATCTGTCCTCACATCTGGATTGCCCCGACCCAGGTGCAGCACCTTGCACTTTGACTTGTTGAACCCCATTAGGTTCACACGGGCCCACTTCTCAAGCTTGTCCAGGTCCCTTTGGACAGCATCCCTTCCTTCTGTTGTATCAACTGCACCACTCATCTTTGTGTCATCTGCAAACTTGCTGAGGGTGCACTCAATCCCACTGTCTATGTCATTGATAAAGATTGTAAACGGCACTGGTCCCAGCACAGACCCATGAGGAACACCACCCAACACCAGCCTCCACCCGGACATAGAGCCATTGACCACAACTCTCTGTGTGTGACCTTCAAGCCAATTCCTTATCCACTCATTTGTCCACATTTCAAATCCATATCTCTCCAATTTGGAGATCAGGATGTCATGTGGGAATGCATCAAAGGCCTTACAGAAGGCCAGGTAGATAGCATTGGTCCGTCTTCCCTTGTCAACTGATGCATCCACTCCATTATAGAAGGCCAACAGATCAGTCAGGTATGTTTTGCCCTAGATGAAGCCATGCTGGCTTTCTTGGATCATCTCCTTGTCCTGCATGTGCCTTAATGTTGCTTCCAGAAGGATCTGTTCTATAGTCTTCCCAGGCACAGATGTGAGGCTCACCAGTATTTATTTCCCCAGGTACTCCTTTCTACCCTGTTCAAAAGTGGAAGTGAATTTTCCTCTTTTCCAGTCATTGGAAGACTTCAACTGACTGAAAGGACTTTCAAATATGATGGGAGAGGCTTTACAGCTACATTAGCCAGTTCCCTCAGGACACTGGAAGACATGTCTCCAGGCCCCATAGACTTGTATCTGTTCAAGTTTCATCAGGTGCTCTAAACCTGCTCTTCACTTACAATGGGAGGGACTTTGCTTCCCCAGCCTTCATCTTCAGGGTCAGGACTCGAAAGATGTGGGAAGCCTGAATGGCATTGAAGACTGAGGTAATTCAATTGTCAGCCTTCTCCATATCTGATATTAACATTTCTCCCTTGTTCATCAAATCTCTCTTTTGCTTGGCTTTTCTTTTCTGGCCAATGTACTTATACAATCCCTTCTTGTTATTCTTCACATTCCTTGCCAAGTTCAGCTCCATCTGTGTCTTGGCTTTCCTGATCCCACCCCTGTACATCCTGACATCATCCCTGTACCATTCCCAGACCACTTGTCCCTGCTTCCACTGCCTGTGTATTTCCTTTTTGCACCTCAGTTTGATCAACAGGTCCTTGCTCAGCCATCCCAGTTGTCTGTCCTCCCTGCCCGCTTTCTTACACAGGGGATGGAGAGTTCTTGTGCTCTATGGAAAACATCCTTAAAGAAGATATTTTTTTTTTAAATTATTATTTATTTATTTGTAATAGGAATGGGAAAATCTTCCTTTCATTAATTAATCTTTGTAACGGATCACATAACTGGGATCATATACTGCACTAGACAGATACGTTGGTCTGTTCAAAGCAGGGAAAAAGATGAGATACTGTTGGACTGACTCAACTGGTATCTAAAAATAGCTAAAGTCACTCATCAATAAGTAACCTTTTTGTAAGAATTATGTACAGCAACTAACCTATTATATGCTTCAACTAACCTAAATAATAACTAAATAATTATATGCTTGTCTATCATCAAAGTCCACTGTTACTACCTAAACAAAACATGCCCTTTTATTTTCCATATTTGATCCAGATTACTTCCTGAACTTATCTCATCAACCTGTAGCTGTTTCCTACATTTATTACTCATTTCTTCTCCATTACAAAGAGCAACATTTATGTATTACTTATGCCATTTTTTTTTCTTTCAGTTTGTTTCTAGAAAATATTACCACATTTCTTCTTTCAGCTGTTTTCCAGTTATGGTAAAAATGTAATATATGCCCCTAAGATTCCTTTTTGTTTTCTCTTATTTTCTCTCCCTTCTTTTTCACACATACTTCATTAGTATTCGTTGCTTACTGTTAAAAATCATGCATAGACATGCAAAAGTGTTTGACTTGATGGCCAAATTTTTTTCACTTTTTTGCTAGTTTGTACTGGAATCATGCTAGTTTGTTTACCACAAAATTCAGTACTACTTAAATAATCACAAGGTTTCTTACAGAAATATATGTATATAAATAATATATTTATGCATTATTAAGTGTGAGAAAATGCAGTAATAATGTGTCTTTTGCTAAAGTGTATAGCAGTGTCATTCTTGTTTGCGATAATCTACAGCCTCCAAAATCCTTGAAAAATCTCTGTATTTCATCAGGGAAGGATCAACCTTCCCCACATTCCAGGGGGATCATCTGATCTTGTCTTTCCAAATAAATATGATACAAATAAATAAATAAATAAATAAATGAAAAAGGCAACTGTCCATTCCAGGTTGTTACTCTCTTTATTTCAAAAATTCTGTTGCTAAGAACTTGTTCCTTATCCGCAGTACATATAGATTGTGTGAAAATGTATATAGAGTCCTCTAAGGTCGTTTAATTTGTGTCATTTTAAATTTTTTACACAAATTGAACAGTACTTTCATATTGTTAATTTCTTAACTAGACTCAGTGATAAAATAGTTCACATCTACACAGGTTTCCCCACTTTCCCACAGCCTAAAAGAGTGAAGAAATAAAACACACAAAACCTCAGTTTTGACATTTTTTTTTTTTTTTTTTTTTTTCTGTATGCTTAGATGGTTGCTTTGGGCATTCATCCCACTTCTCCTGTAGCCCAGAAATATAAACCATGATTTTCAGAATTTGAATGCCTTTGAGTTATTTTTCTTTTTCTTTTCTTTTCTTTTCTTTTCTTTTCTTTTCTTTTCTTTTCTTTTCTTTTCTTTTCTTTTCTTTTCTTTTCTTTTCTTTTCTTTTCTTCTTTTCCTTTTTTTTTTTTTTTTTCCTTGTCATTTCCAGCACAGTATCTTCATACAATTGATTAGCCTGTAGGTTTTTCTGGGCACTGTACTATGTCCTGGGCCCAGGACTACTTCCACTAGAAGACTATCCCATTCATTTTTGACAGGATCAGCCTGTTAGCTAGACATATAATAGTAAAAAAATACCCCAGGATGCCTATAAGCCCTCAGAGTAAAGACACAAAGTTGACATGTGTTAATTTTGCCTGCCAGTTTGCATCAGTTTATAATGAACGGATGTGATACATTGTGGTGACATAAAGACAAGCGTTGGATCTTTCTATCAATAGACACTTAATTTGCTTTCTTAACAGTTTAACTGAACAGATCCTCCTTCTTCAGTGTGACAGTGTGTGCACACACTTACTAAAGAATATGCCAGCAAAGCACAGAAAAAATGGGATACAGGAACATGTCTCTTATTTGAGTTCGTGTGAGATTCTGTCAGGGGCTTCCTAGCAAGAACAACACTGCAGGACATAACCTCTTATATTAAATCTCCTACATTCTGTATGGTGGTTGAGCTTTACAAATGTATTTTTGGTTCTTAAAGATGCATACTTTTGAAACATACTTTTTAAAATACAGCTACAAGTACATGTCCTGATATATACATGGCAGCTGATCTTTGGCATTTTTGCAACATCATTATCATTACATTTATAAGAACGTTTTTAGATTTGGCCTGCTGTGATATTTTGGTAAAGAGCACAGTGCCTGTGTTGTGGGATCTGTTGTCCTTACAACAGGTAGGAAAATCCCATCATAGTTACCACAATTCACATAACTTTCTCAGCTAGAGGCAGAACTGTACCTTCCAAAGGAGGCTGCAGCAGGATATACAATTGGCCAGCAATAGTATACGTTCTGTTTTCTGTTCTGTATACTCAGCATCTCTTGAATGATCTTTGCTGATCAGAAACCTACATTAATTTTAAAGGGGGAGGTTTATTCTGTGAATGATTCCAGGATAAAACAGTCAGTTTTGTTGTTATTGTTGTTGTTTGTTTGTTTGTTTGTTTGTTTGTTTTCCTGACCTTTATTTTAATTAATGTGAAAGGATTGGGCTGTCTTTTGTTGTTGTTGTTTTTATTTGTTCTCTTTTGTTTTTCACTGAATGGCTTTCCTAGCCTGCAATCCACAAAAGCCTAGCATCATTTTCCCTTGAGCACAAAACTTTTATGAAGTCCAGCCAAACTCACTATGTCATTGTCTCAAGTCTCTGACAGTTTACAGCATTGTCTCTAGTCTTTTTTCTCTTTGATGTGATTGTAAGAACCTATCATATTACCACTAAGGCCTTTGACTGTGAATAATTTTATTTGGTTTGTAACCTTTATTTGTCTTGTGCTTGCAAGCTTTTAATAGACTATATACTCTTGTTTTCTTGTCTGTTCTTATTTTTCATTTCCAGTCTCATTTATCTTCTGACATCTACTTACTTCAGTGCCTCCTTTTTCCTATTTATTCTCTTCAATCTTCTGCAGAATATTCCCTCCCTTTTGTTCTATGTTAATGCATTAAATAATGTGACAGTGTGGATTTGGGTGATTTGCTGCACGTAATCCAGGGGGGGGTTTGGGTGGGGGTCTTGAGGGGGGTGTAAAAAAAAAAAAAAAAGAATTATTATCAGTCACTTTATTTTCATACCTCAGTTTCTTCAGAGTGAAGATTAATTCTGTGAGCAGCAATGATGTCATAATGCAGCTAGTATTTCTCTGTCATACCCAGAACATGTTTCCTTGAATTCTAGTTATCACACAGTGCCTCTTCCTGGGACATATTTTCCCATCCTTTTAAAAGGGCATAGTTTAAAACAGCTGCCACAAAAATACTTATTGTAAGACCAAGTTCATTGTCCTATACAATTATCCTCTTTAAGCTGTAGCATAACCATTCTGATAACGAAAATAAAAAATATAGAACAATAGTAGTAGTGGCAATATTTTATAAAGAACTAAAATATTTTAATTATTTTAAAATTTAATATATGTAGTATGCCATAAAATATATAGAATAAAATATTAATATAATATTACATAATAATATCGACTTCTGTATCTCTATTTAACAACAGAGACATTTGAACTAAGTGGCAATTATTGAAATATACAGTGAAATATAAACTGATTGGTGTATTTCTTCCAACAGCATGAATGCATTTGTATCTTCATATTGCCATCTGTATAGCATTAACCATATTAAATACTGAATAATTCTGAAAATTAGGCTATTTTTAGTATCTAAATATACACAAAGGATTGTGCGATGAGAAAAATTAATTGAAAAAAGAAACCTCTATAAAATGGAGTATAAGTATTAATTTTGACTATTTTAAGAATGTTAGCAAGGGTTCTCCAAATGTATAGACATTCTGAGCTGGGTAGAATGTAATGGACAAGAAACTCTCTTGTTCAGAATCCATCTTCCATATTAGACACAAATGCAAGATGCCACCATTCTAGTTGAATTTTTTGCTACTGGGTTATAAAGGTGAGCTTAGAGTACCATCAGTATTTTGTTATCTTTGTGAACATTCCTAAGCTGCTGCCACATTTCCTCTTCACTTTCTTCTCATGTATGATATTTCATTCCACAGAATACTGATGGCTTTCCTTGTAAAGAAGGCCAGAAAGGATTGCAGATTAGTTCCTCCCAGAAGTTACATATTGTCAGTAAATAAATAGATCCTGGAGTCCCAGAAGGAATCTCAAAAGATCATCCTGCTAATCCCATTGTCTCAAGGAATGCTCATCTGCAAACTAGTGAATTCTGACAGATGTTTGCATAGCCTGTTCTTACTGCATCCAAGATTTTCCAGATGCCTAACCTGTAAACTCCCTCTGTAAATCTGCCATTTCACCATGAATACAGAGAAAATATTATTGCAGATTTTAAAACTATTATCACCCCGTTGATCCTCAAATACTCACTTTTGGTTAGCTTATTCAATCTTCTGGGTAAAACACATTTTCTGCATTTATTTCCATTCTTTATAGTCGCTGTCCTTTGGACAACACCAAAGCAACTCATACTTTTCTATCTAATCTACTTCTGAAGAGTATATACTTCTGCTTTATGCTTTCCCATGTGATTGTTGCCTTTTTAACAATACCATGATACTTCTTTGGTTTGAGATCCACTGTAGCTTCTGGCTGCTACCTAACCAGCTGATGTATCATATATTTATGCAGCTACTTAATCCTACTAACATATAGTACTCTGTACTTTTCCCTCTTGAATTTCATCTTAGGTTTTTCACTCCATTGCTTCAATTTGTCAAGATGGTTTTGAATTCTGTTCTTGTCCTTCAATGTACTTGCTGTCTTTCCTTCCTTGGTATTGTTTGCAAATTTAATTAGCGCACCCTCTATTGTCAATTTCTCCTTCTAGCCCCTATCCTGTGGATTCCACTCCACATGCCTGAAAGCAGAAAGTAAACACTAAAAATATTTCTAAATTATCTCCTGTGGCCAATTATATTCCTAGCATGATATTAATGCATATTGAGGTCAGAGATGGAGAATATAAATGAACAACTTAGGCACTTAAATTATGTTATAGCATTACACAGAGGGCACTTATAAATACTGGATAATATTAGAAATTTATAATGCAACCTTATACAACAAGTAAGACTGCATTACATTATCTCTATTTCTGAACTTATTAAGAATCAAGTTATATTCTAAACAAACATTTATACAAATTTATGTCTTTTCATCATTGTTTTAATTTGTTTAGTGTGAGTTTAAGATATAACTTTCTATCATTTCATTCCAGGAGAACATTCAGTATTTATCATGTCACACTTTCCATAAGAGTGAGTAAGTGAATAAAAGAATATTTTTTCTAAATTGATGGAAATGGCAAAGAAATTTAGAAATAAGTAGACATTTTTATTATTAGAAGGTATCTAATCTTTCAACTGTTTGTTTATATCAGAACCATATTGATACTCTAAATATGATGATTTGATTTATTTATTTTTATTTTTTACTTGCTGTTTATTTCAGTTCTCACATGAATCCCATATGCTTTAAAATTGCAAATATATGTGCATATAAACAGAGATAGCTCTAGTATCAGTATCTTCTGTCTGCGGGTAGCCAGGGCCCTACTCACAGAGAAATATAGGAGAATTAGAGTAGTGGCAACTAATGAAGTCATCTGATCTTAAAGAAAACCTTTTCTTCCCCATCAGTTAGAGGGTGGTATTTCTTTGAAGCATAAGGAATTATAGCTCTTTCTAATTTTATCTAAAAGAACTGTGGATGTCCTCATTTGTATAAATGTCTAATCCTTTTCTCAAATCCTAATAAGATCTTGGCTTTCATGATAAGCAGTGATGATCTATTCCAAAGCATTTATGCATTTCTTAGTTGTCATGTCTCATGGCAGAGCACCACTGACTGTCATTTTACAGCTAAGGAAAAGATTCTTCTCTATTTTATCCTACCTGCTTAAAGCCTGTCTAATGATCCTTGTCAGTTTTTATCCAAGGGGACTTCATTGCTTAAGTGAAACACATATAACCCAGACAGTGAACAACAATCCTGTGCTCCATAAGACCAAGCCCTTCTTTCTTCTGATACCTTTCTAGTACAATTCAGTTCCTGGTCTTTGCCTAGTTTGCCATGCCATAAGAACGATCTTTAATAGCAAATATAATGATGCAGCAATTATGACTGTCCTATCTAGTCTACCCAAAGGTAAGGAATGTTATCCAGCTTTTATGATTATTTTTTTTTATTATAGGAAAATAATACTGCAGTTTAATAAAATTATCTTTGGATATCCTTGAATACATCTTGCTAGTTCTTCATACCTCTTTTTTTCTTCATAGATGATCTAGCGCTCCATTATAGATAAAAGTATAGTCTATGAGATTTTCATCAACCATATACTGAAATGTGATTTGGTAGATTTATTTAGCCATGTAATTCCTTTTGTATGCCGTTACAAGAATTTTAAGTAGCTGTGTGCCGAGTAACTTTGGAGGACATCCAGAAGACAAGCTGTTTCACCATATTTTATTCAAGATGTTTGAACTTCATAACCATAAAAAAAATAAAAAATAAAAATAACCCACACACTGGAAGAAAATTTTGCAGGGGAACTTTTTATATTGCCTCAACTATTTCCTTCATTTGCCAATACGCAAATAGAGTTATAAGGGCCTTTACTACAAGGAAATACCTGTATTTAAACAATAAACACAACTGGAAAAGGGAGATCAGTAATAAATAAATAAATAAATAGATAGATAAATAAATAAATAAATAAATTAAAATGCGCCACATTTTTCTAAACCTCAGAAAATTTGTTTTAATAGAGAAACCTGTAAATGTTTTCAAGCATGTAACCCTTCCTATTTAAAAATCAACTGCATTTGTCTGAAGTTGTAGAAACAGCATTGGATAGAGTCATAATGAATGTGCATGAACTATCACAAGAAAGTGTACATTAGATGCAACATGGTGTTTTAGATCCTGCCCTGACAAAGTATTGCAACAAAGAGCCACAGCCTTCAGAACATGGTATTACCAATGACCTCGGCAAATTTACAGATATCCCAGAGGGGAAACGAAGTAATCAATTGATTGTCACAGAACCTGAGTGAGTCATCTTTCCATCTTCAATAAAGAAGGATAAAATGAAGTAGCTGCACAGTGGGTCTGATGGATATGACAGGAAAATGACATTCTGATTAATAAAAAGAAAAAAAATATCAGGTCTATTGAAGTAACTACTGAAGACCTCTTTCAGAAAACACCAACAAAAAATCCTCCAAAATGCTAACATTTGTTAAGAGCATCCAGGAAGGTACTTGGAAGAGTGATTTTCCCTACTGTGCGATTTCCAACTACTTCAAATTCCTTCAGGTATTCCAGTCTACTTTTTAGCCCAACTACACAGCAACAACAATGTATGTATTTTTTAATTTATAAACATAGGCTCCTATACAAAGTTATTTCACTTTTTGTGCAAAGGGGATAACTTTCACTATTTCCACCTTCAACAACTCGCTGTGGCTACTCTTATTTCCAAATAGTCATACTCAGTAACAACAGTTCTGTACATTTTCCTATTTGTGACTTCATTTCAAACATTCATTCATTCCATTTATTTCCACCACCATGTTTAAATTTGTGTAGCATACTAACTGAATTGAAGCTCATTTAAAAATTAACTACTGTGTTTAAAACTTTAGCTAAAGTCATGAAAAATTTAATGTAGCTTAAAATTTTAAATATATTTATGTACACGTATATGGTTATAACCTGCACCACATTAAAGACCTTCACAGAAACCACTTAAATTTATATTAGTTTTTTTTTTTTTAATGCCATCAGATATTAAAAAAATAATTATCTTTATAATTCCAAACTATCATTTTTAGGGTTTATAGGTCCTGTTTAACAGAATTTTGCAATTTTATTCCAAGGAAATGAGATGGACTTCATGGACTCCAGTTTTTGTTTGTTTTATTTCATTTCTTTCAAGGCTTTAATAAACATTGTTTGAGTGATTTTTTTTCCATTGTTACATAGTGCACAATTTCATAAATATGAGTATGTAAGCAGGTACAATCATGGATATATTCAAATAAAAAGGAATTCATAATCTCTAAGTGAGAAAATGTAAAGTTGTTTAGTTTTAGGGAATCTTCAGAGGTAGAATAGAAGGCCAGAATGTAGATAAGGAATGGCATCAGCAACTGCAGTGACACTGCTTCATCAAATGTACCACATCTTTAAACCAAGAACAGAGAAACATTTTTTTTTTTTCTTCTAATGGACTAAAAACTGGAGAGAGATCCATTTTATCACTGCTTAGTCAACTGAAATATTCTTTCTTGTTAGACTCTGTACAATGCTCTAACTTAAACTTGATATCCACATATTAAAAAAAAAAAAAAAAAAAAGATAAGCGTATAATGAATGTTGGTTTTGCATATTTTTTATTTTTAAAAATGGCTAATGTAGCAGGTAAATAATGAAGACAGTCAGAAGGCAGGCTTTCAGACTCAAATGGACAAAAATAGGTGAAAGAAGAATATTACATCTTTCTTTCATACTTACCGCCTGTCACAGCACAGCTCTTACCTTAAATTGTTCTGGCTTATTTTCCTGTCATTATGATGCGGATCCTCCAGAAACACCAGAAAAGCTTTGCCAGGGTACTGATGGCATCTAAAGACTTCACAAATCAGTGTGAACGTACACTTGGCAATGGCGACTCTCCTACAGCATCTCCTGCAAAGGATGAAAATGTGCCATTGAGTTTTCCATGAGGATATCTGATGAAAATCTCCTTCCTTCTATCACATTCTCTGAAACCTTCTAGACAAGAGAGGACAGAATTACATTTTAAAAACATTTCACTCTTTCTTGTATGCCATCTCTCTATGCCATATAGCTATTCATGTTGTCATTTTTCCTACTTTGGATCAATAGAAGAGATGTGTATCAAAATGACTTTATTTGTATACACTAATCACTATTTGTGCCCCATAGTTGCCATTATGCCATACTCTGCTCTGCAAGAAAAGGAATCCCAGAGTTTTGTTGGCCTCTCAGAATGGGAAAACTGTTTTCACTATTGTAACTATTGAAAAACAGCAGCCACAGAAGTCCCTTCTCCATCCCGAAGCTGAAAAATTACAGAAAGCAATCTGTAGTGAGTACTCGTAAGCTATGAAAAGGCATAAAAACTAGGATGTAAATGCCAAGGAAGAGAAAAAGCTGAAATACTTTGATAATGTGTGTGTGCGTGTGTGTGTGTACATATGAATGAAGCAACAATAATCAGGTAGACAGTAAACTATGATACTATTTCAGGTTTTAAGCTCTGACGTTGATCTATTGCCTCGTCTGGAATAACCAGTTTATTCATATGAACATCACTGTGGCTTAAGATAATCAAAAAAAAAAAAAGAATGAATAATGAAATGAAATGAAATGAAATAAAATAAAATAAAATAAAATAAAATAAATATAAAATATAAAATAAAATAATTTTTTCAACAGCTACAGGGAAAGAAAAAGAACAAATAACATGAATGCACATAGACCCTGAGTTTGCTTAATAGACGCTAGATTGGGTAAGGTGAAAAACAGATCTTCTAGTCACCTTCTTCAAGGAGTTACCTTCTTTATGAAACAGAAACCTCAAGAGAAGATGATGTAATAGTTATGTAAATTCTTTTTCCTCCCTTGCTAAAGAGTTTTCCCAAAAGTACACGTGATGCAGCATCTGCCTTATTATCCATCCTTATGTATTCATAAGCATTTTTACATGTCACTAAATCCACTAAAGCAATGGGCTTAAAGTCTGAGTACAGGCTTTATGGCTATCATTTCTTATGGTGAGAGATGTGTAATAGGGAAGTTACAGGAGTTTTTCCTTCCACAACTAGACAGGATTTACAGAGCATAAATGAATATAATCCCATAGTTCTGCTTTTTCTTCCTTCTACATATAAGCACATACAGCTATGTTCTTGGCCTCTCTGCATTCTAATGATATAACAATTAAGTTAAATATCTCACTATCCACAAAGAAATGGTTGGTGACCTGGTACGGCACTTGGATGTGCACAAGTCGATGGGGCCGGATGGGATCCACCCAAGGGTACTGAGAGAACTGGCAGAGGAGCTGGCCAAGCCGCTTACCATCATTTATCAACAGTCCTGGCTATCGGGGGAGATCCCAGTTGACTGGCGGCTAGCAAACGCGACGCCCATCTACAAGAAGGGCCGGAGGACTGACCCGGGAAACTACAGGCCTGTCAGTTTGACCTCAGTGCCAGGGAAGCTCATGGAGCAGATTATCTTGAGAGTCATCACGCAGCACTTGCAGGGCAGCCAGGCGATCAGGCCCAGTCAGCATGAGTTTATGAAAGGCAGGTCCTGCTTGACGAACCTGATCTCCTTCTATGACAAAGTGACACGCTGGGTGGATGAGGGAAAGGCTGTGGATGCGGTCTACCTTGACTTCAGCAAGGCTTTTGACACCGTTTCCCACAGCATTCTCCTCAAGAAACTGGCTGCTCTTGGCTTGGACTGGCACACGCTTCGTTGGGTTAGAAACTGGCTGGATAGCCAGGCCCAAAGAGTCGTGGTAAATGGAGTCAAATCCAGTTGGAGGCTGGTCACTAGTGGCATTCCCCAGGGCTCGGTGCTGGGGCCGGTCCTCTTTAATATCTTCATCGATGATCTGGATGAGGACATTGAGTGCACCCTCAGTAAGTTTGCAGATGACACCAAGTTAGGTGCGTGTGTTGATCTGCTCAAGGGTAGGAAGGCTCTGCAGGAGGATCTGGATAAGCTGCACCGATGGGCTGAGGTCAACTGCATGAAGTTCAACAAGGCCAAGTGCCGGGTCCTGCACCTGGGGCGCAATAACCCCAAGCAGAGCTACAGGCTGGGAGATGAGTGGTTGGAGAGCTGCCAGGCAGAGAAGAACCTGGGAGTGATGGTTGATTGTCAGCTGAATATGAGCCAGCAGTGTGCTCAGGTGGCCAAGAAGGCCAACAGCATCCTGGCTTGCATAAGAAACAGTGTGACCAGCAGGGCTAGGGAGGTGATCGTCCCCCTGTACTCGGCTCTGGTGAGGCCGCACCTCGAATACTGTGTTCAGTTTTGGGCCCCTCGCTACAAGAAGGACACCGAGGTGCTTGAGCGAGTCCAGAGAAGGGCGACGAAGCTGGTGAGGGGCCTGGAGAACAAGTCCTACGAGGAGCGGCTGAGGGAGCTGGGATTGTTCAGCCTGGAGAAAAGGAGACTCAGGGGCGACCTTATCGCTCTCTACAGGTACCTCAAAGGAGGCTGTAGTGAGGTGGGGGTTGGTCTGTTCTCCCATGTGCCTGGTGACAGGACGAGGGGGAATGGGCTTAAGTTGCGCCAGGGGAGTTTTAGGTTGGATCTTAGGAAGAACTTCTTTACCGAAAGGGTTGTTAGACATTGGAACGGGCTGCCCAGGCAAGTGGTGGAGTCACCATCCCTGGAGCTCTTTAAAAGACGTTTAGATGTAGAGCTTAGGGATATGGTTTAGTGGGGACTGTTAGTGTTAGGTGAGAGGTTGGACTCGGTGATCTTGAGGTCTCTTCCAACCTAGAAATTCTGTGATTCTGTGATTCTGTGAAAATAGGCATAGAATCAGAATGCTTTTTTCACTGAGTCATCATCTTAGTGACATACGCAGACTGAAATTAAACTCTCAAAGAACTCAGTGTGACCATGCTGTTATTATTAAGTCTTTCACATCTCTTGCTATTTTCATTGTCTAGACTTCAATCCTTTTTCTCCTTAGTCAACTTTTACAGAATCACACAACTGAAGGGGTTGGAAGGGACCTCAAGAGATCATCGGGTTCAAACCCCTGCCAAAGCAGGTTCCTCAGAGCAGGCTGCCCAGGTAGGCATCCAGATGGGCCTTGAATATCTCCAGAGAAGAAGACTCCACAACCTTCCCAGGCAGCCTGTTCCAGTGCTCCGTCACCCTCACCATGAAGAAGTTCTTTCACATGTAACTTTGACTGAAGGCATTGAGATAAAGTCAGTTTTCCTCCATATATCTCATAATACATGGAATAGTTATAAAACACAGGTTATGTATAGCCAATTGATTGTAAAATATTTTTGAAGCATAAAAGGTAATTTTGAATGGAAATATTGATTAACATCAATTTTATTTAGCTATATTTCAGCATAAAAATACTGAGGCCTATATGTCTTATCCTTTCTTTGGGCTGTATTGCTGGGCTGAGAATAAAGTGTAGAGGCTTTACACAAAGCCTGAATCTCTGGGCGCAAAGAGAATCTTAACATGACTGCTTCTACAGCTCAAGTAAAACTCTGTTGACAGTGATATGTGGCATAAACTGAACAGCCTGGATTTGTCCATAGGTATCCTTTTTGCCTACCTTTTAATATGTAGTACAGGGATTCACAGTCCAAATAATTAAGCTGTATACCATTTACCTCCATCACTAAACCCCCATTTTGACACTTTTATGTCCTCTGCCACCCCAGTGCTTTCACTATAAATTTTACTTTGACAGCTGAAGGCACTTAGTCTAACCTTCTCTTGAGCACTCATCTCTCCAGTTACCATTATCTAGCTCCCATATAACTGTCAGCTCCTGCCTTATAAGTGTTTGTAGTATGGATAGGATTGCTTGTGCTGCATAGTAATCTTAAACTGGAAAGGAGGCTTTTCATTGGTTGCCCTGAAAGCCTAACCACCTCTTTTTGTCATGAGTCTCCTCTTACAGAATTATTTTTCCTTCCTTACACACCTTCTTTCTCTGTCAGAGTAGTATATTTTTTTTTCAGTTTAACATACTGCCTTTAAGCCCCACCCCCCAATGCCATTAAAATATTTCTGATTACAAAAATCCTTCCTCCCATGCCCTTTACTCACCCTCTTTTGCTTGCTTGAGGAGAATTATATGTACCTGAAGTCTTTCTCGAGATTGCCAAATGCAGCATTAGTAATCATGAATCTCTGCTCTCTCAGTTGCCTAACCAGTGAGTACCAGCTTACCCCATCATATACTGATAGTTGAACAAATTAAATAGAATGACCGCTATTCTCCTGGCCCTCTGGTTGGTTATCAGTTTATTGATGGTTTTTGAAGTAAGAAGACCCAGGCTGGCAAAAAAAAAAAAAAAAAAAAAAAAAAAATTGCTTAACTATTGTTCAAAGCTTGTGAACTGTATGTTTCACATCACATGAATCTGATGAAGAGCATAATGCTCCCCTCTGATAGCATTCTTCTTATTGTTCCCCCGATTATCTTTCAGTTGCAAGCAGACAAATTTCTTTCACTTATCCATTCCTCACATTTATTTCACTAACCCACTGGGCAGCATGAAGGAGGCTGGAGTGGATCCAAAAAGGTTTTAGTATCCATAAATACTGAACTGCAATGCTAACCCTTAGCTAACCCAGGAAGCTAAGTAAAATCCCTAAAATTAAATTAAGTATACAAGCTCCCTATACACTGTTAGACAAAAGTTAAGCTTCAGAGTATGAAGTACAACAGCCAGCAAGCAGAGTGGGAAACACAGCTAGATAAGGCAACTGAAGGATAGGAGTATATCTTAAACTTACTCCTCCCACAACTTAAATTTTCAGTTTTCTTTGTGTAGTCAAGTAAATTCTTTATTTCAAGGACTTTAACTTTGGAAAGAAAAAGCTATTGTACATTTTCTGAAAAGAGGAAAAATAAAAAAGAAGGACCTGGCCATGACAGTAATGCTAATACTGTTCATTGTTTTGCAGTCAAGTACTCAGATCATTTACCTGGATGGCTTAGGAAGAAATCTGTCCTTCCTCTGCCAATGTAAAAGAGCTATTATTGCACAGAGTTATTTAATCTTAGCTTTTCCAGGGTTACGTTTTTAACTGAATAGTCATCCTCCTTCCTCCAGTTAAAGCTGTGCTATAGGGCTGTGTTACGTTTCTGCATGTATTTATTAAATGAGAAGGTGAAGATTCATTAGAACACAGGGAGAGCAGGAGTAATTGTGTCTTAAAACTAGTGATTAAGGTGCTTACATGAGAGGGGGGAAGGAGAGTCTGGTTCCAGATCCAGCTCTACTCTCATTATGTGCATTAAATTAAACATGCCTTGAATTCCTTGACTCTGAGACAAAATGACAAGGCATGCACTAAATTCATATTACTAAGCCAGGTCTCCTTTTCTGCATAGCCGCTCTCCAACTGGGTGGCCATCTGCGTGTACCAGTGCCTGGGCTTTTTCCTCCCCCAGTGCAGGACTTTGCACTTCTCCTGATAAACTTCATGAGGTTCCTGTCAGACCATTTCTCCAGTCTGTCCAGCTCCCTCTGGTCCCTCCAACAACCTTCTGGCGTATCCACCACTCCTCCCCATTTTGTGTCACCAAGAAAACTTGCTGAGAGTAAGCTCCACCCCATCATCCAGCACATGCATGCTGTGGATGGGCCTAGTACTGGACCCAGTACTGACCCCTGGGGTACACCACTAGCTTCCAACTAGACTTTGCACCAATGGTTACCACCCTCTGGGCTTATTGCTTGATTGATTACCAGCAAGTTTTCAATCCACCTCACTGTCTCCCCAACTAGCCCATACATCAACAGCTTGTCTATGAGTATCTTATGATGATACATTCCAGTGTTGCCATCGTTTGATTTATTACTACTAACTAATATGTAGCATTTAAGTATTTTATTTAATGACTGTTTCTGATAAAATTCATAAAACAGTCTCTGGACTATATCAGGCTGGACTGTATAAAATAACTGCAACATATTTTATTTAACAGTGGAAAGGAGCAAATATACACTTATATAAAAATACCATTAAGCTAAGAAATAAATTTAGGTGATTAAATTAAGGTTGCAATTAAGATTAAATCAATAGTTTCAAATTATCCCATCACCCCAAGTACTGAAACTGGTAATCAAAACAAGTTATAACACTAAAATATATTATTACTTTGTGGCCTCATCTTAGAAAATTTAGAGTAGCCTGACTCATTTTTTGTTATCCCAATTTTTGTTTATCCCAATGTTGTAACTAATGAAACCCACTGGTTTAGGTAATGAAGAGCAAAAATTATCTACAGATTGCCAGTGTCACTTCTTATTTTGAGTTTACACCATCCTTATTTGATCAAGGCAGAAATAATTATATCTTCTTTATTTTGTAAGAGTCTAGGCTGCCCTTCCAATCTTAGAGTAGTTCTTAATTTTCCTTCCATTCACAGAAGAATACAGATAGCACACTTAACCTAAGTGTGGCTATTAATTTTATGTGATACCTCTGTTTTAAAAAGCACTATTTTAACCCAGAAAGAGCTACTGAATTTGTAATGACACTTAGGTGCTTGTCTTGCAGATACTGGGATGACCCACACCTGTTCACTCACATACCCTGCCTGACAAGAGAAAAGTCACAATAGCAGAAGATTAAATCAAAGAACAAAAAACTTTTTAGGCTCTGTGGCAGTTGATGTTTACATCTTAAAATGCAGGTGAGTTCTTCCATCAGTGTTTGGATAGCTGAGACTGTTGACTGAAGTGCTTTACTTCCTGCCCCAACGCCATTCTAGAGACAAACATGGGTTTGGCAGTTTTTATGAGAGAAAGAATGGGAGGAAGGGCAAAGGGGGCGCTTTTGCCATACTTCGTAGTGATTTTTCCCTGTTTATTCTCCCTTAGTAATAATCTTTCATGACCAATTAAGTTAATTGAAATATTAAATGAGAAACAAGTCATCATTTTAAGAGATCACCTAAATTTGTAACAAGCAAGCACTTTTTGATACCACTGCAAAATATGTTCAGAGTTCCACATTATCATGTTCTTTCTTGGATACACCAATTGGCTACCTTCTGCAACATACAAGAATAAGCAAACAAATTCTGGAGACATGCTTTTTTGTGTGTGTTATTTTCTTTTTGGGTTAATTGTTGCATTATAGTGTGGGAAGTCATATATCTTAACAAGCTAACTTATTACGTCTGATACCCAAACTTTTTTAAAGTAAAATCAAAGATTCCAGTTGATGGGACTTATTTAGCATTGCACTAAGTGCCTGGAAATAATTGAAATTTTATAATTGAAATTCTTAAGAGATTCTAAAACCAGTTCTGTTGTTGTTCATTTACTTTTCTACATAGAATTGATGTCAGATTGCCAGGATAATTGGTCTTTTCCTTTCTTTCTTTTCAAGTGCCTTCAAACATTGTAGTTCTACCTGACATCACTGATTTATATTAATGGGCCCAATGGGGACATCTACCATATTATTTAATAAACTTATGTTTAATAAACTTATCCAATCTCAGATGCATCATAATTTTATGTTGTTATTTCAAAAAGACAGTACACCACTAAGTTCTACTTTCTTAATTCTCCAACCTGCTTTGAAAACATGGAATTGCTGACAATGATTGCTTAATCATTTGCTTAGAATTATTAAGTAACAATTCATGGCAATCACTCTTTTGTACTTCAAAAATAACAAATGCATCCTTTCTACCTTTCCACTCTGCCTAAGACAAGCTTACTTTTGACTGATTTTCTATATTTCTTTTTCCTGACTTCCACATCTGTTCCTTGATAAACAGTTATAAAACTGTAAAAATAAATAAAACTTCATTTTTTTCCAGAACTCCTATACATTTTATTATTTTCCCTGATGAATAATAAGACTGTTCTTGGAGGTAAACTCACTCAATTAGAGGGAAATATTCAGTTCAAAATGACTGATATAAAATTTTACTTAAAAAAAAAAAAAAAAGTCTTAACTAGCAAAAATATTTACATGTGTTTGCTTGGAGGTGTAATGTTGACTTTAGAGGTGAGCATACGAAAGGACACAGCAAAAAGAAATATAGGCAATTTTTCAGGTCAAAGGTAGTCAGTCTTACCACTAATTTCAGTACCATTAGGTTATCCCTTAGAGTGGAATGGAGCAGAGAGAATAACATCACGAAAAAGGAGAACAGGAAATTGAAATTTAAGGACATGGAGAGCAAAAATAGTGAGCAACACAAAATGATTATGTATACAGTACTGAAAAGACATTTTGTTTGTTTAAATATAGTTACTGTTCTACAAATCATCCTTGCATCCATGTAGCTGTTTTTTTTTGTTTGGCTGGTTGGTTGATTGTTTGTTGGTCTGTTTTTTGTTTTTTTGTTTGTTTGTTTGTTTTTCTCCTAGAATTGAGCATTAAGAAGACAGCTTTGGTTTTAATGGACATTTTTCTTTTTACTTAGTGTACTCTATAGTTTCAAGAGCATTATCTGACTTAGGTAATTTTACAACCTATGCTTATTTCTGGTGGAAAAAAAAAAAAAAAAAAAAAAAAAAAAGATGAAAAGAGTATTTTATCATTGCTGGGAATTGATAGTCTTAGTCTTCTCCCTGTTCATATCATCCTGAGAGCCTGAGACAACTTTTCTTTTTTTTATTTTTATTTTTTTGTTGTTAAAGATTTTCATTGCCCATGTGTTTACACCTGTAACATACCCACATCATCCCCAATAATATAGATGTTTACATCCATTGTAATACTGTACACATTATGAACACTCTTCCAAGAGGCTTTAAATACAGACTGCATTTAGGGATGTCAGAAGTGATGTCAAATAATCTCAGTAATTTACAAACAAGATAGGTTTTAATCATTAAGTTTACTTAATGTTTAACTTGGTGAAGTATCCCATATATTATGTAGTAATTCAAAATTTCACCCAATATCCAACATATGTATTTTAAATTAAAATTTAAATTAAACTTTGGATGAAGGCTCACTGGATAGTATTTTTCTTCATTACTAATTCCTGTGTCCTACTTTCCTCTAATAATTTAATTGAATACAGTGAGCAACAGTTCTCAGCTTGTTTTGGTCCATTTAACTATGACAACATGTGCTAGACCAAGATTTAAAGGCCTTGTTAGAGATGAATACAAGTGAGGCTTTCTTTGCAGTAAAGTGGGTCAGAATTCCAAAATAGGAAGGCTTCAGCATATACTGATTTTGAGTTAAAGAAACAGTTTGTTCATTAGTTCTGTTAATTTCTTTACCTGACCATTTTTATAAACATTCACTTTTTATAAAATCTGTCAGTTAGGAGGCATGGGTGATATCATTGTACAGAAGCTGTTTGGATTCCTTAATCAAAATAATTATTTATAACTTTTTTTTTTTTTTTTTTTTTTTTTTTCTTCAGAAACTTTTCAATGTTTTATTTGGAAATATGTTGCAAGATAACTTCATTTTTTTTTTTTTTCCTTTTAACCTATAAAAAGATATATTGAGTGACAGAAAAACAGAAAAAAAAAAAAATGAAAATGAAAAGATGACAAGATATTGCCTGTTCTATGACAGGATAATGAAACCACTTCATTTTCAAAAGGTATCACAGACAGGAAATGTATGTGCAATTTATGAGGATTTGAGCAGAATTTGTAAATGAAGTTTAACAGGCTATTTGCCTCACTTAATGTACAAAGCATATAGATTACACTTTCAAAATCTTCTAGAGGTTTGACAGAAAACTGACAAGTAATAAAAGTCAATGCTTTCATTGGAGCTTAAGCTCCATGAAAACCAATGTCACCTGCAGCCAGGTCTTGGAAGTAAATAAATATGTTACAAGGGTAATGAACACCAACACAACATATAAACATGTCGTCATACACAAACACATATGCACATATTCTAGAGAATACTGGTATTGAACATTTTGCAGAAGGAGCTCAGCATTTTGCTGGCATGCAGCCCTGGTAGCAGTGCTGAAGTCATCAAATGCAAGAGAATTAGATGACTTCTGTCCTTCTACAGGAAATGTCACCATCCATCATGTAATAATGTGCCAACTGTTGCATTTGCACATTTTTTTCATAAAACTCTTGAAAGAAAAAATACATCATCAGAAGATGAACATCATTCACTGACATTTACTGATATCATCTACCTGGGCTCTTGCAAAGCATTTGACACTGTCCCACATGATATCCTTGTTTCTAAATTGGAGAGACATGGCTTTGATGGATGGACCACACAGTGGATAAGGAATTGGCTGGATGGTCACATTCAAAGTGTTGAAGTCAACAGCTCAATATCCAAATGGAGATCAATACTGAGTGGTGTTTCTCAGGTGTCAGTATTGGGAACAGCGCTCTTTGTCAGTGACATAGACATAGGATTGAGTGCACCCTCAGCTAGTTTGCCAATGACAAGAAGCTGTGTGGTGCAGATGACATGCTGGAGGGAAGGGATGCCATCCAGAGGGTCCTGGACAGGCTTGAGAAGGGGGCCTGTGCAAACCTCATGAAGTGTAGTGATAAAACAATGAGTTACGGTTTTAAACTGAAAAGGGTAGGTTTAAATTAGATGATAGGAAGAAATTCTTTACTGTGACTGTGGTGAGGCAGTGGAACAGGTTGCCAAGAGAAGCAGTGGATGCCCCATCCCTGGAGGTGTTCAAGGCCAGGTTGGATGGGGCTTAGAAGCAATGGCAGGGAGGTTGGAACAAGATGATCTTTAAGGTGCCTTCTAGCCCAAACCATTCTATGATTATGTGATTCTATGAACACAGCATTAATACAGCAATAATATTTTTTGACTTACAATCACACCAGTATGAATAAACTTTTCCATTCCCTAAAAATAAATCAGAGACCAGGTATTTAGTAAGTGTAAAAAAGAGCTTTCAAGCACTAGAATTTTCTCTCAAAAACAAACACAGGAAGATGAGCAGAAGCTACTTGTGGTTTAACCTGGAAGTCAGCTAAGCACTACACAGCTGTTTGCTCCCTCCCCACACCCAGTGGGATTGGGGACAGAATTGGGAAAAAAAGTAAAAGCTGTGAGTTTAGATAAAGACAGTTTAATAGGACAGAAAAGGAAGAGAAATAATAATAACCATAATAATAATATGTACAAAGCAATTGATGCTCATTGCAATTGCTCACCACCTGCTGACCAATGCCCATCCCATCTCCAAGCAGTGGTCCTCCCCGACTCCAGCCAGCCACCCCATGTAATTGTTCATGACACCACATGGTATGGAATATCCCTTTGGCCAGTTTGGGTCAGCTGACCTGGTTCTCCAACCAACTCGCGCACCCTCAGACCCCTTGCTGGAAGGGTAGTAGGAGAAGCTGAGAAGTCCTTAACTTAATGTAAGCACTGCTATGCAACAATTACAACATCAACATTATTCTCATCCTAAACCCTAAACACCATACCAGCTACTATGAGAAAAATTAACTCTGTCCTAGACAAAACCACTACACTACTTTATTGCCTTTATTTATTTATTTATTTATTTATTTTTTGGTGCAACCGTATTATGGAAATGGATCCCGGATCAAGGGAGTCTCAGCCAAGGATTAAAAATATGCACTCCTCTCATTTGCTATTGAACTATCACCAAAGTTTTTCTTTCAGTGAAAGAGCCCAACAGCAGCAAGGACATGGGAGGAAAAGAAATCAGCAAGGCAGTGATTGAGATAAGAATGGGAAAAAGTAATAACTCGGGAGAGAAAAATGGAAAACTCATGAACCCCTGTTATGAGGGGGTCCATGAAGGGCATCCAAAGAACAAGTCCAGAAGAAGATAGTAAGGACAAGTATCCTGAAGAAAACAGGGATGAAAGAGGGTCTGTAGTCACATGGAAAACAGGAGAGACATGTTAAGATTAATGAGGAAGCTCTTATTTTTAAAATTAGTTGCCTGAGCTTATACACACAATCTTACAGTCTACAGTTCTTCAACACCCTAGCAAGGTCCTGCTTTCTTTAGTTGAATTAATCAGCTGCACATCAGTTCTCCACTATGCTTAAAAATAAAATAAATAAAATAAAATGCATAAAATAAAATAAGCAGAAATAAAAATAAAAAAATTCTCTGAACTATGGATGATTGACTCAGTGAGATGATGAAACTTTATTGGTGATTTATTTAGTAACTTTCAAGTGTGATTATTTAAGAAGAGTTCAAAGAGCATATTAAAAGTAGTCAATATTTTTATGCCAAAAAAAAAGCTACCAAATATTATCATACTAAATGCCAAGCATTCTATGGAGAACATGTAGTGGAGATGTTTCTTGGCAGGCTTATTCAACCCCTTATTTTATTTTTATCACATTTACGTCTTGGTATTTGTTTTGTGTATTTATTTTATATATTGGCTTCAGGAGAATCCTCTTTTAATTTGGCTTACAAATTAATTTCTCAATGAAATCATCACCATCAAACCAGTTCTGGTTAGAAACCTCACCATAACATGATTTTGTTTTGTTTTGTTTTGTTTATTATCATATCAAAAAAAAAATCCAATAATAAATATTCTAAACAGACTGTACTTAATGGCAATTTTAACCCCATTTCATTTATCAGGTAAACATGAAGGATCATGTACTATGTCACCTTCTCCATTCAATATTTCTGTCCTTCCATCAAGACATCTGTCTTCTTCAGATAAGCTGTTGCTATTTCTTACCACTGATTTAGCTTTTGCTCTACAAACAATGTAGTAAATTCCATAGCAAAAGCTATTATTATTTTAATTATTAGGCAAATTCCAACTCTCATTTTAATTGCCTTCAGCCCCTGCAACATTATACCCCATAACGTTACACAACAAAGTAGAAACAAAGGGTCTGAATCTCAGCTGTTGCACTGACTAGTCTTAATTCCTTGAATGACTTTGTGTATGACTTTAAGTTCAAATATATCCTGAATGACCAAATATCTAAATTCTGAGACATTCTGCCTCCAAATAGAACTGTTTGTGTGGCACAACAACATTATGCAGCAGAAAAATACAAGTAAAAACAGCAATAACATTGTTAATGACATGATCATTCAAGGCTTTGAAATGTGGGACTCTGCAGTGAGATTTATTAGAACAAATGATGTAGTTAGAAGTAACAGAGAAGCTTCCTGGAATTTAAATTCTTCTTTAGGATCTCTAGATATTTACACCATGGAAACGTTACCCAAATCTTATCTCTCGCTGTCTCATTTGTAAAGCAACATCTCATTTCTAATGGGTAACACAATCACAGGTGGCTTCTCTGAGTGTAGCAATGCCTTCAAGTCTGCTTGCTTAGAGATTTTAGTTATTTGGTTAGATACCTAATATGATAAAGTTTTGTGAAATTAATGAAGTCAGTAAGAGACGGAGACATGTAACACAGCTCAGGGTACAAACTTGGTCCTACACCTCACTCACTACCTGACTGTGAAGTCCAATAACAGTACTGTCACTGCTAGTAAGAGGCCACAAGTTCTCTTTGAGCTGGCAGGGCCTCAGTACAGAGGCTCGTCAGAGCTGCTCTGACTGAACTTTGCTTGACCTGCCTGTAGCTTTGTTTTATTTGATTTAGCTGTGACAGCAAATTCTCTAATTCACCAAATGTCTACAGCTAATTTGCTTTACTTTTGTTTATCTTTCTATGCTGCAATTGAAGCATTAAATAACAGTAACAAGCAGGTATTCTATCTAACAATATTTTGAATGCAACACTATATTTGGGGATTGAAGTTCATAAAAAATCCATATTGGAAAGAAAAATGGTTCCTCTTTTAAGCTTCCTTGAGGGTTAAAAAAATCCAATTTTTAATGGAATATTGGCAATGATGGCACTTTGCATTAGAAGGTATGGCATTCAGTAAAGTACGTATAGCATTTTATAAAGTATGTAAAGCTTTAATTGACACCCTAACATGTGTAAGAGAGACTTCCAAAAATATTTATAGTGTTCTTTGAAATGTATACTTGTGTCTACTTATAATTTCCCTGGTTTTTTTTCTTTTTTGTTATTATTATTTTTTTTTCTCTCAAAAAGTTGTATTTCTGCATTATTCACAGCATCCCTGACAAATAAATCTATAGGTCCCTTCAAATGGGTCCCTTCCTAGATGTATTTTACTGTTGGCTGACAATTCAGCCTCTGTTATATACTTCAAATACAAAGGCAAACATAACAAAATTGTAAACCAACATTAATGAATATTTCCCTCTGCTGTAGTTATGCTTATGTTTAGCCTAATTTTGAGGTTGTATATCAGATTTACATCCTCAGTACATGTCCCTTATCGTATATTTTCAGTGTTATGCTTCTGCTTATGGTCAAAAGCCTCCATAAACAACTTCAAATATTTTTATAAACCACACAGACGTACTGTTAGCATTTTTCAGTTTTTATCTTTAAGATTATTTAGGATGTAAGACAATCTGTTTAACACCTTTATGAACTATGTTCTAGTATGGGAAACCAAATTAAACAACTTAAGTGAATTTTCCAAAGAAACAAAGAACTATAGAGAGATAATATTTGCATTCCAAAGTTTCTTGATCTTGCCAGATGAATAGCATCCCACACAGAAAACAGAAAGAAATTGGGCACAGCTGCTTTACAATTGTCTGTGAAAGTTAATTCTTCCTGTACAAAACAAGGTCAAAAAAAAAAAAAAAGATGAATGCAGAATGAAGCATTATGTTGATATAAGTACATACACGTACACACAAGAGGGAGGGGATACATTAAGGTCAATCACATTGTAAGTGTTGCATTTCTTAATGTATGAGCAATTGCTATCAGAAGAGAAAGACTGGATGATTTTTGAATTCACTAGAATTTAAAAATAGAAAAAATGCAATAAGCAATCTATCTTTACCTTGTTTTTAATACATCAGTACAATATGAATTAGCATAAATCTTTAATGAGCAACCTACCAGAGTAAAAATTATAGCTGGTAGTACAGGGACTTGCCAGCCCTGGGAGAGAATGAGAAATGTTTTGTGTCTGGGAAACAGTATGGGATTAGGCTGTAGTGGCACACGCTCTCGTTTTTCTTCACCAGCCAGGAGCCAGTAGCACACTTTGCATCCACAAACTGTAGGCAGTGTAATGCACTCCTGCATATTCAGAAGTCTTCATGTGTATGTGTTATTCCAGGACAAAAGTTCTTCTTCCTATAGGACTGTTCCAAGTAGTCTCACTCTTCATGGATATTTAGTATATCAAGTTAATCAATCCCTTACAGAATGAAAGAAAAAAAATATATGCAAATAATATTCAACAAAATTTCATTATCTGGAGGTCTTTTCCTGCATCCTAGATTTCAAGTGTCTGTAGCAAGTTATAAATACTGCAACAAGCACTGTAACAGTGCTTGTTACAGAACCATACTGTAACAATATGGTTCTTACGGACAGTATTTATAGCAAGCTATAGCAAGCTATAAATACTGTCCATAAGAACCATACTTTTCATAACAACCATAAGAAAATGAGATGTCATTTACAGTGATAAATATTAGTCACACAAGTTCAACTGCCTTGCCATTTTACATAACATATCCACACAGCTCTATTTCATGCAGGTACCATTGATGTTCTGTGAGCTAGTTAAGTCTGATTTAGATATGCAGTTAAGTGGAGTCATCTCTAATTCCTCTCAAATATTTGAATTTAATCCCAGTTTACTGATAGATATAGTTGGTTGGGTTTTTGTCCAAATACATTTTACAGTCTCCAACAGAAACCAGAGTTTTGGAGTTTCTTTTGCAATGAGATTATGAGAGATTATGTGTTCAGGTTCCACAGCTGCAGCTGCTAGAAACTACACATATAAGCATCCATGTCTCTGATCACCACTTTCCTTTTTTTTTTCACTTCAACTTAATATTTTGCTTCATATTATTTTTTTTTTTTCTAATATGTTATGAATTTTCTACCCAGGCTCAGATTGTTCAGCAAAGATATCCAAGTCAGAAAGAAGTATCTAGGGCTGTGGAGAAGCATTTATGTCACTACAAATAAATTATGAGAGTGTTTGAATGACATTCTTCTGGAAAAAAGATCACCAAAAAAATCTTCTTTTTCATCTTGTCTCCATGAGCACTTAAAACATCTCATACTTTGCTGTTCTTTCCACACTTGCATATGATATAATGCACCTAGGATGTGGTAGGAGCTAAGATTTTCATATGAATGTGATTTTTTAGGTTTTGGAAATTCATACACTATTGAGAAGGTTTTAAATGCTCTTTCACCATATATATATATTATTTACATATTATATATATGAGGAATACACGAGGTAATATAAAGTCAGCAGTTTTTGTTGTTTTTATCATTCAATGATAACCAATGAAGTTTATAAAACAAAATAATAATGAATAATAATAATAAAACAGAGTGGCTGCTATTACTAATGAATGCTGGGCAAGGGGAAAAATATATATTGTGAAATATCAGGAGGATATCTGCAAGGAATATCTTCAGTATTGTCTGAACCTTGCAAATGAAAATGACAGTGGATGTAGTTACAATACTAGTCATAATGGAAAGCGTACCTATTAGATATTTTTAAAAGAACATTTACAATTGTTTTAGTATCTGAAACTTAGTATCAATTTGACTTGAATCCTGTTTTTCTATGTAGTCTACTCAATAACAAGATACATAAATTTAATGGATTTATAGGTGTGTTGACAGATTACAGGGTCATCTAAAGTCCTATGCATTTAATAATATTCCATGCTATACTAACAACTCTAAACCCCATTTGCCCAAAGTACTCTGACATATGTGTTTTTTGAGTAGTATTGCTGTTCAGGAATGTGGTATGTGACTATGGAACTATAAATCATTTCTACATTTCCCCCCCCCTTCTTTTCCCACTCTGACATATAAAAGCTGAACAAAATTTCAGAGGCATGATCAGCAGTGGAAACTTGACAATTTATTCATTTTGGATTCCTTCCCAAGATTTCTAATACCTATTATTTGTATTGAAGTTATCTAAAACGGTTCCTTTTCCTCTGTTGAACCAAAACTTGGGACATAGAAAATTACTGTACCTGACTTTTCAATGGAAAAGAAAAAGAAAAGAACAATGGAAGGTAAAGTTCAGGAGTGGAGCACTGGATCCAGTTCTGGGCTGCCCAATACAAGACACACATGGACATTCTGGAGTGAATCCAGAAAAGGGCCACAAAAACAGTTAAGAAACTGGAGTATATGTCATACAAGGAGGGGCTCAAAGAGCCTGTAACTGTTCACCCTGCTGAAGAGAAGGCCTCAGGGGATCTTATCAATGTGTATAAATTTCTGGTGGGAGGGAGTAAAGAAGATGGAGCAAGGCCCTTCACAATGATGTTCAGTGACAAGAAAAGAGGCATTGGTCAAAAACTAAAATACAGTAAGTTGCATAAAAACAAAGGGTTTTTGTCTGTTTGTTTTTTACTGTGAAGGATGGACTAAACAATCTCAAAAGGAATCTTCCAACATAAGTCATTTTCTGAAATTTTGATTCAATGATGAAAATAAACCCAAATCTGGTATCACATATGATTAGTGGAATTTCAGATTTCATTCAGAACCAAATAATCTGATTTCCAAATAAAATGAAAGAGCAATTATTTCTGTATATTATAAGTCAAGCTCATGCAGAATAAATATTTACTGAAAATCTTTGACAGATTTTCCATAAGAAATACCATCAAATTATGTAAATGTAAATTTGGCTACTTAGGGCTTAGGGTGGAGTTTTATAATCTCACATGAACTATGAAATATCAGTGTCATATGAACTGAAATATCAGCTTAGACTTACTCATTTTTTTCTCTGACCTAAAATTAAAGTATATTGTAACATTTCCTAGACTATTACTGAAATGTCTTTCTTGGAGACATATTAAGTCCTATACTAAAAAAAAAATGTTTTGTGACTCTACATTATTGGTATGTATGAGGCTCATAATAGGATGCTAGAGAGGAGAGATACTGAGATTTCTTTTTCTGTGGAAAATAAATATAGCACTTGCAGTTCTAAATTACTATAGCTCAAGTAATATTGCAATACAATGTGGATAGAAGAGTAGAAGAAAATTGGAGAATAAATTATTACAACCCACCAAAAGATATGTTCACAATAAAATGCTTATATTCTGCAAAATTTGCTTTCAACAGATGTTTCATTTTTATCACCCTCTAAATTATAGATTTCATATATTTGCAATACTTAAATTGTAAATCTTATCCATACTGTGCCCAATAAGAGAGCAAGCTGGTTTATATATATATATATTTCTTTCTTTCTTTTTTTTTTTTATTCTTTCCAACTTAAGTAAGGTGCACTGTCAGTCAGGAGTTATTTTATTATTAAGGTATGTTTTTTTTCAATTATAGTAAGGAAATTTAAATTGCAATGTCTAGTGGGGTTTCTTGACACAGAAGATACACACGGGTAAACAAGAGAAAATACAAACAAATTAAAAGCAATGAAACATAAAAAAGTTGTTCTGCAGCACTCTTCTTGACAAAGGAACAGATAAAGATTCTCCCAAGAACTAGCCCCCAAATTAGATTGGATTCTTGAATTTCCTAATTTGGCATCTCTGAATCTTATTCAGCTTCATATATAGTAGAACCACAGCATTTCCACAATCAAATCATCCTTCATATCATGTGAGAGCAGCCAAATTGTTAAATATGTTCATTACCAGCAAATTCTGGCTAGTTTCTTAAGATTACTTCATAACTGATGTATCTATTACTGAAAATTTTGAAAGCAAAATATTTGCTGGGCAAGAGCTAATACTTTGGCATATTTGAAAGTGTTATAGATGCTAAGTACACAACTCAGTTTTGTTGTCTTAAAAGTTAATTTCTTCATACTGTTCTAGTTGTTTGAAATGAGAAATCACACTGTGATAATTGACAATTTTCCTTTAGCCCCTTGCCAAGAAAAGTAGAAAGAGTTGCAACTCTAAGGGCAAACAATTCAATAAGCTCTCAAAAACAAAAACAGGCAATCAAACAAAAATAAAACAAACAAACAAACAAAAAACATAGCTATTCTGAACTCTGAAAAGGAACTAGGTCACATGAATGGAAGCATAAGGATCCCAAATCAGAGGTAAGTTCAGAGACAAAAAGCCTCCGGTCAATCCTTCAGAATCTTCTTAGGGTTCAAGATTTTGAAAGCTGGAATTACTAAACCTTCAATAATCCCTTATGAAAGAAAACCACCAGAAGATGGGTCCAGCATGATAATGTGTTAGTATCTTTATAACCTTTTAATTCTTTTCATATGCCATCCATTCCCACCTGTGGGCCTCCTAGATCCTGGATCCATAGTGGAGTGATGAATGTAAGACAGGGGAATACCGGAGAGGATAAAGTCATGACTACTCTAGAGACAGATGTGCCCTGTAGAAAATGTCCTGCATCTGTGCTCCCCCGACTTCCACAAAAGGGTGATCAAACACAAGCTGTCTATTGCAACATTCAGATTGGCCCCAGGACCAGTCTAGCTCTTTGCCTAAACCAAGATATTCTTCATCAGGGCAGTACTTAATATATATCAAAACTGTGCAAAGGTTTGGTTTACCAGGCTATTATAGTTCCCCGTTTAATTACATTCTAGTACCTCAGAATATGTAATTTATTAATACAGACACGGCCTTAGAGCTTAGTTTTAGAGTGCAAGTGCATAACGGGGAGACAAATTGACAGAAGATACATTTGTCAACATGTGATTGAACATCAGAACAAAGAATTCAGGGACATTAGAGTCAGATGTAAGGAGCATTAAAGACTGTGTACAGGGCTTATAAATTACACAAGGCTCAATTAAATTAAAAGAATCTGTTTCTTGAAAATGGAAATATAATTAGGTCACCACGGTAACCTGAACTCCTCCTTATGCTTCTTTCACAAATGACTTCTTACTGTTGGTTACTGCTCGGAATTAACATTTCAGTTACAACGGATTATAACCAGACATTAAAAGATAAGATTAAATATGTCACATACTGTTCATTTCAGTGGAAGAGGCACAGATGAAGAACTCTTTCATCAAATTACCAAGAGTATGCAGTGGTTTTGTGGAGAATTAAAAAACTTCCTAATTTTAGTCATTATATTTAGTCATTTCTCACACAGCAAAATGAGTGTCTGTTCTGCAGCCATCTTAAATAACATATAGTGTCCAAAATCTACCTGTGTAACCTTTTTATCTTAACAAGCTAATCAAAGCATGAAATCATAGGCCAAGTGAGATGAACTCATTAAAAGGTAATCATTTCTTCTTTCATTTATAATGCAAGTACTTGCAGTGCTGTGTATATACCAACTTGCTACCGATGGACTGCACCTCTTTAACTTACAAATTCGGTATCTTAGGAAATAAGCTTGTACTGTCAACAATTTTGTTTATCTGTACCAATAATTGGTAGAAAGATACCATACTGTAGCAATTATACTAGTGAACATTTCATTCTGGAAATCAGCATCTGCATGATTCAGGCCTGACTGTCAAATATACATATCAGCATTCACAAATAAATCAGTTTAATAGCTGGCTAATATATAAATATATATATTTAAATTATAATACATGTTCATATCTGAATAAAACATTGATCCCTGAAAGTAAAATAATTTAAACAAAAATACTCAAAATTATGTTCAGTATGGTGGACTAAAACAACACAATGAGAACATACAAACCTCTCTGACTGCAGGGCAAATGTATACATTTTCTTCTGGTTTATATACATATCTGCAGGAAAGCAAAAAGACACTATATTCAGGCACAAAATGGATTTTAAAGGTACTAAGACACCTTAGCTCCCAATTATTTCAGATTCTGTTTTGGATCAGCCTGATATATACAAGAAAAAAAGCTTAGTGTCATCCCTACAGTATATTTTTAGAGCTACACACATAACAATTATTCTTAAATTTATCAACAGACTGTGGCAATGCGACGCACACACACAAAATCTTTTTATGCACAGCATAATGTAGAAGATGATAGGTAAACAGAGAAAGTTCTATACAGTATATATCCTTCTAAAAATCAAGGGCCTCAAGTGGGATTTTAAATCACAGATTGTTGAAAAACGAATAGAAAAATAAAACAAGTCAGTCCGAACACATAGGCAATCTTAGTTTTAATGGATTTTAAGATATACGACAGCTAAAGTGCAAAGAAAATAGCAGACTTCTATTAAGTTCATATGACTGAGTAATAAGCAATCAATCAATCATTTAGGTAAGCTACATAACACTTGATAGAGGTCAGATACATATGGAGTTCTTTTTACGTACTGCCAAATACATTGCTACTTTGGGCAAAATTCAGCCAAAATGTACAAATCATGACCCATTTTAGGCAATGTGACAATAGTATTTAGTTATTTTAGTTCCAGAGCACATATAAACAAAACCAGCTGCATTTTCCTTCAAACTTATTGTAATTTTTTTACATGATAAAAGAACTTCAGTAGTTTCTGCTTAAAGAATATCTAATTAGATGGTATGTATGAGCTAGGTATAGTTGTTTTTTCTTTTTTTTCAGTATCTATCTAGAGTTGTGTTCAAAGAAAGCTTTAGATCAAATTAATCCAAGGGGATAGCTCACCATGAGGTTCAGGTTTATTTCTAATTCCTGATGTTTGGAAAATAATAAAGTGCTTCTAAATAAACTGCTTCTACACTTTCCTACTGTGAACAATAGTAGTTGCCAGAGCAATAACAAAAGTAGAGATGTGTGAAAAAATGCTCCAGCTTCCTCAATTGCTTCTGCTGACCTCAGAGAAGAGACGCAGGTTTGTAATGGTAAGATGGATGTCAACAAGAGCCAAAAGCAGCTTCAAAAGAAAGAGTCAAGGAGCAATTCATGGCCCAAATGGCTTGCAATTACTTCTGCTAGTCAACAGGTACAGAAAGGTTGCTTGTCAGCTCCCTAGAAATTGCTTCAGTGCTATTCATTTTCTCTCTCCACCTTGTGTAACCCATTCTCCATTCTTTTCTTCACCTGACACTAGCAGGACAAAGGAGAAGCAAAACAAACTAACAAGCAACCCCCCAAAATCTTCCTGTTTCTGCCCCTGAAGTGTAAAAGAAATAAAAATTTAAAAATGCCACCACTATTATTTTCGGAAAGGGAGAGTATGGAAAGGGAAGAATCAGTTTTTCCAACTGGCTACTGTGATGGATATAGGGGTCAATATAATATTTTAGTATTTTAAAACAAAATAAATCTAAGAAGGGTGAGCACACAAAATAAATGACATAGAATAGAGAGTAGTAGGTCCAGCATGAAAGACTGATGCTCCAAGAATGCAGAAGAGAGCACCAGACACAACAGTGATGGATTAAGCTGAGGAAATAAAAAAAAAAAAAAAAAAAACACACAAAAAAACACTTAGGTTATATGTTTAAGTTAAAGAGAGAAATAGAAGAAAAAAAAATAGTGGCAATGTGATAAAAAAGGAACAGTGGGAAAAAAAAAAAGACAAGTAAAAAGTGAGTTGCATTTCAGACAGCAAGTAGCGTCAAGGCAGGCACGTTAAACATTACAACTATCCCTTTGGAAGTACATTTGTTAGAATTTTAAGTTTACATAAGACAAAGAATTGGAACAAACTATTTATGAAGGTTGATCTTCAAATCTAGGCATCTTCCCTATTCCAGTATACAGTAATTACAGGTAGTAGAAAATGGCAAACATCAGTTTTAAGCTAGGGTTCAGAAGTTCCCAAAAAAAGGGCTAAATCTAATGCTGAGGCTGTGACAAATCTGATTATTCATCTTGTGAATTTTTTATTTAAATAAAAAAGGCTGTAGGTTCAATCAGCTGAAGTATCAAAGGTGATTTCCACCCACAATTAAAATTATATGTAAATTTGAGCAACTGATGACATCTGTCTGAACTTGTACAAAGCATTTGACACTGTCCTACACAACATCCTTGTCTCCAAATTGTGGAGACATGGATTTAACAGGTGGGTAAGGAATTGGCTGGATGGTCATACTCAGAAGAGTTGCAATCAACGGCTCCATGATCAGGTAGAGACCAGTGATGAGTGGTGTTCCTCAGGGGTCAGTATTGGAATGATTTAACATCATTATCAACGACATGAACAGTAGGACTGAGCGCACCCTCAGCAAATTTGTGGGAAACACCAACCTGTATGGTACAGTCAACATGCTGGAGGGAAGGGAAGCTATATGGAGGAACCTAGACAGTCTTGAGGGGTGGGCCCATGCCAACCTCATGAAGTTCAGCAAGGCTAAGTGCAAGATCTTTCACCAAAGGAAGCAAGGCCAGCAGGTCACGGGAGGTGATTCTACTCTACTCTTGCAAGACCCCACCTGAAACACTGCATTCAACACTGGCGCTCCCAACATAAAACATAGAACTGTTAAAGTCCAGACAAGGACCACAAAGATGATCAAAGGGCTGGAGAACCTCTCCTACAAAGACAGGCTGAGGGAGTTGGGGTTGTTCAGCTTTGAGAAGAGAAGGTTCCAGGGAGACCTTATAGCGGCCTTCCAGTACTTAAAGGGGGCCTGCAGGAAAGCTGGGGAGGGACTCTTTGTCAGGGAGTGTAGTGATAGGACAGGATATAATGGTTTTAAACTAAGAGAGGTTAGATTTAGATTAGACATTAGGAAGAAATTATTTACTGCGAGAGTCATGAGACACTGGAAGAGGTTGCCCAGAGAAGTTGGAATGCCCCATCCCTGGAGGTATTGGAACTAGATGGTCTCTGAAGTTCCTTCCAATCCAAAGTATTCTATGACTCTGACATGCAGTTAGTATAATCAGATTGATCCATTACAAATGAGTACATGGCTAGCTAAAACCAAACAGTTCCTTGACTAGCATTTCACTAGGCAGTATTTATCCTTCTAGCAGCAGCCTGTGGTATCAGGTGAATTATTTTTTGTCACTGTCATTCCTGTCTTCACCATCCCAGAACATGTGTTTCTGAGCACTTGCCATTCCCATTTTTCACTCAATTACACTTCTATTTTTGCTGAGAGGTAATACAGCACTGTCTTCCTATGCCTTACCCTGCCACAGAGAACATTTCTGCCTCTAGTCAATGTCACCCCCTAGTAAAAACAAAACCTTGGGCTCAGCTGTATCTTTGCAGAACTCTGTATGTGACAAGTCAGGCTGGAGATGGTGCTTGTTGAAAAAGCGGGCAAATGGAGCATATGCCTAAAAGCAGTGTATAATGGCTTTTTCACTTGTTAATTCAGATCCCTTCAGATCCATTCTTGCACGCCTATGGAAATCTATCACTGTGTGCCTTGTAGGTGCTGCCACTGATTTCCAAGGTGCTCTGAAATGGCAACGAAGGCTGAAGCAGGGAGTTTAAGCACTCATTACTGCTACAGCACTACTGCTAAATTTCAGTACAATCAACAGAGCAAAATAGTGCAAGACTTCACTGGTTTTGATGATAAAGAACATAATCAATTCCTAGGAACAATTAAAAATTACCATGACAGCTTTAGAGTAAATATTACTTCCAAATAGCAACTGCTGGATATATTATGTTTGTCACTGTAAATAGGTTCAATTAAAAAGTTCATTCGGTAGTCAGATTATATAAAGCAAATATCTTGTCATTGATAGGTAAGACTTGGGTTAAACCTTAAGGAAACAAATGTTTGCTTATGCTAGTTATTAAAAGCAGGAAGAAAGAAATGAGAATAAACTAGAAGGTATGATAATACATAACAGGTCACTATCAACAACATATATATTTTTAAAAAATAGCTTGCTTTCTGTGGGTTCAAAGCCTAACTCTTCAATAAAAAATAGCCATAAACAATGGAACCATGGTATAAATACAGAAATATTCATTAAATAGGTGAAACTCATATGTGCTTTCTTGTATGTAAGATTAATGCAAATGTCTGAAGTAATGATAGCCTGTTGTGGCTTAGCCCCAGCAGGCAGCTCAGCATCACCCAGCCACTCACTCATTCTCCCCAGGTAGGAAAGGGGAGAGCCTCAGAAAGGTAAAAATGTGAAAACTCATGGGTTGAGATAAAGGCAGCTTACTAGATAAAGCAAAAGCTGCACGCTCAAGAAAAACAAAACAGGAAATTCATTCACTTCCCATCAGCAAGCCAACATTCAGCCACATCCAGAAAAGCAGGGCTTATCACATTGGGAAGACAAATGCCATTGAACGTCATCCATTCCTCCTTTACCCCAGCTGTTATTGCTGAGCATGATGCCACATGGCATGAGACATCCCTTTGGCCAGCCTGGGCCAGCTGTCTCGGCAGTGTCCCCTCCCAGCTCCTGATGCACCCCCAGCTTCCTCCTGGCAGAGCAGTATGAGGAGCTGAAAAGGCCTTGTCTCTGTATGAGCTCTGCTCTGAGACAACTAAAACATCACTATGTCATCATCACTAGTTTCACCAAAAATCCAAAACACAGCCATCGTACGAACCTCTGAGAAGAAAACTAACTCTCCCAGACAAAGACATGACATAGCCTTTTTGAAAATCCACTTAACTACCAGAAAAGAAAGCCAATCACAACTGTGCAATGAAATAAATGTGAGCTGCTTTAAATAACTTTGTAGTGATAGCCATAAAGCTTCTAGGCAGTTAGTTACATTTGCTAATATAGGAAACTCATATTAGTAGATATTTTGTAATTTGTGAAACCACCTCTTGAATCAATTGTTCCAAAGACATAGGTGTTCACAAGAGAATTAATGACAAATTACCTCTGGCATTAGTATCATTTAGCAATCCCAGTAATACTATTTTCACAAGTACGACGGCTGACTCTTCTTTCTGTAAAAGAGATGACATTAAGGGAAATGACATCATAAAAATAGTTTCTTCACAGAGAATGATTAATTCTTCTTAGTGATAGAGATTAAACATTTATTTTGGGACTTCACACTTCCTTTTGTCCAATCAGTAGTGTAGTCACCAGTCTCTTCCCTTCTACCCCTAAGCTTAAGTGATATGCATGTACAACCATAGGCATATTTCTAACTACAGATGATCATGGCATTAGAGACTCCCCTGAGGCTGGGATGGGTGTGTGTGAATTGTGCTGTCTGGTGGAGTCAGGCTGAGATCACCAGTTAGGACACTTCAGTAAATTCTGGATTTCTTTGTCAAATTTAAATCAAATGGCAAAATGCTCATTAGTTCCAAGTGAGGCAAGATGAGGTCCTCATTTTTTATTTTTTGAGAATAGTAAAATCTTTAAGCCAGTTGAAGTCTAACCCCAAAGGTTGCTCAGTATTTGGCTTCTCATTTTATTAACATTCTGTAATAAATGTCCAAGGAAGTATTTACATTTGCCTAAAGTTCACTTTATTTGGAATCCTTTTTCATACTGGAGTTGACCTTCACAAATTCTGCTCCATAAGGAATGACCTTTAGTTTAGTCTCCTGTGTAAAGAAGTGACTATGTTATCTGATGCTTTTCATTCTGCAAGTTCCTAAACCAAAAATATAGCAATAATTTTAAATATCTGCTATAAATATCAATTTTCTTAGTATTCCAAACAAAATAAAATCTAACATTTCTAAAATTCAAAGTTCCAAAAGTATTTGTTTTCATTGTTTATTTAATACCCTCAAAGAAAAACAACAGAAAAAAAAAAAAAGCTTTTGTTATCCTCAGACATTTCTCATGTTTACCAGAAATACGAGCACATTTGGACTGAAGAGTTTCATGAACATAAATTCAACATAAGTAATTTACTGTTCCATTAAAATGTTAAACTTTTGTTAGCATTTCATTATAAATATATTCAGAAGCCAAAGAAACTGAAAAAAATTTACTTTGAGAAATGTGCACATGTTGCTGGTGAGTCAAATGCTGGCACTAGTAGCACAAGCACATATTTAGAGCATGTTCTTTAAAAAAAACATCCTTTTAGAAATGTTACAGTTCTGTAATTAGAAAAAAATAACAGACATATGCTGAATAAAAGTAGTTCTGAGTTGATATAGGGAAAAACTTTTTCACCCTGTGGACAATGATGAGTTGGAAGAGGTTGCCGAGAGACTGAAGCCTCCATCCTTTTCAATGTTTTCAAGACTCAACCAGAAAAAGTCCTGGGCAACCTGGCCTAACCCCTTAGCAGAGTCTGCTTTGAGAATATATGACTAAAGACCTTCCAGACTGAGTTACCCTTTGAATCTAAGAAAATTGTTCCTATTGTTCCTGAGATTGTTCCTCAGGAAATTGTTCCTGAGAAACCATCATCAAGTATAAAGATTAATTTTATATTTTTACTCAGATGAGCTCTACTCAATAATTAAATATCTTTGCTATAGGAAATTGGTTGGCTACTGCATTACATGTGTCTGCATATGTATCTTTGTTTGTTAGTATAAATACATAACAATTTCAGAATGCTTATATTTGAGACTGAAATGAACTAACAGCTTCTACAAAATATTTTGAAGCCATCATTAAATTAGGGCCAACTTTGGCCTTTTAAAGCATTTGCTAGGGAAAATCCCATGGGACAAGGCACTTGGAGGAAAAGGAGCCCAAGATAGCTGGTTAGTGTTCAAGGACCACTTCTTCTGAGCTCAAGAACAGAGCATCCCAACAAGTAGGAAGTCAGGAAAGAGAGCCAGGAGACCTGGAGACCTGGTTAAACAGGGAATTGTTGGGCAAACTCAAATGGAAGAGGAGAGTCTACAGATCATGGAAGGAGGGGCTGGCCACTTGGGAGGAATATAAAGCTGTTGTCAGAGGATGTAGGGAGGCAACTAGGAAAGCTAAGGCCTCCCTAGAATTAAACGTTGCAAGAGGGGTCAGGGACAACAGAAAGGGCTTCTTCAAATACACTGTGCATAAAACTAACACTAGAGGCACAGTAGGCCCACTAATGAATGAGGTGGGTGCCCTGGTGACAGAAGATAAAGGGAAGGTGGAGTTACTGAATGCCTTCTTTGTCTCTGTTTATAATGCCAGAGGCTCTCCTGAGGAACACAATACCCCTGAGTGTGCAGACGAAGTCAGAATAAAGAAGGAGTTTGCCTTGGTTGATGAGGGCTGGGTAAAAAAGGACAGATTAAGCAAGCTGGACATCCATTAGTCCATGGAACCTGCTGGAACGCCTCCTTGGGTGCTGAGGGAGCTGGCAGAAGTCATTGATAGAACACTCTCCATCATCTTTGGTAAGTCATGGGCACTGCGAGAGTTGCTTGAGGACTGGAAGGAAGCAAATGTCACTGTGGTCTTCAAAAAGGGCAAGAAGGAGGACCCAGTTAACTACAGGCTGGTCAGCCTCACCTCCATCCCTGGTAAGGTGATGGAATAACTTATCCTTGGTGTTGTCTCTAGTCATAGCAAGGATGAGAGGGTCATTAGGGGCAATCCTAATGGCTTCACCTTGGTGAAGCCATGCTTGAACAACCTGATAGCCTTTTATGAGGATATAAGCAGGTGGATAGATGATGGAAAGGCAGTGGGTATTGTGTACCTTGATTTCCATAAAGCCTTTGACACCATCTCCAACAACATCCTCGCAACTAAACTGAGAAAGTACGGTCTGGACAATTGGGTAGTGAGGTGGACTGTAAACTGGCTGAAGGGAAGAAGCCAGAGGGCTGTGGCTAATGGGACAGAGTCAAGTTCGAGGCCTGTATCTAGTGGAGTCCCTCAAGGGTCGGTACTGGGACCAGTTTTGTTCAATATATTCATCAATGACTTGGATGAGGGAATGGAGTGCACCAGCAGCAAGTTTGCTGATGACACTAAACTGGGAGGAGTGGCTGACATGCCTGAAGGCTGTGCTGCTATCCAGCGGGACCTCAACAGGTTGGAGAATTGGGTGGGGAGACACTTAATGAAATATAATGAGGGCAAGTGTAGACTCCTGCATCTGGGCAAGAACAACCCCAGACACCAGTATAAGCTGGGGACTGCCCTGCTGGAGAGGGACCTGGGCGTCCTGGTGGACAGCCAGATGGCCATGTGCCAGCACTCTGCCCTTGTGGCCAAGAAGGCCAATCGGATCCTGGGGTGTATCAAAAGGGGTGTGCTTAGTAGGTCGAGAGAGGTTCTCCTCCCCCTCTACTCTGCCCTGGTGAGACCACATCCAGAATATTGCATCCCATTCTGGACCTCTCAGTTCAAGAAGGACAGGGAGCTGCTTGAGAGAGTCCAGTGCAGAGCCATGAGGATGATTAAGGGAGTGGAACATCTCCCTTACAAGGAAAGGCTGAGTGAGCTGGGTTTCTTTAGCTTGGAAAAGAGGAGACAGAGGGGTGACCTTATGAATGTTTATGAATATGTAAAGGGTGAGTGCCAGGAGGATGGAGCCAGGCTCTTCTCGGTGACATCCAATGGGGGCAATGGGTGCAAGCTGGAACATAGGAGGTTCCACTTAAATATGAGACAAAACTTTTTTTATGGTGAGGGTGACAGAGCACTGCAACAGGCTGCCCGGGGGGGGGTTGTAGAGCCTCCTTCTCTGGAGACATTCCAAACTCGCCTGGACACATTCCTTTGTGACATGATTTAAGTGTTCCTGTTCTGGCAGCGGGATTGGACCTGGATTGGATCTTTCAGTGTTCCTTCCAATCTCTAACATCCTGTGATTCTGTGTAACCAAAGATCAGAGAACATGCAGAATGGGGAAAAAGCATTACTTTGGATAAACTGTAATAGTTATTACTCTGTAGTTGGACACTGAACAACAGTTCTCTCTGGTGTTTATTTTATCTACACTTGGTTAATTTACATTACAGTCATGCATCATAGCCACTACATAAACTAAAAATAAACATTGTTCAAACATTCTTAAGTATATATAGATATTGTGTAGCATCTACATCTACATTCTTGTTTTGAACACATGCTTAAAGTGTTGATGAATGTATTATAGTGAATCTTAGAAGTTATTTTTATGTAGGCTTACCTCTACAATACAAGCATTAACTTCTCTAACCTATGTTGGTATGTATAGTATGTGTAAAATATCTTCCCTTCTCTGTTTCTGAACCTTCAGATGATAAGAACAAGCTTACCACTGTTACAGCTTATTCAGCCTATGTTGCCTTTATACCTCAGCCACCTCAGGTGATCAGTTCTATGAAAGTATGGCTCTCAAAATGCAGCCTTCTAAGAAGGCTAACAGGAAGCAGTCACTTTCCTTTTGTCAGATATGTCCAAAGTAGTTTATTTTTAATACTGTGTTAAATCCTGTCTCTTTGATACTGGTTTTGTTTTGTTTGTTTTTCTCTTTGTCTGATTTTCAGTATCTTCTTTGTTTCATTTCTGGTAACATCTTGCAAGCTGACCACAAGAGCCAAATGATTTCATTCAAAGGACATAAAAGCCACTTGAAAGTATTTTTAAGAAGAGTTATCACTAAAAAGAGGTATGTAAATTTTGAATTAAGCAAGTTTAGAAATGGAAGATTACCTGGAAGAAAGTACATTAATACTGCATTCTGTTTAAACATTTTTCAGTGACTTAACCTAATTTACAAGTGTTGGACACCCAGCATTTCAGATCTGTAATACAAGGTTTCATAGACACTGGATGTAGAACAGCCAAAGCACAAATTTGGAAGGAACAGAGCCTAAGGCCTGAGAACTGATGTTAAGTAACAACCTTAGATGTTATCAAAACACATGTAAAAGTTAAAGATGTCTACTAACGAGTACTTCATAATACCAATTTTCCTTATTTTCCTCAGGACAACAGGAACAAAAGGAAATGTTCCCTGTACATCTCCCACTTTTTTTCAGGCTATTGAGACTTACGTAAGGATGGAGAAACTCAAACCAATCAAAAAGAGCTCCTATCAATAGCTGAATAGATGAAAGTTTTAAACTTCTTTTGAAAAACAAGATTTTTGATTCCTGATGGATTAATTCTGAACAGCAAAGAACACCGTAAGTGAATTCTGTTAAACAGCCCTTTATAATAAATAAATAAGTAAGTAAAAATCTATGACAAATGTCATCTTAGAGCAACCAAGTCAATGTTCATAATCTCAACAGGACAAAACCAGATATATGCATTGTAGTGGTATTTCTTAATTTTGGGAAATATCATCAATAGATCTACTTGCAATGAATTTTTTAACTGTGTCTGCACAAATGTTAGCAAGTGTTGGTCATTGTTGGATGCTACAGCAAATGTGTTTGGCAACACTACACTCTAAAGAGGAAATTTGTCACTATTTATAAAGGTAGTATTTATAGTATTTGTTGATTGACCTCCCAATGCACACACAGAAAAAAAAAAAAAAATCCCAACAGAGTTTCAAAACATTTGTTACTCTCAAGGAAGTAGAATTGTATCTTATTTTTCAAAGCCTTGAATTGTGACCCCACTGTTGGGACAGCAGTAATAAGTAGTGTAAAAAAAAGCTTTATGAATTCCTTTGACTTTTTTTTTTATCCTTTTGGAGATGATTCCTTTGGACTTTACCAGTGGAAAAAAATATTCCTCGCAGAATATAAATATGCTATTTGATTTTTGTGTATGTCAGTAAATAAATGTATTTTTTAATCATTACCATCAATACATACCATGTAGCCTTACATATCAAAACCATAAGTTTATTAGAATTATTACTATATTCCCCTATTGGAAAGACTGAACTATCTTGCCCTGAATGCATAAACATCCCACAGTTTGAATATACACTTTAAGGATGAATACCATCTGAATATTTTAGACTATGGGAAGTAGTGCTCTTTTACTTCTACTGATCTCAAACATATAATGAGTGAAAGCTGTATAGACTTGTTTTGCTTTCAATGTTACCACTAGTCCTTGAATTGCATACAGAGCTGAAGACACCTGAGGTGTTTTTTTTTCATCACAGGTAGTGGTGACTGGTGACTCTGCTTTGCAGAAAAACACATTTTCTTGGTATACTTTGATTTATTAAAGTCTCAGTCAAATTTGTCATAAAGTAGCAGTCACTTGTTTAATAAATAGAACTGGAGATACATTGCCAAAATTTAAGCATTTGTCAAAGTTTGTTTTGTTTCAATAAACTTTGCATGAATATCAAACAGTGTTTGGAATTATCTGCAAACTGACATACTTATTTGGTGGCTGTATAGTGTGTGTTTTAAAATACACAACCAGGCCCAAAAATCCCAGGGCTTCTAAATTACTGACATTAGGTCAGATACCTAGGTGTCATCCACATTGCTTTACTTTTCATGAAGTGGTTTGCTTTGTATGGGAGTTAAACAAAATTCTGAAATATGAAAACCTTGAAAATGTTTTGATTGAATGAAACATGAAATAGGTTATTTTTTTTTTTTATATTCCTCAGCTCTAATTGAGTTGGCTTCCCATCTTTTTTTTTTTTTTTTTTTTTTTAAAGTCTATTTGAGCATTGTCCACACTGCATTTTGTACTTTACCTTCAGTATTTTCTTGCAGAAACTGTAGATGGTATTGAAATATTTTGGTATCCTCTACTAGTTTCTATTGTCACTGCTAACATAATTCTAAAGAAATAGTTGAAACCAGATCTGTCTGGAGTCAAAGCTGCTTTTGATTTCTTCATTCTATGTGTTACGCATGAACTAGTCCATAAATGTGTCATGAAAAATGCTCTTAAATATTCTGTTGGTTTACGAAATATATCCAATGATGCAGAAACTCTTTCAGTTTCTTCTTCATCCCATATATCAAAAACATAGCTCACATTCATTCATTCCTTTGTAAATGCATAGTCATTGGAACGCATCTGTGATAAGCTTGGGTGGAATAAGTGCTAAAGACTTCTGAAATGCTTACAAAAGCAAGCCACATAAGTAAATACTACATACTAAAAATATTAGAAAAAATAATAAATCTACTTACTTTGTCATACTTGGATAGATACTTAGATGTTACTAGAAAGGCTAAACTAAATTTTATACCAAAGAAATGTGTTGAGAAAACTTCATCTCACTTCACTTTTTTTTTTTTTTTAGTTGTTATTATCTCTTAATGAATGTAAAACTCTTAAGTCCTATGTCTCCAGATTTTGACTATACCCATAGATATTAATTCAAAATCTGTAGGACTCAGAGATTATCTGTACATTTCTAATGAGGTTGTGATGTGTCTCATCCAGCTAATGTTTGTCTGTGAAATATAAGTTAAGAACTGTGGCACTGATTCCAGTATCTATAGTACAAATTGACAGAAACAGAATGCTTGGTAGAGAAATAAGCGTAACTTACTGTGTCTGGAATATCACCACTAGCATTTCTATCTAGATTTCTGTCTAGATCAGTATTCAGATATACATCATACCTTTCTTTACAGTTCAGGTACTCTTGCAAGAAGAAAGCAACAGCTTATATTTTACTTCATTACCCAAACCCCAAGGAATCTCTACAACATAGATTTCATTTTATTATCTTCAGTTGATTTCACTTGTCTGGAGAATTTTCCTTAGAATTTACAAAAACCCAGGGGGTTATCTTGCTGAAAGACCACACCAAGGCAGAAAGTTCATACATTAAGTAACTAATTTACACTTTCAGCATGTAACAATACAATAAAGGAACTTCATAAATTGTCTCTAAGTAGCTGTAGAGAATTGACATAACTTTAGAGAATCATTACAGAATCACAGAATGCTTTGGATTGGAAGGTACCTCAAAGACCATCTAATTCAACCCCACCCCCACCCCCCCAGTGCCCCCTAACCTCCCACCATGGACAGGGACACATTCTGCTAGACCAGGTTGCTCAAAGCCCCATCCAGCTTGGCCTTGAACACCTCCAGGGATGGGGCATCCACAGCTTCTCTTGGCAACCAGTTCTAGTGCTTCACCACTCATGCTCAAGAGATTTTTTTCCTCATGTCTAATCTAAATCTACCCTCTTTTAGCTTAAAACCATTACCTCTTGTCCTATCACAATGCTCCCTGATAGAGAGTCTCTCCACATTCTTCCTCTAGGCCCCCTTCATATATTGGAAGGCTGCTATAAGATCTCCCTGGAGCCTTCTCTTCTCCAGGCTGAACAATCCCAACTCCCTCAGCCTGTCTTCGTAGCATAGGTGCTCCAGCCCTCTGTTCATCTTCATGACCCTCCTCTGGACTTGTTCTAATATGGACTTGTATCTAATCTTGTGCTGGGGGCCCCAGAGCTCCAGCTAGGGTCTCACAAAAGCTGAGTAGAGGGGAAGAATCACTTTCTTCAACCTGCTGGCCATGCTTCTTTTCATGTAGCCCAGGATACAGTTGTCTGTCAGTGCACATTGCTGGTTCATGTTGCGCTTCTCATCAACCAACACCCCCAGGTCCTTCTCCTCAGGGCTGCTCTCAATCCATTCTCCTCCCAGCCTGTATTTGTGATTGGGATTGTCCCAGTCCAGATGCAGGACCTTACACCTCATGAGGTTCACACAGGCCCACCTCTCAAGCCTGTCCATCTGGCAGGCATCCCCTCCCTCCAGCATGCTGACCACACCACACAGCTTGGTATCATCCACAAACTTGCTGAGGGTGCGCTCAATCCAACTGTCCATGTCACCAACAAAGATGTTAAACAGCACCAGTCCCAATACTGACCCCTGAGTAATGTCACTCATTACTGATCTTCACTTGGACATTGAGCTTCAACTCTCTGACTGTGACCATCCAGCCAACTCCTTACCCACTGAGTGGTCCATCCATCAAATCCATGTCTCTCCAATTTAGAGACAATGATATCACACAGGACAGTGTCAAATGCTTTGCACAAGTCCAGGTAGATGATGTCAGCTGGTTTTCCCCTATCCACCAATGCTGTAACCCCATTGGAGAAGGCCACCAGATTTGTCAGGCAAGATGTCAGAAATATGGTATGATTATTTTGTATTTTAAAAGTTGATGACATTTCTTTTTCATGGCCTGTTTCTGACAACTGCAAGGCAGATGCTCTTCATTAATGTGGGAGTAAGCAAAGGTGCTATTTCAGCAATGTTTTCCAAGCTTTCAGGGCATTAAACCATGTCCTATGAGGCATATTCTCTTGGCTTAGCTACCTTTTCTGGTCATTTTACCTTCTCACAGAGTCCTCTGTAATCAGAGTAATGATAGCAGCTGATGCATAAAAAGCTCTTGCTCAAAATATATTCAGTAGATTTTACGTTCTTTACCTACAATTTATCTTAAAAAGAGAAGGAGCAGCAAGGCTAAGAAGCTCTCTTGCTGTGTTTTGTAGAATATCCATGTTTGTTGCACTACTATTTAAAAAACCTCTAATGAACAATGAACCTAGAACTTTAACTCATTCAGCACTGAAAAATAATTTAAAGTGAATAATTTAAAACCCTGAAAAACATAACAATTCCCTTCAGATCAATATCCAAAACACTGATGTTTTTCCACATGCTTACACCAAAGAAAAGCTGTTTGTTGTTGTTGTTGTTTTCAGAAAAGCTGCATGTTCTCGTTATAATTCATTATAAATATCATAACAAGATTTCTGCTCTCATATTTTTAAATGTATTTCTCATCCTTAGTGTCCACAAAGGAATAGTTAAAGTTATTTTAATTAATTAAATAAATAAATAAAATGAAGTAAAACTTTACTTTTTTATATTGCTTTACAGTTTTGCTTGATATTCTGCACAGCACATTAATGACTTTTCTTTTCTTGAATTTTTAATTAAAGGTGGGATGGGAGATGAGATAGTAGCAGCTGAATAGGAAGCTGAATTTAGCTGAAACTGGTTATTCTCAAAAGCAAATACACAGTGGATCCATTAAGTGAAAAGGAGGTGGATGGTGGTAGGGGAGGAACAACAAAGGTTCATACGCTTTTTTTAAACAAAACTAAACTTTTGATACCTTTCTTATTGATAAAATATACTTGCTCAGATTGAAGCTTTAGAGATTCTCAGCATATCTAGTTCTTAGAAGAACTATTTCCCCAAACATATTTTCAAATAAAATTTAAGGCAATTTCTTCCTGTAGTATTTTCTGGGCAGGAAAGTGAAAATGAAACATCAGTTATAAACGCATTTTGCAAAATACAAACACTTTATTGTGAATGGTGGTTGTTTTTTTTTGTTGTTGTTGTTGTTTTTTGTGGGTTGTAATAGTTCTCTACGTTTATTTTACTCTGCTGTCCACATTGTATTGCAATATTACTTGAACTGTAGTAACTTAGAACTGCAAGTGCTATATGTATTTTCCACAGGGGGAAAAATAAGAAATAAAGTAAAATAAAATACAATACAGAATCCTTTTATGAGCCTTATACAAACCAACAATGTGAGTCGCAGAACATTTTTAGTTCAGCTCTAGATGATTTTACAGCTTCCAGGACAGTGAGGGTTCATGGCTGGCTTTTGATTTTTGGTCATGGTTGCTTGCTGCAGTTTATATAATCAATTAAAGCAAGTGGTCCTGAATTACTCCTTCTGGTCGTGCTTATATAAGAATGAAAATACAACAGGTGAAAGAAGTGAGGTTAGGATTTTTGGAAATGTTCTTTACTCACTAAAAAGTCAACTTCCTGCTTGACCATTATCCAGTTTAAATCAGATTTTCATGCAATAATTGAGTTTGGAAGGGATTGCTGCAGATCATGGGGTACAACCTCCTACTTAAAGCAAGGCAAAGTCAAAGATAGGTCAGGTCGTTCAGAGCCTTACCCAAGTGAACTTCAAAATCTGTAAGGATGGAAATGCTATAGGCCTATCTGAACAGTGCTGAATCATTCTCTTGGTGAAGATTCGTCTTCTCTACCTACCTAACTGGAATTTCCCTTTCTGCAAATTGTGACCATTTTTTTCTTGTTTTCTAGTGCAAACTCCTGAGAAGAGTCTAGATTTGTCTTCTTTATATAATCCCCTGCTCTTTTCAGGTAGTAGAAAATTATAAACAGATTCTCCTAAAGCACTTTTTCTGCCAGCTAAAGTACAGCTTTTTCAACCCTTCCTCATAACCTATGTTCTTCAGCTTCTTTACCTGCTCCCAGTGTGTCAGATGTATTTTCATGTGTGCCAGGAAGAGAGGAATGACTTCCCTTCAGCCAGCTATAGGCTTGCTATACAGCCCAGTTAATACTCACCACAACAGCTCACTCAGGTTCAACCTGTCCACTGAGACCTTTATTTTTTTCTGCAGAGATGTTACCCACACCCATTGGATGTCCTGCTTCTAGTACTTCTTCATGTCAGTATTTGTTTTTGTCCTTATTGATCTTTGTGACATTACTGTTGGACTCTTCCTCCAGGTATTGGTTTTCATCCTTCATCATTACATTCTTGAGAACCTTAATAGCACATTCAACGTCAAAAACAACAACAACAAAAAGGTCTTTTTGCCTTAGTGTCCAAAACTAGATCAAAAGCTTATGGTGCAGATGGAAAAAGGCATTTTTCATGTATATTGAGGTTATGATTTCTAGTATTTTTGCTTGTTTGTTTTTAACGTGTTAAGTTTAGGACATGAGGGCAATGTAACAGTGTAACATTTTCAATTTTTCCAACTAAATAATGGTAGTTCCATATTACTGAGGTGTTTGGAAAGTTAATTAATTCCCATGGAGGTGGAATGTAAGCCTCTGATGCTAATCAAAACTACACTTAACAACTTCAGTTAATCACGTTATGATTACACAAATTATCAATTTTATATCTGTTATTAATATCTAAATAGATATGTGAAGTGTTTCATTCCCTAGGGGTGAAATGTAATTCACTGAATAAACCCCTACAATGGGGTAAGAAGCCCACAAAAGGCTCACTGTGGACAGCCTAGGGTGATGTGCTCATGAAGCTCAGAAAATAATGCAGGGTGACTGACCATAGCTGTTGCAAAGAAGATGACTTAACACATTAGAGAAAAGTGGGTGGCCTTTATTTCAGATAAGCAGCTATCAGTAGTTGAATGGATAATCTGGTGGTGTAAATGTTTCTCCACTAGTTAAATACAAAAGCATGAATGTCTCCTTGAGTTAGCCAGACAAGCATGGGGGCAGTGAATGAATGGCTCAGCCTAACAAGTAAAATAAAACTAAGCTACTAGCATAAATAAATAAATAATCAAATAGCAGCAGGCTTGTGCTGGTTTCAACCCATGTATTCCTTCCTGGTGTTGTGACAGTGATCACATAGAGACTGGTAATGAGAATCACATCCGTACTGTGATCCAACTGTATATTGCAATATTGTGTTTTTATACTGATTTCAGTTTATTGCTGAATCACTTTTTAAAATCTAAATTCTATGTAACAGCAAATAAATTCCAATAAGTAAATTTGATATTAAACAAGTGGAATATTTCCACATGTAATACCTCAAAGAATCTGGTCAGAGAGTATTGGACACAGACCAAAAGGTGACTGTAGTAATTAGTTTTTTTCACTTTTCCTGAAACCTTTCTTCTGACAGGTTTTGAAGTAGTTCAACATCTGTACTTCTACATATACTGCTGCTTATATTTCAGTCTATCAAAGTTTCTCATTAACATTCATTAACACAAAAGTCATGTTTGGGAATCTTGAAAGTACTGATACTATAAAAATGTTGAGTGGTTTCAAGGACGATGAGAGTTTGAAAAAAAAAATTTATCTTTATCTTTACCTCACGTAAAGATAGTAGTGTTTTCCTAAACTGATGAATTCATCTTTGCCTTTGGAAAATTTACTAGTATCAAGAAAAGTTGCTTCATTGAAAATAATTATTTTACTATTGCCATAGAAATTAGAAGGTTGATTTACAGTTTCTGAAAAGAGAAGCTCAACAGATCTTTTTTTTTTTTTTTTTTAATAGTAGAATTCTTAAATATAGCAGAGAACAAGGAACAACAGAATGGACCACTCTGAGAAAAAGAAAGAAAAAGCCTATGTCTCTGGTTATATGGGTTATATTGGTACTCTGATACTGTGGTGTTGGCCAGACATTTAATTAAGACACAGGTCTCTTAACAGCACAAGTAATTTCTGTTATTTATATCCTCTTCTACTAAAAGCAGAATGTTAAAGGAGTTGAAATGGACATAGAAAGAAAAAGCCACCTAAGTCAGGCTTCCATTTCAAGGTGCTCCACCTATGATTGGGGGTTTTAACAGCTTTGAAGCTACTGTATGATAAAGAATTCATCACTTTCCCCATGCTGGCTCTCCAAACTGGATCTCCACAAGATGTATCCACAATGTTTTTTTTGTTTGTTTTTTTTTTTTTTTTTTTTTTTTTTTTTAATAGTGAAATTTCAGTTCTACTAAACAGGATGAAATGCCATATTGTTTGAGTCATGAGTCTTATCTTCAATTCAATCCCTATGAAGTAGCTGAGTTTATCCAAGTTTACTGCTTTTGGGGCCATTAGGATCTAGCCATTTTTAGATTGTGAAATAAATAGCAGATGACAATTTTTACATTATATATCTCCTTTTTAAACTACTAGAAACAACATAATACTACATTAATTCACAGGGTTCCCCAATGCCTTCTCCCTAACTTAAGGCTGCATTTTCTCTGTCTTTTTTTAAGATGCAATTCAGAACACACCTTAAATCTTTATATGTTATGTTAAACCTGCAAGAAGCATTTTATGGATTTAAACAATATGATGGGCTTTTTGCTACAGAGTTCTTATTCACAGTTTACTGCTGCACTGTGCACGGTAAATATATAAATAATTTACTTGCTTTAGTCTATATAAATTATTTGTTTGCTTAATGTGTTGGAAATAATTTGATATATTATAGTTGCTGTTGTTGTCACCACATTACTACAATAAGCAAGATCTGTATCTCATTTGGTCTTCTGGAAACAATTTTTAAGTAAATGCAGGTGTTTGCCTCTATTTTTATGCTATTTTACAAGTTGTAAAATATGTAACATAGTCGTTTGCATATGCCATAAAAAGACTTTAGAAAGACATTTTTTGATTAGTTAAACAGTCTGTCTTGTTTATGCTATCATTTCAGTTACACTATATAATTCATACTCTCAGCAACATACAGCATAAGACAAATGTAATCCATACAAAAGGTATAAAAATAACCATAAAAATCTGACCTCAAAACAACATAGCCAAGCTTTATATAATCTTTTGTCATCTTCATGCATCCAATTTAGAACCTCTAGAATGAGATAGTCACACTGTCCTGACTTATTTCATACAAGCAACATCACAGAATGTTTTCTTTCCTACTAAGAATACAAAACTCACTTCCACAATAAAAATATGGACACATAGGTATTTCTTATAATTATGAACAGTCTATTGCCTAACACCACTTTATGCCGGAAAGATCAGACTACCTACCCTGCTACAAGTTAGAATTAGGTAGCTCATGTGTGTGTGTCTGTCAGTGTCTGTATATGTAGTCATCAGCATAATGAAGTGATAAGAAATATTCCCATGTTGTGAGATGTCAGTATGGTGTTACTTCCCCTTTCTGTGGGAAACAAAGATTCATAGACACAAATGACTTCCAAAACTGGCAAACATAGCTCCTCACACCAACAAACTAAATGCACCACTTGCTTGGGGGCAGGAGTTGGAGGGGTCAGGGATGGAGGGGTGAGGTTCAGTACGGGAAGAAGGGTATGTGTGTTGAGGGGAAGATGTCATTTTTATTTCTGTTTCTCACTTTTCAACCCACCACATCACTTTTCTATGATCATTTTCCATTAATTTTATGTAATCATTTTAAGAGAACTTGAACAGCGGAGTACATAGCATTGCTTGTCACTTTATTTGTTCAAATCATTGCTGCTTTTCTGTTCAGTAGACACTTTTAAGATTTCAGATCTGAAGCAAAAATGACCTCAGATCCTCAAGTTATTCACCCATTAAAAAAATAATAATAAAAAAAAACGTAACTGTGATCACCTATTAAAAGCTAAGTCCTAGTGGATTTATCTCTGTAGCAACACAATTTTCCAAAGATATATTCAGATATGTTAAATGTAACACACTCTATTCCTGATTTTTCTCTGCTTCATTAAGAACACTGCTTCCAAAGAGTATAACAGCTAAAGTATTAATGACAGAAAATCTACAGCTTCCTAAGTAAATAATTTGTCTGTGGGAACATATATGAATTAATCTGTCAGAAGACAACAAGTAAGAACAGGTCTTTTGAAGCTTTTAAATTTTTAAAGAAATTTTTGACCAACTGTAACACCTGGTATCAACTTTATTGAGGCATGACACAAAGATTTAGTACTGGAGAAGATCCAAGGGAGACTCAGAGCAACCAGAGGTTAATTTAATTGCTGTAAGGTATGTGGCCATAAACACTACTGCTTAATTATAATCCATTAGCAAAATTGAAAATAAAAAAATAAAAATGGTGTAACATCTTGCAAATGAGTTTTGTATTTCTTACAGCTTAAGTTCAGACATAATTTCTTGTTACACAAGGAGAACATGACTAGCTTTGTTCTATAAGTTAGTAAATCAAACCTATAGTCTTGCTGTTTCATTGTTGTATTATATGAGTCTTAGAACAGCAATTTACTTTTTGTCCCACTGTCTTCCAGTTTCTCTGAATTTTAGGCAGTAAATAACTTGGATTTGTAATATGAAGCCTGCAAGCTAGCTGCGTTTTAGAAGGCTTTTATATTCAAATTCCAATGAATTCTACATGAGCAGAGAGACAGGGAACCTAAGCAGCCTTTCTTCCACTCCACAGAACTGGGCACTTCTAGATCTTATCAAATTAAGTGCAGGTAAGAGAAATGGAGAAATAAATTCTAGATGAATCCAACACAAGGGAAAAGATAGCTATGACGCAGTATGGGCAAAGGAGTGAATCAGCCCAAAAGAGAATCTTAATGTGTTTCCAGCTGCTGGGTTTAATGAGCACCCTTGCTTTTTCTCCATCATTGCCTTTCATGGCTGGTCCTTGAAATTTTTGTTCGCATATAGAGCTCAACGGACAGCAACAGAAAGAGAGAAAAGACAAATAGGAAGTAACTGATGAGTTAAATGAGCAAGAACAGAAGGCATCCTTTACCAGTGTCTCAGTGTTTAGCTACTACTCTAAACACTACTATACTTGAGTGATGCTGAACTGTCTTTGAGCCTTGCCCATCGCCTTTCTCAAATGAACTCAAAGCAGAATGTATTTTAAGACTAACACCATGTGGATTTTGAAGCATCTAGAATGTTTCTCCTCTTTAAACAAAATTATCTAAATAATAAAATAATAAAATAAAACTATGTCCAATTTACATAATTTCCACATATCTTCCTGCTTTGTGATAGCTTAAGAACAGCCATACAGGGGCAGAATAAAGCTTCATGTTGCCCTGTGGAGGAGCATCCCTCCAGTAAAAGGATAAATAGTGCCTGAGGAGATATAAAATAGGGCAATCATTAAAAGATTGTATCACACCCTATCCATAGTGCTCCAAGCATCAGCTATTTTCAGCTTGGGGGACTTTCTTAGATGGACATAGTTCCATATATGTTATTACTTCTATAGATTTCTGTTCCATTTACTTGCCCTGTCTCTGCTTGAATTCTAAAGGGCTATGGACTGTTTTCTGCCTCTGTATTAAAAATAGATTTTGGCCTATTATTTTCTTCTGGATGCACACACCCTTCAGCAGCAGTATATGTGCATCTTGTTTCTCTTAGCAGAACTCAAAATGAAGAAGTTTTTGTTTGTTTTTTTTCTAGTATGTAGCATTGTGAGTGTGACGCTCACAAAAAGACAAATTTTAAGAGAATATACTGTTTAAATGTTGATACATCTGCACTTGGAGAGCTAGATTGATATCTGTAAGAAACCACTGTTATGGACATTATGGACTTATATAGAAGTATAAACAGTGTTAGCAATCTCAAAATTACATCCTGATTGGCAACAGTCAGAAAATTTTTACTCTCCTCTCTTCTTCAGTCAAAAATTCTGAAGTCAGAATGAAGATGCATTGTACAAAATGAGTCTTCTAAATAAAGTGTAGAAACACTGTAAATCTTTACTTATAGCACCTGCTTAAAAATTCTCTACTGGCTAGGACATTGAAGTAAATGAACCTGAACATATTAAGATTTTCTGGTACAGTTTCAATATCTTCATTACCTAGGGAAGCTTTCAGCAGGAGGTGGGACATCATAAGCTTCAGATATCCCTTTAAACCTAAATTAGTCTATAATTCTAGATGTTTAAATTATATATATATATAAAGAAGACTTCAAATGCTGACCTATTAAGACACTATCCCATGTTCAAAATTGCCAGGTTTTATTCAGACTAACTAGTCTTGACATTAGGTTATGAAATTGAATATGTAGGTACTGTAGAAGAAAAGTTTTGTTTCCAAGTCCTTATTATTCTAATTAAATGAGACATGTAAATAGTTATAGTGTAAGGAGGGCACAGAGTGGTGAACTGAATTAATCAAGTATTCAAAAGTAGAGCCCATAAACAGAATGCCAGACAGTGCTTCAAACAAGGTTTCAAGTTGAATTTCTCAAAAGAAAAGAGCATCCAGATGTCAGGGAAACCTGTGAAGTGAAATTTTAGTCTAGGGTCTATAGATTTTTAAAATACAGGTTTATTTATTTTCTTCTCCATAGAAGGGATTTCAAATTTTAAGAATGAAATGCTTCACTGCATAGGAAAGCCACAACAAAATAAAGAATAAAAAAATAAAACAAAGTGAACTGACATAAATTGCACAAAACCAGGATACATTTCCCCTGGTTATTTGCATATTTATTTGTAAATTTATACTTGTTTGTGAAAACATTAAGCATAAGCATTCAGCTAGCCTTAATAAATATTGCATTTGCAATATTCATCATTACTTTTTGTTAAAATGTGTATAGCTTTTTACAGGATATTCATCTCCACATTGGCTGAGCATTTTGAAAAAGAATAATGGATGAATAATCAGCAATAGTGCATACTAACAAGTAGAAAAGTATCTGCAGTACACTAACTGCTGTAGGATCATAGCTATGCTTTGAATACTATTAGTTGTCCAAATATTACTTGTTAGAATGAAATTTAACTCAGCTCTGTTGCATGTCACTGCGTTCCCAGCCAAAACTTTTCTTTGAAAGATTATATGCAATTTAAATCTCACACAAATTAATCTAAATCTCACAAAAATCGCATGTTTGCTGTCAATAATGGTGAGAATCAGATGTGTAGCAAATACGGTTTGTAAAACATTGTTTGGTAGTCAATTCAGCTACCAAATGCATTAATTATCTTGTCCTTCCTTTTAATTTAAGTTCCTCACTACTTTTGTACCACTGCTTCTGAAATACTCATTTCTTCAGTAAGAAACATAGGTCTCTGGTCCTTGCTTGAGATTTATTTACTTACACCCCTTTCTCTGCAATTTAAAATTTTCTTCAGCTTTAGTTCAAAATCAGAATTTCATTTAGTAAGATTAATCAATCAATCAGTTGGTCAAGTTACTACTATATCCCCAGAATCTTTTACTAGCTTTGTAACTTCGTTTACTGCAGCGAACTTCACTGTGAATGACAGTTTTTTGGATGTTACTTGTTAAATGCAGGAAACAGCTATTTGTGGGTTTTCAAAAAAAAAAAAAAATAAAAAAAAGGAAAAAAAAGGGGTTGATTTTTCGTGCTTGCCAATGTCCAAATGAACATGACTTCAAGGCTCAGCTCTCCTCTCCTAGAAAAACCTTAGTGTACATGCAACAAATCACTAAAGGAATTTTACATGGTGTTTACTTATGTTAATCTAAAGATAATAAATAAGCAATGTGCATTTTTTTTTTTAGTGGTAATCACAGATAAATCAGTGAAAAATCAAAACGCTCATTTCCTTCATTTCATTTACATCTACAAGGAGAGATGGGAATGAATACTGGAAATTTGTAATTCAAGAGAAATGAAGTTTTGAGAAATAGAGTTTTAAAAAGAATCTCTGAGACCAATGACTTTTTTTCAAAAGCTGCTGTTTTGCCAGGTGAAAGAGATTATGAGTTAATGAAGCATTCTGAAACTAGGAGTCCTTGATGTGATGGTAATAATTCCTTTTTTTCTTTTCCTAACTGCAAAAGTAGATCAGTTCTGTCTACAATATTAACCTTGTAAATTTATGTCATTATGAGCTCAGTTTGTAACTCTTGTTGCTTAGAATGAGTATAGTATAAATCAAATGCTTATTCAAATTACATTTGATGGATTTCATATTAGTTATCAGAACTTAGAAAACAGTTTATCCCAGAGCAGCTGATCTGTAGCTTAGAGCAGTAAGTTCTTGTAATTTCTTATGCAACATTTTATGAAAGTCAGTAAACTATAGCTAACAGACATGGCACCTACTGTCATATTTCACTTTCCAACTATCCTAGCAGGGGAAAAAAAAAAAAAAAAAAGGTGCTGATGAGCTGTAAAGGACACAAATCAAAAGCTACCACTGGATAAAGCTGCAGACTTAGATTTCTTTTTCCATTAAATTTAATGAAAAAAAATCTAAAAGAACTGTGGGAAACTATGCTACTGCTTGTGCAACATAAGGTTTCAACGAAACTTACCGTAAAATTGTGTCATAAAAATTAATTATGTTATACGTATTGTGAATGGTAAAGAAGTATGGTGTAAACCTACAGATTTTCTGTGTAATTTATTTTACTTAGGATTTTCTGCCTAAATGCATCATGGCCCTGAGGGCATCACCAGGCCCTCCTGTTCCAGGTCCATGCACCACAGCAGGCCACCAGCCCCTGCCCCACTGAGGCTGCAGCAGGGCCAGGCTCTAGCTCCCCACAACCCTGCCCGGCCCACAGCCAGCCAGGCCCACATGTGGGCCCAAGGCCTGTCCTGGCCTCCAACCCTGGCCCCAGGGAGGTGCCCAGTACCCGGGGCTGGGGCTGCCCCAGTGCCCTGCTCCTGGCTGGGGCACTGGATGGGCCCAGCCTGCTGGGCCTTGCCCTGACTTTCATGTTCCCAGTGCTTGGCCCCAGGGAACTAGCACCCTGCTGTGCCCTGGCATATAGTTCTACCTGCAATTCCTGATTTCTGGTTTGAACACAGAATTAGGCACAACTTGTCATATGTTTTCTCAGAGTAGAGTGACGTGACGATTGTTTAGGGGTGTGCAAGAGTCAGCCTCAGTGTTACTTTCTGAACTAAACTCCATAAATTGCCATCTCTGAAGGACACCAGAAGAAACAGTAGGCTGCTCTCAAGTGAACTGCACGACTGGAGCTTGAAAAACAAACAATTAAAATGTAAATAAATAAACAAACTAGGGTCACCAACTATCTAATATAACCATATGAATCATAATTCAATAAATGTAGCATTTTTCATTTTCATTCACGTCTGCTGAAGTCATTTAGTAGGCTGACAAAGTATATTAGTATCACAAGGTGATTTTAACAAGTTTGTATCTCTTGAGAAGCTATGCTTTGTGTTTTGAGGAAGTATCTCCAGCTCCCACAGACATAAATGAAAACAAAAAATTCTATGCATAGGGTATAGATCAGAAACATTTTCCACAGAGAAAGAAATATGATGGTGATGAGAAGGATGGTATGAAAGCTAGGTCCTGGAATTTATTGAACAACTAATAAAGTGGTTTTGTTTGTTTTATGAAAAAAATGAACAATTTATTGAAATGCATAAAGTTATCTTAGATATATGCCTGAAGGACCATCAAAAAGTATTTGTATCACGTGTCAATGGTACTATCTATCTTTAAGCTTATCTGCCACTCATGGAAGCAATGACTACATCTCTTCCTAAACTGGAATATGAGCAGTCTGTAAGATAATGTCTTACATGAATTTTATACAGGTGTGAAAAGGATCCCTTGAACATAAACTCTAACCTGGTTCACCCAAGTGGAAGTAATCTAATTCCAGTACACATCATGATTTTAAATAAGTAAATAAATAATAATCCTTTATGTTCAACTAGCCTATTTTTCCCAATCTGCATAGAAACATCTGTGAACAGAATTTTTAAAAGCTTGTATTTTCATTAGTATGTGAACATTGACTAGCTCATAAAATATGATACCTGAAATCAAAATCCAGACAACTTAAATGTGTAGAATTAATATGAAGTTTAAAACTTATGCTTACATAAACATGTAAAATAAAACAAAAAAACAAGCACAATAAGCACATTTCAGGACAGCATGAACTTAAGTTCTGCACAGTGGTTCTATTTGTTATACATTTTATCAATATTCATTCATAATACTATTTTTTATTATTTTATTGTATATTAATATTTAATTAAGAAGTCCTGATTGTTCATCAAAACAAAATTGTATTGAACATTTAACAACTGCATTATATAACTTTCAATCTTTTTTACTTCATACTGGCCCTAGCCTTGTGCCACGGATATTGTACAGTACCTAAACTCTTGATGAATATTCGGCTTTCATTTAACCAAAATTGAATCTGGTTTGTGTACTGAGTTCACTCTGCAGTCCATCCAAAGCATTTTAAGGTGGTCTATCATGAAACTCCTTCAAAAGTTCACTTCCAATAGAAACTAAAACAGTACTGTAAAAACACCCATAAAAAGCTAACATCTCAGATATCAGTAATAGCAATAATAAAAATAAAATGCATTGGCAGTATGTAAATCAATATTATTTTTTTGATCTTGCAGAGCTGAAAAAGTAAGCTTATTTTTATATTTCTGATGTTATGAGATCAAGATACATAAACTTGAACTATGAAATTATCATTAAGATAATAAAAAGAAAAATTAGATTCTCAGTTTACACAGTTACTGAAACTGAGAAAAGATTAGGAGTGTGAATATGGAACATCAAGCAAAAATAAAAATGATACACTTGACAAATGTGAGAATCAAATGAAAGTATTGCCAAGGGTGTAATAAGGAGAAAAGGAACAATATTAATAATTAATAATTATTATTAAATAGGTAAAATTCTATAATAAATCTAAAATGAGAATAGACAAAACACTAAAGAAATATTCTGTAAACATCACTAATTCCATCTATCTCTGTTATATGGCAATTCCAATTATGGATATCAATGTATATATTTCCAAAACTACCCCCCAAACTGTGACACTTCTACTCACAGAACCACTGCACATGCAATAGTTTTATTCACATGGATACGTAAGTATATTATATATACTTTAATTTGTAAAGATTGCAATGGAATTAGTATTTTAGTTTGGCAAAGAAGTGTGCTTTCAAAGTGATTATTACCTTTATGGAGCTTTGGTCATATCATAGACTTAATTTGGAGCATATGAACTGGAGTGAAATTAATCCAGAAGATGAAATAGGCACACACCTAGGCAAAACTTGATTTGTCTGTGCACCAACAAGACATTTGGTCTTTTCATTCAGACTCGATCTAATTCAGAGGATAACTCTCCAAAACGACTATAGTGTGGACACATGCTTCTACCAATGGATCAGCTAATAGCTCCAATCCCACTGACCTGAACTTTGAACATACACAAACAGTTCTAGACAGCTGAGACAGTACTAATACTTTTTTTTTTTCCTCAGAACTTGCAGTAACACAGGCTATATTTGCAAACTTGTAACTTTTGAGCATTCAGTGGGAAACAACTTCCAAAGATTAAACAAGAGATAGAATGCAATGAATTTTATTATTATTTTTTTTAATTAAAGATGTTTATAGAAAAAGTGGTTATCATGCTTCATGATGCAAATTAGATTAATTGTTTCAATAAATGTGAGCATCTACTTTAAACTTAGAAGAATGAGATATTATAGATATAGGAAGTTTAGGGCAAAATATTGCTACCAAAGTGAAGTAAAAATAACATACTGCAAATACCAATGAAATTGTACAGTTTTTAGCTATATCAGCTTTGAAATAAAAAAACATTACATGTACCTAAAAATAAAGTGAATGAGCTGAAATCAGAAAAAATAAGGAAATAGAAGAGGAAAACATTGAGAAAAATATGATGTTTATGTCATGACATTTTAGAGGGTTTGCATTATTGATGATGCAAGATGCTACAAATGTCACGGGGAAACTTTTTCTTCTCATTTTGCAAATGAAATATCTCAGAAAAAAACAAACAACAACAAAAAACTATTGTTGCTGTTGAAAGCCAACCTGGCAATATTTTCCTTAGTAATATTTAGCAATTCACAAATTACAGGGTGGCAGCCATTACAGCTATGATAATCACAAAAAATGTAGGAAGCTGTTGTCAGTAACTAATGAAAGAGTCATAGTTAATGAGTATGCTTTTCTGATAGCAAGTCTAAACGGTGACTGTTGCCCCATTCATATTAAAATTACAATAAAAACATTCTGGAATATCTGTGAAAGGCCAAATGCTTTAATGACTGAAGTAGGTAAAATGTTACAGCTTCAGAAAGGATAGCAGTGAAAGTAAATGATTAAAAATCATACCAATGGACAAAAAAAAAGCTTAAAATCAAAATTAAGTTCTTACTCTACTGTTCATAGACTAGCTGTTTTATCTCTATTTTTATGAGCTTTTCTGCTTCAGTGGTATTGTTTAACTAAGTAGAGATGATGTGATTTGCCACCAGTGTATTTTTGGCTGGCTTTCAATGTCTACATCCTCCTGGATAGCTTAATTTGTAGTCTGTAATCCAATTCCATGAAAATTGACCTGATTTTCTTGCACCCTGCTATAGAATAGTCCAGAGATCCAGACCTACATTCTTCCAGGAAGGCAAGAATGCATGATGCATTTCAGATCTGGATGCAAACACACTATCATGACTAATTCTACAACAGAGGTGCAGAATTCTGGGGCCTCAAACCTCTGACACTCATTACTATTCCCAAGTAGATAGGTTGTTTGAGGAGACAAGGATCAGCAATTTTACCAATTCACTAGCTGTATAATTACAATAATGTATTAATATATCATCAAGCTCAATATTCCTCATACCAGAGGAATTCAGAAATTAGGATTTACCACAGTCCTGGGGCTCCAGAAATGGCAATTACTTAATTACTTAATTATTACTGTAATCAAAGAAAATTTGTCCTTTGACAAATTTTTAAGGCTATGACCTTAATACATAGATCGTATCTGGCAGTTTAAAAAGTATGATTTTTTCAAAATATTTTTTACACAGCAGATAATGCAAGGTTACCCTACTGAAATAGATATGCCTCCTAATGTATAGGGAGTTAGTATAAAAAGTGCATGGCTTCTCACTAGTATTATTTTGACAGTAACTTGCAGAATTTCTGCCTTTGCATCAAGTAAGCAAAGTATTTATTCTCAATTCAGATATCACAGACAGTATGTTAGTGTCCCATGTACAGAACTTAGTACAGGAGTGTGATGCTTAAAAAGAAGGTAGCTAAGAAAAAAAAGTTATAAGCTAAGCCTAATTAGTTTCCCCTAGGATATGTCTATAAAGTGAGCTTAAAATTCTCACTGCTGTTCTGGGTTAATCTAAGAGCAAGATCATTGTATTCTCAATAATGTTCATAACCACGATTAAATAATTCTATTTCTTAGACAAAGAAAAGTTGAAAAAATATGTTTATCCTTTTATTTAGTCAGGTAACAGCAAATTAAATATTAATCAATTGTATATCAAATATCACAGGTAATATCAAACAATAGTGAAAAATCTGCAAAGGTTCATGATAAGAGATGAATTGGTCTTACATATCAAAGGAGCATATAATAGAAACAGGAAGAAAAAGAGTCTACAGGAGTAATTCAAAGTATTCCATTGCCAAGATTCTTGATCTTTCAATGTTATAATGCCACTTTTTTTTTCAGTCAAACAGACTTGAAGTAAATTAATTCATGTGTGTTGAATTAATAACACTTAATAAAAACTTTATAATACATGAAGTATTATTTAATAATTAACAATCCAATTATTAAAACAATAATCTGCTTGAAGACATTATGCCTCTTGCAGACTATGGTAGCAGAAAAAAATTCAACATCGAAATAAAATGGGACTTAACCCTACTGTGTGGAAAAATATTTGCTTATAGAAGAATCAGATCATATGGTTGACACTTTGTGCTTCAGATTCTATAATTTTTTTATCAACAGTTTGCTGTTATGGTACTTAAATTGATGAAAAATGGCCTCAAGACATGGAAAACTCTGCATTCTATACCACACACATTTGGCGGCTTCCTACAGATCATTATCAGTAGTCTACTTGTACATGAATAATGGCATATGCATTGCAAAGAATAATGCCCCATCTCTTCTGGAGGACAGATTTGTCACATTTTAAAGTCCAATACTTAATTTATGTTCAGTAAATTCATGAACTTTCAGACTAGACATAAAGGAGGCCTTAAAAATATTATAGGTATCTCTATGGTACCCACTCTCCGCTGATTGGATACTAACATGTCTGAGTTAGATTTACCACTATACACAATCACAAATAGATTTTGTGCTGAGAACTTCCCAGTGTTTAAAAATGAAAATCAAGAGAGAATCAGATGCATGAAAATTGGATCACATACTATTTTATCATTGACCTTCTCTTACAGAATGGTTGGAGGCAAGACAAGAATAGAATGAGATCAATTGCAAGAGGTTGAAGATTTATCTTTTTAACAGAAGTTGAAAATAATATGTCTACAAGCTGCTAGTATTTGAACTTTCTCAGGAAAATACTGAAAATTCAGGTGACTTTAAATCATCCATGTTTGTTCTCCATCACAAAGCTACATAGAAAATATTAGAGTGGATGTTATTTCTATTACTGTATCGTGACTCCAAAGGGACTGTCCCTGAGACAAGAAAAACTAGAAGATATTCTTTTAAACAACTGAAAATGCATCTTAATTTAGAATCACAGAATGGCCTGGTGACTTTAAAGTTCCAACCACCCTACTATGGGCAGGACCATCTTCTGCTAGATCTGGTTGCCCAAAACCCCATCCAATCTGGCCTTGAACACTTCCAGGGATGGGGCATCCACAGCTTTTTTGGCCAACCTGTGCCAGTGCCTCACCACCCTCTAAGTGAAGAATTTATTCCAAATATCTAACCTAAACCTACCTTCTTTCACCTTAAAACCATTACCCCATGCCCTACATGTGCTTGTGAAAAGTCTCTCTTCTTATAAGCTAGGGAGCTTATAGGTACTTTATAGGTACTAGAAGGCCTCTAAAAGGTCTCCCAAGAGCCTTCTCTTCACTACTCTGAACAACCCCAGCTCTCACAGCATTATTTATAGGAGAGCTGCTCCAGCTCTCTGATCATTTATTTTTGTGGCCCTCCTCTGAACCCGCTCTAACAGGACCATGTCTTGCACTGGTGGCCCCAGAGCTGGATGAAGTAGAGTCTCACAAGGCTAGTTAGGGAACTATATGGGAATAAAAAGGTTCAACTTAAGGAGGTTTTGTTTCTAGAGCTAAAGAACAGAAAGAAATATATATATATATTATTTCAGTTGTCTTACCCTTTGAAAGTATCCAGTCACCTTCAGGATCTGTATTAATAGTTTTTGCATCACATTCCCTCCCCAAAAGTCTATTGTCAGGTCATCAAAAATCTTCATAATATATAAAGCTATGACGGGTAGAAATCAGGTGTAGAGAAACAATAAGACACCTATTAACAGGTCATTAATGTCATCATAATTATGATCATTATTGTAATCTGATCTATTGTTCTTGAGATATATCATCTCACTAAATTAAAATAAGAGAGAAAAAAAAAGAAAAAGGCAGGTTCCTAAGACCAGTTATCAGTATATGTACATCATTGCTTTTACAAAGTAAAGAGAAATGAGAGATGTTTGCATGCATGAAGAGAGCAAGCATGTGATTAAGTGTGTAAACAGAAAAACCTCAGGGCTCATTAATTTTGTAGTGCTTTTTGATGTTCAGCTTAGTCTCTCACTGTTTGGATTCCACAACCTGTAAGATATTCATATAAACATAAAATAAGAGACTAAGGCACCAAAATTGTGTTTAATATGCAAGGAGTTAATTAAAAGGGATGCAAAGTGCACTACATTCATAGCAAAATCACACCGTAGCATAAGTAGCGGAGAAAAGAGATCAGACGGGTGATCACTGTAGTTAGTGTTTTGTTCTGATGACCCTGGTCAGATAAGTCTATCTGTTTGCCATAAGATGAGTAACTACTAATTTTGCAGATTTCTTCTGTGAATAGCCATTATACTTTTTAAAATTCTTTCTACGGAACACCAGCTTTAGATATACTATTTAAGGGAAGGATTCTCCTTGTATACTTATCTGCAAAACGAATAGAACAAGAATGGGAAGAGAGCACTCAAATTCTCTTAGAAACTCAAACAATTGTATGTAGGCTTATATGCAAAGCTTCACAGACTTGAAATAATTTGAAGGAAAAGACGTCTTTCCCACTTTGCTCAGTAGTTCTAACATTACAACAGAATCTCTCAACCACCAACACCAGTTTACAGCTTGTATGTCATGCCCTCATTGTCAGTGAAACCTAGCAGCCTCTGTTCATCTTTTTCTTGCATATACTATTCTGAAATTAAAGAGCTGACTAAGAATACCTTATACTGCCATAAGAAGAGTCCTTAATCAGTGAAACAATATTATAAACCCAAATACATGAAATTTGACATAATAAACCTGTTTTATTATCTATGAGAAAATATACTCTTCTGTAGCTCAGGAGAAAGAAAAAAAAAGATCAGTTATCAAAACCCTTTGCATATTCAGGTATAAATCCAGATAACCTGTGATCCTACCTAATTCAGATGCAATACCCTCAATAAAGCTCATGAGACAACCGTAACACATTTTAAAAGCTTCCATATTTGTTTGCTGCTTCCTGTTTTCTATTACAAATAAACATTTCTGTTAAGAAAAACTTCTAATAAAATAAAAAATAACCGTAGCAAAGTTATGACAATAAGGAAAGAAATGGGAGAAGGAATAAGTTCAGATTTATTTCTGAGTATTTTTAATGAAGTTTAACAGTGTTAATATCAAGCCCATGCACTTCATTTTTTCTGGTAAATATTTGTACAAGGGTCAACATCCATCACCACAACTATTAAATCCTTCAACGCTGAATTATATATACACGTTAATAGAAAATTCACAATGTAAAAGGAAGAGCTACAATTCTAACCTTGAACACATGCATAAAAAGCATTCATTGAACTCATTTGAACTCTAAATTGATTTTTACTAAACATCACTCAAGGCTAAGTGAATTTTAGTTAAAAAGTTACTATGGCATCATCTGTCCCTCTAACAAGGATGTCAAAAATAGCCTCTGGTCTACTTCCAACTGAGCCCTTATCTTTTGCAGCAACCCATCTGCTGTAACATCAATGAAGATGGATTTTTTTTCCGAGTATATTTCAAATGCATTGACAATTATTTTAGGTATTGTAATATGCATGCGTATTAAATCTGCTTATAACTTAACATTTGTTAGTGAAATACAGACAACAAAAAGAATCTTTTTTCTATGGTCCATGAAATTCACTTAGGGAAGATTTGTAGAACAAAGTAATTTTAAGAGTTCCTTTTCTTTGATATCTGACACTGTGAATAGAGTGACTAGTTTCTCTAAGTGTAAATTAAAAGGGAGGGAAAGGATTCTCCTGGAGGTGTTGAGTCAGACTTAGACCATATGGGAATTGGTGATTACGTGCATTTTCATTTCAGCTAAAATTGATATTTGTAATATTTATTCTACGGTTTGTAAACACAACAAAGAAAGGCATGCCCAGCAATAAGACAAAAGGTAACAAGCACATTGTCTAAACGTAAGGAAACACTCTTATTAGTACAAGGGGTGACTGAGCACTGAAGCAGATTGCTCCCAGACATTGTGGAGATGTTCAAAAGCCAACTGGGCATGATCCTGGGCAACCCTCTATGTTGTCTTGCTTGATCAGGGCGTTTGGACAAGATGACCTCTAAAGGTCCCTTTCAAACTCAGCCATTTCATGACTATGCAAATGAAGGGAATTAATTAGGAGATTCAGGTAAAGCAAGGAAAAGGAAAAATGGAGGGATTGCAGCCCTATGGACAGTTTGGGTCAGCTGTCCTGGGTCTGCCCCCTCCCAGCTCTTGCTGCACCCCTAGCCTGCCTGCTGGCAGGACAGAAGAGCTGAAAAGTCCTTGGCTTAGTGTAAGCAGTGCTCTGCAACAATTACACCAGCATGTTATCAGCACTCTTCTCATCCTAATCCAAAACATAGCACCCTACCAGCTACTAGGAAGAAAATTAACTCTATCCTAACTGAAACCAGGACAGATTTGTGTTTTATTTTAAGATGAAGCACGGGTACATAATAACGATAGCATAAAATATGATCTGTTACTCTTAGTTAGGAGTAAAAATTTCACCTTCAAAGATGATCAGACTTAAAGTTAAATGAACAAATAAGTAGTATCTTTTGGAAATACTTTTTTGGAGTACTCTTTTTATGAGTGCTTTTACCCATTTGTTGCTCCCCCATCTTATTTTTTTTTTTTTTGTTAAGAATATAAGTTTTGACCTAAGCTATCAAGATGAAATCAGAAAAATGAAGGACCACAAAAGAAAAACAACTCATTGTTAAATACCTTCATATTCAGGAGAGAAAAAAAAGTCTACACCACTTTTCCAGTGTAATTTTTCTGCAGGGTTTTTCAATGTCAGAGTTGTTTTATTAACTAAAAAAGACATTTGAGTCCAAGACTTCTGAAGTGATCCATGGCAACTGCCCATTATTCATAGAAAACACAATGGAATTCAAATTAGCTTAGCCTGTCTCTCACTGAGTGAACCCTGAGCTACTGACTGAGGACAATAGGACTGCTCAGACAAGAAAACAGACCAGAAATGATAATAAAGGGAAATAAAGCGATTCTAGTGGAGCAACAACATTAAAATAATAATAATAAAATAAATAAATAAAATAGTTTCTCAGTTTAAGATGAGAAGCTCCAGGGGCAGAATACTTCATTGGGGTGAGGAATGGGAGCACAGGTAGGGCTGAACACTTCAAAGCAAAGGAAATCTGTCATGCCATAGCTGCAGATGCTTAATGAAGCCTCTGGTACCAAGAATGGTCCTGGAAAGATATTTTGCCTCCCCATTTGTAAAACATGGATGATTACTTCCCTTGTCATTTGTTGCTATCAAAAAAGTGTTCATATAAGGATAATCCACCTGCATTTATTTCTTAAACACTCATTCTCCCCATTATTTTGACTTTATGAATTATTTTTAAAATATAGAAGGAAAGTCTGACCTAAACTTCAAATGAAACAATTTAGAAAACATTCTTTACAAATAAGATAAAAGACAAGCTGGGTAACAACAACTTGTCTGATAATATGCTTTAACCACTATTGCATTCAAAAATATAATCTTAATTGTATACTTAATGTAATGTTGCACGGCCAGACTGCTAGGGACAAAGATGAGACATGATGATGAAAATCTGCACAGTTTGTGCTTGCCTTCTACTGTTATACAGTGCTTAATGTAGTCTAGTATACGCAGTTAAGCTTCATACTCTGAGGAAACATTTTTCATCCAGTGCCCAGTCAACTGTTTTACAATAGAAAAGGGCAATACTGAATAGTGGATTACTCCAGCTGCATAGGTATTAATGAGCCACGTTTGCCTTATGTTCAGACACACAGTTTTCCTATTATGACATTGTTAAAAATTTGGCCTTCTATCCTTGAAATGGCAACCATGTATAGGAAGCTAACATATAACTCGTGAACTATGGATAAAGAACATCAAATTAGATAACATCAAATTTGAGTACTTCTATGAGCGTAAACACACATAGCTCACAAACTACAGATACACAAAAGTTCTCAAGAGTCTTCCTATCATATTTTTAATAACTCGAGAGATTTAATGATATAAGATTTTACTGCCTTGGTTTCTGGGAACTATATACCATGGTGACAAAAAGTGGAAAAGTCATAAAATATATAAACTTGTAAGTGATAAGTTTTATATTGGAAGAGGGAATACATATTTTCTGAGTGCTACAATCTATATATCTCCCTAGTCACTGCTGTTTTCAGTAACTACATTTGTGAATGACCCACTCTGTCACTATTACTTCAGAAAGAACTAGAATCACAGTAGGCACAAAACTTTTCTGTTCCAGTCTTTTATTTTTTTTGAACCTGACAAAATTTGATTACACTACACTTGGTGGCTGAGCTGTTGTCACACAGTTTCTTCTGTGTGTTTGGTTATTAAAAACAGAAAATAAATATTAAATGTTAAATGTTAAAGCTTATATTGTTAAAGTGCGATGCATTGTTTTTTTTTTAGTTTTTGGTTTGTTCTGCTGGATTGCCTTTTTTTAAAAAAAAAAAAAACATTCCCAAAAATGTCAAGAGAAAAATACACAGAAAGTTTGAAAATATACAGCATATCCCTCATATTATCCCCAGTTCCACATGACAGGCCTATTTCTAAATTGGAGAGATACGGATTTGAAGGCTGTACCATTCAGTAGATAAAGAATTGACTGGATAGCCACAACCAGAGACTTGTGGTTCACAGCTCTATATCCGTGTGGAGGCTGGTGATGAGTGGGTCCTCAGGGGTCCATCTTGTGACCGGTGCCATTTAGTATCTTTGTCATAGACAGTGGGATCGAGTGCACCCTCAGCAAGTTTGCAGATGACACCAAGCTGAGTCGTGCACTTGACAGAAGGAAGGGATGCCATCCAAAGGGACCAGGACAAGCTTCAGAAGAAGCAGGCCCACATGAACCGCATGAAGTTGAACAAGTCCAACTGCAAGGTGCTCTACCTAGTTCAGGGCAATCCCAGACATGAGGACAGACTGGATGAACAACTCATTGAGAGCAACCCTGTGGAGGAGGACTTGGAAGTTCTGGTAGACAAAAAGATCAACGTAGGCCAGCAGTTTTGGCCCAGAAGATCAACTACGTCCTGGACTGTTGACAAGGCCAATGTAGGTTGACAGATGCGACTGTCCCCCTCTGCTCTGCACTTGTGAGGCTCCACTTGGAGTACTGTATCTGAGGCCCCCAGCACAAGAAGAACCTGTCAGAGCAGGTCCAGAGGAGGGCCATGAAAATGATCAGAGGGCTGGAGCACCTCTCCTATGAAGGAAGGCTGAGAGACCTGAAAATGTTCAGCCTGGGGAAGGCTCCAGGCTGACCTCATTGTGGACTTTCAGTATTTAAAGGGGGCTTGTAAAAAAGATGGAGAACAACATTTTGGTCAGGCAGATAATGATAGGACAATAGGGAATGGTTTTAAACCAGAAGAAGGAAGACTTAGACTAAACATAAAGAGTAATAAACTTCACTGAGAGGGTGGTGGGGCACTGGAGCAGGTTGCCCACAATCATACAACAGAATCACACAACCATTAGGGCTGGAAAAGACCTCCAAGATAGTCTGATATAACCATCCCCCACCACCACTATCACCCACTAAACAATGTCCCTAAGCACCATATCCAACTTTTCCTTTAACTCCCGCAGGAACAGTGACTCCACTGCCTCCCTGGGTAACCCATTCCAATGCCTAACTACTCTTTCTAAGAAATTTCTCCTAATTTACAACCTGATTTGGAAGATGTGGATAACACCTCCAGGGATGGGTCAAGACCAAGTTGGACGATCCCATGGGGCAACCTGAGCTAGAGGGTGGCATCCCTGCCCATTTCAGGAGGGTTGGTACTAGGTGATCTTTAAGATCACTTCCAACCCAAGCCATTCTATGATTCTATGATCTTAACATAAAATTCTCAACCAACAACTCTCTTCTTTTATCCCTTTCCCCACCATTTAGGAAACTCTCTCAATATCTACCTATTTAAAACTATGCAGTTAACTGGACAATGACAAACCATGTAACTTTACAGAGGTAGAATAATACTCTTTACTTATTTTTCTATTTATTATTTGTTGTAGCCCACATAGTAGATGTTCACAGTAAACACATTCATTTCTCAATCAAAACTCCTGAAAAGCAGGATTGGGTTCTTCATTGCACCCTAGCAGTTTCTGAATTAAACTTAACTGGTTGGCAAAGCTGAAAGCAAAATTTTATGTTTAATGCCAAATGGGGAGTGACATTATTTTTTCTCACATTGCCAGAGGTAAAGATTTCTGTCTGTTCTTGTAGCACGTCAACTGCAAGACTGATCTGCAATTAAGGTACAACTTTAACACTGTGGTATAACCCTTCCCCTCATATTCTCTCTCTTATGATGTGCTTTGTGTGCATTGCCTGGCACAAACGGACACTATTCCTGATTGTGCTATCAGAATTAATAATAGGAAACAAAATAGCACTGAATTAAGCAGCATTGCATTCTAACAATTAATACATTAATGTAAATAAATGCAGTAAAGACTGCATCCTAGCATGATGAATCTCTTGGACATTGACTACTACTGACAGGTGAATTACACTGACTGTGTATAAAAGGTATATTTTTTAACATATTTGATTTTTTTAATAGTTATCATACCAAATTTCATATTCGATATTCCCAAAATATCAGGCTGGACTGGCTGGTATTGGTGCTCTTATGTTGAGATTTTAAGTATTTTACTGTGTGTGTAGGTGACATATTTAATACATTAAGATCTCACATTTCTAAAATTTTCTGTTGTTTAAATATACCTTTGCGTGTTACTGTATATGCTATGTCTTTTACAAAGCCGATTCAAAATGAAAGATTTTCTCCTCTTTCTGTCTCCAACTACCAAATCCTTTAAGTTTTCCTCAGAATTTTTTTTTTTCCCTACACTTTTGTTGATGCTCACAGCTCTTTGGATTTTCTTCATTGGAGAGACATTCTTGAACAACAGTAGGCATTGTAAACTACTATCTGTGCTGAACATTATTTGTATCTGACATCACAGACCTCTCCTATAATACCAAATACATGCTCAGATTACTTTTCTGGTAGATTCTTCTCTTCTCAAAAGTTTTAAATACAGCAATACTGACAGAAGAGATGCTGCCATGGATCAGAAATGGTACTGAGACAACCTCCTGAAAAACAGTCATTACCACTTAGCTGCTCTTATGCTTTTGCTAGACAACTTCTTTGAAAGCTTATCATGTTTTCTGAACTTCATTTCATTTTATGCATGACATTTTGTGCCTTCATTTCAGTTTACCCTCTAAGCAGTAGTGCTTAGCTGAATACCTATTTGCTATTTTTGTACTGATATTTGGTTATGCTGACATGCCAGAGTGGCAAACTGAGTGTGATTTCTCAAGAACAAGACATTGCATAGAACAACAGATACAGATGTTTGGGGGAGTGTGGTATGGCCAACTGCTGGTTGAGAAGAGGGGAAGCCTGGGAGTAGTAACAGGCCTCTTTCACTTGCCACCTTCAGGATTAACTTTCTTTCCTCAGTAGAGAGCAAAAAATTAAGTAGAGGTCTCCACTGAGGTATACTACCATCAAATTGCCAGAGAACCTGAGTATTGGTAATGGGAAAAATGTGATTGTTGATAACAAGGATATACATTAAAGACTGGGCATACCACAAGCCACAAGGCAAAATCTGTTTTTACATTCCTCCAACTACTAATTTTGAAATTTAATTTAAAACTATAGGGATTGAACTAATGATTTTAAACAAACAAACAACATTAAATAAACAAGACATATAAACTTAAAAGCTGCAAGACTCCCAGGGAAAATTCAGTGTTATCCTACACAGGAAAATTGAAAATAGTAAACACTGGCAAACAATGTTATTTTCATCTCTGCAGCTAAATGAAATACTTTGTTTCATTACAAATACAATTTCCTGTCAAAATCATTTTAGGGTTTTTCCTCACAACCAGTGCTTAGTTTCACTCCTACAGGTGCAGAATTATAAATACTGTTAAGCACTGTAAAGAAGCAAGGAAATTTCATATTGAATAAAGAATAGAGGGTGGTATCTAGAAAACAGCAGCATTAAGTTCTAGCTCTCATCCCAAAGGAACTGAAATAGGTCATCCCTCCACAGACCATGACTATTTTCCTTTACTGAAATTGTATCACTTCAAGAACATTGCTAATATTTCTGAGCCTTGAACCCATTGCCCCAGGCCTTACCAGAGAATAACATTCTTCATGCTGTCTGAAAGGTAACTTCCTGCTATATTTTTAAACATAACTTTACTTCTGATACTTACAAGAAATTACTTAATTTTTCATTGTGAAAAATAAATTAGTTAAGGGAAGAGTGACACTACCAGCCTCTATTACCTACCCTAGAATGCTTACTAAAAATACCTTATTTTTATTAATATATTTTAAATTTCAATATTTTATTTAGAGTTGTCAGTGTTCATACCAAAATAATAAAATAATTGTGTATTAGGGATAAATAATAACGATGATGATAATGGATAAATAATAACCATTAATAATAATGAAGATGAAAGACAGCAGTATTTTCAGTTATGTTGCTGACAAAATATTTTATCTTCATTTCCTCAGGTTTCTTTCTGTCTTAATGGTAATTCTAAGTTACTGCCTAACTGGTTACCTACCTCAAAAATGAGGAGATATTCAACACTACTAGTGTTTTGGGGGAGAACTGTTGAATTTTTGATTACTTATTATAGTTATCCTGATTTTGTTTTCATGTAATTGTTAACAGAACCAACTCACAGGTACAGATAATAATAGTGACACAGTATAGATATTTGAAAGTTTTAGCCATGGAATCTGACTTCCCATTTTTACTAAAGCTGCTCAATATTAATAAAGTTGGACTAGGCTACCCAAATTATTCCTCATCTAGCTTACAATTCATTATTAACCATCCTTTTCCCCTGTTAAAGTAACTTCTTGTGCAGCACCATATCAAGAACTACCTTTATTTTCTTAGAAAGTAAGTTTTCCTGTTAAATACTTCTAACATAGATTTTTGCCTTTAGTGATTAATTTTAAACCCGTTTTTATTCACTTCTGTCATCTGTTATGTTTTCCTCTAAAATCTCTTAACTGAGATGAAAAAGTCTACTGAACAGATCTGTTCTGCCTATTGTTTTTTAAAATGTAGGTACAATATTTGTTATTAATCATTCCTAAGGCCTGATGTTTGACTTGATAGATGAATATTCTCAAGAAACTTGCAATTCCATGTGCCAGCTCCTTCTGGTATGGCAATGCTACAGTCATTCCAGTTTGAGCACATTACAGCACAGGGAGTCACACCCACAATCTGAGTGTTTCACTGTCACATCCCTATCCTTCCCATGCTTCTCTTGATAGTTGTGATAAAGACAACTTGATGTGATAAAGACAGATTTATTGCATTTCACCCTGATTATGCAGCAATGCACATGTTTGGCATAGCTGTACATGGGTTAAACTGTACCTGAAGATGTAGCTCCCTGAATGCTTCATCTACTACAGACGTGGAAGCTTCCATGTTCATGGTTTTTCATTCTCCATATTGTCTGCTAACATCAAGTTTCAGAGTCCTTAACAAAGACTTGTACAAAGTATTTATCTTTATTTCAAGATAAAACTAGATTTTCCCTATTTCTATTTCTACTAGAATAACCCCTCCTTCCCTTACTTCTTTAAAAGTTATTTTATCATCTAAGTAACTCCTTGATGACTGTCAATATGCTTTGAAAAGTTTAATTTATTATAACTGTTTGTTTCCCATTTCTCTTCTCCCCCACCCTCCCCCCTTAAATTATGGGGTTGGTGATTGTTTGTTTTCTTCATTCCTTTGGTCTTATATTCAGCTTACCTGGCAACAGACTATCACAGGTATATGACAGACACAGCTGCTTGGTTTTTACTCTGCAAGAGACTCCAGCTCAAATAAAAGTTTTCCAATATAAGAAGTCCACAAAATGGCAGGTGATTCTGAGGCAAACTACACATCGCCAACAGTTCAAACATTTTGTTGAAACACTACCTATATAGAAAGAATGTTGTGTGCTAGACTTCTTTTTCTGCATCTGAAAATGCAGAATTCCTGTTTCTAACTGATGAAACTCTAACTCATGTCTCACCATCTTGAAAAGATCCTGCCTACCAGTTATCAAACACTGTATCTGTGAGAACAGCAGCAACCATTTGGAACATCTTTTTAACCAGTAGTAGCTGTAGTTCTTCAGGGAACTGTCATCACTTCAGAATTCCCAACAAGTTCTGAAACCCTCAAATAATAAAACAACCTGTTATTATTAGGTCTGCACAATAGATCCTCTCTATGCTAATTCTTGCCTCTTGTATGCACAGCTTTAACACAACTATTTTGAGGTTTCTGATGTGCTGTTGAGAAATGCGTACACACAGATGAATGTACAAGCACTTGCAACATGTCTAAGAAATAATTTTCTTTCATAAGCAACTGTTCTTTAGGGACTTTCAAAGCATTGCCCTGAAATTTTGAAAGCCATGTTCAGAAATGCAGTAAGGTTCTTTCTTTAAGGTACTTATTCTGAAGTTGTTGTGGTTGACTCTAGCCAGCAGCCAAACAACTACCTACCTTCTCACTCCCTACCCTCTCCATGGGATAGAGAGAAAATAGAAGGGTGAAGATAAGACTCATGAATCAAGATAAAGATTATTTAATAGGAAAAGAAAAAGCTGACTTTTTTTTTTGGTGTGTGTGTAAAGCAAAAACAATTCATTCACTACTTCCCATCAGCAGGTGGATGTCCAGCCATGTCCTGGGAAGCAGCAGCATAGCAAAGTAGCTTGGGAAGACAAACAACATAACTATGAATATTCCTCCTTCATCCACTTTTCCATGATCTCTTATTGCTGAGCATGGCATCACCATATGTTATAGAATATCCCTTTGGTCCACTGGGGTCACCTTTCCTGGCTGTATGCCCTCCCATCCTCTTGCCCAACCCAGCCTCCTCGATGGAGCCACAGAGTAGGAAAGAGAGAAATCCTGGACACTGTAGAAACACTATTGAGTAACAGCCAAAACACTGGGGTGTTATCAACACTGTTTTAGCCACAGCTACAGAGTACAGACTAATTCCAATGAGTGTTAAGAGTTATGGAGTCTTTAGCTCCCTTTAGAAAGATCCATTGTGTCATTCCATAATGGAAAATACAATGCAACAGCATGTATTAAGCACAGTCTGGCACACCTAGTGATTTTTAATGAAATCTCTGGTGTGGCATCTGTACAATAGTACCACTGCTTATTGTTTTTCACTCTGATGCAGTGAAGTTACAATTCAGTGAACTTCCACTTATCAACACATTTCTGTACAAACTTACATTGACCAGACCGACAACCTTGGCACACTAAGTTTAGCTAAATTATCTGAAAGAATGCTAGTCTACTTTATGATGGTGCAACGACGTAAGGAAGCTTATAAGAAACAATCTAGAAAGCTGAGTTTCCTTGTTTGATGGAAAGTATAAATTCAACGTCATCATTTATTTTCCTTATTCAGCTTTGAAACTCTGGCCTTCTCTGATGTGGTTTTATTGATTCACTTGAGCATTTCTATCAGTCTGAAGTGTTCCGTTCATGAATTATCTTTATTTTTTTAACCTTTCAGATCTGTAGCAAAGTGTTTCTGTAGGACAAACACAGCTGCAAAGTAAACTTAAAACTCAACAAAACCTTGAGATTTATTCCACACTGTTAATAAATAAAACCTTATAAAAAAAATCAAAATTCAGCAAGCTATATGGCATCAATAAAATTATGTCCATTTACAATGTGAACTGCTCTAAGAAATCTTTAAAATATCCCAATTAAAGAGAGTCAGACAATTATAAAAAATAAGACCACAATTGCATCTTTCTCTCCTCTCAACTTTTGATTCTGTCTCCCTTTCTTCTTCCCTTCCCTCAGTCCCCCAAGTCAAGTGGACTTACTAGAGCAACATTAAAAGGTCTAGCTGATGTCTTATCATTCTCTACAGAGCTTTGACGAACATTAAAGTATAAAAGCCTTTACCAGCTGTAAAAAAAAAGGAGAAAACATAAGTGATTAATAGCAATCACATCCTGTGCATTAACGAATCCAGGAAAAACTAACAACACAGATCAAGTTCTTCCCTCAATGCTATTTTTTCTTCTCCTCTCAAGCATTCTACTTTCTGCTGTTGACTGAAGAGACAAAATTATATGACAACAGAAAGATAGATATATATTTATCCATGTGGTATGAAAGTGTCCATTATAAGCATAACTCAAAAAATTTTTAAACTTTAATTATATATTGGATTTTAAAAAAACATTAATCCCACACAACGGCACAGTGATTTCTTCCCAGAGCTGTCTAAACAATGCTAGAAGAATATCAGCAACAAATAAAAAGCATGATACCTATATTCTGTTATAACTTTTTTTTTTTTTTTAATTTCCAATAATGCAATCACATCAGTGAAGCGAGCATCTGAAAATGACAGACTAAACTACACATTTGTGTTGCTGATGCTACATAGAAGACATGGTTTTGCTTTTCTGAGCAAATGGCCTCTTAGCAAAACTGAAGTGTAAAGCAGACAGGTCTACTCTATTTTCAAGTGAACAGGAGGACTTAGGTAAGACCACTTACACTGAACTTCAAACTAAATTAAACACACAGATCCACTAATTCTGACACACACGAAGCTCTTATAGCTCCTAATGCCATGAACTGTAGATATAGCTGATCTGGCATTTCATAAATGTTAAGCTGCTTAATTAGCTTCAATTTTGAGCTCCGTCAAATCCACACACCTCCATCACTTTCTCTTTCAGCCAAACCAATTGCCTGAAAGTCTTTCTAGCACTAACAGCATCATCAGTCTGCTGCTTTCCAGATTACAAAAAGAATAACACAAACGAAAAAGTGCAAAGTTAAAGTCAAAGGACAGAGGGATACTAAAGAGGCCTAGGAACAGAAGAAATGGACAAACCTGAAGAGGTCACTGAAGAATTTGATTCCAACTTGGAAAAACAGTAGCAGTCCTTCAGTTATCTATGCAAGGAAACAAACACCTACCAGAGACAAATAAAAATGGTTTCCATTAAAAAAAAATAAAATGTATATATAGGTATGTGAGACCACCTGCACTACATACAAGGATACCACGGGAGATAGACAATGACATTGCAAGGCTGTTCTCCATCATCTTTAAAAGGTCATGGTGATTAGGGAACCTCCCTAATCTGTAATCAACAGCTCAATATCTGAATAGGTGTCAGCTGTAGGTGCATTTATCTTATTACAGGGGCCCGGTACTATTTAATGTCTTTGATAACAACCTTGATAAACGGAGAATACATGGTTGTTAGACAGATATGAACCCTCAATGCCCTGCAAGCTAGAAAGCCCTCTAAAGCTGAAGTATGGCTATGAATGCCTTATAAAGGCTTACTGTTTTTATGCTCAGAATGATTTTCTCTACAGATTCATTTAATCTGAATCTCTAAGTACCCAAGCCAAGTTAGCATGTCTTCAAAAACAACAAAAATCCTATGCCTGAAAGAGATACCACTAAAAAGAGGTGTCTACATTTTAACTTATCTAAATTTAGAACTGGGAGAAATATTCTGGAATAAACCGCCATACACATAGTAATGCATTGTGTTCATTTTCACAGAGTTTTTCAGTGCCTTTGCCTTCCTAATCCATGAGTGCTGGGAGGCATTCACTGGGACATGGAGCAGTTCAGATAACATCAGGTTTTGTGGACACTGTAGAATAGCCAAAGAGCACAGATTTAGAAGAAATAGAGCCTAAGGCCTGAAAACCATAGATGTTAGGGAAATGCATGTAAAACTTATACAAGCCAGTGTCTCATAATAACAATTTTCTTGATTTTTCCTGGGATTATAGGGACAGGGGGAAATGCTCTTGAAAAACAGGAGGAAAGGCTAGTAACTCTCAAAGCTCAGAGACTAAAAACATGATGAGGTGTGTAGCTTCTGAACTAAGTCTGAGAGTAGGAAACGGTGCTTTGGAAAAATGTTAATTTTTACTCTTTTTGGGGGTGCCAAACTTGTGATTGTGCATGTTGATGATTTCTGGCCTTTATTTTTTAGGTTTAAATGTGTGACGTTTTTGTTGGAGAAGTTCTCAGCTTGATTTCCTTTTAGGAAAGATTCAATAGAATCTTCTATTTAAGAGCAAGACTACATTCATGTTTTCAGCTATTTCTGCAAACTAGTTGCACTTTTTTTTTTTCTGATTGAAAGAACATATTTCTAGCCATTTTTTTTCTAGGAAACTAAGTTTTTGCATTATGCCTTTTTCTGGTAGTCTCTCTGTGCTGCCTCTGTGTTCTTCCATTGCTTAATGTGGTACAGGCACTTCAATCCAGTGTGGGCAGTGATGTCAGAAATACTGATCCCAAGAACAAGGTGGTTTTAAACAGCATGGTGCAGCACCTCTCCTAGCTTTCCCAAGCAAATGCTGTGATAACACTCATTCCACTTTCACAAAAAGCTCATTCAGATGATGGTATCTGCAGAGAACTGTATTCTACTTTGCAAAGATACCTTTATTCTTCACAGATTTGAGGAAAAAAAAGACAAAAAAAAAAAGAAAAGGTTATTGCAAGAAAGAGTGAGCAAGAGTGCAATAGACTCCTTACCCTTCACACAAACTGAATTCAGATTTACAAGTCAGTTTGCAATCTTGGTTATAACAACAGTAAGCTTCTATATTGCAGGTATATGTTTGAAAGATGGCAGAATATCCAACTAAAAGCAAGAAAGGCTTGTTGAGATTTCATGGGGAGCAGGGCGAGCAATTTCACTGGCTTTTTCTCACACACCACGACACTTCCTCCCTTCTTCTTACCTCCGGCTGACTTCTGTGAAACCCTTCTGCTTTTTTTGCCAATACTTTTGCTTTATTTAGTCCACAGTGGCATTTATTAAGTTCAAGAATATGATCTGACACCCCAAAACACTCTGCAACAAAGCAGATCCAAATTAGACTCTCACCAATAAGCAACAAGTGCAGCTATCTTGTCTGTCTGTGATAGGAGGTAAATCTTAGAGAGTATCCCCCTGTAGGTAAGAAATGTAGCTGTCACGCATTCAACATTGTAGCTCATCTTTTTTTCCTTGGCATGGGTGTGATAAGGCTGGCATTTATGCACCAGCTGCTTTTGGAAACATCTGCAGGCAATAGAGCAGAAGGTAGAAGGTGTTTTAATTCTAGCTCATCTGCAGAGAAAAGCTGTTTACTTCACATTTATTTTTGTGGATTGAAGGTTAAATTTAGCAGTACCTCAGGTTAATCATAGGTAATTATGTTGTACATCTGCCCCCAAGCATGTCTGCGAACTGTCATTTTCAAAGTTTGCTTGTTTTCTGGTGATAGAGTAGGTGTTCAAAAACACAAGTTTTCAGAATTTTTTAAACCAGTCAGCACAATTTAAGTCAGACATACTGACAAGTCGAACATTTATATTTGATAACTGACACTGAAAGGCTACTGTTTGCTTAAATATTTTACTTAAATCCAACATACCACATCATTAAAACATAAGTGGTTTATTGTTTAATCAGTTAAAAATTATGAAAATGGGAAGATGTTATAGAGCAACAATAAATATTTGCAGTTATAACCTTCACTTATATCATGTATCTCAGTGTGATGTTCTTTAAAGTACTGCTTCAGTTTCAGAAACTCTACCCCTGGACAGTTTACGATCTCTCAGCAGTTTATTTTACATAGCTTTTCCTGATCACAGCAGGTATACTCTCTTGATGACAAATTTCTTGCAATGATTCGACAAAATACTTACAATGTGTTTGACAAAAATAAAACATAAATATACACCTTAATAGAATTTTCTCATGTACCTTCAAGGGCTTTTCTCATTTCTGAAGAGTTCTGGGGAGAGGAAAACGAAGGAAGCAGAAGCGGATTTCCTAACAAGGTGAAGAATGTGACAGGGGAACAACAAATAAAATAAGATTTAAAAAGATTAAATCTATTTATTTTTCAATGGTGGGAAAAAAAAAAAAAAAAAGTCTATTGTGGAAAAAAAATGCACTATTAAAGTTTGACTTTTCAAAGAACATTCTGGACAGATTGGAGAGCTGGGTGATCACCAACTGCCTGAAGTTTAACAAGAGCAAGTGCTGGGTCCTGCACCTGGGATGGGGCAACCCTGGCTATAGGTACAGACTGGGCAACGAGATGCTGGAGAGCAGCCCCACAGGGAACGATATGGGGATTGTGGTTGACAGCAAGTTGAATATGAGCCAGCAGTGTGCCCTGGAAGCCAGGAGGGCCAACCATGTCCTGGGGTGCATCAAGCACGGCATTGCTAGTCAGTCAAGGGAAGTGATTATCCTGCTCTACTCTGCGCTGGTGCGGCCTCACCTCAAGAACTGTGTGCAGTTCTGGGCACCACAGAACAAAAAGGACATTAAACTGTTGGAGAGTGTCCAGAGGAGGTCAACAAAGATGGTGAAGGGCGTGGAGGGGAAGACGTATGAGGAGCGGCTGAGGTCACTTGGCCTGTTCAGCCTGGAGAAGAGGAGGCTGAGGGGACCTCATCACGGTCTAGAACTTCCTCGCGAGGGGGAGTGGAGGGGCAGGCGCTCCTCTGTTCTCCTTAGTCACCAGTGACAGGACCTGACGGAATGGTGTCAAGCTGAGGAAAGGGAGGTTTAGGCTAGACATCAGGAAGAGGTTCTTCACCGAGAAGGTTGTCGCTCACTGGAACAGGCTCCCCAGTGAAGTAGTCACTGCACCAAGGCTGTTGGATTTAAAGAAGCATTTGGACTGTGCAGTTAGTCACATGATCTAAAATTTTGGGTAGACCTGTGTGGTGCCACGAGTTTTACTTGATGATCTTTATGGTCCCCTTCCAACTCGGGATATTCTATGATTCTATGTTTTTTTCCATGCCATTTTTTTTATGTCAAAATACTGAATGCCTACCTACATATTTAGTTATCTCTATATTTAATATCCTCTTCCAACTTTTTATTAATGTATTAATTTATTAATGTATTTTTATTAATGTATTAATTTATTAATACATAGTCTTCTACAAATTATATTCTAAGGCGATGTCCCAGTTACATGAGTTGAACCTCTGTATAACAACAGAATAAAAAACAAACTTTTATGTCAGTGGCAATCATCAGTTCATTTGTTGTTACTCAGAATACATTCCCTTCATTTCCTCAAACCCTGAGTACCAGATATCAGAACTATGGAAAACAATCAGAGTTACCACATTCATCCTTTTGACAGTGCATGTGTAAGATAAAATCTTTATAAAATTTATGTTTTCAGGCTGTATTTTAAACGGCCTGAAAAAGTGATTTCCTGCATGAAAAGAGAAGTCATATTCAATAAAGGAATTACATATCCAAAAGGAAAAGACAAATAAAAAAGTTACTTAAAAAAAAAAAAAGAACAAAAGTGAGAACAACTTAGATACATTTGTAATTAATAAACAGGGAGGGATTTTTCTTTGTTATCTTGTCAAGTTGCAGTTATGAATGAAGACATTGAGCTCTATGATGATAAGGGAATTCCAAAGAAGTTATGTCAACAGGAGAATTGCTATCCTGACTTATATAAAGAATGACAGTTCTTTCCAATACTTAATTTTCTCACTGAGAAAGCTTTAAAAAAGCACTTGTATTAAATAGCTAAATTAACTAATTAAAATCTGTGTGTTGCACTTAGAGAAAAAAATCGTGTGTACTGAGCCTCATAAACTCCAATGAATGGTAGAGCTCCTGTAATTATGTAAGCACATAACAAATCTAAAACAAATCTAAAAATATCATTTTTAATATTGTATTGTGTTTAATCATTTCATCATGAAAGAGAATTTGTGAAACAATTAATGTGGAATTCATTACCATTTCCTCCAATATACATGGAAAGTTAGTTTTGTTTGTTTCTTTTCACTATATATCATTGTCTATTAGTTCAATAAGATTTTATTATTTAGAAATCAGTATCCGTATACCTGAAACATTGCTTCATCAGAATACAAGTCAAGTAAAAAGATTAAAACCTGTTGGAACCAAAATATATGTAAAAAATAAATAAATATATAATTGAATTTAAACTATCCTTGCCTGTATAAGTAAATTCAAGTGAGAACAAATTTAACTTTTTGTCTTCCTGTATAACTCAGTTGTTTGAAAACCAGCTAAAGGTTCACAAACTGCAAATGAATATTAGTATTAAAAATAAACTGAATTTTCATTGACTTTATCATTTTTAGGCTAATGATACAGAAATTAATTTGATATCTGACTTAGGACGGAATATGGAATAGTCTTTAATCAAATTTTATTTTTCTATTGCCTGCAGACTTGTAATGCAATGCCCCATATAATACAGTCTCATTGACCACACTGTTTATTTTATTCTTCTTCTGTTTCAGTTTTAGCTACACTAGCTCAAATAGATCAGCCACCCACTCAGATTAAGACATTCTCAGCAGTTAATCATGACTGGACTCAACAGATATCCAGTTGTCCAGAACTTCTCAACAGTCTCCCAGCCTACACACATCTTTTTAAACACTCACTTGGAGTACACAGGTAGCAAGAAAAATCTGGACAGCTTTTTTTTTCATTTCAGTTCCCTTTTTTTAATTTGGGGTGGTTTAGGAAGGGGTTGTGCCCTTTTTTTTTTTTTTTTTTTTTTTCAATTAACATTGCTGAATGGTGTAAAAGAAAGGACTGGGATTTTAGATTGTTAGAATTAGGTATCATTCAATATTTATGGACTCAATTATGCATATACATAAAAACTCACATAAAAAAAAAAAAAAACAAAAAAAAACAAAGAATAAAATACATGCCTCAGAGTCATTTTTAAAATAATAATTATTCAAAAGTAAAAATTTCATGGAGATGAACACAAGCATTTGATTTTGCCAAGTAATCTTTTCTAGGCATATTCAAGGTAGACAGCAATAACATGTGGAACATGCTTACAGCATGATATAAAAGCTACTTTTGTATGCTGCTCCAAGCCTCTTCTGAAATCATGACCTGAGAGCTAGAAATCCCAGTCCTGTCAGGAAAATCCCAGTCCTACCATATGCAACTGTCTTCATGTTACCGACTGCAAACAGAAGCAAACGGATGTAACACAGTTATCCAAGGCAAATAAACTATCCTGGACACCAGGATTAGGTGAGTCACAGTAGCAGAAAGCATAGTTTACCTGAGCCTCCCCTCAGTTTGGTGACGCAGCTGGTCTCTGGTCCATTTAGAACTGGCTTGGTTACCCCTGTTCTGTGCTGCTACAGACACTCTCACAGTTAAGATTTTCTCATTTTTACTGGTAAGCTAACCCATAATTGGTCTCATTGATTTCAGAGAGTCTTATTTACTCAGGAGGGCTTTTCTAGAAGGATAGCTGAATCTCCATAGATATTTAAACTGAATCGCTCCCTTCTTCCTATATTGTTTATACAGTGTAATTCTAATTGCTGTTAATGGAGTTGCACCCATAAAAACCCTGCATAAAGAGGTATTTAAATATCTCAACAGAACTGTAACACTCAAAAAACAGAAACTGTAGAATCATGCATGATTCCATGTTTATTAATGTCTATTTTCATTGAAAACACTCTTCTAAATGCTGAAAATATATTCTCAGAAGAAAAGAAAGATGAGCTTCAGTGCGCTGAAAGTAATTTGAGATGCTAGGTACCACAGATTCGTACTCTTTTTTCATATTCTAAAGATGTTCAGAACATTTCTTTTCTGCCACTGTTGTTTAAAAGTTATACAAACAAATAAAATAAACCTATTATGTGACTTAGTTTACATGGAAAATGGTGCATGTACCTGTAGATAAAATCGTATCAACTGCAAAAGGGGAATGAGACCAATTAAACTTGAGCTTAAAACCCATAGTCTTAAATACTACTAGGAAGAATAGAAATGTGCATTATTTCTTAAAGTTTTCTTATTAAAGAGCATTATTTCTTAAAGCTTTAGCCTGAAGTACGTCTGATTTATCTTAACTATATGTTACCAAAGATTTTAGGCAGAAAAAACAATTTACACGTCTCTGTATGGAAGTTCACAATAGCACTGCATCAAAATAGGAAAATAAACTTTTTTTTCAATTTAATTTTGTTCTCTTTATTTTGGGGGATACTATGGATGGTCAAAACATTGCTTTGAAGCATCAGAAGAACTTATAAATTTAACATTTGGGAAAATAAAATAAAATAATAATAATAAAATATAATAATAATAATAATAATAATGATAAAAGATAAAATACTTAGTTTGTGTTCCAAAACTTTTAAATAGAAAATATCCTTTCAAGAATAGACAAAGTAAGAAGGATCTCTTTGTGACTAAATTAAGAAACAAACAGCTGCACAAGATTCACAGGTATCTTATGCAATACATTCCCAAACAATAGATTTCTTCTTATTCAGTACAAAAGAGAGAACACCAAAAAATTTCTTTCTCTTTTTCCAAAATCAGCAGGAATATGTTGAGAAAAGAAAACAACAACAAACAGTAAAGAACAGTTAGCAACCTAGTTAACAATGTCCCACTACATGTGAACATGAACTTGAAATCACAGCTTCAAGGGAAAAAAAAAAAAAAAGAGTTAAAAACAAAAAACGTTGTATCAGCATCTGCCAGCTGTAATATCAACATAATTGAAGGCAGGAATATGATGGATACACCTATCCAATAGAACATATGCAAAGATTAAACCTCCATACTGCCTGACGGTCAAGTGAGTTTTTTGCTTGTTTGTTTTTTCTCATGGAGTTGAAATGGGAAGTAATAAAATCACTTTTAGTACCTCTTCCATTCTACCACCCACTCCCCATCACCTAGCAGTCCAAGCTGGCAAGTTACTACTTCTCTAAGGGCAAAACATATCCCAGTACAGCCCCAGACAACCAGAGGTAAAAATATGACATATTTCAAAAGAGCTATGCATATTTCGTGGGCAAAAAGTTCTCTCCTTATAGACAGCAGGCACAAACATAACCAGCATTTGTTGACTGTGTTAATAGCTATCTCCCTGAATACATACCTATTGTCAGAAGGCATTGTTTGAACTAACTGTATGTGTTTGGTTATATGAAATGGCATATGTCTGAACCCAGAAGGCTGTACAGTGAACAATGCCCTGTTATGTGATATGACATATGTATGTATTCAGGCTATAGAGCTGCCGCATTAATAAGGGCATTTTAGGCATAACAGATGAGTTCTCTATTTATATGATACCTTTAAAAGAACATTTTCTGCTTCTTTAAATTTGCTTTTAATAAGGAGAAAAAAAATGTGAGTAGAAAACAAGTTGCCTTCTTTCTCCACTCTGTATATTTTAAAAAGTCTACCAGCATAAGAAAATGTATGTGATACTTAACATGACTGAATGTAATTCAACAACTTACTAATTACAGTTTCCTAAGAGATGCCATTTACATGATCCTCTGCTATTTTTCTGAAGTGATGCAGTTAAAAAGTTCAGTATCTTGTAGAAACTTCAGATAACACAGGAGCCATGTGAGCTAATCTGACGCAATTCTATCATGATCATGGAAATATATAGTGGAATAACTATAATGTTATTAAAGTATTGCAGAGAATATTTATTCAGTGAGCAATGAGTCAGAGAAAAGTGAAAGTTCTGGATTCAAATATGTATGCTTTCTTCCATCTTTCTTTGAAATGAACAGTTATTCAAGAAAGCCTATCTATTAACAGTAAAGTGTAATTTACAAGTAACAAAATAATGGGGAACTACTTGTAGTGCTTATTAGGAACAGCAAACCCCAGCAAGCATTTACAGTGGCCAGCTGTAAAGTACTAAACACATATAATCCAATCTTGCTATACAATTATGTAATTTTAACTTTGCTAATTAAATATTTATTCTGAAAAGAGCAGGAAAGCTTCTGCTGCCTATTCTGTAGGATCACTTTAAAACTTCATTTACCAAGGATTCACAATATCTGCGGTGGCTGGAGAGGGAGTACTCTCTCCCACTCACTGGCCACCCTTGCACGGGACCTTCTTCAAGCACAGCACTTCACAGACTGTTAAGTCTTATTGGTGTACTGGCCAGGCACATTTTTGGACACAGACTGGAAGAGGATGTGCTGCCCTTGATGGTGCAGAGACATCAAGGTGATGTCAAAGTTCATTATTGCTGGATACACACCTAAGTCTTATTGGAGATTTTAAAGAGAATTGTGAAATCAATTTTTCATGACAGTCTGGTATATCTCAAATAAAATGCATCTCTGATTAAAGTACTATAAGAAGAACACAAGAGAGAAGAAGAAAAGAAATGAGTATAAAACTAATGTTGTTGGGGCTGAGTTTTTGATTTCTTTCTATCATTTTTTTTGATAAGCATTTTCTCAAGCTCACAATTAGAACATGTAAGTTTCCAATTTGGGGGAAGACAAGTTTCAACACCTGTAGCAAATGTGACTCTAGCAAGGCATTAAAACTTGGATATCCTAGAATTAAGATATTTGTGGTGATACCTTATGAGCATCCAGGTCTTCTTCCAGAGCAAATTCATTGATTTAAAACACATCATTCAATACTGTAAATCGTTTCAGTTGGTTAGTTATTGTCACTGTTTTAAGTTTGTGCTTCAATTCCCATTTGAATGAAGCCTCCAGTTGAATGCAGCTTCAGATGTGTCCACCTACTGCATCTTCTTTATCTTTGCACGATAAAGCAGAGGGGAGATGAAGGGAGGGGAAGGAGAAAAGAGAGGGGAGGAGAGTGAAACTATTAAGAAACTCCAAGCAAAGAGGCACCACACTGTATTTGCTATCTGATGCTGGAACAAAAGATGCAAGAGCGAAAAGTAAAAGCAAGATGGGATCTGAGTGTTTTGGAAAACAGATAAAACTCTTCAACGCGTACTCCTCAGCTCACACAATAGACTGTTACAGACCTTTAAATTTCTGTCCCCTGCAAGAGAGATGAACCCCATTCTTTTTACTGCCAGTGATTTGTTCTCTGCATGAAGAAGCCCAGATGGCACCACCCTATCTTCAAAAGTGAGGGCAGGATATAAAGCTGACAGTCATCCTCAGAGAAGAAAAAGCCACCTTCCTTCCCTAAGCCACTTCATATTGTCAAGAAAGGAAATATGGAAACAGAAGATGAGGAATACTTGAAACAGTTATAATTGCTGAAATTATCTACATTCTCTTTCAGTATTTGTCAGCACCTCTAATTCATATAGTTTAAGAATAAACTTTTTAAAAGGATTTACATTTGAGATTAAAATATAAAATTAGACAGGATAAAGGTGATCAGAACCGAAGGATCATCATTAAAAGTGAGATTCTGCCTGATTTCTTCCTGATATAGGAATTCTGCATTTTCAGCAGAACATTTCCAAATTCTACTTAGATGGTAGGACACAGCTTTTGTAGATCCTGGACCTCATTTCTTTTGTTCATGAGACAGGAAGATAATCATTTATCCCTTATCTTTTCCCCTTGACCCTGCTTATTTTATCAGTGATTTCATCACTACTAAAATTGAGATGACAATGTTTTATTATGTTCTATAATACTAAGCTTTTATTAAAACTTTATGGCTGTTTTCACACAGATGAATAGCTCTACTGCTTTGTCAATAGGTACGTGAAACTAACCATAAATTTCAAGGAGCAGGAGGTATTTCTACTCTCGTGCCATCAAAGGTTTACCTTACTTATTGGTAGGGAAAACAAAATGAAAGCCTGAGTCAGTAAATAACTTGTATCTTCATATTTTTTGAATCAAATACGTTGTCCAAGGACAATTTATTTACGCTCATGCTAAATTTTGAATAGTGGCATATATTCAAGGTTAGCTACCTGTATGCCATTATGGAACAAGCCATGAGGCATATCTCGGGTATAAGGTTGCTAAATACATTATTTGTAATCTTCTGATAACAAGTTAAATGAAAATGTAAAATGTTACATAAAAATAAATTTACATTAATATATTCACAGTAGCATTCTTTCCTTTGTTTTTCTCAGATTGTACTTTGTCATTAAAGAGAAGCATATGCTATTAAGTTGAAGGCTGAGGTACATTCAATGAAGGGCAAAGCTCCAGCACATTGTGAACAACATCTCAGTAAACAAAACTCTTGATGAAAGAATTCTGGAAGTCACAGGTGGGAGTATGAAAAATAGGACCACTTACTAAGCGTGTATTTCAAAGTAGCGTGAATATGTTATGAATACCTTACTTAAATAATATGTTTTTCCTATTTATCAGAACATACCTTAAAAAAAAATGTAAAGGAAAAAAAATCTTCAAGATAATTTTTAGGAAATTTTACTTTTCTAAAATGTTTTTGTGGACATCTTAATAAATTTTCAGATTCTTCCATTATTCCACGGCAAAATGAAGCCAAATAAAGTAATATAAAACAAACAAAACACACACAAACACACACCACACACTTAATTTGCTGCTCATCAAACAACTCAACTCAGATACATTCCAATATGTAGGATTTGAATGTCAGAGGACTGTTATACCCATATATTAATTAGAGGAAATTTATCTCAATAGTCAAACATATACTGAAAGTTACTACTTACCGAGAACTCACGTAGAAATTTCTTAAAATCATAGCACACTCTATGTTACACTAGAGTGTTCCTTTAAAGGTTACTTCCTAGCTAGAAAATGTATAATTGCTCCATCTGCCAACCCTACAGCATTGCAGTAGTCAGAAGTGCCATATGTAGAAAAGTCAGACTGTTGGCCTGTATATCTAATATATATATTCCATAGAACCTGTGAAATCAAATGTTAACATCTCTCTACAGATCTGAAAATACATCAGGAATGTTTGTTTTTCTGATTCCCTGTTAAATAAGTGTAGGGGATTTGGAATAGCTAGAATGAGATCATGAACTCTACCGCTTTATCCCGGGAAGATCAATTGGTTCTGTTAACCAATGTAGACCTGAATTTTCTGAAGAGATCTATACGCTAAAGAAATATAATTCTATGTTTATACTCCTAAAGAAACATGATTTTTGGCCAAAATAATATCTGAAACCTCTGGTCTTTTTATTTCTATCATGTATACATCTAGGTATAAAAGTTTAAATTTCTGAAGCTAATATTTTAAACTAGTAATTGAGAAAAAGCTAAATTAGTCTGAAAAGTCTGGACTAAAATGAAATGCTGAATTCTACTTGCTCTTGTTTAATAGAGGATGGGCAAATAGGTTTTGTTTGTGCTTGTCTTTTTAGTGCCTAAATACATTTTAGTGTAGAAGAGAACAAAAGTCAATTAATAACTGCAGCATATTTCTTAGACTTCACACCTAGATTTACTGTAGATCAAGTTACTATCCATTTTACAGTAGGTTGAATTACTAGAACAAAATGGTATTGGGAGGAAAAATGCGTTTTGACTCCAGACTTTACTTTGGGTAATAAATAAATAAATAAATGCAGATTTTATAAAGTTTCCAGATCTTCTACTCTAAGTAGCTGCTTTTCCTGTGATTACAGTGACTCTTCAAATACAATCTTTTCAGAAACATGATGTCATTTATTGACAGCCTGTAATGCTGCTTTATAAGTTATAATTCAATAAAGCAATTCACTCTACACAAATATTATCTTCCTTTAAAAGACGGTTTATAACCCAAGGCAGCAAGTTAATACATATTTGCCCTGCTAATATATTTACAAGCCATTTCAACTACTTTGCTCGTACCTGAGAGAGTCATCTGAATACTAACTTTGTTTAGAATGGCATTATGAAAAATGCTCAGTAGGAATCAAAGCACTTTTAAAAGACAATGGAAATAGAATCAAACTAAACTCACACAAGACTGTCTCCAAAGTAGATAAAAAAGAGCACTCAAGTGTTCAAAGGTCCCTTTCTTACTTACATTAATTCATTCTTTTAAGTCTTTATGAGCTGCAGTGAGTAGTTATGAATCAAGAGCTGATATATTTGCAAGAATAAAAGCCCACCCCTCCCCTGTAACTCCTAGGCTCCACCCCAAAATACCCATCTGCAGTCCACGCTAGTAGTCATTCCCTGGAACCTCTGAGAAACCAACGTAAGGACAGCTAATTTTCTACTCACAGTTTGTTCTTAGGTGTTGTTTTTCTGGTGGACACATATCACATAGCTGTTGAATTGCCAAATGGCTTCAATGAGGGATGCATTACAGTATCACATGGTACTAAACCGAGATGCAGAAAACAAAGGAACAAGACTTGCTGGGTTTGTTTAACATTTTTTCACATCTAGTGGAAAAGGACTGTCTTCTACCAAGAAACACTGCATTCCAATATAATTTAAGAAATATTTGTGAGCAATTTTCATACATTGACATTTCATAATTTATACATAAAAGCTCTCTATATAAATGCATGCATGCACCCACACATAGGCAGGATCAGCCTCAGTTCTTTGACAGATAGGGAAAATCATTTCTCCGCTCCTGATTATTTGAAACGGTACCCCTCACTTCTGCTTCTTTGGGCATCTGTCCATTTTCACAGTAGGATAGATCCACTCTTTCAATATGTTTTAGTACTGAGGGTGATTTGAGTTGTACATATAGGCAGAAGAAAGCATTTTCAGAACTCATTGAGTTCACGGTTTTCATAGTTCATTTTCTATTCCAGGTAGTATTTATCAAAGGGTAGACAGAGTAATTTTATTTCCCCCCAGAGTGTATTAGGGAACCATGAGTTACCATTACTCACAGTCTAGGAATAATAAAAGTTCAAACACATGAAGGGAATCAGCTCCACCCCTCACCGATTTTCTGATCAGCTCCTTAATTCTTTACCAATGCAGGTAGAAATATATTTTTTCTATGTACAACTATACCTCCTTTCTATGTACAAATATACCTCCAACAGCAAATGCGTGATTTAGAGAAAGCTTTGATTCTGAAGTAAGGGAAAACAAACAGGAACCTTTGAGTAATACATTTGAAGTGACGCAATGTCACTGTAGAAATAGCAAAATCATCAACCGAAACATTTTACACTGTAGAAATCGTGAAAATCAATGGTGAGACAAACAGAGAGATCTATATTGCAAGACCAAAATTTCCCCCAAATAATACAAAAATCTTTCACTTAAATACAAGAAAAGAATAGAGCTTTGGATGACATCAAAACAGTCTTTTTACCACATCCTTTATTCCTACAGGGTTTTGGTTTGTTTGTTTCTCCAACAGATATACCCAGTGCCTTTTCCCTCTCTTCCTAAACCATGTACTTTACTTTGGGTTGTGGCTCCTTAAATTCTCATTTCTCCTGACATCTTTCCTTCCAATCTAGATGTTCATAAAATACCAAAAGACAAACAGAAAAGCAACTGTATGGAAGAAAACTTGGGAAATACAATGAAGTCAAAGTTACTGTTGAGCACTTCACAATTTTATAGTATCTCCTATATGATGAACATAAGCAGACTGTTAAAGACTCATAAAATCCAGCCAAAATAAAGCATTTATCCCTGACATTATGAGGAGGCCTACCACATCTGAATCTGAAACAGCACAGTGGCAGGAGGTGATACAGACTTATTCCTCAGCTTGCACACAATTTATATTTGCTTCATCCCTCTGGCCAAATTCATACCCTTCCTGATGGGTTCTGTTTGCTTCTCCAGAACAAAGCTTTCTTACTGTCAAACCTTGTAAGTGTCTTAAACAGCTGTTAAATTTTCTGTGAGCTTCAATTCCCGCCTCCTTCTGTTGTGTGCACTTTCAGGCAAATTGTTCTGGATAAGAGAGAAGGAATTAGAGAACGTTGCCAGTTTTGAAATGTCTACCTATTTTCTGCTGAAGTGGGTCCTTGAGAATAGAGCTGGGGGCTTTTTTGTTTGGTTGACTGGTTTACAAGAAAGGGCAAGGAAAAACAGGCTGAACATATTGCTCTTTCACCTTCCTTCCTCACATTGTTATGAGAAAATAAGGAGAAACAAGACAGGCTCACAGCCACAAAGGTGCTTTCAAACTACCTGAGAAATTGTTTTCCTCTCTAAAAATGCATGCAAAACCTTCCTGTTCTTTTTGTTTGTCCCCTACATACACTTCCCACCTTACCAGGAATTTAGGTCAGTAATTAGGTCTTTCTTCTTCCTTTTCTGCTCAGAAAAAAAGAGAGGAAAGAAGCAGCATCCAGCTGTAGGGCAGAGATTAGCCCTAGTTTTCAGCAGAAAGAGGTTAACAGACAACATAGATAGATGCCTTCTGTGGATCAAGGATAGTCGATACATACTTTTAACTGTAAAGGTGGTCCTGACTTAATTGCATAAATATCTGGCCATAAAATGCAATACCGGATACTCCAAGAGCCCTTCTCTCTTGAAACCAAAGCACAGAAACATCCATTCTTCCTCAGGCCACTCCCAAGGAAGATGTGGCAGAGTTCCCAGTTAAATAACATTTATCCTTCCAAAGATCCTGTGTAAGGCAATTTTCACATTGCCTCTCTCAGACAGAAGTATTGATCTACTTTCCTACCATAGTATCACAATCATTCAAATGTGTCTTAAGTCAGTGAGATAAAAGTTCTGCATCCAGCAGGATCACCTGTTACTTTTGTTACCTTTGTCCAGCAATGTCAGGCTGCAACACAAATCTGCATGGAAAAGGCTGCCATACTAAATGAGTCTTTCTCTTCAGCTTTTAACTTCAAATTTCTCCTCGTTCTTTTATTAATCACAAAGCAATATTGCTTTCAGAAATAAAGTAAACATAAGTAATTAAAAGAAAAAAACATTCTGAAGAAATTCACACTCAATACTCTCTCAAAATGTACAATATTTATGTGTGGCATGCAAAACATTTCTATTTTCAATTCAAGATATTTATTTTTTTCAATAAAAGATTTTTGAAAAACAATAGTAATTTAAGACTAAAATAAGAGCTACGGAAGCTTAACATTGACAAAGTAAAAAGGAGAACAATGTGATCAGCAGCACTTCAGTAAAATGGGGACTTTAACCTTGTTCTTGTCTGTCTAAATTTAATTTTTATGACTTCACCTGTTCACTTCCTTGTCTCTGAAGAAAAAAGCTGTCCTCCTGGCAAGAGGGAGCTTGTAATAAATTCCTGATAATGTAAATATGCAGTGATCATTCTTCAGAAGAAATAAATATATACAGGAGTTTAATATAAGTGGTCTACCATATTATCTAGTGCTGTCTCCTCCCTCACAAGATTTTATTACACAATATAAAGTCATCATGAAGTCAAAAACATTCACACAGTAGGAAATGCTAGAATATGGATTGTCTGCAAAGCAGTAATTTAATCCCACTGTGGGTATCATTATGGTAATTCTTTAGATATATAATTACACAGTGTTTTTTTCCATATCATCATGCATAGTTCCTGCTGAGGATGGGCTGTGCTGGGTTAATGAACAGCTAGTCACATTCCGCTCCATTTTGATGTGCAGGTTCAGTTACTGCATGGTATCCAATCCCTGCTCTGAACAAAGAATTATTGGGTTCTTCGTGAACTTTTCTACAAGGACTATGACCATAATGGAAGCACATTTAATATATTTAAATTTGCAATATTACTGTTAATTGTGAGTAATATTGTGATTACAGATCAGACTAGAAAATAAAAGAATTTTCCATATTTTCCATATTCACATAGGAGATTCATAAAGCACCTAGATGATAACTTCTTGGTGCAGGAGCTAAGGGAGCCAACTAGGAACAGCGCCCTCCAAAATGTGTTGCTGGAGAACAGAGATGGCAATTGGTGGCCATCTTGGTCATAGTGACCATGAAGTGGTTGAGTTTAGAATTTATGGTGACAGAAGGAAAACTGCCACCAAAACTTCAGCCCTGGATATGGGGAAAGCAGACTTCAGGCTGCTCAGGGAACTAGTCAGCAAGGTCCCCTGGGAAACTGCTTTTGCAGGTATTGGTGTCCATCAGTACTGGTCAATCTTTAAACACTGCCTCCTAAAAGCACAAGATCAGGCAATTCCAAAATATCAGAAGTCAGGCAGGCGGGGCAGAAGTCCAGCCTGGCTGACCAGGGATCTCCTACTGGAGCTTAGGCAAAAAAGAAAGTATACAGCTGCTGGAAGGAGGGCCAGGCGATGAGGAAGGAATACAGGGATGCTATTCCTGTTTGTAGGGAGAAAATTCGTGTGGCCAAAGCCCAACTAGAGTTGAAGCTGGTCATATCTGTGGGAGACAATATAAAAGGTTTCTTTAGATATGTGAACAGAAAAAGGAGAACCAAAGAAAACATAGGTCCGCTGTTTGATGGGGAAGGTCTCCTCACAGACAATGACATAGGCAAAGCAGAGATGTTTAATGCCTTCTTCGCCTTTGTCTTCAACACTGGGACCCAGGGTGCCCTGAGCTGGAGGACCATGATGGTGGGAATGATAAAATCCCAACCGACTGTGAACGTGTGCGGGATTTGCTGCTCCACCTGGATCCATACAAGTCTGGATGGGATTCATCCCAGGTGCTTAAAGAGCTGGCTAACACCATTGGGGGACCTCTCTCAATTATTTTTCAATGATATTGGGAATCTGGAGAGGTCCCAGTAGACTGGAAGCTGGCAAATGTTGTGCCAGTTTTCAAGAAGGGTAAGAAAGAAGACCCTAACAATTACAAGCCTGTTAGTCTCACATCAGTGCCTGGTAAAATTATGGAGAAGATGATTCTTGAAGTGCACCTGGGGGACAATGCAGTCATTGGTCCCAGCCAACATGGGTTCACAAGGGGTAGGTCCTGCCTAACAAATTTGATTTCCTTATATGATAAGATCACCCAGCTAGGGTGGGAAACCAGATGATGTGATCTTTTTGGACTTCAGCAAAGCTTTTGACATGGTTTCCCATAGGATCCTACTGGACAAAACGTCCAGCATACAACTTAACAAAAACATCATATGATGGGCGAGCAATTGGCTGAGGGGCAGGGCTCAAAGGGTTGTGGTAAATGGGGCCACACCTGGCTGGTGGATGGTCACTAGTGGGGTCCCTCGAGGCTCCATTTTAGGGCCAGTCCTCTTCAATGTTTTTATAAATGATTTGGATATAGGACTAGAAGGTGTTTTGAGCAAATTTGCCAACGACACCAAACTTGGAGGAGTTCTGGACTCGGATGAGGGTGGAAAGGCCTTGCAGAGAGATCTGGACAGGTTGTAGAGCTGGGCCATCACCAAGTGCATTAATTTTAACAAGGGCAAGTGCCGGGTCCTGCACCTGGGATGGGGCAACCCTGGCTATATGTACTGACTGGGCAACGAGACGATGGAGAGCAGCCCCGCAGAGAGGGAACTGGTGGTTGTGGTTGACAGCAAGTTGAATATGAGCCAGCAGTGTGCCCTGGCAGCCAGGAGGGCCAACCATATCCTGGGGTGTATCAAGCACAGTATTGCTAGTCAGTCAAGGGAAGTGATTGTCCTGCCCTACTCTGCGCTGGTGCGGCCTCACGTCAAGAACTGTGTGCAGTTCTGGGCACCACAAAACAAAAAGGACATTAAACTGTTGGAGAACGTCCAGAGGAAGGCGACGAAGATGGTGAAGTGACTAGAGGGGTAGTCATATGAGGAGCAGCTGAGGTCACTGGGCCTGTTCAGCCTGGAGAAGAGGAGGCTGAGGGGGGACCTCATCACAGTCTACAGCTTCCTTGTGAGGGGGAGTGGAGAGTTGGGTGACCTGTTCTCCGTAATCACCAGTGATAGGACCTGACAGAATGGTGTCAAGCTGAGGCAGGGGAAGTTTAGGCTGGACATCAGGAAGAGGTTCTTCACCGAGAGGGTGGTTGCACACTGGAACAGGCTCCCCAGTGAAGTAGTCACTGCACCAAGCTTGTCTGAATTTACGAAGCGATTGGACTGTGCACTTAGTCACATGGTCTAAAATTTTGTGTAGACGTGTGCAGTGCCAGGAGTTGGACTTGATGATCCTTATGGGTCCCTTTCAACTTGGTATATTCTGTGATTCTATAAAAGTAAAAAATAATAATAATAATAAAAAAAAAGACAAAATCTTTTAACCAGCTGCCCCATACTGTCAGAAGATCATCCACATAAAATGTGGTCTTTTCAGAATTTGTTAAAGAACTGGTTGGCTGAACCAAATCAACTTGATCTGTAACAGAGCTAAAATTATGCTGGTATGGTTGTCTGATTTATGCAGATCATTATTTTGGCCATTCCTTTTCCTTGTAGAACATATCAATATAAAATTAATAGAAAATCATTTCATATTATACTCACAATAAAGAACATTTTCTCCACTGCAAATTGAAACAAAGCTGAACATTAAAACAAGAACAAATACAACAACAATAAACAGCACTCTATGTTCCAGTTTGGAAAGAATGCTTTAAGTAGCTGTGATGCTTTTATTTCAGCAACATGCCAAATAATAAGTCTACAACAAGAGAAAACAAAACAAAAAAGCCCCTGGACATGTACAGTTTTGCCATTCCAGATGTGCTTCAGTTTTACTTCTTTAGTGACTGATAGCACTCACAAACTGAAACTTTTTATTCATTCATTGATATAAGAAGACAATGACAAGCAAATAGCTCCTTATTACAGCTCCCAAAAAGCACACAACATAGTCAGATCCTGATACAATTACATGAAGTGACCTCCATCTAGTTGTTCCTACTCATGGTTTCTCTCTCTCTCTATATATATATATATTTAAATGCAGAAATATTTAATGTTACTCAGACCTTTACCATGCAGGACACTCTCCTCATGTAGATCAGTTATATTACTAATTGCTGTGATAGTCCCATGTAGCAATCACATATGTAAAATACAAAATCTGAAGAAAAATCTGAATAAAATAGTAGTATCTTAGAAAAATAAAGCAAAAGTGAAAGTCAAGGAAATAATTTCTCTCTTGCACTGTTAGATAAATAATGCAAGCCTTTAAAAATGTTAATCTGAATTTAAAAAGAATTTCCAAGATTGAATCAGAATAAAATAAAACATATTCAATAAGATGTACAGCTGTATAAACTAAACTAGCAGATAGAAGATATAGCATATTTGTGTATTTTTGCTGAACAGCAAAACAAAAAAACACATTGCATTATGTTTCAGAAGATGCATTTTTTTTTTTTGGTAAATAATACACCATGTTGGGGCCTTTTTTTTTTTGTTTCTTTTTTTTCCTTTTTTTTTTTAAAAGTGATTTTATAGGAAATTCTTGCTTAGGTCTTTGACATTATTCTGCATATTTGTGAAAACTATTTCATAGTTCACTTAATAGGAGATATTTTTAAATCCATTAAAATCCATTAAACAGTACTGAATGTCAGATGAAGAGCTTGAAGTGTTTGCTCCTTGATTTAGAGATAGGATTTTCAATACTGAAAGTGAATTAGAAACACAAGCTTTCATTAATGTATTTTTAAAACTCTACCCAAGCTTCTGCTCCTTATGAAACATGCTATTAAACTTTTCCAAAATTACAGAGTAGGAAACTGGTCCAAAGTGTCTAGTACAAAGTCAGAGTCATCATCAAATCTCATCCAGTGTATCCTTCTACAAAAGGGAGCACAACATATAGCTGAACGTTAGAATATACTGTTAGTTGAAGTAAAAAATGAAGTCTAATAGTTCCAAACAGTTAATGCTTGTGATGGCCCCAGACAAGCCCTTGCTAATTAAGTTAAAATTGCAAAAGCAAAAATCTCCTCATCATCCTACTGTTGCCTCTCTTTCCCAGTGTTAATACTCACCCCTTGGGAATCCTTCGGGGTCCTCAGGTGGACAGCTTCACTCTCCCTCAGGACAATGGGAGGTGGACTACAAGCTTTCAGAATCCTCAGAGCTTCAGTGAGGTCACAGAATCACAGAATTGTAGGGGTTGGAAGGGACCTCAAGATATCATCGAGTCCAACCCCCCTGCAAAGCAGGTTCCCTTGAGCAGGTAGCCCAGGCAGGTGTTCAGACAAGCCTTGAATATCCCCAGAGAAGGAGACTCCACAACCTCCCTGGGCAGCCTGTTCTAGTGCTCCATCACCCTCACCATGAAGAAGTTCTTTTGCATATTGGTGTGGAATTTCCTGTGCTCCATTTTGTGGCCATTGCCCCTTGTCCTGTCCCCACAAACCACTGAAAAGAGGTTGGCCAAATTCCTCTGTCTCCCACACTTAAGATATTTATAAATACTAATAAGATCCACTCGGAGTCTTCTTTTCTCAAGGCTAAACAGACCCAGGTCTCTCAGCCTTTACTCATAGGGGAGATGCTCTAGGCCCCATATCATCTTTGTGGTCCTCTGCTGGACTCTTTCAAGGAGATAAGCTTAATGCTCCTGGAGGGGGTCTCTTCCTCCTCAGTTTGGGCACATTTAGGTGTATTTTTGTAGCCTTCCTCAACACAGCACACACCACTGACAGTATCACACAGCCCCAGCTCACCCTGGCTAAGTCACAGTATGTGCATACTATACTTCAATATACTATACACATTCCATGGAATCCCATAATCCTAGACTGGCTGAGGTTGGAAGAGACCTCTTGAGGTCACCTGGTCCAGCCTCCTTGGTATCTGGGGTGGCCAGTGACACCTGGACCAGGACCAGAACCAGGGTAGCCCTACAGGCACCAGACCCTGCACACCCAGGGCACCATGAGGCTCCTGCTAGTGTGGTGGTATTACCCAGCTGGGCAGCTAAACTCCACTACAACTGCTCACTCACTCCTCCTCCTCGAAGGGCAAATACTATGAAATGAAAAATAAAAAGGGCTCAAGGGTTGAAACAAGGACAAGGAGATCTCTCAACAATTATCATCATGGGTAAAACAGACTCAACACAGGGACATTAAAATAACATGGCCTATTACTAACAGACGAGAACACTGAGAAAACAAAAGCAAACTAAAACCACTTTCCCCCTATCCACCCTCTTCTATATCCTCCCCCCGAGTGGCACAGGGCAACAGGGAATGGTGGCTGCAGTCAGTCCCTAAAACTTCGTCTCCGACGTTCCTCCAAGGATACTCTCTGCTCCTGCTCCACATGCAGTCCCTCCCACGGGATGCCGTCCTTCCCAAACTGATCCTGCGGGAGCTGCTCACAGGCAGCAGCTCTTCAAGAACTGCTCCCATATGGGTCCATACTACGGCGTTCATCCATCAGGAGCAAACTGCTCCAACCTGGGTCCCCCACAGGTGGCAGCTCCCCCCAGACCCCCTGCTCCTGCGTGGGCTCCTCTCCACAGGTTGCAGCTCTGGCCCGGGGCCTGCTCCTGCAGGGGGTCTCCATGGGCCGCAGCCTCCTCCAGGCCACATCCACCTGCTCCACCAGGGGCTCCTCCACGGGTTGCAGCGTGGAGATCTGCTCCATGTGGGACCCATGGGCTGCAGGGGGACAGCCTACTCCACCAGGAGCCCCTCCCCAGGCCACAGAGGAGCTTCTGCTGCATTCCTGGAGCACCTCCTGCCCTCCTTCTGCACTGACCTTGGGGTCTCCACTGATGGTTCTCACTCCTTGCTCTCCCAGCTGCTGTTGTGCACCAGGTGTTTTTCATTTGTTTGTTTGTTTGTTTTCCCTCTCCTTTCTCAAGTCTGCTCTTGCAGGGGTGCAAACAACATTGCTTATTGGCTCAGCTCTGGCCAGTGGCAGGTCCCTTTGGGGCCAGCTGGAACTGGTCCTTATCTAACTTGGGGCAACTGCTGGACTCTCCTCACAGAGGCCACCCCTGCAGCTGCCTGCTACCAAAACCTTGCCATGTAAACCCAACACAGCTAGTGACAGCAAAAATCACATTTACTGGGCTACACATCTGGTACAAGAATGAGGGAACATCAGATGAAATTGGTAGAAGTTTCAAAATAAACAAAAAGTAGCTTTTTCCTCAGAGGACACATCTCCTGGGAGTTATGGATAATAAAAATTAGTAAGGTTTCCAAAAGTGGTTAGCTCCATGATTCAAATTCATGAGAATAAAAGCAAACTGCTAAGTCTAGAAAGAAAAGGCACCATTTGGAAATCAGAAATTAATAAGCTACACATTAATGGAAGCTGGGATAGTGTCAGTGTATTCACACTGTGCTGCTCTTTTCTTACTCTTAACTAAGCAACTGCTGCAGACAGTATGTCAGAAATACGGTAGTTTGTTTGGCAAAACCTGGATCTGACCTATATCACTTTTTGTCTGCTATTATCATTTGGAGATATAAGAATTTAACATGTTCCATAATAAAGCTTCTAGTATAATAAAATAATTGGCAGTGTATTCAAAACATATTTCTTATAGGTGCTGTTCATAGTTCTTCCCCTTTCATGTCTGGATTCACAAAATTACATAAAAGCAAAATCTTATCTCAAACTGCAAGTGTCCAGGCTAATACAGCGGTCAAGTATCTAATGAGACAAAACTGCTGGGAGCAAAACTATGTGGTCTATAATAAGCTTAACAGAAAAGAAGAATTCTGTGTACAAGGAATCACTCACCCTACTTACCCAGCTTTGCACATTAAATTTCCATTAACTAATGGGGAAGAACAATGAAGTCCATATACTTTAAATTCTGGGAACAACAAACAAAAGCTTTGTTCAATTTACACCACTGAAATTAAGAACATTACATTGCTGAGAAATTGAGCACAAGTAGGACCAGATTTGGGACAAATATTTTAATGTTACTCTAAGTTACCAAAAGGAAATTTAAGTTAGAGTAACTGTATTCCTGTTACAGAATATGCAGCTTGTGTGCATATTAATTGACCTATAATATTTCAGATTTATGAAGACTTCCACTTGTCCTGGACATGCAGAGAGAAATACAAGATAAAAGGATTGTGGTTTAATTAGTTTTCAGTATATTAATTCATGTGAGAGCTATCTGGCAGTATCTCATACAGTGCAGGTCATGATTCATTTTTGTTTCTATCAGGCCAAGAGATTGTCATGAGTTGCTTTTGTCCACCTGTCCACCAGTCAAATAACCATTTAATAGACCTATCAACACAAGGCACCTCCAGTTAGTCATTTGCTTAACAGTCAGGTGAATCTCTTGTAATGACTACAGGCATATTATGTGATGTGGCCAGAACAGGCCAGAACATGCACTAAACAGATACATACTAAGCAAGATCCAAGTAAAATCTACTTTCTTGAACCCAGATGGAAGTACACAAAATTGTGTAACTCGTGACAAGGTGTAAATATTCTATCATGTTTTTATATGGTTCGGGAGCATAGCTAAACTGCAACTGCTTAAAGGAAATCAGAGACTTACAGTGCAGTTGCATGAACAAAGGAAAATAAATGCAAGAGAAAATCTGCAGGCAGGAGAAAAGACCTTATAATGGCCTTCCAATTCCTACAGGGGGCCTACAAGAAAGCTGGAGAGGAACTCTATTAGAGAGTGTACAGGCACAAAAAGGGGTAATGGCTTTAAACTAAAAGAAGGTAGATTAGGATTAGATATAAGGAATAAATTCTTTACTACAAAGGTGGTGAGGCACTGGAACAGGTTGCCCAGAGAAGCTGTGGATGCCCCATCCCACCTGGTCTAGTGCAAGGTGTCCCAGCCTACGGCAGGGGAGCTGGAACTAGATGATCCTTAAGGGTCACTCCCAACACAAACTATTCTCTGATTCTATAAAGTGGCTTAGAAAAGTAATTTTGCAGAACAAGCAAGAAGGGTGCATGGTAGAATTAGGATAATCTTGCAGAAGAAACAGGAAAGACTACAGAACCTTACAACTACAACAAAGTCTAGCTCAGAAAGGACCCCCCAGAAGCATCTGGTCCAATTATTTTATAAGCAGGGTCTTAGATTATTTTATACAGGGATCTGTCAAGCTCAGTCTTAATTATTTGCAACAAGAAAGATACCGCCACTTTTCTGGACAACCTATACCATTGTTTAACTCTTCCCACAGCGAAGAGTTTTTTTTTTCTTATATCCATAGAAAGTTTCCCCTGCAGCAGCTTGTGCTCACATCTTCTTGCCCCATCAACTTATTCTTGTGAAGAAAACACATCCGCCTTCTCTGTAACTACCTTTTAGGTACTGGAAGTCTGGGATAACTCCTTCCACAAGAACGTCTTCTCTTCTCTAGGGTGAACAAATCCTTTTTACTTTCCCTCATATTTTATCATTCCAACCCTCCTATCATCATGATGGGTGTCTTCGGTGATTCACAAACCCTCTCCAGCTTTACAATGTCTCTTGATCTGGGGGGACCAAAACCAGACACAGTATCCTAATTACAGTCAAAAAGCATCAAGTAGAATGGAGTAATTACATCCCTTTATCTGCTGGATATACTCTTGTATCTAACCCAGGTTACAATCAGCTTTCATTGCTGCAAGGGTGCTTTGGTAGCACGTTCAACTTCTGGTCCACCAAGACCCCCAGGTCTTTTTCTTTCTGTAGGCACACCACAGCTGGTCAGACCTCAGCCCTTACTGCTGCTTGGGATTATTCCATCTTTGTTAAACATCATGCAGTTCTTGTTTACCCAATCTTCCAGCCCATCTAGGTGTCTTTCAATGGTGGCTTTTTCTTCTAGTGTATCTACCTTGTCTCCTAGTTTGCTGATCCATATGGCTGACACACAGGTATGGTTCATTCAACCCCTTCATCCAGGTCTTTTATAAAGATATTGAATAGCATCAAATCCCTACGGAACTCCACTTATGACCAGCTGCCAGTCTGATGGAACCAGAAAAATACTGCAGAATAAAAGAAACCAGAATAAGTCTGGTTTCCAAAAATAGGATGTCAAAAGCAGATGAAGTCACCCCCTTTTCTTGTGGGGGTGGGGCTGAAACATCACCGAGGAACGACATTGAAAAAGGATGCAGCTCTACTTCAGGCATTTCTATCCTGGCTTCGCTTATTAACAGACTCTTAAGACTGATCAACTTGACCTTGGCAACACAGGTCTCTGGAGTCATGGTTGTGTGAGAAGGGGCATGATTTAATTACAATGAGCAACTCAGGTTTTGAAGGATCGTGAAGATAATGTAGGCCCAGGGCTGATAACCTTGAGTGATGTTACAACTAGAATATGCAGAACTATGTTCAGGAGGAGAGACGATACCGTTGTACCAATCATATTAGTGCTAGAGACATGTGCACAGAGAAGCTAGACCAATGATAAGTTGTTGTCGGCGCATGCTGTAGGGAGTAGCCTATATATACTTTGTTAGAATACGCAATAAAGGAGAAAAATTATACTCGCATCGAGGTTGCGTCGTTACTCCGGGTCCATCTCCCACTCCGGCACAGGACCACAGATATCAGTTCAAACTACAGTGCCTCAAGATATATGGTATTGTGTGATGACAGATAATTTATGTTAAGTGTTTAACAAACCATTGCTTTGTATATGTAGTGATAATGATTGACAGTGATTAAGAACAGAACACTGGTAATGTTTATCCAATCCATTAAAGAGTTGTTCTGAAGTTTGAAACTGTTTTGTTAGTTTTAAACAATTTCATCAGTGACATCTACTTTCTTAACGAATATGCAGATCTTTATGTTCAGTTGCAACTGCGGTAAAACACAACTGTGCAGTGTAGTTATGCTGCAGGGGAACTGTAAGAGGTAGGTCTTTTTAGCAGAGTAATTTCCAAGCAGCTCAAGAAGCGGATCTGTGTCATTTTTCTACTTAATTACAGTGCAGATATAAATGCTATAATTGTTCTTTGCAGATGGAGTCCCATAATTTCCCTGAGACAATTTTCACATTATTCCCAGACCATTCAACATTCTTTTTGTCACACTTCATGATGTAAGATTTACTTCATGAATGAGAACCAAACATAAACCCACTAAACTCGGTATACCTGCCTGGGGATCCATTGCCTACAGATTGAAATACTATTTATAGGGAAGATTAGGTCTTTAGGTCTTCATCTTCTGTTTTAACAGATTCCTTTAACTGTGATTAGTCTGATGTGTGTCACCATCGATGTATTGGTAAAATGCATGGCATAGTGCCTGCACACGTCCACCCATTCGTACAGTTCTACTTATGTTCATGATCTTGAAGTAAAAGACAGACAAGAGCATTTATTAATTTTAGACACAGACACAGAATTTCTAGGTTGGAAGAGACCTCAAGATCATCGAGTCCAACCTCTCACCTAACACTAACAGTCCCCACTAAACCATATCCCTAAGCTCTACATCTAAACGTCTTTTAAAGACCTCCAGGGATGGTGACTCCACCACTTGCCTGGGCAGCCCGTTCCAATGTCTAACAACCCTTTCAGTAAAGAACTTCTTCCTAATATCCAACCTAAAACTCCCCTGGCGCAACTTAAGCCCATTCCCCCTCGTCCTGTCACCAGGCACGTGGGAGAACAGACCAACCCCCACCTCGCTACAGCCTCCTTTGAGGTACCTGTAGAGAGCGATAAGGTCACCCCTGAGCCTCCTTTTCTCCAGGCTGAACAACCCCAGCTCCCTCAGCCGCTCCTCGTAGGACTTGTTCTCCAGGCCCCTCACCAGCTTCGTCGCCCTTCTCTGGACTCGCTCAAGCACCTCCATGTCCTTCTTGTAGCGAGGGGCCCAAAACTGAACACAGTATTCGAGGTGCGGCCTCACCAGAGCCGAGTACAGGGGGACGATCACCTCCCTAGCCCTGCTGGTCACACTGTTTCTTATGCAAGCCAGGATGCTGTTGGCCTTCTTGGCCACCTGAGCACACTGCTGGCTCATATTCAGCCGACAATCAACCATCACTCCCAGGTCCTTCTCTGCCTGGCAGCTCTCCAACCACTCATCTCCCAGCCTGTAGCTCTGCTTGGGGTTATTGCGCCCCAGGTGCAGGACCTGGCACTTGGCCGTGTTGAACTTCATGCAGTTGACCTCAGCCCATCGGTGCAGCTTATCCAGATCCTCCTGCAGAGCCTTCCTACCCTTGAGCAAATCGACACACGCAACTAACTTGGTGTCATCTGCAAACTTACTGAGGGTGCACTCAATGTCCTCATCCAGATCATCGATGAAGATATTAAAGAGGACCGGCCCCAGCACCAAGCCCTGGGGAATGCCACTAGTGACCGGCCTCCAACTGGATTTGACTCCATTTACCACGACTCTTTGGGCCCGGCTATCCAGCCAGTTTCTAACCCAACGAAGCGTGTGCCAGTCCAAGCCAAGAGCAGCCAGTTTCTTGAGGAGAATGCTGTGGGAAACGGTGTCAAAAACCTCGCTGAAGTCAAGGTAGACCACATCCACAGCCTTTCCCTCATCCACCAAGCAAGTCACTTTGTCATAGAAGGAGATCAGGTTCGTCAAGCAGGACCTGCCTTTCATAAACTCATGCTGACTGGGCCTAATCGCCTGGCTGCCCTGCAAGTGCTGCGTGATGACTCTCAAGATAATCTGCTCCATGAGCTTCCCTGGCACTGAGGTCAAACTGACAGGCCTGTAGTTTCCCGGGTCAGTCCTCCGGCCCTTCTTGTAGATGGGCGTCACGTTTGCTAGCCGCCAGTCAACTGGGATCTCCCCTGATAGCCAGGACTGTTGATAAATGATGGTAAGCGGCTTGGCCAGCTCCTCTGCCAGTTCTCTCAGCACCCTTGGGTGGATCCCATCCGGCCCCATTGACTTGTGCACATCCAAGTGCCGTACCAGATCACCAACCATTTCTTCGTGGATAGTGAGGGCCACATCCTGCTCCCCATCCCCTTCCACCAGTTCAGGGTACTGGGTATCCAGAGAACAACCGGTATTGCCACTAAAGACTGAGGCGAAGAAGGCATTAAGCACCTCCACCTTTTCCTCATCTCTTGTAACTAAGTTTCCCCCCGCATCCAGTAAAGGATGGAGATTCTCCTTAGTCCTCCTTTTTGTGTTGATGTATTTATAAAAACATTTTTTGTTATCTTTAACGGCAGTAGCCAGAATGAGCTCCAGATGAGCTTTGGCCTTTCTAATTTTGTCCCTGCACAGCCTTGCAACATCCTTATAGTCCTCCCTAGTGGCCTGCCCACTTTTCCAAAGATTATAAACCCTCTTTTTTCTCCTAAGCTCAAGCCCAAATTCTCTGTTCAGCCAGGCTGGTCTTCTTCCCCGCCAGCTCGTCTTTGGGCACGTGGGGACAGACCATTCCTGCGTCATTAAGATTTCCCTCTTGAAGAGTGCCCAGCCTTCCTGGACTCCTCTGCCCTTCAGAACCGCCTCCCAAGGGACTCTACCAACCAGTGTCCTCAGCAGCACAAGTCAGCCCTCCGAAAGTCCAATACAGCAGTTTTACTGGTCCCCTTCCTAGCCTCGCCAAGAATAGAGAACTCCACCATTTCGTGGTCACTCTGCCCAAGACAGCTCCCGACAATCACATCCTCCACCAGTCCTTCTCTGTTTGTGAAGAGAAGGTCTAGCGGGGCACCACCCTTGGTAGGCTTACTAACCAGCTGTGTCAGGAAGCTATCTTCCACGCTCTCCAGAAACCTCCTAGACTGCTTTCTCTGGGCTGTGTTGTGCTTTCAGGATATGTCAGGGAAGTTGAAGTCCCCCACGAGAACAAGCGCTGAAGATTTCGCAACTTCCGTCAGCTGCCTGTAGAACTCCTCATCCGTCTCCTCATCCTGGTTCGGTGGTCTATAACAGACCCCGACCAGGATGCTAGCCTTGTTGGCCCCGCCGATCCTAACCCAAAGGGACTCGACCTTGTCATTCCCAGCCTTGAGTTCTACAACATCGAAAGACTCTCTATATTAGAGAGCCACACCACCACCCCTTCTGTGCTGCCTGTCCCTTCTGAAGAGTTTATAGCCAGTCATTGCAGCACTCCAGTCATGAAAGTGGTCCCACCACGTCTCCGTGATGGCAACCAAGTCGTAGCCTGCCTGCTGCACGATGGCTTCCAGCTCCTCCTGTTTGTTACCCATGCTGCGTGCATTGGTGTAGATGCACTTCAGCTGGGCCATTGCCTTATCCCCCGGCCTTGCTTATTGTTCCCCCTGGCACAGCTCCAACAATCCTTGCTTCAGCCCAATCCCCCTTCTTACCTAGTTTAAAGCCCTCTCAATGAGCTCCTGCCAGCTCCTGGCCCAGGATCCGTTTTCCCCTAAAGGATAGGGACCCATCTGCGGCCATCAGGCCGGGTGTCGAGTAAAGTGCCCCATGGTCGAAAAACCCAAGATTTCTGTGTTGGCACCAGCCCCTGAGCCACGTGTTTAATACATATAAAATTTAATACATATAAAATAAATAAATCATTGAGTAGACATTTCCCTAAAGTTTATGAATTTGAATGCTAATGCCAATGGATATTGCTGTTTAGTATTTTATTGTAGGGGGTGCTGTGTTTCTAGCTAAACTGAATGTAAATAAATAAAATCTTACTTCACCATATCAGTTTCAACAGTACGTGCTCTTCTCTGATATTAAAATAAATTTTCATTTCATTTCCCTTTCCTATTTAAAAGGGGAAACGATCAGTACTAGTAGCCTCAGCATATCATTAAGTGAATTGGTCCTAGCTTGATCAGTCATATATTAGCAACTCTGTCAACTTCTCAGACTGCACTCACTCCTTTTGCCACCTCGGAGTTGTTTTAATAGTTAAAACAACAGTTATTCTCCAATTATGATAAGTTTCTGCATTCCAAAACAAAGATATTGTAACAAAGCTATATATAGTATCAGATGTTCTATGTTAATCACAGGAATATGTTAAAATACCTGCCTCCATGTACCACAGTAAACAGAAGCAGGCTATCCACCACATAAAGTTCAAAGAAGAGGTGAGACATCATATTTATTCTGAGATGCTGTGAGGTAGGAGCATGCATTAAAGGATGTGTGTGGACTTTGTGGAGAAGCTAATACACAGAAAGGTCATATTGCAGTTTGATATCCAACAGTCATACTTTTCCCTTGTAACATTCCACTGCAAAAATTACAAATCCTAAGACCTCCTCCCCTAGCAGGTTGAAGACAACTGAACACAGAACTGATAAAAATTCTTTTACTATACATTTATTCATCACAAGTAGTTAATTGCCTTCTCTGTCAATCTTCTGATGTGCATGCATGAGTGTGTGTGTGCCTGTATTTTCGTGAGCTCTCCACCTATCACTGTCTGAAAGTATTCTATTATGTAAGTACAAATTCTCTGCAGCCACAGGTTTCTATCACTTCTTCAGCTTATCTATGTTATGACCTTGAACAAAATACAGTACCAGGCTTTTACTTAATAGAAATGGAGAAGGTGCTTAAGTCTTATCCCAAATAATGGGGATATGTCTGGGAAAGCCCAAAGCAAACTTCATTCTCCAGGTTGCTGTTTCTTGAGCTTGTTCATACTGGCCATCTGTCCCTATACTACGCTAACAGACCTGCTCTTTGCTTTCAGCACCATGGTTGAAAGTTCATGCAATTGTAAAAGACTTTTGCTGTCTCCAAAAATCTGGCTGTACCCTAAGGCTGCATATATATGAAAAAATATTTAGAATAACCTTCCCCAAAGGCAGTGTTCTCTCTGTCATACCTGTATTAGACTAAATCAATCTCCCCTATCTGAGGCTATCCTACAAAGAAGTATCCCCATTCTAATATGCTCATTCTTCTACAGTGTCTTTATATCTAAACACTCTAGTGAAAGATTATTTTCCACTTTGGTGATGAACACATTAATAGATGATGGAAACGAGAGTTTGCAAACTTTTTTGGATAAAGCTTTCTCAATTTTACTGCATGTTAAGATAAAGTGATGGGGAAGAAAGACATCACAGAAAAGATAGGGGAAAAACAGAAAAGAGCAATGTTAACTATGTTAGAAGAAGTAGTGTTTTAATGCAAGGAAAAGCCAAATCAGGAGTATTAATGTTGTAGCACTCCAAAGATGAAGGGGGGGGGGGCGCGGCCGCGGAGTGTCAACAAATCTCTAACAACCTTTTTGCTAATGCACATTTTAATAGCTTTTCAATTATTTTTAGTCCTTCTCCTAATTAGAAGTCCCTGGATTTATTGAGATATGGTAATTTGTCATTTTTTTGTTCTTAAATATAAACACAGTCTACCTCTAAACCTCTAATAAGGAACATACAGATCCTTGTATGAATTCACATCTCCCCAGGTAAACATAGCATCAAACACCAGATAGAGGAGAAGGAGCAGGAAAGCCACTCTGATTCTCCTCTAGAACTGAGATTTTGTCATGCAACAACGTACACCAGACAAATCCAGATAGATGAAATCTGCAGTGCAGCAAGCCAACCACAGATTTTGTAAGGATATATACTTTGACTTAAATCAGAAGTAAAGCTTGCAAGACAACCTATTTTCTGGCCTCTACATGCTATTCAGGTTCTCCAAAATCTTAAACCTGGTATACAGCTTTTATGCTCTCCTCCCTGTTAACCACCAAATGAGAGAGACGCTGCCACATGCTTCTAATTCACTTGCACATTCCAAATTGGCAGGATGCTTGAACTGACACCAGAAATGCCTGAGTCACCTCATTGATCTTAGTACTCATGCTCACATGTAGGTATACTTTTAAGTACCTTGTTGAATCAGGACCTTAAAGTGCATTTAAGAAGCTCATGAACCCGGTTAGCACTGAAAGTTAATATTAAATGCATCAATAATTGGTGAAGGATAAGATGGCTCCTTAATACCACATTACAGAGCAAAATATTTCTGTAAATTAACTCAGCCTTCAGAATGGGTGGACTGCATGAAAATTATGTTAAATAGCTAAATATTATATAAAATCAAATTCATTCTGCGAATTTGCCCTGTCAGGCATGTATTTCTCCAGTAAAATGGGTGTATTTTTATTGAGACTAACATTTAAAATATTGCCCACTAATGTGGTTTCATTGCTCATGCAGAATCCAATTTCTATTTATTCTGTGCAGAGGTTACAAGAGGTGTCTATTTACTGAAGCCAGTTCAATAACTGAATGCAGAAACATGTATATTTACATTTACTCACAGTAATCTATCATTTAGCTGTTTGTATCGCACAGACCCCTGTTATTGAAATATATTGCTTTTTCTCCATAGTTTTCTCCTGTCTTGTTTCATGTAGACTTTCTATTACATTTCTTGTACCAGCCACCTCCATCCCTCTAATTGCTTCTCTTACCAACAATCTCAGTGTTTAAAATGCGATAGACTCTTTTTCATAAAGATCTGCTGAGAGGTTCCATTTTTCCTTTACATTTTGTCAAAAAATCCATAGATTAGAATACAGGGGCAGGCTATATAAAAGACTGACATAGATGACACAAGAAATATATTTTTAAGTGTAAATGTTTAGAGCAGTGCTTTGTACCAGTGGAAGGTTATTACAGGAGCACTTTGCTCACTCAGGTCAGGATCCAGTAAGTACCAAATCAGAAACTCAGCAGGGAGGTTTTAAGGCTCCCTGGAGTGCCTGACCTCATACGGAAAACAGGAGGAAATCCGTTATCAGTCTACACTCACAGAAGTAACCACTTAAATCACAGCCTGTACGCATTCTTCCTGGAACTAAAAATAGCTTTCCAGAAGAGTAACCAAACACTCACTACCTTAAGTGTTGACTGACGTGAATCATTTTAGTAGGTGCAAACATATTGCACTCTACTAATTTATTTTTTAAAATGCTAGTTTGTTTTATAAATGTTCCCCAGCACTATTTTAAAGCCAGTATAAACTTATAAGCAAATATAACCAGAAGCTATAAATTGAAAAAAAAAATAAAAAAAATAAATAAAAAATGTTCCATTTAGCATTTCAGCTGGCCTTCTGATAATACTGGTACTTTTTCCATATAGAATTCTATATATTAGTTTCCCAGATGTTCCTGGTACATTTAAGATAAGTATTTACAATACTTCCCAGCAGGTAAAGGTAGGTAGGGTACTCTCACAGGCTCTATTATTTATTGTTACTGGTAATATTGTCACATGGTAATATGAAATGAAAATCAAAGGTGATAAGAATAAACATCAAATGGAATCAAATAATTCAACTCACTTCTGAAGCCATAACGTAAGGCTGGTTTCAGTAGCTGATTAAAAGCAGAAATGCCTTTTAACCTTTATTTTATGCCATCATTTCCTTTACTGACTGTTCAGGTAACGTTTTGCTATTTTTGTTGTATCTTGTTCCAAAAATCATAAATTTAATTAATAAGAAACAATATTCTATTCATCACGTATACACATATGTGGCAGGTGAAATTTTTGTATTACATGCAGACAAGGTGAATCAACTGCACTATATAAACTGTTTCACTGAAGAACTCCTAGTAACTGTGTAAAGGTTAAATTTCTCATACAACAAATGACATTCAACTTGCACTTTTCCTGCATATTGGGACCAGTATTACTATTGCTGGAATTAGTTATGTTTACAAAGGCGAGATCCACCTCTGCCAGGGAAGGGAAAGTATTTAGCTGCATAAGTACAGTTCATATGGATTAATATGGAATTTCACTCGTATGGTTATGATTTGATGAAAACAGATCTGTTTTACAATGTTGTCCATGACAAAGGAAAGAACTCAAAGAAACGTTGACTTCTGACACATTTTTCTATGACTGCTCACTGTTTACTTTTATCCCAAACAGACCTGACTCCAACCTTGCTCAAGTTGCTGTAAATTAGGAAAAATTCTATTTAACTGAGTTACACTGACATGGAATCACCTAATCCCATGGCTCTTTTAGGATAAAATGCCATTATTTCATATTTCTAAATTAATCTTCACAAAAAGGCAAGGAATGCAGCTAATGAAGAGAAAATTCTGAGTGCATTTTATATAAAATATTTCCAGGTTAGCAATTGACATTTTGATCTTTTTAAGAATTTGTTTTGGCTTTGGTAACATTATCATATAGGCTCCAGATAAATGGATATTTTACTGTCACAAATTGCTAGCATAGTAATGAGCTGCCAGGCTGGTCTTAACATATTCCCATTTGACTTTCCTTTAGCTATTAAATTTACTAATTGCTTTCTTGTACTGTGGGTTACCAGCTTTGAGTATGTGTTGATTAAAGATCAGCATGCCCAGTAGTCGATCACCTACTTTGTAATTATACCTCTAAGGCTTCGTAGCTGAATGAACAGTCTGGTTCTGAATATTAGAAGTGATTTTATTTTCACCTCCCTGGAATATGACTCTCAAGAATTGAATGGACATCCAGAGCCAGATGTAGTTGCTTCTGGCAACAGAGTGGAGGAGTTGTTTTAGCAAGAAACAAATTCTATGTGCAGGGAAATTATGCTTAACAACATAGTAAATATAGGAATTTATATATGCAAGGTCAGTGTCAGAGCCTGTCTTACACTCCTTACATAATTGTCTGATGAAAGCAATGGGTTCTGATGATAGTCCTTCTTCTACCATCTGCATAATTTTGTGAATTTGCTAGTCCCTTTCTAGCCTGAAGCTGCTTTTCTACCCAATTGTCAATGCATCAGTATTCTTTCTCAAATTTTAATTATTCTTTAAGTGATTCCCCAGTGAACTCCACATATGCTGAAGAAGACTGGAATCTTTCTGAACAGTGTTCATCCAAGTCCAGTCTGTTTTCTGCTTACCAGCTGGCATTCACTAGCCAAGGATATAATGGGGAAAACAGGACTAACTTGCAACTGCCTGTTAAGGTATCATTATTCAGTCTGCTTAAAATCAAAGCTCCAGGAATTTCTTCTTGTCAGTGCAGGTTTTTACTTTTGCCTTTTTTGCTGCTTAAAGAGAATTCATGAGTTCGTGATCTACTATTTGTAAGAATACAAATAATGCAACAAATATGACAAGTTGGGAAGCTACAGACACTTCATCAAAAAGCAAATGTGTATTTCACACCGAAGTATGAAGTAACTCAGAATTCCATTGTCATTTCCAAAGAGAGCAAAGAAAACTCTACTGATACTGCCACTGGAGGCATAAAATCCACAGAGAAGTCCTAAATAAGACAGGACAAGTTCCTTACCAGTCTGAAACTCAGCAGCCAATTCCATGCTCACTCTACAAATGGTTTCAGGACAAATGACAGCCTCATAGCACAGAGGGCTTCCTACATGTCTGTGACAGTTTGCCAGATATTGCTCATGTTTCATGAACTGCTGGCTGAAATCCGTGTCAGGCAGATATCACTATCATAATTATTCAGGAAATACTATTATTAAACTAGCAGAGGCTGAAACTAAAAAACAAACAAACAAACAAACCACATATATTCTGATGTATAGAAAAAATATTTTGAAATCTATTATCCTTTCTTCTTCTGGCATTTACATATTTAATGATAGCATAAGAAAATGAAGGTGAACTTTTCACAGAATTTGAGTCAGTACCAAAACCAGCATACAAACATGAAAAAAGACTTAAAATTATAATTTCTTTATTTTTCAATATTTTTGTTGTCACTATGTACCATATTTATTTCACTGTCATATATTTATCATATGTCATCAGTGCTTCTTTAGTGTCAAATACTGAGACACTGACTATGTTTCAGGTGCATATCCATTAACTTTTAAGGCTCAATTAAAATTTGAAATATTACTATGCTAAGTGGCTTATGAAGAATCAACAACAAAAAAATACAGTCTTCAGATACTGAAAAGTTGATTTTTTTTTTTTTTCCTAAGTAATCATGTCTCCTGCACAGTTGAGGCATCTCCTTTATCAACTAATGGGAAATAATGAAATGATTCCCTGATGACAGTGGATCTTTGTTGAAAGTTTTTAAAATGTATTGTTCAAGTGTTTTCAGTAGTTAGCCAGCTTGTGGTCTCTCTTGTGGCTGTCAGCCGAGAGACCCAAGTATATGACAAAGTGACAAGAGAAGTTAGCATCCCCATTAGGCACAAAAACAAGACCAAAATAAATTGACTAGTAAACTGTTTAACCTGTCTATGGCTACGAACTCATAACAATAAGGTGTAACACTTGTGAAAAAATCCACATTATTCTTCAAAAATGTAATTGCATTGATTTAAATTATTATGTTAGTTTATACCCTACGCATGTTGTTTTTTATGTTATAAAACATGCAGATAGAGAAGGTTTGCCTGCTTCACTGATGTGTTTAACTTCATCACTGGATTTTAGCAGAACATTCAAAAAAAGAAAAAAGCTGTATTTGAAAGTTTTTAAATTATAATTATACTAAAAGCTAGTGCCTGTAAGGTGAGAAAACAATATTTTAGACAAGTGATTCATTAAATCTTACCTTCAAGATGATCTTGCTCTAATAAATCAGCAATACACATATAGTGTATTTAAGACAACAGTGGATTTCAAGTAGCAAAACTGAAAGAAAATAACGTGTGCAAAAAGATTAGCCATGTTATCTAGAATTCAGATTACCTGGTGAAAAATGTAATATGAAGTAATACTGTTCTGTAACTATTACATGCAAAAAATGTCTTACAATACAAAATATTTGGTGGAATATCAAGTTTAAAATAATAACATAATATTTTCCATTTTTATTCTGATAATTTAATAAATGATAGAAAAAGCTGGAAGAGACTTCTTTAGAGCACCCTATGAAGTTGTCATATCTAGACCGATTTAAGACATAAAATAGGGAATATAAATTCTATGAATTAATTTCAGTTGCAGATGAAAAAAAAAAAAAATTCAATCTGAATTTTGAATCCAGAGTAAATGAGTGTATCAGAATCTCTGAGAAAGTCCTTCCGTGGTCAACTATGTTTAATATTAAGAATCTGCATCTCACTAACAATAAAAAATTTCTGAGTTATAAAATCCCTGTGTATAGAGGTACTATTATTAGTGTTAAGTTGTGCAATACTCTTCAAGTAAGTGAAGTTAATTTAGTTTTACTACAATGTACATGGTATGCTGTTTTTATATATTAGAGGTTATTTCCTTTCTCCTTGAAGTTAGTTAATTGCACTCTTTCTAGTTTGTGCTACATCTGGGTATCACAGGCAAATTGTTAATAATTTCCCTTATATTTTATATTTTCAGTATACATACTATATATTTAATTCTACGTATTCTATGATTGCATTGTACAGTTTCAGTTATAGGTATCAGTGTAATCCTAATTTAAAGCATACATATAAATTATTGAGATTGTGAAGAAAAGTTCAAAACATTAAAAGTAGCTTTGCACATACAAGACTTTGGTTCTAGGAATTGCTACAGCCACTTTACATTGCACATCAGTGAATTCCTAGCCAATTTATTGCACCACCCCCACCCCCAATGCAGATGATATTAGCAACAGTTCTTCTGTACTTAATTTTTTTTAACAGATGAGGAACGCAAAATAGTTGGTGATCATTCCTGATTCAAAAATGGAATATGGTATCAATAGCTAGAATTCGGGTAATATGACTCACAAATTCATAACACTCCTTATCGTACTCTGCTACTGTTAGAGAAGTGAACTGTTTAGAAACATCATTCAGTTTTGGCTCCCTCACTACAAGAAGGACATAGAGACCCTGGAGTGTGTCAAGAGAAGGGCTACAAAGCTGGTGAAGAGCCTGGAATGCAAGTCCTATGAAGGAACTGGGGTTGTTTAGTCTGGAGAAGAAAAGGCTCAGGAGAGACCTTATTGCTCTCTGCAACTACCTGAAAGGACGGTGGGGAGCTGGGGGTTGGCCTGTTCTCTCAGAAAACTAGCAATAGGACAAGAGGAAATGACTCAAGTTGTGCCAGGGGAGGTTTAGGTTAGAAATTAGGAGACGTTTCTTCTCAGAAAGAGTAGTCAGGCACTGGAATGGGTTGCCCAGGGAGGTGGTGGAGTCACCATCCCTGGGGGTGTTCAAGGAAACGTTGGACGTGGTGCTTAAGGACATGGTTTAGTGGGTGATATTGGTAGTAGGGTGATGGTTGGACCAGATGATCCTGAAGCTCTTTTCCAATCTTAATGATTCTATGACCATGAGAAAGGAACCAGGAATCCATTGATTAAAACTTAAAACTTGGGTACTGCGGGAAAATCTCACCAAACCATATGCAATCTACCTGTCATTGGTACTGGAGACAAAAAAGGCTAAGATGTTTGTCTCTAATTAGTAAGATTTTTTTGTTTTAATGGATTTAGACTGCTGATGATTACCTAGCAACTATTTAAGCAAAAAAAATAAGGTGACTTACATCCCTTGCTATGATCAGTTGATAGTTCTGTTTATGAGTTTAAAACAGGAGACACTTTCACAGCTTTCTTTCCATCAAAAGATGGACATTTGGAAAATATTCATGATGTATATTATATGCCCCCTGTGACATCAGGAAAAAAAAAGAGACTGGAAAGGGAGGAACATGTCATTTGTGGTTCTTTTCCATTTAAGTATATTTTACCTCTTCTGCCTTTCAAATGCTTAAAGAATAACTCAATCCTCTGATGTAATGATGCTCACATAATAAGATAAGTACCTGTGCTCAATAAATACTAAGAATGTCCAGAGTACTAATGAAATCAGTAAGGTTCAGTAGTTTTTTTTGCTGTATAAGATGAAAGCTCCCTCCTTGAGATGTAACCTATGCATAGCGTCCAATTATCTTTTGGCAAAGGTGTATTTACCTTTCAAAATTTCATTTCACTTGCAGTGCTATGTAACCCATTGCCTGACAGTTTCTGTTAAATCTGCCATGGAAACAATTCACATTTAGATCAGGTCCTAAACTTTACTAAATAGAAAACAACTGTTTTTCCACTATATTAAATTATCACTGTAAATAGGATTTTGGCAGCAGGTTATCACAGAGTTTCAAAATACTTTTTCTACAATCCATGTTTAAATTTAAAGTGACACACAAGAAATGATTCTTCACTACATAGTAAGAAAAGCTACATATTTTCTTACCATATGAGATATATTTGTAGGTTCACAGATGGCCAATGAATATTTCTAAAGCAATTTAATACAGCATACCAAAAAAGTTTGAAACCTGACTGCTTAAAGTTAAGATTCTGTAGTGATATTTACTTCTGAAAACCAATAAATACATCCTCTTTCACAAAACTGCTGAGCATGTGAAATTTGAATTGAAGAAAAATGAGTTATAAGTGCTGAGCACTTTGGAAAACCAGACTTAAAATACCTTTTTCAGTAAGTAGGCACAACATGTAGCGCAGTACAATTAAATATGGATGAGCCTAACTTTAAGCACATAGCTTTAAAAATCTTTGGCTGACATTTTCTAACAAAAATATGTGATTCACATCTTTAAAATTCTTTAGATTGAAGTGAAAATGAGGAGATAGCATTTACAAATATGATTATTTCTAATAGCCTCAAAAATTATTTGTTGGGTGTAATGTTTTCAAAGCTTAGTCTAAACAAGTTAGTGCCCTCCAACAGATGTACTACCAAGTTTTTTTGGGTCCAGAACATTTTTTTATTTTTCCTCTGTAGATACACATGCATGTAATTTATTTATTTATTTTTCCTGGGAATGTCTTTTATGACTATTTTCATTGGAGTTATTTTTTCACAAAACCAGATGTATCCAGCTTTGAGAAATCTTGTCCGATGTATGAGGGGAACTCTTTTGCAGGAATGGCCAATTAGGAGGTAAAGTTCGACTAAGGACATGAGTACAGTTGGATATGACAGCTCATGAGATGGTGGCACAGGATACTGACAACTAATGCACTGGCTAAGGACACATCATGAAGTGCAAGGCAGAAGTGAGAGTGACAGGAACTAAGCTGCAGCAGCTCCTGGGGGCTGTGCAATTAGACTGGAGAGGAAGTTCTGCCTGCCATTGCACTATTTGTGACAAGGCAGAGACTGAGTAAAGTCATTTACATTGTTCCTCACGCTCATTTGCATCCCTCTTTGCTGATGTTTGCTTTCACTGACCCAAGCAAAGCTGCAACACTCTCCTAACCTCCAGAGCAGGTAGGCATCCTGAGATACACAGATCTCCATGCCAGGAAGTTATCCGCTGGGCTCCTCTCATCTCTGTCGTCTGTACCTTCCACCACAACAGCCGTTAGACCATAAGCCACATCTGGAAGCCCCAAATCCATGAGAATTTATTTAGTTAGGTGGTCTCTAGAGGTCAGCCCTACCCAGCATTTGCCAGGAATCCCACCTGCCTAGCATAGCCTCTGTTCCACTATTGATTAAAATACCCTCACTGGCAGAAAAATGTGAGATGTCAAAAGGTGAATATGAAGATAATGAAAGCAGATCATCAGGAAGTTTTTACAGAACTGGTCTCCACAGAGAGGTGGCATGAACAGGGAGTTCAGGAATAGAGCAGCAGGAAGATGTGTGTTTGTATGTGAGGGCCTGATTCTCTGGAGTAATGCAAATAGTACCAGCAGTGGACTGGACTGGGAGAAGCTCTGCATCAGGAAGGCCGGGGACTGGTGGTCTGAATTGGAGACTTAGCTTATATATCCACACTACAGACCTTCCTACTTGGAGGCAGGGTTCAAAGAAGAGAACTTCCAGTGGCAGACAAGAATCAAGGGAGAGATTACTGCAAGAACTCAATATGTAAAAGTTCATGGGGTCATATGAACTACATGAAGCTTTATCTCAGGGTGCTGAGAGAAAAGGCTGACTCTTACCAAGTCTGCTATCCACTTTGAAAAGTCATGAAGATGCAGCAGGTGCCCCTGATGTTTGGAGAAAAAAAGTAATAATAATCTTGCAAACACCTTCAGAAACCCAGGGAACATGCCATTTAGCCTCACCTAGGCCCCTTGGAAAATCCTGTAACAAGTCCTCTGGGAACACATTTCCGAGCACAAGAAGAAGGTAGTGACTGGGAACAGTGAACATTGGCTTACCAAGGCTAAATCATACCTGACTGACATGATTGCCTCCTGGGATGCTATCACAGACTGATGTCCCTGGGCAGGGGGCTGAAGTGGGGTCCACTGCTGGGCAGGGACAGTAAGAACAAACAGTGCCCTCAAGGCCCTGACATCTCCTTTCCCTCAGCCTGCCCTACTGAGCAAGATGAAACACTACTCTGTATCAAAGCCTTACATTCCAAATATAGTTATTTTTTCCTTAATTTTGCAATACAGTTCCAGCTTCTACTGCTTACTCATTTAAGCTTTTGACTTGTTTGACATAATGACAAAACTTATGAAACCCTGTGTGTCAGCATCTCCAAATAATGAAACAAAATCAAAAGGTACTCACCAGTTCAATTCTAGTCCAACAGATAGCTATATAGTAGTTATATAGTTCCACCTTGCTTATCCACTACTAACCAAGAAACCAACTCTGTAGCATGGTCTACAAGCAGAGTTCTCTGAGATCCTTTCTACAGGCAAAACTCATTGCAGCTTTGGATGAAAGGGATCTTGACTTTTTTTTTTTTTTTCTATTGACATTTGCACAGATTGTAACTAGATCAGATTAACTTCACATGAGACAAGTTTTTGTATTGGGTTTGTATTGTATTTTAACTGGCCATTTGTACATTCTGATTTTAATTACCTTTTGCTCCTTCATCTTTTCTGTATCACTGTAAAAAAAAAAAAAAAAAAGGAATATCATATTTTAAATGAAAGCAAAGTATGTAACAAAGAACTAAATGCTGTTTAAAAAAAAAGTAAAGTAATGGTGTCCTTTCGGAAAACAGTAAAAATCGTGCTGGCAAGCAGTGTCTATGTTGTGTGCATGAAAAAACATTTTGCCAGCTGGAACAAAGAAAATGTTTACAGTACATTCACAATATGATTTATTGGAGTTTACAGCTCTGGGATGTGTATGTTCTCTATGGTACTAGATTGCCTGGAGCCTACACATTTCTCCATGTTCTTAAATCATTTCCAAACAACTTTTAAAGTATATTACATATATTTGCTAAGCCTTCTTGTTCTCTGACAGCCAGAACTACACGTACAATCTGTGGGATCTATGCAAACAGATGGATGTTAAAAAAAAAAAAAAAAAAAAAGAGCTTGCCCAAGTGAATTCACCCCAAATGCATAACCAATGACTTGTAGATACCATTTGTACAGTAAGTGCCAATGCATTAACACTTTGATATTACTGGAGGTAATGTCTATTTTTTAGTATTTTTTTTGTTTTTAATGTGCAATACATCCAGAAATAGTACATTTATTTTGGTCAAGAGGCAATTCTTTAAAAGACCGATTAAGAGACTATGAAGTTCATGGTATGATGTACAGCCCAGATTCTCGATAAATCAAAGTGCATACATAACATAATTCTTGCCCCAAACCATCTATCTTCCCTAAACAGCATGGGTGAAAAGAGGATCTACAGCATTTTGAAACAAAATTCTGAGGTCAAGTCTTCACAGGAGGGAGGGAGTAGACAGACATTACTTTGAAGTAAGATTTATTATCTAGGCAAAATAGTGCACAAGTGTAAATATACCAAGGCTTCCTCAACTACAAACATGAACAGAGTTAATACATGTTTGCTTGTGTATGGCAGTACAACCTAATGCAAGGTTTTGAAGTGTTTGTGTTAAACGTGAGACTTTTTGCACAGCAACTGTTTTTTCAAGCTACTGTAATGGGGAAAATCATATCTGCTCTAGTTTTTAATACACATGAATAGGTATTAATAACTCTCAATTCACAACAAAAGTATTTTATTAATGACCAAAATATTTCTGTAATCAGAGAGGCAGTCATTCCAAAACATGAAGAACTGTTTGACTAATTATAGATCATAAACAAATATAAAAATGTTAATTGCAAATATTTGCAGTATATGATGTGTTTGTTATGCAACAGAAAAAACAAGTATAACATCCACCTTTTTGTATAAAATACAGATATATATTCCTAATGATGTTATATTTGCAATAAATATAAATGACAGGTGCTGCACAGGCAAGAGTGGGACTTGTGATGGTATAGCCAAAAAGCAATTTTCTTTGGCACGCCCTCAAAGGGCAGAATTCCTGCGTATGCCACAGCTTGTCACTGCATCATGCAGGCTGACCACCATGACAGACTGCGGCGTGGCATTCTCCCCTTAACCCCCAGCTCCAAATCCTGCTGAAAAAGTGATTGTACCACAGACTCACAAGACCAGAGATAAAAGGGAGCAAAGAATGCAGGCATTGTACGTACAATGACTAAAAAACATTCTAGCAACTAACAAAATAATTACAAAGGGGAAAATCCTGAATCCTTTTTCGTGATTGGAACATGAGCTGAGCTCCTCATGAGTACCAGACTCATGTTTAACTGATTTGAAAGGACTGAGCACAGGGCATAAGTAAAGGAACACACAAAGAAGCCTCATATGCTCAGTGTGGATGTGGACACACTGTCAGCTGGCCTGCAGACTGATAATCCACCTGTCAGCAGGGACACCCCTGACGCTACCTGCCAGGGATGATGTGATTCAAGCCAGTACAGCTCGAGCATGGTGTGCACATGATGGGGGAAACTGATCCTGGGTCATAGGATGCAAATAAGAGGACTAATTCATACAGATGTTATCTAGCTGCAGTAGAGAAGAACTAAATAAACTTTTCTCCTTTTTCCTGTTTTGCTTGGTTACATTTTCCATAAGTGATTGCTCAGTAAGGCCCAGAATATAAAAGGAACCCCGAGTACCCTATAACTGGTTTGTCAAAATAAATAATATCTTTAAATATGTATTTTATTAGGAAAGCCTTTTAGCCAGCCTTTCTTTAGAGCAAAGAGTAACTGCTGTTACAAGGCCTCTGTGTCACAAGTGGCATATATCACATGAGATAAAGGAAATGCACAGCCACCACAATGATTTCAAATGCAATAAACAAGTACCATATAAACATGGCTTACATGTTCTAGCACACACTGAGCTTGCTCTAGTCTATCCTGTTGTTCCAGCTTCTAACAGATCATTCTTCAGTATTACATAAACGTAGCATTTTACTCTGCTAATAGGCTACAGTGTAATAATCTCACTAACCTGCATCAAGCAGTTTTCCAAAATTGTCTAAGAAAACAGCACTAAAAAAAAAAAAAAAAAAAGACATTAATCGAGTAGGTATAAATCTCGAAACAAGGAATGCAAGCCATAATTGTACATATGGCTGTACAGGGTAAATTCTAGTTAAGTGGATCACTTCTCATGTAATCCAGACAGTTGTTGAACTATCTTCTCTTTATTACATTTCATTCCACTAACTTTCAAGGCATATATAAATCTCTCCAGTGATGATTTTTATATTTATTTCCATATCCCCCATTTAAAATAATAAATAGCACTAGTATCAGGCCCTGCAGAACCTATTCAAAATACTCTCATTTGATTATGCTTTTCTTCAGCTGACACTTGCAGATATTTGACAATAACAAGTTATTAATTAATTTAGTAATGGTCAATGTGTTATCTAGTCATTATCAAAGGTTATCCTAGAAGCAGTATCTTAGAAGTAGAAAAAGTCAGGTTCTCTTTTTGTTATAGGTGAAACATGAGCCATTCTTACACAAATCACTATACAGTTAACTATAATTCTTTTTCACGTTTACAATTTCAAGCAGAAAATACTTCATAATGCACAATGCCTGAAACAATGAATACAAAAACAAGAGCTCAGAAGTTGTACACATTATCTTATAATGGCAAAATGCTTATATTAAGGAGTAATCTTCTAACTATGAAAGTAACCTGAGACTTGCTGTGATGGGATTTGAATTCTTCAAAAGCACCAGTATCTTTGTTTGCCCCTCTCCTTCCCTGTCATTTGAGGAGCTGAAGTTATATTGCAGAAGCTTGAAAAGCAATTATAAATAATGGTTTACAGAATTAGGTCTTTCATTATTTCTCATCAGTTATAGTTGCTCTAGAGTAATTGGTAACTGTGAAATTGTTGTTGTTGTTTTTTTATTATTACTATTATTTTTTTTTTATTTTTTATATATTTCATTTAAAGGCTGTAGGTCACCAAACTTAAGAACCTGAAGAATATGGCACATTTCTACTGTATTAATATACTTAATATACAAGTTCCTGTGTCCAGTTTTATTTATCACAATTGTCATAATTATGCATTGCAATTGTCATAATTATGCAGCTATATAGACATTTTTAGTTACATTGCATCAGTTATAAACCTGCCCTAGTAACCCTATTTAGTTTCCATACAATACAAAGATATGTGAGCATTTAGTTCTTGATTTTAAATATAGAACATGCATTTTATGACTGTCATCTAGTAAATCTTTTTAGTTCCTTAAGCGAGTGCAGCATGAATAAAATTCAAGATTCTAGTAATTTCTGTGTGTATTTATATATTCATTTCTGTCAGTTACATTAAGTCAAATATGCCCTACAGTAAGTCAAATTGTCCTCAAGCAGAGATTTGATGTGAAATCCAACTCATGACTCTCCTAGACACCAAAGCTGGTTAAATCTTCACACATTCTGTTTTTCCAGGAGAAGCTACCGTCTCCTATGCATGCAATATAGACATGGGCTGGCATTATAGAACAGAATGAGGAAGTTACCCTAGGAAATATGGATAACAGAATCAGAGCCCCTGTTGTTTATGCATTCATGTTCAGTTCTCTGTTGTCAGTGCCAGGAGATGCCTTTAAGCATACAGATCAGCCTGAGCATTAGGGATTCCTGAATACCTGAAAACTGAAGTTATACTTCCCTAAATAAAAATCACATTTTTTTCCACCAGAGTCTATGTAATTTATTTTTTCCCCAGTATCATCTAGCATTTTAGTCTACCGTTACACCGTTAGCATAATGAGGGCATTCCTTTCCCATGAAACTTCTAGAAACAACAGTAACAAGAACAGTTATGTTTTTTCCCCCTAAAGTTTGCTAAACATACAACTGAAACAGATTTTGTTAATATGCATGATAACTGATATTCTAGGTACTTGCACTGAAGAATAGTATTTAATTTTAGGAAAATTACAAATAATAGGTGCAGTGGAAGTACACTGCCATCTTAAAAAGTTGAATACCAACTATATATGTGTCACTGCACTTTAATATACGTTACAACATTTAATACGTTACAAGCATTAAATATTGTAATCTATTATATATTACTAATATATTGGGTACATTAAGATTGCTGTTTGGATGTAATAGTCCTCAACATCTGAGCCAACTCAAGCTTAGATGGATCATTACACTGTTTATAAAAGTCTTATAGCTCATAAACACTTATTATCTGTTAAAATAAATACCAAAGGTCTTCCAACTACTGATTTCATCTTTTTCCCCTAAAAATGTATCATCGTTATCCTTTCTGATTCCTTTACTTACATCCACCAAAAGTACCATGGAAAAAAAGGCAGTTTGGGGACATGCAATCTATTTTCAACATGTCTCATGACATACTTACAATACAGTACATCAAATGATGTATTTTAAAAAGTGTGGTAGGTTGACCTGGACTGGCTTCCAAAGTCCCATCCAGCTGCCTTTCGCTCCCCTTCCTCAGCAGGACAGGGGGAGAAAATTAGATGGAAAACCTCATGGGCTGAGATAGGGACAGAACTCACCACTTACCATCCCAGGCAAAACATGCTCAGCCTGGGGAAAAGTACTTTAATTTATAGCCAGTTAAAAATAGATCTTAATGGTGAGAACAGAGAAAAAAAGAAAAAAGAAAAAGAAAAGAAAAAAAAAAAAAAAAAAAAAAAGAAAGGAAAAAAAAAAAAAGGTAATGCACCTTACCCCCACATACAGCCATTTTACCAGGCTCAACTTCACTCCTCCACCCTCAGTCCCCTGCCTCCTCCCCACCGAGCAGCGCAGAGGTACTCACCCCTTTCCTCTGCTCCAGCGCCACCTCCTGCCCAGGGGCCGCAGGGGGATCTCTGCTTCGGCACCTGGAGCCCCTCCTGCCCTCCTCCTCCTCCTCCTCCTCCTCCTCTTCCCTGGGTGCCGGCAGGGCTGTTTCTCCCCCTTTCTTACTTTCTTTCTGCCGGCTGCTGGGCAGCGCTGTGCCCTCCTTTCTTCCCCAGGTTGTCCCTGAGGCGAGGCGCCGCCATCTTGGCTGCTGGGCCCAGCCGTGCCCTGCCGTGGAGCTGTTGGCGCCGGCACGGAGCAGCCCCGGCATTGCCCCACGCAGAAAAAACGCAGCCACCCATCCAGTGCAAAAAGTTACAAAAAAAAAGTCAATATATATAGTGTGTAAATTTAGCACTGGGTTATAATGAATGTTAAGCTGCAGTTTCAAAATTAAAAGGAAAAAATATTTCTGTAGAGATCTCAATGGTTTGTATCCAGACACTCCCTGGACCCACCTTTCTCTTTGTCTTTTCACATGTATCTCCTTCTTTTTTTCTTCTTTTCCTCATTTACGACATTGTTAGAACAGAAATAACTTGTATTGGTTGAGATATGTGCTGTTTTGATAGATAATATTTTGTTATTAAATTTTAAAAGTATTATTATTAATGTCTACTCTATTGTTTTATATATATTTGAAATAAGAAGATAAAAATAAACCTTCTTTTTACAAAGAAAGAACCTTATTAAATACAATTCCAGGATGGCTTTAGCAAATCTTTGCATTTTAAATCTTTTTGACAGGCTCTTAAAATAATCTGGTTATTGGTAGGGTATAATTATATCAGTCTACCATCAATTTTCACTTACACTGCTGCAGTTCTCCAGAATTAAATGGATTATATGTGATCATTAAGAACTGCTAAATTTAATGCCATATTGGGAGGTAAATTACCTTACTCATATTTTAAGCCTTGGTGAGTGCCTTAGAGATGTTCCAAGTCAAACTATCAAACTACTCAAACACGGCATGGGAGACAGCTCTTTGTGCCTGCAAAAATCACCACCGTGTTTGACTTCACTTGGCCCTCTGCACTGCCTGTGAAAGTTTCCAGACTCTTGTTCTTTGGGGTTGTTTTCTAATTTTAATGCTCTCATATTATTATTATTATTGTTATTATTACTATTATTTGATTCATGAGAAAAGTGAAAAGGCATATCAAAGGCAAAGGCGTTGTCATGTTTTTCTTTAGTATTTTCAGATTGGAGATGCTAAACTGTATTAGTAAGAATGGTTGTTGCAGTGTAGCAGTCGTTGCCATCCATTTTCAGACAGACAGTATTTCATTCAGAATGTATGTTGTTTGGAAAGAGATGGCATTTTTCTACTGCTATTGCTTCATAGCAGAAAACAGAGCTTTCTGTTGTTTTGTTTCGTTTTGTTCTGTTGGGGGGATGGGGGAGGGGAATAGGGACTGGAGAGGGACAAACATCCCAGCTCCAGAAGCAAAACTCTCCTTGATTTTATACTTGTTAAAATTAACCTATCACATCTACGATGATGCTTTGTGCAAGCATAAATGATTATGAAAATAAGGTTTATCTTTACATAGACTTTCTTTACAAAAACATGATTAGTTACAACTTTCTTGTGCATTTTAGTATAGGTACCACCAGCTTTGTGAAATCCTTTAACCTACCTATGAAAATTATTGAAGTAGAAAGACTGGAAAATGCAACAACAGAAGAAAACACAGTTTAAAAATAAATAAATAAATAAATTGAAATGAAAACAAGATAGAATAAATAACAGGTCATTTGGGAAGGAAAATTTCTATAGAAAAATCAATCAGCATTTTAGGATTAACATTCTAAAAACATCCCCATATTACCTATATTTTCATCTTAGACTTGTGTTCTTATATCAATTGCATTTCAGTCCTAAAACTTGGAAGGCAAAACTGAATCTGAATTAGTTGCTGATAGGAACCCTATTCATTTTACATTTGAGTTTATCCTTGTTTCTAATCTACTAATATAGGAGGATTATTTCATTAAATTAAATATATATATATATGTTATGTATATATGCTATGCATGCAATTAGAGATGGTTTAATATTTGGAAAATGCTTGTTGATACTTTAACGTCTTAATGTTATACAAATTATAATAACTTCGGGTTGATTCTTAACTGCCTGGGTCTTAATGCTAGCAGGGCTTTCAGGCTGCTTTTCAGTACTGTTCAGTACTCATACTGAATAAGTGCCTTTGATGAAGTATAATGAATTCTCATAGTGGGTATTAAGTAGGCTTAGTGACTTTAATTATTGATTTTATAGCATATAATTCAATGTGATATACTTAAAAGTTAGTTAGCAAATTGATATTAACTGGGGATCCTGAAATAAATGATGAAATACCATGTAGACTTTAAAAAAAAAAAAAAAAAAAAAAAAAAAGATCAACCTGGCTAGTAATATTCTCTGAAATATATATATATGCATATATATATGTTTGCTATTTACAAGCTACACAAGACATCTAATCTAAATAATAGCTCCAGCATTCAATACTTATACTATATATTTTATTATTTTTAATATAAATGTAACTTATGTTTCAGCTTAAAAAGTGACTGCAAGGAAAATGTTATGTTTTTTGGTGTCTCTTTGAACTGTGTTGAGAAAATGGAAAGGACATGGATGCACAGAGTAGACAGAAAAGGTAGGCAAACCTACGAAGAGTGCTTGGTGGTGGCAGTTTGTATATGCTTCTCACATGTGTTTGATTTGACAGAAGTTTAAATAAAATACTGTGGTTTAGCACACCATTCTGTCTCAGATCACAGTCAATATCATTCATAAGACCTTATTCCAAATCTGCACAGAAACAGGAGACATCTTTGTTGGATCGAGAGGGAAAAGGAAAAAAATAAATCCAGAAATGGAAAACAGAATGGTTGTGATTATACAGGCTCCATGTGTCACCAGGCACAAACCAGACCTACTTTTCAGAACAAGTGCATGTATGTTTATATGAATGCACATGCAGGCTCACAGTCATGTTATATAACTTAAATTTGAGGTATGTCACCTTGTGAAACTTTGTTGTGACTTTTTTTTATATTTCCATTATTGATTATCATCCGTTAAATACACTGAAACTATGGTTACTTCCTACTGCTGCTTGTTTAATAGCTAAATTATTTGTTTATATCTCATAGTTCCTTCATTTCAGCCCCAGAGAGGATTTCAGGTTTGAACCCATCTGTCTCCCATCAGCACTGTTAAACCTTAAAACTGGACGTTGGTGCCCTTTAACAGCCCTCCAAAATTCTTAAGGTTAGCAGTGAGAGAGAGATCTGACACAGGTCTTTCTACCACAGGAGCAGGTCTAGTATGAAATCTGTAGCCTCAGGCTAGGCAGTTTTAGAACACCTTGCTCTCTGGACAAGCCACTGCTGCATATTTACTTTGATTTCTTTCATGTTTCCCTTGGATGGAAGGATTTCTCAAAGGTGACAATGTTTTCCTTACATTTTGCAAGTTGATAAATGGCTGCTCAGATGGCGAACTTCCTGATAATAGTTAAAATAGTTAAAACTTAAGCTTTAGTAATTACTTGATAGACAGATGAGAATTGGCAGCAGTGCATGAGCCTATAGCTCTCCAAAGGAGTTTAGTTAACACACCTTTGCTGACTGCTAGGACAGTTTCACAATACTGAACAGGAAGGAGCAACAGTAATGAGTACACATTTACTATTTGTGAAAATACCAGTGTACACAACATAATTTATAATCCTTTTTGTCTTCCCCTTGTTGGCTACAAGTTTCATTATAAACCCCATCTCTTTCTGAACTTTCTGAAGCCTCCGAACTTTAGAAATCAGCAGCAATCTGTTAGCCTGACAATTAGCAGAAGACCAAAATCAATGGGTGACAAATAGCTGTTACTTGTAGAGGGAATTATCTTGCAGCTCTGATTTTTAGCAAAATCTTCTGCACATCTTTAATGTAGCTCCACATGGGATTAAGATGTCATTTCAGAAAGTGGATTTGGCATGTCAGAGGCCCAGGCTGTGACCCATGATAACATCCCATCATGAGCAGACCAGAAGTGGACTAGTAATGTTATTACTGTCCAGCACCAAGGTCAAAATAGAACATCAGAAATTTATTTATTTATTTATTTTTCCCAGCTTTGTACTCGATTCTTTTAGTTGAAGGCTTACTGAGATTCAGAAATGTTCACACCTTCGATTGTTCTGCATGACTTCAGCTTCTATACATTCATAGACAAAAACTTTAAAGGCCTGACACTCTTACTTATGCAATTACTTTAAAATTGTCTAATGATACTGAGTGGAACTACTGGCAAAGAGGACAGCTTGTTTATTTATTCATAACAAAATTATTCTTCTGCTTTGAAATTGGGTATATTGCACTTTTCTCTGATAGCTTACTGCTTACTCTAAAAAATGTCTGCTTTTTTCCCATTTCATCTTCTATTTTGAAAATGTACTAAAATGTTTTCTGAAATTAACATCTCATTAGAACCTTGGCAGGTAAAAAAGTAAAGTGTTGCTACAATTCTGTTCTAATAGCATAATGCAAAATATTGCTATAGGTCAGAAGATAAAAATGGTCAGTTTAATCCACTGGTATTATGATTCTGAAGTGGCAGATTTTGAAATGTTCTAATTATCTTGCCCATATGTTTAAATGTTCACTGGCTTAAGGCCAGAAAGGAATACATTGTAGCTGAAACACTGCTAAATAGAATGCACTGAATATTCTTCATATAAAACCTGAGCCACTGATAGTGATAATTTAAATTCCATCTCTGTCAACTGACAGCCCATCAAAATTATTTAGAAGTAGAGTCTGTCTACCTCTGTGGAACTGAAGCACACAGAAAAATAAAAATACCTCACTACCACTTGAGTAGTCTATATAAAGTCTAGTGAGATCTGCCATTCCTAGAATCAGGAATTTCCCCTTTCTATTACTAATATACAGATTTCCCCATAGCTGCTGATAATTCCAAATAGGAGAAAAATACAGGCAAATATCTGTTGGACAGAAGATCTTTGCTTTATGAACATGCTATATTCTTTAGGTATGCAGAAGCATAAAAACATGCAAATTAACACAGGACACAAATTAACACAAGGGTCCCAAGTTGCACCAGGAGAGGTTTAGATTGGACATTAGGAAGAACCTTTTCATGGAGAGAGTGGTTAAGCATTGGAAGGGGATGCTGGGGGAAATGGTGGAGTCCCCATCCCTTGGAGGGGAAGAAATGTGTGGATGTGGCACTAAGGGACAAGGTTTAGTGATGGGATTCAGTAGGTCAGGTTGATGATTGGACTTAGTGATCTTGAAGGTCTTTGCCAACCTAGATCTATTATTGTTACAATGTGAATCACTTCTATCAAAATGCAAACAAGATTTTCTTCAAAAACAACACAATATAAATTTTAAGTCAGTAGCAGTGTTATTTCTTTTGTTTGAAACTGCACTAACTAGACCTCATGAGGATTGGAATTTTTTAGATTGTGTTATTTGTGCACTTTTTCCTCCAGCAATTGCCATTACTGCAAGAATGAGATTTCTAATTCAACAAACACTGTGTAAAAAGTGAACAGTATAGTGCAACTTTGACCTTTTCAGTGTTCTTTGTTTTAATGGCTGTTCATGTACCCTGCTTTGACAGCTCTTACAAACCGAGGATAAAAGAGACTATGGTCAACCAATCACATTACATTTTAAAAGTTAGAGTGCATATTAAGGCTTTATGAGGTATTCATGTTCTATATACTCATTTTAAAGAAAATGAAAAATTGCAGAAAATCTTGGAAAAAAAAAAAAAAAATTAAAAAGACTTCAGTTTTTTGTTGGGAAAGGTTCATTGCAAGTAATTTCCAAACTAAAGCATACTTTCTTGCAAGAAACATATTTATTGTGATGAAAATATTAATGTAATGCATTTGTTTGAAGAAGTAGTGCATACAGAGATGAAGCTGAAAAGAAGTGTTGAAGGTTACAAAACATGAAATGACAAAGTGAATCTCAGAAGCCTCATGTCATGGTGGTTGAAAAAGCTCTTTTAATAGTGGTCTTGCTGTCAGTTTGAAATACAATTAAACTTGTCATGTATTTATGGCATTACTCTGTTACTATAATGTAAGGAAAAATATTTTATTACTATGTTTTATTTTATTTTATTTTATTTTTTTGCTTAAGAGATTAGTAACAGAACAAGAATTACTTTTGAGAATGCGATTCATTTCATCCTAAGGTAGATATTTAAAATAAGTCAGATTAATTATACTTTGAAAGTGCCTATTTTTACTCATTGAGTGAAAAGGTAGTTCAGATGATTAGCCTAGACAAAAATGCCAATATTTCATGCTTTAAAATTAGGCAGGATGAATCCTGATTTTTAATATAAAAGTTTAGAAATTTAGAACATAGTTCATCACACCTATCTATATTTCCATTCATACATTTTACCATAAAAATGATTTGGTTTGTTTTCCCCATTACTTTCACTGGAGGAGTGTTTCAGAACCTCACTACTCTAGTGCATATGAGATTTTCTTCTCATGTTTTGCCTATGCTTTTTTTGTTAACCGATCTTCCCCCTATGTTATGCACTGTTTTCCCCAAATGAAATATGAGCACATGAAAACTTTTGTTCAGGTCAGTACTTTTTGCTATTTCCGATTCTAACGCTTAAACATACACTGAAGTTATTCAACAATTCTGATGTCACTGTCTTAGAATATAATTAACAAATATTTTTGTTGATATATATTCTTTTCAGTGTTCTTTAATTTTGGTTTCTCCTCCCTGCCCCACCCACCCCTTCATCCCCATTCTAATAAGTAGTATCATCTGGATAATATCATTAAAGATGATCTGAATTAAAATTCACCATGTTTCATCCAACTTTTCTCTCAGAAACTTTCCAGATTTTGCAACAAACTAGGCACCTGGTTCTTCCAGTTCCCATGCTTGTAATAAGGCACATTATCCAGGGATGATTCTTTGATTCAATGGGTTAAGAGCTCTCCGTGAGTGAACATGTAAATTCTTTGTTACCTGAAGTGAAAATCTGTTTTGTTTTTTGTTTGTTTGTTTTAAGAATGTATTTCCCATTTAATGAAAATTCTGTGAATTATTTGCCTTGTGTCCTCCTACCATAGCCAGTAATCTCAATTTAAATCCTGTCAATATATGATTCATCTCCAGCGCAGGGCAAAGACCCCAGTAAGATACTGGGTGGCTTTATGAACTTTATAATCTACCTAACAAAATTTTAATTGTTGTGTGTAGAAATTTCTTTTTTAGGAAGGTTAAGTTTGGAAGATTATGAGATTCTTCTTTGGAACACTATGATATGAACTAAAGCTGCTTGATAAAAAATATCTACTCAGGATTATATACTTCTCCTGAAACAGTTTTAATTGAATTCTCTTATTTGCCATTTTGAAACAATGCTGTAGTGCCATGAACATTTTATATCAAAGGCTCTTAAGGTCATCTGCAATATTTACTTTGCACTAACAGACCATGTTTCCACATCAGAATTTAAACTTCTTTCAGTCAAAAGCATTGACCTGTCTCTAGAACCACTGTCAAAATGATCCATGCATTGCCTTGTCTCAAGTGTTTCTGGTGGCATTAACTGACTTATGTTATAATCTTAAGGGAAACAAATAAGACCCTGACACGTAACATTTCTGTAATTAAATATATATCAGTAAGAAATAGAAGTATATTTTATGTATTTTTAACTACTACTACATATCATGAACTTCCAATGATCCTGTGACAAGAACATATGCCACACAGGATGAAAATATGCTATGACTGTCAAGAAAACACATATGAGAAAACTTAGTAAGCAGCTATCTCCTCAAGAATACCAATTGAACAGTCATATGATTATAGCAGAAGCCTTGAAAGTGCTGGCTCAGGATGACACCAGAGGTTCTTAAATGTGTAAACAAAGATTATGACCAATAACCAATGTAAATGAAACTGGAGAGGAACAAGATTTAAAACTGGTCACTCATATTCTATACTGCTATGTGCACTTATTATTAATGGTAATTGAAATTTCACCATTTGGCTAAGATTTTGTTGTCTGTATTTGATCAGTCTTTGAGGAAAGGATATTAAGACTGAGTGCAGCAGTTCATCTCTGTGGCAGTTTAAGACTACACATGAATCAGTTATCTACTGTACAGTAATTCTCTGCAAAATTCCAGACAAGGAGATAAAAAATGCATATCCAAGATACAGTCAAGAATATATTGAGTTTCTTTAAATAAGATGCAGATTTTTTGACATCTTTTCATTATGTCCTGTCATCATAAGTGAATAATACTGCAGCCTGGTAATTATGATTTTGTCATCACTAGCAGAAGCCCTTCAACTCTGCAGTGCCACAGAGGGTATTTGGCCTGGTGGCTCTGGCCACCCCAGCTGACTCTTACCTCCCAGGGTGAGCTGGGGCTGTGCAATACCACTGGTGGTATGGGGCATGGGGCTGTGCAATACCACTGGTGGTATGGGCCATGATGAGGAAAGGTATTAAAACTGGGCCCAAAACTGAGGAGGAAGGGACTCTGTCCATGAGCAACAGTCTCCTCCCACTGAAGTCCTGAGAATGCCAAAAGCTAGTAATTCTCCTGCCACTGTCCTGAGGGAGGACAACTATAATGTCTTCTCTGTACTAGTTGGGATTATGATTATTGTGGCAACTAGACTAATGATGACTGCTTATTTTATTTTGTTTAGATTGATTAGATTTGCTAACAAATATTTGACTACATATAGAAGGTTTGTTCCCTTTTTGCTAAAAGTTAAGTGTAACATTCATAAATCACACATATTTATCAAAATAAGAAAACAAACTTCACCAGCAATATTCTGTCCAGCCCCCTACATGTCCTCTTTGGAGCCTTCAGCTATCATTGATTTAAATTGTCAGGGAATTATGAAAAGATTGTATAACTTTTCTAACTTCTCTTAATTTTTATTTTTTTATTTTTTATTTTTTTTGGAACCACAGGTCATATGAGAGAAATACATGCTTTTAATGGAAAATATTGCAAGTATCATGTATAAGAGATGCATATATATATATATATATTGTATATATAATCCCTATTATAATATCTCAAAGTCCTACAATTACATTACAGTTAATAACCATTATCACCTTGGGAATTTCTTTTGTAAGTGTTATAGAATTTCCCTGTAAGGGACATAGAAATAACAAGTTTATTCTGGAAGAAGGCCATGAAGGTAAGGTATGAAAAAAAACAGCATAACATCACATTACATAAAATAAATTAGAGCACAACACAATGGAAAATAAGGTTGTCAGCTACCAGAGTTGCAGCTTTCACTTAATATGAATGTTTACCTCATTTCCTATAATATGATGAGATTTCAAAAAAAAGTGTGGAATTCTCATTAATCATCTGAAGAATTATAACCGCTTTATACCTGCAGTAGCGTCAAACAGGCATGATGTTGCCCATATGCTCATAAGAGATGGGGGAGATGAAATGGAGAAAAAAAAAATCTTATGCTTGGCCTTCCTTGAAAAGTAAATATACAGGTCTGTGAAAAATATATATATATATACATATATATATAATAAATATATATATAATATTTATATTTATATATAAACAAAACACCACAATGTAAAAACAAATCAAAGTAAAGGTATTCTACAACTGTGTTATAATGTGTGAGCTCTTTTCTAAAGCCAGGCTGGACTGCTGTAATTTCAATGTAATATAAGGTCAGATAACTGTTTCATTCAATTCTAAGTAGAAACCCAGCTTTCTTGTTTCTCTCATTTATCTTAATGTGATTGTAGCACAGATCAAAGCTCTCAAAAGATCAGTACAGTTACCTGAAAGGAGAACTAAAAAGAACCATCTGCCCCAGACCCTGTTTTCCCTCTGAAAATTGACAATTACTAACTTTGAGTTAAGCTTCAGACTTGGGTTTGATATAAGAAATTTATCTCTGTTTTCCTTGCTACAATACATTATGTCAAAGTAAGTCACATATGGTGAGTTATGCTTTTATATTCCTGTAACATCAACTTAGAGACAAAATTGGCCTTAAGTTATGGACCTACATTTCAAACTTATTAGAACTGAGCTTCTTTGCCAGCTCCATTAAGCTCTTTAAATAAGGTCCATAATTAAAGTCAAAGGCATGTCTACACATACTTTCAAAGAGTGCCAGTTATTTCTCCCTCTGTGGTTACATTATAGATTTGCACTGTTCAGAATTATTGTATTAGAGGTGGTCATGTATCTATTGACTTTATGTCTAAATGGAAGAACTGAAGGCTATTGCAGTTATTAAAGTGTAGTGGAAGAAATGAAAGCAGTTTGACTAGTCTTTCAGGACTTACACCTGTGTTATCTCTCGCCTTTTACAACATATATCCACAGAATGTAAAGTGCCTCTCAGCTGTATTGTAACTGTTACTGGCAGCCTTCACAAAGTACATTCAAGAACTAAGTGCAAGAGGGGCATTTTTTGCATCTTTGGCTTTGTCCTGTGCATTTCTGCTTTAGATATCTAGATATAATAATTTATTTTAGATATTTCAGAAACCAGAGAATATGTCTAGAGGGCTGCAAAGATAATTAAACAGAAACCACTTGAAACTTGTTAAACACTGAAGATTTAATACTTACTTTTAACTCATCTTAACAAATATTTTAAATTAATAAATAATGAAAAATATTTTTCAGACACAATGGCATTTTGAGTGCTCGGCTTTTGAATGATACCCAAACTCAGCATTTGAAATTCTGGTTGTGCCTACCGACTCTGAAAGCTCAGTTAATATTTTATAGCTGACAGTTATAGTTGGCCAACACATTAAAATGACAACATGAGTTTATCTATGATCAATGTCATTGAGATTACTCTGCATACTTTTTCTTTAGGCTGGAAATTAGCCAGTTTTGTCTTTTATGATTATAGCTGAACTGCAAGAATGAAAAGCAAGCTTTGGTATGCCATTAAAACCAAGGAAGGATTCGTGAGTATGTGTGTGTTATTTGAATGTCTGCAAGAAACTGTGCAATCTTGGTCTTGTTGGTTGGTTGGATTTTTATTTATTTATTTACTTATTTTTAATATATAAGAAATGTAATGGGGCTTACGTTTAGTATAGGGAAATAATTGAATGTAAGTAATTCATTCATTTACAGCTAGAATTTATTGTAAAAACTGATATATAATGCCTTTCATTCTGCAGCTAGGTGATCTGTTGTGGTGGTGGTGGCTGCTTGGTTTTCTGCACACTTAAGTGGAAAATCTATAACCTGAATTCTGTCCAGGATTTATCCATGATGTCTTTAAAATGTGTTTATTTGACAACAGTATCTTTCAAATAGTTCAGCATGTATGTTAGTGTATGTTTATGATATGGAATGTCATTTTTACTCTTTTTCAGAGTGCCAAGTATGTTTGGTTACTACTTTATGTAATCATTAGACAACAGTGTTGAAAAATAACCACAAAGAAACTTTTAAGGAAGATTTTCAACCTGATTGCTCTTGAGGAAATTGGGTTAAGTTAGTGACAGCACATCAAAATAAGACATCAGAGCATGTTTGATGATGTCTGTCTCCTTTTCTGAGTAAAAGGAATTTTGACCGTCACATAGATTGCAAAAGTATCACTAGCACCCAACTTAGAAATTATCCTTTTTTTCAGTCAAATTTATCTAAGAATGTTATTTAGGCAAAACTATGTTTAATGGGAATCACTTTTGCATTTCTTAAAATTCCCTTACTCTAAGTCACTGACAACTATTCCAGCAAACCATGTAATAGGATATTTACCATAGTTGAGTAATGTATTTTTCAAGTTTCATACAAAAAATCAAATCTGTAAGCATGGAAGCAATTCAAATACAAAGTCTTATTAGAGGTTATAATGTGAAGAGTGAGCCAGTGGCTCCCTGGGACTGGGAGCACAGGGTGTCTTGCAGTGGGCCAAGACAGGGCCCACAGGCAGGGCCCGTCCCAGTGCCCCACCAGGAGCAGGGCACCGGGGGCACCGGGCAGCTCCAGCCCCAGGCAAGGGGTACCTCCAATGGGGATGGGGCCCAGCCGTGGGCCCAGCTGAGTGGGGAGCATACCCAGGCAAGGCAGGGATGTGGGGAGCTGGAGCCCGGCCCTGCTGCGGCCTTGGCCTGGGCCTGGGCCTGGGCAGAGACTGGCGGGGCTGGTGGCGCCTGTAGAGAAGGAGCTATTGTCTTCGGTGAAGCCGTAGACAGAAAACACATGACTGGAAAATGAAACAGAAGATTGAAGGCTCTTGAGTCCTGCTTTGCTTCTGTTTTCTTCGTTACCATTTGACCAGATGATCTTGAAGGTCTTTTCCAACCTTAATGATTCTATGATTCGATGATCCTGTCTGGCTTCTCATTCAATGTCCTTTTCTGAACTGTGATTTTAGATAATCTGCCAGTTCGCCATATGAGTCCTACAAAAAACAGAGATATTGGTTTTGACACAGTCAACAGAGTTAGTGGTATTTAAGAATTATTTGAAGTAAGAAGGTTTTCTCTCCTTTGGCATAAAGAACTTTAATTTCTCATTTCATTCTCCACATATGGAGCTCAACAAAGAACAAGAGGCTGGAAAATGCTCAGCTTTCTCCAATGGTTCTTATAGATTTCCACAACTGTATAAAAATATGTTCAAAATTCCTAACATTCCCATCATATGTGCTCATAGATATCCATAATTGGAGTATTAATTTATATTAATTTATATTAAATAAGCCAATAGTATTAACATCATCCCACTATGCACTTTTTTTTTTTTTTTTTTTATACTTCATACTTTGCTTTATAAACAAAAGTACAGCAAACTGGAATACACTGTAAATCAATCTTATTTTCCTGACATATATATATATACAAGATGAAAGCTGGTGTTGTATGTAGCTAGCAATGCTCTGTATGTTTTTTTGTTTTGTTTTGTTTTGTTTTGTCTTCAAAATTTATTCCACTCTGAACACGTCTAAGGAATTTGTGAAGCTCAGCCTAATTTCCCTACATATCTCTCACATTATCTCCATGGTTTGGACAGCTGCAGTCTCCAAACTGTCTATGATGTACCACAGAACATTAAAAAAGTAAATACTTGAAAAAAAATATCTGGTAAGAACCTCTTTTTTTTTCTTTTTCTTTTTTTTTTTTCTTTTTTTTTTTCTGTTCATCACAAACCTTACATCATTAGGAACCTCTCACCTGAAAGTCCATGATGACTGTGAATTCATGAAAATCTAGCATACAGTTAGCTAGGTAACAGGTGAAACAATTCAATATGCCAGAAAGAACAGAAACAGAACTTTGTGCTGGACCATTAATTCAGTAGGTACTTCTAAATTAGGTTATCACTTTCTGATTTGCCTACCACACATGCAGCATTATTTATGATTTGGAAACTGTCACATAATTAGAGACATGATTATCATTTGTAATCTGCAGATAATTTCAGTCTTAGTAGTACTTTATGTTTATTTCATATTAAAATTCATAGCCTCATGCATTTCTTCAAAGTACACTTGCAAGAACATAATTGCATTATCTGTCAGAAATATCTCTCACCAAATTTATAAACTCTTGATAAATATATATATATATATATATGCCAGACTGTATTCATTTTCTAATTCAGAATTGGGAATCAATTCCTTTCCCATATTGGAATCAGAATTCATTTGCCAAATTCCCATTCAGACAAATTAATTCTGCATAGGATATGATGTCACTTAAATTAATGTATCTCCAGCACATTACCGATAATGATGGTCAAATTAATTCATTAAAACTTTGACCATCATTAGAAATAATGTGCTCAAGAAACATTAATCAAGCAGATACTTCATATCATATTCTATACTGCATTGAATGTAAAATATATGAAGTAATTCCATAAGAATTTCAAAACAATAATTGGTTCATATTATTGCTTAATTAAAAGTAATTAAACAGTGCTAGATAATTAGACTAATATTTTGTTACAAAGAGGTTACTGTCTCTTACACATGGTATGAGGAGGACATACCAGATAGATCTTGGTAAAGTAGAACAGATATGAATGCCCTTTAACATTAATACTTTTTTATATTCTGGATGAAAACATTTGATTCTCCAGGGAACAAACACAAATAGAGTTCTAAAATGAACTGAAGTACAGATCAATAAAGTAATTCAGGCTGTCATCAGAAATCAAGATATAATGTACTTCAATGTGCAATCCTACAAGAAATATAAGATATATAGAATTAACATTTCTGCATTTGAATTATGCTGGTGTGACACCTACTGTGTTCTTATTAACAACTTTAAACAAATCAATAGAACTTGTTTCTCAAGGAATTTAATTAGGTGGTTTTTTGTTTTGTTTTGTTTTGTTTTCAGTTATTACACCTATAAGGAGGAAAACCAAATCATTATCTTTCCTTGTAAACTAAAATGACTCAAAACAGTGTATCAGTTCAGAAACCTAAATTTGCTTGTATAATAACATATTTTCTCTTCACATTCATCACAACTGGTTTAGCTTAGAATGAAAGCTTTGATAATTGCCTTCCTTTAAGCATTGTCACTTTCAACAAAGCCAGTAATGACACCTTTGATTTGAACTAAAGAAATGTTGATGTTTGACACACACAAAAAACCATACCTTTATGTTGGTTAGAGTTTCACAACATTTATTTTCATTATATTGTTACCTGACAATGAGAAATACTGATAGGAAGTTTCTAGTTTCAAGTGACTGAACTATAGTCACTTTTCAAAGCAAAAGTTTGTTTAACAGTCATGAGATTTAGGCAATCTATACCAAAACCACAGGAATTATTATTCTATCAGTGTTCTGTTTGCCTGGGCAGATAGTATCTCACACTTGCAAGAGATGGGAGCTTCATTTTTGCAGTCATCTTCTCATGGCAGTGCTGGCAAATTAAAAGAAGTAAGTGGTACTGTTTGCATAGCTTTGCAAAAGCTGCAAAGCTACAAAAGTTTTTGCACTCCAACTGCTAACCCTCTTTGCAAATTCATATGGATGATAGGGCATACAGAGTTTGAATATAAGTAAACTCAATCAACATGAAAAAGAAAAAGAAAAAAAAATGTTTTTTTATATCACGTTCTCTTGGGAAAAAAAAAGAAAAAAAAAAAAAGAAAAAAGAAAGAAGCATGGAATTATTTTCCTATTTTATGTATAAATAAGTTTGTCATTGTCTGAAAGAACAAAATTTATCCCATAGAAACCAAAAGGCCTGCAGTATATTTTTGGATGTGATTCCAATCTCTAATAGTAACAGCAATATTTTTATAATAAAGTAATAATTTAATACTTTTACATGATCATATGATTGCTAAAACAACCAGTTTTTAGAGATACATTTTCTTCCAAGGTTTTCTAGTAAAACCTCCTACCCTCTCAAATTCATGCCCAATTTTGTCAGCTAGCTTCTGAAAAATATCTACGTTATAAGATGGTTGAAGATAGACAAATGCATACCAATGCAAACATACATACCAAGATAAAGCTTATTTCTCCAGTAGTATTGAACTAGCAACTTGACACAAATACTAGAAATGCATTCACCCAGTGTATGACAAAGCTTTTATGGAAGTTATTTATATTTATTTCTTAGTTTCAGATTAATCATATGGAGCTATTCAGTCCATTCAATCTTAATAAATCAGTAGTTGAAATTAATAAAAAGTATAAAATAATTGTCATTTTTGGGAATGGAATGCAATGGAAAGTTTGAAGAATATAAACTACCGCAATTTAGAAGCAAATCTAATGCCCTGGAATGTAGGGGGGTTACAGGTAGTTGGAGGTAGTTCAGATGGAAAACAAAGCATCTGATGATTCTGGATTAATAGGTATCTCATTCCTGAAATGCTGTAACCAGAGATGTCTTGACATGCTGGACAAGACACCCTCCAAATGTCTCTTCCAACATCAGTAATTCAGCGATTCTTTGCTGATAAAAACACAAACACTACTTGTAATTGGCTCCAAATGCCAGAAGCACTACGTTTTTTAGTTGAGGTTGTTAATGATCATCCATTACAGTGGGTCACCCACCCATGAACAGTGGATACTAATACTCCTCTGGCTATACTTCTGTCTTTTCTATACAATCAATAAGTAATTAATGTTATAAAGTAAATAAATAAAATAAAATAAAATAAAATAAGCCTCAGTCCTAAACCTGACCTTTTTGAGAGAATACTAATAAGTATTTTTCTTTGGCTTTTATTCCACAAAAATATATTTGTACATGTTTTTAGCTGCAACATAGCATAAGCTATTCAGACTCATCCAGTAGTATTCTGAATTTATTTTGATCCATGTACTGTTTATTTTGATCTGCACTTCAGATTATTTAGTCCAATTCCATAGTGAATAATCCAAATTAAAATTAATCAAGCAATCACTCTGCTAGGTAATTGAAGTTCAGCATTGGTTTTCCAGAAGAAATTTCTAATAAATTCACAGAAAGATGGGACAAAGGGAATACACAGTTTTATTTCAGCTTGTTCTTAAAAGTCACCATTTATTTTGGTAGAAAATATTCTTTAATATTTCTGCATACCAGAACAGTGCAATTACAGAAATTTAATTCATTCAAAGATCAAGATAATGTTTAGCCATTTCTCTCAGACTACTGGAGGTATATATTAATAGTTTGGAAAGGCAAATAAAAAGTTATCACTCACTAAGTAAGTAAATCTCTTCCAGTAAGAGTATTATCACTCTTCATATTCTTTTAAAATTATATCAATATCAACTATATAAATAGTTAACTGCAAAATTAGCTTTATGATTAGAAGAAGATGATTGCATCTGTAGCCATTGCAACCCAATCAGAAAGTGATTATTTATATCAGTCATCAGCTTGGCTGACATCATCCAAAGTCTTGAACACTTTCTGAATGTCAAAGAAGTATTACTGACAAAGACTTATTACTGACAAGTCAAGAATTTGTTATTTTTAATAGTATATATTACTAGGTTGATATCTGTTCTAACAGACTCAGGTAGTTTTCCTTTCCAAGACCCTTTTAAATACTCTTTTCCTTATTTTTCCTACATTAACCCATGCCCAATGTACTCAGAACCAAAAACAGTTACAGTATTTGCTGCTCCAAAAGTGCACTAAATACATATCATAATGTCAGAACTTTATGAGGACATTCTTGAAAATTTTGTTTTCCCACTGCTCTACTTCAGGTTTGTATCTCGTTAGTTTTTCCTCTATTCAAGATACCGAAATTTCCAAAACTCTTCTGTAGCCATCCTACTATATTTCAATCTATGAAGTATCAATTATCAATCTATGAAATATCAATTTCAGCTCCCTGAGCTGTATTCTCAGGGACAGGGTATTTAATTAGTTGAAGTGAGGCAGGTATTTTTGCTTCATTCTCTGGCTATTTCTTCTGTCACAGAAATTATTGCAGTGCTTCTTTCACTACCCTTCCAGATAATAACCTTCTTACAGTTTGGACATCAGTGCTATTAATCCAAAGATAAAGCAGATTAAATACACTTTATAATGGTTCCTAGAACACTTCCAAAGAATACTTTACTGTCTCCGTACTAATACAAGCAATAATGATTACTATAATACAATGATCATAGAATTATAGAGCAAATTAGTTTGGAAGGGACCTCTGGTCATCTAGTTTATCAGAGACTTGCTCTTTCTCAGAGCAAGTCTAACTGCATCAGATTGCTCATGGCTATGCCTAGACATGTCTTGAACATCCTAAAGAATGCAGACTTCACAGCCTGTCTGGACACCTGTTTGACCACAGCCACGGTATAGATACTTTTCCTGGTATCTAATCAGAATTTTTGATAGTCCAACTTGTTGTCTTCATCTCTTGTCCTATCCTGCATCTCTAAGAGGGGTCTGGTTCCTTCAAGTCTGTATTTTCTGACAAGGTCGTTGTAGATGGTGATAAGGTTTGCCCTTGACCTTCTCTCTCCCAGCTGAACAAATCAGTTTCCTTAGCCTCTACTCGAGCATCCTGTGCTCCATCCCCCAACTATCTTGGTAGTCTCCCACTGGACTCACTCCAGTGTCAGTGTCTCTACTACTGGGGAGCCCTAAACTGAACGGAGCACTCCTAACTGAATGGAGTACTACAAGTGCAGTCTCAAGTGCAAAACACAGAGGAAGGATCACATCCCTCTCTCTGCTGGCTATACTCTTACTAACACAGCCTAGGATGTGGCTGGCCTTATTTGTTGCAAGAGCATATTGCTGGCTTCTGTTCAACTTGTCCTCTACTACACTCAAAATATGCATCTTTGATCTTGTCTCACTTCTGGCATTTCTCAGTCTGTCATTTGGGGAAAAATAAAGGAAGCTACTATTGAAAAGTCTTTTTCTAATAAGTGTATATTTCAAAGGTCTGTACAAATATACCTTATTTATAAAAGGGTTTGACATGATATCTCCCTGTTAATGCCACTTACATCTCCAGCCTTTGTAACATGAAAAAATAAACCAAACATGTCAGTTATAAAATGTTATTGTGTTCTGCAATAAAGAATTTTGCTTTAAAATACAATACAGTTACAAGTGAAATGCTATTTTTAATGAAAATAAATATATTTTTAAACTTTTCAGAAAGATGGAAAATGTCTGGTCTTTTCACTATAAATTATGATCTTGCTTATTTGCTGCATAATAAGAAATTCACATTTGAATATTGATTATTTTAGGAATCTGTTATATCTTTAACTATATAGTCATTCAAGTGCCATTCATTGTACGGTCATTCTGCTAATTTCTTTAAGTTTTAGTGAAAGTTATTCTGTGATATTTATCCTCATTGTATATGAAACAAAGCAAGGGTGGACATTGTGTTAAGTGGATTCAGAAAAAAAGTTGTGGCCTATTTTTGTAGAAGAATAATCCAGCTAAAATATTCAGTCAGTTCAGCAGAGAGGAATTTCTTAGAATTATTGAGTAGACTATGGGAAAGGAGTTGTCTGTGAACCTCACAGCCTTATGTTGACCGAATAGCATCATACAAAGGCTGTGTGTGACCTATATAAGAAAAAATACTGAATGAATCAAGTCAGCATCCTCCCTGCCTCCTACAATGGATACTAAGCTCGTAAAATGTCTTGAAATTTTACCCATCATTCAGTAAATAAGTTTGGCAACAGCATGGGGAGGACCAAACTGGCAGTCATTATCACATTAAGGAAAACTTTAATTCATTTTGAAAGGGAGGAGGGGAAAATATCTGGTTCTTAAAGATGTAGAATAAATTACAGCTGTAGACCAGTTTTAATTTTGGTATTCTCGGACATTCAGTTTCTTAATACTGCAATTATAATAATATTCTTCTAGCAAGTTCATGTTATTTTGCTTTGGACTGAGGAACTATCAGTACTTTTTTGATCCCAGTAAGAAAGAAATGACTAACAAAGCAGTTACCTAATCTTATAAGGATGGTAATTATCATAAAGGTGGTAGCAGACCCATGTATCTCTTTGATTCTGGGAATCCCATATGCTGCAGCATTGAATGAGACTTTCCTTGTGAATGACAGCAAGCTGCACAGATCCCAGCCATAGTGTGTTTCATCAGCATCACTGTTCTTCACATCTTTATACTATTCACCCCAGTGAAAAATGTTATAAATCTTCTACCTGTGTTGTACTGAACTTTCTGAAGGTACGCCAAGATTCACTGAGAATGTTGTGCTCTTAAACATCTCCATAGGAATGAGCTCTTACAAGCAGAACACACAAGTGATCTTTTCAAAGACAGTGAACTATAATGTCACAGTTTTTGCTCAGGTTATATAGCAGTCACTCATACCGGCATACAGGTCCCTGAAACCAAGGCATTATATGGTGAAATTCTGACTAGATTCTGTTTGAAATCACTATTTCCTTGTTACATAGTCTTCCACACTGGCCCACTATAAACTTATGTCATGATGTACAGAGCAGTAAAGGCTAAATAAATGACTATCTATACCCTGTATTTATCTCGTTAGCACTTAACACATTTTTGGAATGGAGCATTTGCTAAACTGAACCAACAGACCTATTTATTGCTTCAGAACATTTTGGAGTCCATGTGGAATTTACCAGGATTCATCAGGAAAAAACAAAAACAAACAAACAAACAAACAAAAACCAACCAACCAAACAAACAAAAAAAAAAAAACAGCTGTACTTGTTCAAGTAATTCTTTTCTGGGAATACTAACATCTTCATGTCCCTCATCAGCTTCTTCATTGACATTTAATAAGTTCCTTGTGCAGAAACTACATTTTAAAATCAGAATACATGTTTGTCTTATATCACTCATTAAAGAACAATCAAGGTAGTTGAAATATGTATAAAGTTCCTTGTAGTTTGATGCATGAGTAAAGTTAACTCAGAACTGGAAGTTCATAGCTTATATCTTATAATAGACTCAGAGTGGTTTGGGTTGGAAGGGACCTTAAAGACCAACTTTTTCCAATCCCCCTGCCATGGACAGGGACACCTCCCACCAGACCAGGTTTCTCAAAGTCCCATCTAACCTGCCCTTAAACAGTTACATGGGTGGGGCATCCACAGCTTCTATGGGTAACCAATTTCAGTGCCTCACCACCCTCATGGTAAAGAATCTAATCTAAATCTACCCTCTTTCAGTTTAAAGCCAAATTTAGGTTTAACTGCCTCCTAGTAGTCAGGAAAAATGCAGAGAGTAAGCTGGTGCTTACTTCAGGGAAAAATGATGCACTTTAAAGCTCTGGCTACCAGGATTCCATCATAGCATTAAGAACTTGTACTAGTGCATCAAAAGCATGGAATAAATGAGACAGTGATATCACAAATATTTTAGCACTACAACTTATTTAATACTGTGTGTACTGTTGAATAGAGGCAGTCTCTGCTCTTGCATATCATCTCATGTCAAAGAAAGTATCATCACATGCTGAAACAAAAATAGCTTTGAAAAACAAATTGTAGTTCATCCCATAGGCTTATTATAAAGCAAAGTTACTGTGACCATTTATAAAAAATAGCAACTTTTTATTTTTTATTTTTTTTTAACATACAGACTTGTTAGAAAAATTACTAATCTTTGCCTAAAGTGAGAACATATTTTATTTTCACACAAATGCAGAAAAGTAGTGGTTGAAGAAAAAACTATGGAGAGCATAGTTTATAAATAGATCTACAATACGTGCATAATTCAATTACTAATAACATAGGAGAAAGTAAACAGATAAAGTTACAATTAATAGTCTTCATTTGTTAAAAATAACTAATTTTCTACTTAGGTGGGAGTAAATTAGCTGTTTTGAAATGCATCCTTATCAGTTGTTCATACTCTGGAACACATACCAACATAAATGAACCGCCAGAGAAATATTTTGTACATTAAAACCTTCAGCAGTTGGATGTTACTGTGATTGGAAGAGGCCAATCCAGTTAGGCCAACTTGCAGCGTCCAAGAAAAGCAAGGTTTTTCTAAGCCACAGATGCAGGGAGAACTCTTAAAAAGGGCCACAGGTTGTACGGTGGATCTGGGAATTTTGAATGCACCATTCTTTCAACACATTCAAATTAAATGTGCAAAGAAAGTAAATTTACAAACACATTCAAATTAAATGTGCAAAGAAAGTAAATTTACATTTCATTATCATGAAACTCTTAAAGGATTAAGAAGCCTCCAAAAGAGTAGCAGGCATATTATCAAATCCTATAGAAACCACTTGACTTGTTTAGGTGTCATGAGAGAGCAGAACATGAGATAATACTCACTTTATTTCCTCTCAAAGCTCCAGCCAATGAATTTTAATTAAAATGCTTAGAAATTTAAAGGAGGTACTATTATTTTTTTCTTAATAATGAAAGTATACTTAAATTTAAAAGGAAACTTAGAAACTTAGAATTCCATCAGCGTAGTACTTTTTTTTTTTTTTTTTTTCCTGAAGGGGTATACTGTTGACATTGAAGTAGGCACAAAATATGGACACATCTTCTTAAGTAGAAGCACGTACAAAAAGATATTTTGCATTTTCTTTCAAGTCTGTGTCTGGACTTTATTCCTTCATATTGTTATGTCTGCTGTTGCTGAGTTCTGGATTGCCTAGAGTTTTGTACAGTCATACAGATTTAATGGAAGCATCAACATCCACAAAATTATCAGATAAGCTGTATCCTCTGTTCATTACATACATTAATTCATAATTCATCATTTATAAGTGATATTAAAATTCTAAATACAAGTGAGACTCATTTTTGCTCTGATTTTTTTTTCCTAAAGTAAAACTTAACTTTTTGAACTGTACGTATATAAAGAGATATGTAAAATATCAAATTTGTTCCGTTTTACTATATGTATGTTTTAGTGTGATTGACAGACACATAAATACTCAACAGAGAAGGTGGTGGTTGTGGCTTGTGTTTATCTGCTAACATTTTCAAGGCTTCCATTACACACTATTGTTAAATATTTTCCTCTGGGAGGATAAACAACTGATGTCATATAATCTGGCTGGATTGGAAACTCACGTTCTTTCAGTTCAGCATTCCATTTTCCTGAATATTTCCAATCCTTGGAAGTTGCTGTCATGAATACAACAGAAATCAATGTCTTTTTGTGGTGGTTTTACTCAGGTGGGTGGCCGAGCTCCACCACAACCGCTCTCTCACTCCCCCTCCTCAAAGAGGAGCGGGGAGATAATACAATGAAAAGGGCTCAAGGGTTGAGATAAGGACAGGGCGATCACACAGTAATTATCGTGACAGGCAAAACAGACTCAGCATAAGGAGATAGTGAGATTTATTACCTCTAGTAATATAGGTGATGTTTGATGCATGAGTAAAGTTAGCAAGCTAGAGAAATGAGAAACAAAGGAAATAAACCAAAAGCACCTTCCCCCTCATCTACCCACTTCCACCTCCTCCCCCTGAGTGGCGCAGGGGAACGGGGCAATGGGGGTTATGGTCAGTCTATAGCGCTTCTTCTCTGCTGCTCCTTCTTGGTCACTCTTGTCACCTGTGCTGTGGGTTCCCTCCCATGGGATGCAGTCCTTGCTGAACTGATCTGTCGTGGGCTTCCCACAGGAAACAGTTCTTCAAGAACTGCTCCAGATATGGGTCCATACCATGGGGTCCATCACTCAGGAGGAAACTGCTCCAACCTGGATCCCCCATGGGCAGCAGCTCCTGCCAGGTCACCTGCTTCTGCATGGGCTCCGCTCCACAGGCTACAGGTCCGGCCTGGAATCTGCTCCAGCAGGAGTCTTCCACAGGCCACAACCTCCGTTGGTGCAGGTCCACCTGCTCCACCGTGGTCTCCCCCATGGGCTGCAGCATGGAACCCTGCTCCATCGTGGTACTCCATGGGCTGCAGGGGGTTGGCCCATGGTCCTCACCACAGGCCGCAGGAGACTTCACTGACCTTGGCACCTGCAAGGCTGTTCCTCACTCCTCTCACTCTCCCAGCTGTTGTGTGGCACAGTGTTTTTTTTTCCCTGTCTTAAATATGCTCTCACAGAAGCACAGAACAACATCACTTATTGGCTCAGCTCTGGTCAGCAGTGGGGCCCTTACCAAACATGGGGCAGCTTCTAGATCCTTCTCACAGAAGCCACCCCTATGGCTCCCTGCTACCAAAACCTTGCCATGTAAACCCACTACACTTTTCTATAAACTACTTCTTTCAATCCTTCCATCAATAAGTGACCAAAATGAACTTTACAACCAGAAACTCAAGAGATCTACTGTTTAGAACAAAGTGTCCATTTAGTAGTTTTCAAGCTCTTCTTCCTCAGAGGAGGTAAGAAATAAGTATTTACCTAGTGTGTACTGCCCAACAATCAAACTCATGCTTGTGAACAGGCTGCATATGCCTGCTCCTTGTGTCTCATCAAGGGGCCATAAATCTAAAAATCTAAGATTGCAGGTGATAAAGGAGAACACAAAAGTAAGACTGTATCTCCTCCTTTAGAAAAGCTGGAGTATCCCAAGTCATTTTATTTTATTTTATTTTATTTTATTTTATTTTATTTTATTTTATTTTATTTTATTTATTTTATTTTATTTTATTTTATTTTATTCTAATAAATCGCACCAGTAGGAGTGCAGCATCATATGAAGACCTTCCTTAAGAATCTTTAATGATGTCAGCCTAGATAAGGGAAAGAGAAACATCATGGAACATCATTAACACTAGTTTACATTGCCTTCCATTAGGTTGCACAAGTTGCAATGTAGGTTCCCTCCACACAGCTCCAGGTGGAGCAAAAAAAACCTGAGAGCTTATTCTGGAGATTAGTAGCAGATACTAGGAAAGTAAAAAAAAATCCAAACACTTTTTTTTTTTTTTTAAAGGAGAACTTGTTACAAACAGAGTAATTGACCCTATGTAGAACGTATAACCTATGCTTAGACTAATCTGATTTTGTAAAACACATGTATGTCTTGCTTGTTTAAATTCCATCACAAATCAATCCCATTCATGCATCCGAGTAGAATAACCAAACACATGACAATAAATACTTGCTTAGACAATTAATGTGAACTAAAAAATACATTTGTTCTTCCTCCTCGCAGCCTTTTCCAAAAAATCTTTTTTGTTCTCATTTACTATTGCTTATTATTTACTCCTTTCAGTCAGCTATATGACTGATATATATATATGACAGACATATGACTGGTTTATGGAGATTCAGTGTTTTGGTTAAAACTCCTTTATATTATCCTTATGAAAAGGCAGAAGCTTGCAATCTGGGAACAGTGACTTGTTTTTCTTTGTCATTTTGCACTAACATATTCTTGTGCTTTCATCTGATATTTTCATGCTTACTACTAAAAAGGAATATTTTTGAGGAACATACTTTCCTTCTGCTGAAAACTCATGAAAATTAATCATATTGACTTTACCTTCCTTCAGTATACTCTGTGTTTCCTGTATGTGCAATCTGCTTCTCCTGGAAACAAAAAACCCGTGGTAGTTCTGGAAAAACTTCTATGTCTATGACTTTTTTTTTGTCTACCATTTTACCATTTCTAATTTTTATCTATCATAGAAACACTGAATCACAAAATCATAGAATTGTTTGGGTCAGAAAGAACCTTAAAAGTCATCTAGTTCCAATTCCCTGCCATGGGCAGGGATGTCACCCACTAGACCAGGTTTTCCAGGTCCCGATCCAACCTGGCCTTGAATTCTTCCAGGGATGGGGCATGTAAACCTTCTCTGAGTAAACTGTTCCAGTGCCTCACCACTCTCTGAGTAAAGAATTTTCCCCTAACATCTAATCTAAATTTTCTCTCTTTTAGTTTGAAACCATCCCCTCTTGTCCTGTCATTATCTGCCCGAGTAAAAAGTCACTCTTCATTTTTTTTTAAGCCCACTTCAAGTACTGAAAGGTCTCCAGATCCTTCCCTTTTCCAGACTGAGCAACCACAAGTCTCTCAGCCTTCCTTCATAGGAAAAATACTCTAGTCTCTGTATGTCAGGTTTTGTGGTCTCATTCTAATGATTTTGCTTATCTTAGATATTCCTTTAAAAATGGATGTAAGCTTGGGCTTATGCAGCAGCTTGTCAGCTTTCATGTTGTGCTTAATATCTTATATTTAGAATGCTACTTAAATATAGGCATGTCTTACATGGAGTGTAACTTGTTAGTTTTCTGACAATATCTATACAAGTTACACTGCTACTATTTCATCTGAGTCTTATAAAAAATAAAGGAGGATCTGATAAACACTGAAACTTAACAATATATACATTATTTCCCTATCTGTTTAGAAACTAAGTATTGCAGTTTTATATGAAAACTGAAACACGACTACATACTTAAATATGTATGTATCTACTGAATCTCTTTCTGAGGTAGCTTGTTGTACATTCACAAACAGCAATTATTTAAAACTGTTTAGAAATCATATCCTACCATACTGTTCATATCCTACCAACTGTTCATATAATCATATCCTACCATATAAAGTATTCCAATGAAATTGGCTGCCATAGTTTCAGAGGTATGAGGTTTTTTCTATTGCAAAACATTAAGTATAATAAAAGTATTCTCTTAAGCCTTTTGATTTATGTGTTCATATCTCTCACATTCCTATTTTTTTGACTCTTTTAGGTGACATAATATGTATTAACATATTCTATAAAGGAACATATCTGCTTGTTTATGCACCCCTTAGCTTTATTGTAAATGGTGCCAGAGAGCTAGCTAAGTGATGAGTTTTGTTCTCTGAAAAGCTGACCGTAGTCTGCAAAAATTTTCTATGTGCAGATCTGCTACTGCTAGACTACCTTTTTCATTGTAAACTTTTAACCTGGTTATGATAAGATAATAATCATAAAAATATTGCACATTGCTATCTGTATATATCAAATTAAGATAATTATAATGATTTTTATCTATCTCCAAATTCCACCCATAAGAAAGGATTTTTAGTCACTTAATACTGATTCAGGACTTTCTAACCATTCTTAGTGTGCTAACTGCAGTGATCCTCTCCTATGTCATTCTTAATGCAGTTCAAAAAGTGCATTTTAAAATTGTTTACATCAGCTATTGGATTGTGTGAAATCTGTGCTTCTTAATTAATTTAATTAAATATTGTTATTCACTTCCCACGCCTGCTTCCACAGTCCAAATTAGTTTTCATTTGCTTTGTATGTGACAGTATACCATGAAGATTTTGTAGACTCGATCTATCTCTTTTAAAAACAAAAACAGAATCCCATAAGTTCAAACTTCATTGTTCATGTCTCAGAATTCAGTATGTTAATATACCGAACAGAATAAAAAGATTAAAATGGTCCAGAATTTTCTTTCCCCAAACACCAAGGATAAAGCTATGGGAACGGATTTATTTTTTTTTTCATTATGGTTATAACAGGGAGAAAATTATATTAAAATCTTAAATTACACTGTTGTACATCTGAGTAACTAAATGAACTGTCACAGAGTTATTCCCAAATTACACCAATACCAAGAATTTCGTGTATGGATTATCTGCTCAATGTATTATTATGCTAACATGTATGAGTGTGCTCAGCAACTGTTAGGCTTTACATTACTGACATTAGACTTTTAATGAGAATGCCACATTTTCATCTACAGTTGCTTTGTATTTCCAGTTATGTGAAAAAAAATTCTTCTAGTACTAATCACATTGTTCAGTAAAATATTTCAATTAGACAGCATGCTTTGGATAACATTTCAGTCAAAGAAAGAATTGTGAGCATTGCACAGAAGTTAGAATATGATGTGAAGAAGACATGAAAGGTACCATATTCATAATGCATTCCACAGCTATGAATTATAGTTTCATGAAACACAACACACCTATCTCCAGAAATAAAATTCTCTTATTTATTCTCCCATGTGCCCAGTGACAAGACGAGGGGAAATGGGCTGAAGTTGCACCAGAGGAGGTTTGGGTTGGATATTAGGAAAAACTTATTTACCGAAACGGTTGTTAGGCATTGGAATGGGCTGACCAGGGAAGTGGTTGAGTCACCATCCCTGGAGATGTTAAAAGCTGTTTAGATGTAGAGCTTAGTGATATGGTTTAGTGGAAGACTTGTTAGTATAGGTCAGAGGATGGACTAGGTGATCTTGGAGGTCTCTTCCAACCTAGATGATTCTGTGATTCTGTGATTATTTAAAATATATAATTTATGTATGTAATGTATGTAAAAAATGTATGTAATTGTTAACATATTTTTTGTAGCTTTTTTTCACAAGGGTGATATATTTCTGAGAATTGAACAGAGTTAAGAGAGTTAAACAGACCGAGGATATCATGTCAACAGTTTCTGTTTACTCTGCATTACATAATTTGCAATTGCACTTGGACTTCTCTTCCATAGGTATTCATTTTCCCCTTTCCATTCCTTGTTGTTGTTGCGAAAGGACACAATCTTTTAACTTAGAAGAAAACATTGTTTGAGTAAAAAAAAAAAAATGTATTAAAGACAAATCAGAAAAATCACAAAGCTGCTTCATGATATTTTCTGAATAAAACGACAGCTGTAGGTGTGTCCAAAGTCCTATTATAAATCAGTGAATCTTTTACAAGATAAAAACAGCATTGTAAAATGTCCCTGCCTTGTAATGAAATAAACCTTCTATTTTTCTCTTTGACTTTGAAGAAGATCTTGTGGATAGTATGAATCCAAGGATGTATCATGAATTTCATAAGGCTTTCAGAAAGTTTTTTGTGGTGCTCTCATAAAATAAGGAAAAATGTTTGATAAAAATATGCAAGGTATAAATATAGCTGTAAAGCTGACATTAAAGATTACATTAAAAAGATGAAACAGAACATTTTTGAAGATGATATGAGGCTGGAGTCAAGCACATTAGAAGATGATGATACAATTTTAAATTAATTTAATTTTAGAAAATTTGTGTGAAATCAATAAAATGAAACATTGAAAATAAATGGGAAATTTGGGAAATAAATGGGAAAAATTGAAAAGAAATGGGAAAAAAAAAAGGAGAAATCAATACAAAATAAAGGCTTCTGAAGCAGCAATGATGCAGGGAAGACTTGGAAAATTATAAAGTAAAACTTTCACATCTCATAGTACTAAGGTCAAGGCTGGAGCACAGCACTCTAACTGCTTAGGATAAAGCTTTTATTTATATATGCTTTTTTTTTTTTTTTTTTTTTTCCTGCAGAGATGGACAGAATGATTTGGCATTTATAAGTGTTGTTTTAAGGTCCTTGTTTAGATAAAACAATAAGAAGGGAAAAGGAAAAAGGGAAAGGGAATGGGAAAGGGAAAAGAGGAAAAAGAAAAGAAGAAAAGAAAAAAAAGAAAAGAAAAAAAGAAAAGAAAAGAAAAGAAAAGAAAAGAATAGAAAAGAAAAGAAAA